>JAEQBH010000341.1:0-600000 GCA_016808115.1 Tetrastigma voinierianum
AAGTCCATCGTGACATGCTCCCATTTCCACTCCGCTACCTCTAATGGATGAAGTAGCCCTGCTAGCTTCTGATGCTCAGCCTTTACCTGCTGACACGTGAGACATTGTCGAACAAAATCTCCAATATCTCACTTCATCCCGCTCCAATAATATTGGCCACGAAGATCATGGTACACCGTGCCACTCCGCAAATCGGGAGTAATGGAACCCTTAAGAATCTTTCTCGCCAAGAAGCAATCAATCGGGGACCACAACCCGTCCCTGCTCCAAGACTACCATCTGCGGTGGATGGCCCAAATTTTCACACCCTTACCCGTCTGCACCCTGGCCCCCGATGGACACTATCTCTCGGGTCCCCGCCCTAGACTCAAACGGCACTCACTCATCGTGGATGGCATAGTCACCAAACTCCCTAATGCTCCCTGAGCTTGATCACTGTAATGTAGTCTAAACTCCGTCCCACGCCTCGAAAGCATCTTACACCCCCGAAACCACACTAGCCGCATCCCGTGATCTCCGATCGAGTGCATCAAATTATAATTGCCTTACCGTAGGTCGGTAATGCAACGTGAAGTCATAATCCTCCATATACTCTATCCATCTGCATTGCCTCATGTTGAGGTCCCACTGTATGAAAATATACTTCAAACCCTTATGGTCTGAAAATACTTCAAACTGCTCATCATACAAGTAGTGGCGCCAAATCTTTAAGGCAAAGACAATGGCCGCCAACTTCATGTGTAGGGTAACTCTGCTCATGATTCTTTATCTGTTTGGAACCATAAGCAACAACCCTCCTGGGATCGCATCACATCAATATCCTGCCGCTCCCGAGGCATCACAAAGATACCAGTACCTCTCGGGTCCCTATTCCTGGACCATCGGAGCCGTAGTGCTTCCTTTCAATTCCCGGAATGCCTTCTCACAATGTGTCATCCCACTAAAACGTGACCCCCTTTCGGGTCAATCTATCATAGGTGTTGCTAATCGAGAGAAATCCTCAATGAACCTCCTGTAGTACCGTCCAGAAACTACGTATCTCGAAGACTGACTTTGGCCTCTCCCAACTCATAACAGCCTCAACCTTTTCAAGGTCTACTAACACACCTGAAGCCGACACGACATATCCTAAGGATTTCACCTCAGTAAGCCAAAACTCACACTTACTGAACTTGGCGTACAACCGATGTTCTTTGAGGGTCTGGAGAACAATCCTCGAGTGATCCTCATGCTCCTCCTCAGACTGGGAGTAGATCAAGATTTCTTCAACAAAGACCACAACAAACTGATCCAAATAGGGCAAGAATACCCCATGCATGAGATCCATGAATGCGCTAGCGCACTGCCAACCCTCGAAGGCATCAAGTGTGAACTCGAAATGCCATAATCGCGCCCTAAACCTCTAGATATTAGTCTCCTAACTCTCAAGTGATGGTAACTGCGCGAAGGTCTATCCGAGTAGAATCGCGCCCGCAGCCGACAAACAAATCATCAATCCTCGGTAATGAATACCGATTCTTGATCGTAACCCTGTTCAACTGTCGGTAATCAATGCACAGTCGAAGGGTCTTGTCCTTCTTTTTCACAAACAGAACCGGAGCCCCCCATGGTGAAGTGCTCAATCTAATAAATCCCTTATCCAACAATCCCGGCACTGACATCGAAGTTCATGCACTCAACCGTAGCCATCCTATGAGGAGTCATGATACGGCGATGCACTGCTGTGTAACTCAATGAAAAAATCCACATCCCCGTGCGGGAGGGGTAATCCGTGTAGCTCGTCCAAAAAAAAACATCCTCATACCGCAAACACCCGAGGTGTAATTCAAATCTAGTCTCCCCTCATCCTCTATGGTAAGGCTTGCTAGCCAACCCATCAACAGTCCACTCCACTTGGAGTTGTGCACGGTATGGGGTAGCATCATGCTTATCCCCCTGAAATGTAACACAATACCGTCCTATGTGTAGGCAGTAATCCTCCTACTATCACAATCAATGACAACTTGGTGTGCCGTCGACCAATCCATGCCAAGAATGACATCAAACTCCAATATGTCCATCACCCGAAGGTCCACCGTGAGTAGAATCCCTGAGATCTCTAACTCATAATCCCGACATATCTAATCAATCATCACCCTAACCCCTAGGGGAGAACTCACATGTAACACTTTAAAGCGTTTCAACTTAAGTGATCGATGAATCATGCATTTCGCAATTTCTTGTTCTTAGCATGGCCGCGGAAAAAAAAAAAAAAAAAAGTGTAATGATTCAAAGTCTTTTTCATTAATATTACGCTAATCCCTCATATTATATTATTCTATAGAATATGGCGATGCTGGAATCAAAAGGGCATCTAAAAGACAAAAACGTAACGTAGCGTAAATGACCTTAAAAGGCAACATCACAGTGGTCACGGGTTCGGGCCGCATCGCCACCTTGCCACCGCTACACTTCGCCACTACGAAGACCCCCTTCATCGCAGCGAACCAAAAATCCTGAAATCAAAGGCCTCGGGTCCGCCACTGCGAAGCCACCTTCTCCGCGGCGAAGCGAGGTTTCCTTTCCATTACGGTAACTCGAAAAAACCCTAGCTTTCCGGGCCATTGATGGGCCCGCATCTCGAGGTATGCAGCACTTCTCGGGCGTAAGGGGATTGATCAAGAAGGAGGAGATACAAAGAGTGAGAGATCAAGATAGACGACCGACGTATCGCTAGCATCTGATTCTCAGTCTTTCATTCAACCCACTTCATGATTCAAATTCTTCAATCTGTAGTGAATAATATGATGAACTAATTCTTTTCTCTAGGGTTTTGCCAACCCTAACCACAGTTTGATGGATTGATTTTCAATTTTGGCTTATTTGAATGTTAATATGAGTCATATGCTCGCTTTTAATTATGGGTTTAATTACATGTTATTGTCTGGCCAATCGTGGCATGCTAAAGCTGGGAGTTTGAGATCGAGAGAAGATAGCTTCTAGGGACATGGTTAAAGCAACACTTGGGTAATCGAAGAATAGAGATATTCTAGACTGCAAGTGTACATTTAAGCGTTTCGGAGTCGAGGGGTTGAGGCAGAGATGAAATACATCCCACTAGCGAGATAGGAAAATATATCTCGAGAGAGAATATCTTGTAGGAAAGATCAACCCGCCAACATAACTCATATAAATACTTCAATAAGTCCCCACTGGATCGACATCCATCAAGCAGCGGTAGAGACAGAAACCCTAGGTTTCTCATCATCAATATAATTCAATACAATCAATTTTAAGTTTTTGTTAATTCTAGTAATTTAGTCGAAATTCGCTTTAAGATTAGATCCAAATATTGTCGAAGTCATAAAATCAATAGTCAACACGCTTCTCTTCGAGGGAACGACACTTGACTAACCACTACACTATGTCAACTCAACGCATAAACTTGCGCACACGGGTTAGCATTTCTCAATTAATTTTACACACTCACCATCGGCCCCTTCACTAAGCCTAAACCTTTCACACATGATGCAACAATAAATATGAATATGATGCATCCGAATCAAACAATATCTTTGCCCATAGGATAGATAACATAAACATACCCTGTATTACCAAGATAACATAAACATACCCTGTATCACCGACTGATCAACTGGCCCAGTCTGTGGTGTGATGGCGTAAACACGCCCCTAGGTCCTTGAAGTCTCGGCCCATGAGCCCTGTCCTCAACCTTAACCCATACCTAACCCCTACGTGGCCCATCTCAAGACACAAGAGGTGCTTCAGGTACACCGACTTATACACTCCGCTCCCCGGCCCATGTCAGGGGTAAGGAGGAACAACCGCCCGCATGTCCCACCGATGATTAGAACCGTAATGTCCCATAATTCAGATCCCTACCTCTCGTGGACATCAATCCCGCCGCACGCCCGTGCCGATGGCAATGGTAGCATGTCATTACCCCGGCCTAGCTAGAAGCTCGACTCGCTCGTCCTCGATACCGCGGCCCGTCCTTGAAATCCGTACGAAACATAAGTCTTCTGCTTCTTCCTAGAGCTAGAAGAAGATTGATTCTCCTTTCAAGACTAGCACCGTAGCTCTTCCTCGACTAAGAGGGAAACAATGACCCACCACCATCGGGTCTCCTCCTCCTCCCTTGAGGGCCAGAGGATCATATGCCTCAAACCTCTGGAGGTTACTTATGCCTCAAACCCCGGAGGTTACCAACCCCTTCGCTCCCACCGCACCACAGGCGAGATGGTGCAAGCGTTGAACCACACACTCGTCGCATAAAGGTACTAGCCGCAACAACAAATTCTCTACGGAGGTTTGTTAATTCAAAGCCTGGTCACGGGTTATTACTCCGCCCACCACCCCCGTGTCCTCTTCCTCTACTAGCCATCTACATAAAGCTCGATAGCAATGTAGTTCTTAAATTTCTATCTCTGCCTTCAACTAGTAGTTCACATGCCAACCACTAATAAACTTTAAAATCATGAACTACACTGTTCATCCATTTTTTCCTTAGTGGTGCATAATGCCAAACACTAATACACATCAGTTACCGAACTATCATGTTCATTTTGTTTCCGAACCCCTAAGGTTATGTTTTCTAGCACTAGTGTTCCATATACAATCTACCATGTATATTATTCAATACGTAAATCACATAAAGATATGTTAAGCACAAAACACGTAACACATAACAATGCATGATCTAGTCCATGCCCACGCCCATTTTTGTGTACCTAGACTCTGATACATACCGAGACGCAGCTAGTATCGCGACCACTCAGGATACCCAATATCCAAGCTCCCTAAGTAATCGTTTACCTAAGGTTTGATACCAAGTTGTGATGCCCCAAATCCGGGGGGCCTGTTAACAACCCGTCAACCCACGGAATTCCTGTGGATTTCGGGTGACCCAATATCACATTATCAAGGTTCCATTTATTGGATCCATATTTTCACAGTAAAATCAAGTGTATCTCCTTGTTCGTGACCTCACCCAACATACAACCTGTATAACAGTATAATCATAACTCATCCAAGGTCTCAAAAGAAGTAGTATTAACCCCACATGGTCCATCTGTCCATATCCCCAATATACATCCCTTTACCGGGACCCATTCATTTACATTTAAATCTAAAATATGAAAATAAAATGTTTAATTACAGTCCGTAAGAGTCCGATCATGGCCCTCTTACCATAATTACATACCCGACTATTTAAACAATAGTCCCAAAAGAATTTCGTTACAATTCTTTTATACAAAATAATTTTACAAACATGTTACTCAAAAGTAATATCAAGGCCACACATCGGCCTTCTTCATAATCATGGCCTCATCGGAGCCCCGTCTCCCTGTACACCCCTTGTACCTAAAAGGGGGTCCCACAACGAGGTGAGCAATGCCCAATAGAAAAATTCTCCTACAAGGGCTACTCCCCACCTAAATGCACATGCAATGGCAACCATGAAAACGTCCAATCACATTCCATATAAATAATGCAATCCTATATGGAATATTACGTGTCATGCATGAGATGAGACTCCTCATGCCCACAACCCAAGTCCTCGATACCACTCTCACACCTCGCAATGCCACGTAGAAAAACCGGGCCACTGCGTTTCACCCAATGACTTAAACTATTGGACAACCCTCCGATATTTATTTAATTTTACCAAATCCCGTTTGTTTATTTGGGTTGCGAATTTCTAAGTCTCACCGCAGGCTTCGCACGCCTTCCTACACTTTTGTGAACTTTCTTCGCTGGATACATATGTCTAACCAAGAATAAAGTCTGGTCTTCACCCTGTGGGGAGGGGATTTGCCCATTCGCTTCACCCAAACACACGAAATTATTATTATTATTTTTATCGCACCCGTGAGTTCACTCTTGACGTCGTCTCCAACTTCCGAGCTCACTAGACATTCACCAAGAATGGTGGATAACCAATACCATGCACCCACACTCGACTCGACGCGATGTGATCATGCATATGAAATGCAATCATGCCATTTAATGCTATGTCATGCTACATGCTACAATTATAAATTCCGGATAATTATATTTCCTACATATAATTTCCATTCATCACAATTTCCATGTTGATACATCATGCAAGCACATATTAACATGATTTTTACACACAACAACATATTATTTATTTTTCCAATAATACACACAAAATGGCCCAAATCTCGTGTAATTCATATAAAACAAGGAACCTCGTTCTTCACGTCACATCGAATTGCGGATAACGAAAAACTCAACAAAACATAAAGACATTGATCACGGGATCAAAACCAAACTCAACATAGTCCGGGACTACCCGGAACTAATCCCAAAATTTCCAATATTCAGTCCCAAAAATCTTGGGACTAAAACACATGGCCAGTTTCGGCCCCGAAGAACGCCCATGCCATTAAATGGCCTTTAAAGTTAAAATAATCCAAGTAGGGAAAATTTCACCTCGTGAGTTTGATGAAACTCCAAGATTTTGGTACCCACGCGTAGCTCTCTATGTGTGGACCGACTTTGCCTCGTCCGACCGAAACCCAATGATCCCGATTTCAGCCATAAATCTTATAGAGAAGCCGAAAACCCATTTTTCTCCTTTTTTCACTCTTCGTCTTAATTTTTTCTGACTTCCTTCTTTTATCCTTATCTTTCTATTTTTTTTATTTTGTGATACATGGCTCACATTGCGCCATGTGTCCATCTCTCATTTGGGTCAATTTCATTCTCGAACATTTATTTATTTTCGGCCCATTTATTTTAAATGAACCTTTAGCTCGTCTACTTCGACTTCCGAGATTTTTGTAAAACTCTCGTCCTTGGAGTCATAGGTGACTTATCACCTAGAAAATCGTAAAAATATTCCGACCGTTTTAGAATTCGACGAAACTTTTCTAGGTCACTAGATTTCACGAGACAAATTTAACGGCATAGTCTGTTTCTTCATCCGAGATCTAGAGAATTTTCTACGCTTCCTTGAACCATTATGACAATTTATTATTATTATTATCATTTTTCCATTTTTGAAAATTTCTAATTTTCCCGGGTTTTACACTTGCCTAATTTAATTATAAGCCTCACTCGAGGTCGGATAACCTACCAACTAACACTAGATCTCTTGCTTCTCAGCTTAACCCCAAGCATTAGAGATGCTTTAAGTTCCAAGAATTTCACACGCCTCCTAATTACTGATAATTTCTACACTACCAAGATAATTAGGTTGATTCATCTATGTTTAGTTCTTTTCTCCCTTCTTAGATTTCGCAAAGAACCACTCACCATATTGAGATTGTCTAGAAATCAATATGTAAATAGAACCAAGCAAGAATCAATAGATAGACACCACTGAAACAATAGAAAAGGAAAATTAATGAATAAACATAAGATTCATTTCCAATCAACCAAAACCCTAGACTACAAAGTTAGAACATAATAGAGGTTTGATACGTCATAAACATAGGACAAAACATGAGAAAAGAGAAAGAAGAAACTCTAATGATCAGAATGATGGTGATTCTTGGATTTTCTTCCACAAATCTCATGATCGCCTCCCAAATCTTCAAAAACAACTCACAACCTCTTCCTTGGTCCTAAAGTGTAGACAAAGTCCCCTTCTCTGAGCCCTAGCCACCTCCCTTTTGTCTCCTTGGGGTTTGAGCTTTAAAACCCACAAATATCATGATCTTCTCCCAAATCTTCAAAAACAGCTCACAACCTCTTCCTTGGTCTCAAAGTGTGGACAAAGTCCCCTTCTCCAAGACTTAGTCGTTTCCCGTTTGTCTCCTTGGGGTTTGAGCTTTAAAACCCTCAATTTTGGGCTCAAAATGGGCTGAAAATCGACCCAAAACCAACCCTGAACGTTGCGACATCGTTTGGCAACGTCGCGACAACAGATGCTTTTATTTCTCGCACTTCGCAACGTTACGACGCCAGAGTAGCTCTCGTTAGCACCAATTTCGCAAGGCCATAACTTTGTCATCCGAACTTCGATTTTGGTGTTCTTGGTGCCGTTGGCAAGATCTTGAAGTGTAGAATATAGATATGGTCAGGAATTAGAAATATTATAAAGAATGAATGCACAAAATTATCCACCGGGTCACTTCAGCTCTCTTCTCTTCTTTCTTTCAACTACTAAGAGTCATAACTTTGATCATTTGAAATCCAAATGGAGTGAATAAGGTCTTTTTTGAAAGCATGAGAAGTCTCTCATCCATCCATATCAATATTGTAGCTTACTTGGGATCATTGTGCAGCCTTAAAACATCAAAACACGTTAGGGCCGCACGCATGTGTGTGCTTGCTAATTTTCGGGGCTTTATCTCTTGTTTTTTCTCCATATATTGGCTCATGGTTGACTCCAATCACAAATTGAACATTTAGAGCATTAGATCACTTATTTATATAATAAAAACCAATAAAAAATAACTAAAACATAGGGATAAAATGAGTATAAAATATACTCATCACCCTACTGAAATACCCCGACGACCTTTATAAAGGAGAGACCCAACCTTTTGGAATGTCAAAGATTTTTGGCTTCCCAAACCCTTAGAATTATGAATTAAATTATTCATTGAATTCCGAATTAAATTATTCTTTGAATGTCATGAATTAAATTATTCATTGAATGTCATTAATTTCATAACTCAAATTCATGTAATTTCGAACAAACGCTAGTGAATGTCATTTATTTCATTCACTATTTCCAAAAATTCCCCACATGAATGAAATTAATGACTAAAGACAAGACAAACATGGTGATAGAACCAACGGTTGAAACCTGCATATGAGAGGTAGGTGTTACCCTTTAAACCTTCCCTTGTAAAAATATGTTTACTCTACTAGTTAAACATTAGACATGATGTCTTTGAATTGTTCTGTCATTTGTGTAGACGATGACCTATCTCACACAAGAATCTTTTTAACACATTTCAATTCTCACTTTTATGTCCATTTTGAGCATGGACATGCGCCTGGTTCTATAAGAGTTTAATAGAAATTGTGCCCTATTCAATTCCCTTTGAAGCAGCCCCACTTCACTCTTACATAGGTGATCTCTTAAATTAAGAGTAGCTCATGTTACTTTTTCCAATGCATAGATATCATTAAAAGATAGCTTAACCTACTTCGTATGAGCATCAGTGTTTCATCATAGGAATGGATAAGAGAATATCCTCACAATGATATAACCAAGTCTTTACAGTTTAGTTGTCCCTTTTGAACCTAGATCTTAGGACTTCCCAGCGCCTAGGTTAGGTATCCACCATATCAACTTATTCTTTGTGTGGGCTTTTAGTCCTATTCCCGATGATGTTTCAACTAACCCTTTATTTAACCATTTGGTTAGTGGATCCGCACGTTATCCTTAGACACATAGTCCAAAGAGATAACACAACCGAGAGTATTTTGATTCTCAATGGTAATATGTCTACGATAATATGTTCGTAATTTCTTACCATTATCCATACCGTTTAGTGCTCTACCACACAACAAAGTATGCATATTGGAGGCATATAGGCTTTGGTCACCTGAAACTTCATTTAAGAATTGTTATAATTGTTCAAATTCTTTCCCACTTTTATAATGTTATAAACTCAAATTTTTCATCATAATTTGCAATAACCATTTGTTTTGAGAATTTTCATGAGACTGTTGCACTTCTCAATGTAAACATCGTAAATCTTTTTCGAGTAAATTAAAGGTCACAACACCGCTTACATTCAAATATCATTTCCAAAATATTCAAGAAAAGGTCAATTCAAATAATTCAACACAATCCCTAATTATAGCCTAAAGGTTTAGGTTCCCAATAGGCAATTAAGATCTTTTACACAAGGTCTCAAGTTCTATACTTGTCCTTGTACTGATGCAATAAGGATTTTCGAAATCAGCTAACTCCTTTGTATGTACCAACAAGTGATTTTTTCTGTGTTAACAAACCACTAAGGCTTGTTTGGTTGTAGAAATGTTTAGTTTCAATCAAATGAGTTTTTTTTTTCTTAAAAAAACTCAAACAACCATTTTCCCGAACTCTCGCTCCAAACATTTTTTTTTTAAATTATGGTTTTCTGGACACTTTTCCTTTCAAATAACCTTACTCCAGTTGGTTCCTTCCCTTTTTCTACCAATCATTTTTCCTTTATATCCAATCCTTTTTTTTTCCGCTAAAGTCATTTTAAACTACAACTGGATTTATTTATTTTTCAAAAGATAAACTTAGTTTTCAGGTAATAAAAGGATAAAACCTTCGCTTGTTCTCAACATCATTTCTTGGAAACTATAACTCGATTTCTTTCTTTTTTCTGAAAGCCACAAATCAGGAATTTGCTTTAACATAACCAAAAAAAAATTCCTTTGTCTTTTTCTTGTTAGAAGAGTCCCAACCCAATACAATCACAGTTTGCTGGTTCTGATTTTCCCCCTAAACAACAAACCATATATTTGTTTGTTTTCAAAAGGTTTTCCACAACTTTTCCCTATTCAAGAAATAAAAGAATTGTTTCTACAATAGAGGCACAACCTGAAACACCTGGTTCTGGTTTTTTTTTCCCACACAGGTAACAAACCAAATTGTTTGTTTACCTGAAACACCTAGTTCTAGTTTTTTTTTTCCCCACATAGGTAACAAACCAAATCGTTTGTTTACCTGAACAAAGGATTTTTTTTTTTTTTCCGTCCACAACTAGACCAATCACCAACTTCTTGGGAGTCAAATTTTGTCTTAAGATTGTTGGAAAAAATTTGCACCTGCATAAATATGGTTAGCCCGAACAACCCCAATAACCAAAAGTGAAGTAATAGAGAATGAAGGAGAAATAAAACCAAAGTAGAGAACAACCGAGTCTTGTGAAATTCACAATTTCCTTAAGAAAAATTAGCCTTCTCCACTGATACTTTGAGATTCCTGCGCACTGCCTCCCAGATAAAACTATTGTCGAATGGTCGAAAAAAGCACATTGCCACCACTCCAGCAAACTGACGATGTGTTCCCACTATCACTGACAAAAGGACAAAGGAAAGAAAACTTGAGACTCGATGACCTTTTTGAGACACCCTACTGAAATACCCCGATGACCTTTATAAAGGAGAGACCCAACCTTTTGGAATGTCAAACATTTTTGGCTTCCTAAACCCTTAGAATTCCGAATTAAATTATTCATTGAATTCTGAATTAAATTATTCATTGAATGTTATGAATTAAATTATTCATTGAATGTCATTAATTTCATATAACTGAAATTCATAGAATTTTGAACAAAGTGTGACACCCCAAATCCCGAGGGTCCTGTTGACAACCCGTCAACTCACGGAAACTTGTGGATATCGGATGCCCCGATATCACACTCTCATGTCTCATATATTGAGACCCATTCCTGCATATTTAATTCACAATATAAAAAAATCTATGATAGACTATAATCACAGTCTCTTTACAACCCCTTTGATACAAAAAAGGTGCACATGTTTTGGTTCTGCTCGAATATAATACAAGACAAAAACAAAACAAAACAAGTCGTGGTTCGGCTTCTCATCCCATATGCTGTCGCCAGCCGCTATAATCGGGACTCAGACCGAAAGGGGGGATCCCACGATCGGTAAGCAAAGTCCAATAGTGATAATCTCCTCTATATGCGCTACTCCCCTGACCTAAGTCATGCAATCCATCAAACTAACCCATACACATCTTAGTGAAAATGTCTACATGGATGTCATATGTCATGCATGGAATGTCTTCATGCCCATATCCATAGTCGCTCACCGACTCCCTCACACGTGCTTATGCCAAGTGTGACAAACCGTCATTGGTGTCTCACCCTAAGACTCGATCATCGGACCTCTTCCACGTCCAATACCTATTTGAATTTCATCAACCTCGCAGCTATTTGGCCTGGGCTACGCCATTTTTCTGTGGTTCACCGCAGATCGTCGTATCGCCTTCCCGACATTTTGTGATCTTCACCGCCAGGATCATGTCTAACGCATGTAAATTTGGGTCTTTCACCCCGAGGATCTACCCATCTGCTACGCCTAACACACACACACACACACACACACACACACACACACACACACACACACACACACACACCTGACTCGACACGATGTTACCATGCATATTCAATGCTAATGTCACTGCAACTTCTCATGTTACATGTATGATGCACATTACATGAACCATTCTCATTAGTTGTACTTCATGTCAATTACAATGCAAACATATATCGTATCAAGCATATTAGCATCCATCAATCCATGACTAAATAAATAATGTCATACGGCCTTCCTTAGGCTAAATCATGGTAATTCCTACCAAATATAGTAGCCTACAACATGTCATGCAATGGTCATGTCAAAAAACCCCAAGATTCACATCGACCCAACCAAGCAACCTACACACTTGGTTCAAAACATATATTTTAGCAATGTTATGATCACCCACTGTCCTCCACAGGCACATAGATGGAATCTTGACTAAATGGGTTTTCCATGAAGTCTAAGAACACCCGAAACAGAGTTCGGACGAAGAAGTTATGACCGTCCGAAGTTGGAGGCCTCACATGAATAGTCAGACCCAGTTGAACAGACTTTTCTACCTAGCCTGATCTTTAATTCACCGACGTATCTAGCCGCACAAACCCGTACTGATCGACCCAACGGACTCAACTCCAATCGACGCATCTACCGACAACCCAAATGACCGGACCCAACCGGATTCCGACCTAGCCTGACACTTTCCGCTTAGACCTTTCTAAGTAAACGTAATTCATAACTCGCTATATAGTTTCATCAAGTCATTCAAAAAGCTAACATCAATTTCTGCTAATGATGCGGTTACACTTACCCGGGCGGGAAACATGGCCAAATTCCTTTGTTCCCACTGAAAACCAGTCCTAAAGTCGAATTTGTGCGTGGGATCAAAATGAGGCAGCTTCCGTAATTCAAAATGCAATAAAAACATCCCCCTTGGAATGAGAAATAGTGCAAACCACACAGCTCTTAGGAAAAAAACCTTAGAAGTAGGAGAAAACTTACCTCTTGAAGTGTAGAAATTGCTCACAGGAAGTCCAGTTGACACTTCTAAGCAGAAACCCTTGATTTCTCAAACTCTTGTGAATCCTCGACGAAATCTCATGTTTTTTGATACGGGGCCTCTGTTGACGGATGATGTCTTTGATTCTTGGCAGAAATGAAAATCGACCCATCGATCTTAGTAGATCATAGAGAGAAGTTGGAGTTTCTCTCTTATTTTTCTCTTTTCTCTCCTTTCTCTTTCTCTTTTCTTTTCTCCTCACATGATTTGTTTGGTCGAGTCGATGGGAGGCCTCATCTTGCCATGTCACCTCGCTATTGGTTCTTTTGGATTTCCTTATCCACTTATCCAAGAGCTTTTGAATTTTCATCCTATCAAGTTATGGCATATGCGCTCAGCCCGGACTTTTTGTTATCATAGATTTATTAGCGTAGGCCGTTGTAAGGCGTCGAACAAGTGTCGAAATTATTAAACCGTTCTCTCGATCTTGTGAAAAGCGGGAAATCACGGTATCTTGGAATCAGCGAAATTCATTTGGGTATCACAGATTTCGTGATACGATTAAACGGTGAAGTCAGTTTAAATGCATCCAGAGATCTGAAAATTCCCGATTTTCAACTAAAATTTCGGATTTTCGACTAAAATTGTCGTTTTACCCTTTCTCAAAAATTGGATTTTCTTGGGTTTTACACAAGAGAGGTATTAGGTGAATGTCATTAATTTCATTCATTATTTCAACATATAGTTGGAACTAGAATTCAAATTGACTTGAACAAATATGAAGCTTGATCTTGTATTTTAGTCTAATTCTATCTCTACTGGCTTGTCATTATTTACTGTGAAAATCAAGAGTTACAGGTTTTACCGAAGCAGTACTAGAAAAATTCTGAATCTTAGTGGGCTTTAAAGTAGTCAAACACCACCCTTATGTCATCTTCAAATCCCAAATTCACCAATCAATCTGATTCATGATCTAGAGTTAAATATCTGCAGGTCAAAGTCAAACAGAAAATTTGAGAATCATTGTCTATAATTGTCAGGCTTTCCGAGTCATTTATAAGCTATAAGATAATTTCTAGTCACTGTCAATTCTAGAAAATTTTCCAAATATAAAAAAACAAATAAATAAAGGAAAGCAAATATAGATAATAAAAAAGTGACCATGCAAGAATTGCTTATACGTACAAGTCAGGACATACATTTTAGAACTAAATATACATTCCACTGTCATGGCTAAAATACCTAATTCAATTTTTCTTGTTCCATACCCTCGGTTGAGTTGAAGTATGAATTTAATATAAAATGTGCATCAAAGCAAAAAATAAAACAAATATATTGATGACAGAAAAGTAGAATGGTTTCATGAGGTAGAAAGGGTCAAAGCAAAGCATAAGTTTGTTTTATTGGTTGGTCTAGATTGGTTAAAAATAAACTAAATTTCAAAAGTTAAAATAAATCATTTTTAATAATTTGTAACAAATAGTATTTTCTAAAAACCTAAAGTTGATATTAATTTTAATTTTAAAATTAACGTTAATTTAGTTTGACTTCAAATTTTATTTTTTAATTGTGATTAAAAATTAAATTTCAATTCCATTTTCAATTTTTTGACTTTAATTTTAATTAGAAATTGAAATATAAAAATTCCATGAGTTGGTTATTAATGGTGATGAGATCTAAATGTTAGATTAATTTATTAATCATGGACTAGGTATAATCATATTACAATTTTAATTATGTAATTGTGCATGATAATTATGGGTCATTTATGAGATGATTTAATATTAACTTGCTTTGATAAGCCCATTGGACAAAAGCCCAATTGTTCCCTTGTGCTCTATATATATATATATGAGTAAATAGAGCTCTAGAATTTAACAAGGGTTTGGTATAACACACTTTGGGGAAAAGGAAATATCCATCTTGGTAGTCGTATTTAGTTGTGGGTGGCTAGTTGTTTCCCCCATGTTTTTCAAGAAGCTATTTCTTAGGGAAGCCTTTATACACACACACTAGATATCTTTTATATACCTTTGTTCCAGCCTTCTTTTTTGAAATTGAACTTACCTTGGGGGACTTTAACTTTTTAAGTGAAGAGACACCTTAATTTTGAATAAGTACCCCACCTTAAAAGAAAAAAAACAAAAAAAAATTTAGGAAAACAAAAAAAAAATGCAAAAAGAGAGGAATAAGTGTGTTTTCCCGATCAGAATCCCGAGCATGGTCTGAGGGGCCTTTCAAATCCTAATGTCCTAAGTTAACTGGATTGGGTCATTGACTACACTACCGCTCTGAGGGCGAGAAAGATGGGCATAGTACGGGTAGGTGCATTGGTTTTCTAGTTGAGTAGTTCGAGGGTAGCGTTCTAGAGACTAAATGCACGAGATTGCCCTTAACCGGCGAGGTGGGATCACGATGGATCCACTGCTACATGGACGCCGCTCAGGACACCTTAGCATTGCATCTGCCTTAGGGCTTAGTTTGTATAAGAATGTGCTTGAATAAATGGGTGTGTTCTTATCATTTTCTTGATTAATTTCTATCAAAAATGTGGATTGAGTTTGAGTTTGGAGGTGTTGGAACATTGCTATATGTTTGAGATCTTCTTAGGAATCTTTCATAAAGATTCATAGGAAGAGTCATAGAGGATTCGAGGATGGTGGGCGCTATGTTATCGTAGTTCTTCACTTGTTCTTTAAAGATTTCAAATGCTTGAAGATCCCATTATTGGCTAGTGTGTTTGAGATAAAATTTGTGTTCATTGTGTTTTCTTATTGTAGCTAGTCACCATGCTCATTTCATGTTTGTTTGGTTGTTTTAAGTGTTCTTTGTCTCTCCTTTGCTTGAGTTCAAGCAAGGATTTAAGTTTGGGATGTGATGAGTATCTTATATACCCATTTTTTTACCTCCATGGTATAAATAAGTGTTCTAATCCCCTATTTTGTTTGTTTATGTTCAGGGAAGTATTTAGATGCTTGAGGGAGGAGAATTATCTAAAAGACATCAATAATTAGCTGAGATGCATGAGAATGAACCTCACTGGAAAGGAAGCAGCTAATCCACGCAATAGGAGGTTTGTCCACGCAAAAGCCTCAATTGCATATGGGAGTTACAAAAGAATTCCAAGCCACCACGCATCAGATCTAAAAGCTTTCTTGTATCTTGCTTGAGTTACACCATTGACCCATGCAGTGGCTTGCACCGCCCAGGGCATAAACAAATTTGGCCCATTTTCTTCCTAATTTTGACTGAGTATAAAGGAAACCTCTTGGGGGTAGGGAGAGGGAGCGACTAAGGCAGAGGAAAGGGGAGGTTAGCGGTGGAGACGCCACGAGCTCAGGATAGGAGTCTTTGGAGACCCCAGCAACTTCGAGAGATCGCGATGACAAATGACCCATCTGCTACCTTAGTTTTCTCTCGTAACTTTTTCTTTTCTTTTCTTTTCTCTAGATGATTTAATTTAGTTTTCTATGGTTTTGATGTAACCGATGCTAAAAACAATGAATTATTTTATTTCTAATATTTAATGATGTTTATATTGCTTGCATTGAATATTCTACTCTACATTAATCACTTGTGAATGCTTGATCATCATTTGCTTGTTTTGGCTTTCAATTTGAGATCAAGAGATGAGAATCGAAGGGAACATGGGTGATATCATGTAATCGAAATCTATGAGTAACAGATATACCTTAGGTTTCACATGTGTGGGGTTCTTTGGCCCAAGGCAGCCTTAACTCACGAGGGTTGAGTAGGAGGCAATATGAAACTGTTTTAGGGTTAGCTTGTCGATACTCGAGAAAGATCGACTAGTACCTTAGTGAACCTGCCATCAATTTAGGATTTAAACATCATTAGAATAATTTCCAAACCTATCTATCGGGGATTAGCTAGGTGAAGTCACAACCCTAGGTTTTAGCTTTTAGTTTAGGGTTTTTCTTTTATTTGATTTTGTTTTTATTCAAAATATTTTCAGTCATCCAAATAGAGCCTAAGCTAAATTAGAATCAGTAGTTAATAACAAATCCTCATGGGACGATACTCTTACTTTCACTTTATTACTTGAACATGACACGTGCACTTGCGCACATAGGCAAGTCATATTTTACATATCGATGCCGCATCAAATCTGGCGAAATTTGTGAATACTAAGGTAATGCCGAGGACCATCTACGGTAGGGGGAGGTAATGGAGTAATTTGGACTCGCCCGAAAAATCTTTCGGTATTGTGATTATTATATCAAAACTGGGCATGAGAGGGAGACTTGCTTTCACCTACATGGATATCCTGAATGGTTCAAGGATTACAAGGCTCGTACCTATATTGCTAATATGGCTGAAACTCCTCTAACAATTGATTCAATCACACATACTTCTAATGATCGACGTCAAGAGTCTGACACCCGACGCCCCATTTATTTCAGTGCGATCTTTGCGGCTTATTTTTTGCACATTTGGAACAGTTTCCAGGTGGACATTGGCACATGGATAGTAGATGATGGGGTAGAAAACAATATGTGCACAAGCCCAGGGCGCAAGCCCAAACATCCGCCTTATGAAGGGAGTTGGGGCATAGACCCAATAAAGAAGTTCGGCCCACAGTGAGATCCTACCCATGCTAAAGTACATGGGCCTAGGCCCATAATTGAAACCACCCTGCCAGGTAATTAAGTGATATAGGTGGCTAGAAAAGCTTCGTGTAAAGAAGAATTGCGATCTCCATGATCCTTACGGATTGAGGAAGAAGGATCTTACATGATCACGGCTCCTCCATTATCCCTTGATCGGTCCATATTGGAAAGGAAACTCTACTTGATGAAGAATCTTGTATCACCATCAAGCGAGAAAGTAACGATATTTCCCACTTATAAATGCGAAGCCCGTTCTACCCTGGGTTCGCGGTGATAGCATGTGATTGAATTCTTTCCTTCTCCACAAAGAAAGCGACTTAGCCGATGGAAGGCGGCCGGCGCACCGTAGAATCAACTGGTAATACGACGATCGGTCAGCGACTCGAAGCTCGACCCGGTATCGGTAGAAAAAGCACCATCAGTTTGGTGTCGTTTGTAGGAACGACTGTTCCTTTACAAATAAAATTCTCAGTAATTGATGGTATCGACCCGAAACATGAGCAGGAGTCACGGCCCATGAGGCGCAAGACCCGGCGGGCGACCTAGATGGCGACCAGAGATGCTCGAAATTTCTGGAGGCCATCTTGGCGAGATGGAGGCACTCGTCTCTGACCAGCGTTTCTTGAGGGCTGGAGAAACTCACGAGGGCGGATACAACGCGCGGGAAGAACAATGACACCACGGCGTTCGCCGGGGAAGGAGAAACCGACGAAGCCAGGAGCGCAGTCCTGAGCCCTCTGGGAGGATCGCAATGAAGTTCACGATAGGAACAGCATCGCAATGGACCCATCAGCTATCGACGGGAGATAGGGGAAAGATCATGGGAGCGGCGTTTCAAGGCATCGACAAAGCTCGGCCACATGAAGGGCGCAAAGGACAAGCTCGTCTCCATGGATGCTTTGATGCATAAGCGGAATCCCAGTTCATGACGGTACTACTTCCTTCTCGACAAAGTTCATAATGCACAAGATCGAAGCGTTCGGCGAAACAAAGATCTGTAGGTACCTCAATGACAAGAATCGGATGGTTTACCGGATACGGGACCTGCGAGATGCAAGCGGCGCGTCGCATTAAGGCGACCATTAGCCTAGTTGGCCGGACTCATCATTATCAATCTCATCAGCCGAGAGAACTATCCATCGCGTTCGTCTCACTTCAACGGGAGAGCGGACATACGAGGCCGCAGAGCTATCATGGCGACCATATGTGAGCCTGGGAGAGAGCACGAGGTCTACATGAGGTTTAGCGAGTCGTTAAGGTAGACATCGGATGATAAGTTTGCCATCGAGTAGCTCATCCAGCTAGGGTTAGGCGTGCGGTGAAAGACACGATGTTTTCCATTTCAAAGACCTCGAGCAAGCATGGCGAGTTCTCGCGAAACAAAGAAATACATCGACGGAGAGGAAGCCATACATCTAAAGCGGGAAAACTCTTAGTGAGGAGAAAGAACGATAGCGAGAAAAAGCGAGAACGAAGCCCCATGAGACGAGGAGATAGAGATAGATCCCCACGAAGGGACAGAGAGAACAGAAATCGGTCTCTAAAGAGACGAGGCAACATCAGGAACCACTTAGGCCCACCCACCGGAAGCGGCTGCGGCGATATCGCGACAATTCACCCTTGACAAAAGCTGTTGTCACGGGTCGTGAGACACGGCGAAGAGTTTTTAAGATTTAGTGCGTCTCGGATGAAGACAAACCCGGCGAAGAGACTCGACGAAGTATTGTGAATTCCGCAGGGATCGCAGACGAGCGGATAATTGCATCCGGTGAGGAAGGAAATTGAATGCACGTCCGTGGCGAACATCTTCATCGCCGTAGCCTCAGGTCGGGGCGTACCGCCCCGTCACACCTCGTCCGGTAGCTCCAGCTCGACACCCGTGACCCTTGGGAGAAATCGGTGATCTCAGGTTTGCGGGAGGAAGTCCCAGGCTCGACCCAGGCTAAATCCTACGCAACATCGGATCGGGGAGACACTTTAGAAATGCGTATCCAGCTCCTTGGCTGGACACTACTGCATGCCTTTTCGGACTCAGGCATGGAGGCTACCGACATCCCCATGACGATCCAGTAATAAGGGCCATCGTAGCCCGACAAAGCGTACCACGAGGGTCTGGTTGGCTGGAGCTCGTCGACATCATCTTGGCGTGAAAGCTTTCAATAAAATAGGCATCGAAACTAGAGCGTTCAGCGCCACTTTGTAGGATTCTGGGAGAAAGTGCTACCCTAGGGTCAATACAACTAGTGCTCACTTTGGGAGATCCCCCGTGCCAGGCCATAACGGCGATAAGGTTCCTCATAGTAGATGCCCCATTGACTTATAACATACTATTGGGCAGACCCTCCCTCAATTCCATAAGGGACATCCCCTCTGCTTATCATATGAATATCAAATTCCCCACTGCGAATGGGGTAGGAATGGTTCGAGGAGATCAGCGCATAACTAGGGAGTGCTACTCGGCATCAATGAAATAACAGTTAAACGACATCTACGTGGACAAAAAATTTAGACATGGGAGATGAGGTAAGCATCAGGCCTCGCCCTCGAGGCTAGAACCAATACGGCAGCTGACCGGTAGGAACATCTCGTTTACGCCGGATCAGAATTGGCGAGAGCGTGGGGACCTCCTTATCCACTTCTTAAAACATAATATAAAAGTGTTCACTGAGCCAAAGAGGATGTGGAGATTAACCCATGATAATCACACACAAGTGAACATGGTCTCCTTCAAACGATCAAACAAAAAAAAGGAGTTTCGTACTATAAGGCGGCGTCGATGAAGAAGTTAACAAACTCCTCGAGCCAAAGTTATCAGAAGTAGAATACCTGTTGGTTTGGCTAATGTAGTCCTCATCCCAGGTAAACGGAAAATCGCGACTCTACGTGTTATTCACCGTGTCAGCCAGAGCACAATCCGAATGTCTCCACACCTCAAATCGACCTTATAGTGGGCGCCTGGTGGCGGATATGCTTCATGGGCGCTTTCTAGGGATATAACCATATCGAGAATGGACCACAGTGACGAAGACCTCATTTGTGGTAGGAAGGTATTCTTTATTCGGTGATGCCTTCGGGTTGAAGAATGTTGGGGCCACATATTAAAGGCTAGTGAACAAAATGTTTCGAGGCAGTTAGCCATGGAGGTATATATAGATGACATCTTTGGTGAAGTCAATTAAGTAGGAAGCTCCACGTAGCCACCTAGGTAGTCTTTCGAGGTCTTGAAAAAGCATAACGTGAAGTTGAACCAAGGCGAGTGTGCCTTGAGGTCTCGTAGAAAAATTCTTAGGTTTCATAGTCCTTGTAGGAATAGAGGCAAATCCAAATAAGATAAAAAGCCGTGCTAGACATGCAACCGTCTTCGAACACCAAAGAAATTCAGCGTCGGGTGGGAGAATATTTTGCTGGCTGGATTTTATATCCCAGATCCGGTGATAAGTGCGGCCATTCTTTAGGGTTACGAAAGAACTCCCATTAGGACGACCAATGTGAAGAGGCGTTCTCGGCACTAAAAACTTACCTGAGCTCTCTTCCCGTCTTAGTAAGCCCTTCCAAGGGAGAACTCCTTACCCTTTATTTGGTCGTTTCAGATTTCTCAACTAGCGCCTCCCTGGTTAGAGAGCGAGATAGAGTCTGATAGTCGGTGTATTCTTTGCGATGGGAGCTGCGAGGAGGAGCGGAGAAGGTACCCAGATGGAGAAATTAATCCTAGCATTAGTGACCAGCTGCGGGGAGAGCCGACCATATTTCGAGCTCACTGTGAAATCCCGGTAGAGACACCCGGTAAACGAGATATTGCACAAGCGAGACCTCGGGAGAGGCGATAAAATGGGTCGTAGAGTGAGTGGAGTTCGACGTAGTCTGAATCAAGAGCGTGATTGAGGGCAGGTTTTGGCGGATTTCATCATAGAATTCACCCTTCCGAATACCTCGTAAGCCAGTGACTATGAGTGGCGCGGGCTGCCCGTGCGGAGGTTGTCGTGGGTGGGGCGCGATTCGAAGCGGCGGGTGCATTTGACCTCCTCGGGCGGATTGGCGTGGAATACGCGCTGGTCGGTTTCAAGCCTCCGATAACGAGGGCGAGTGCAATTTGTCATAGCGGGCTTAATCTTACCCGTTCCATGGGCGATCAGCCCCAGGGGTATGATGATTGGTTAGTGGTGAAGCAGATAGAGGACTCCTCCGAAGCCAGGGGTGAAAAAATGATCATTGACCTTAAAGGAGTGCGAGGAAGCATTTAAAGATCATATAGGTTGAGGTAAGGGCGTAATCCCGAGGCCCGAAGAATTCCACGAGCATATGCCACAGCGAAGCTAGACAAGCATCCTTTGGAGGATCTAGATAGGCGGGTACAGTCGAGCCTCTAGAACCCTCGGTGAATGTTGGCGATGAAGAAGTATCCGTGTGTAGAAGTAGAAATTTGGATGGACCCCATCTCGGATTACTTGGTGGACGGAATATTGCCCAGCGATCAGGCCTCAGATCGGGAGCGGTCGCTAGATTACGCGTTCATCGGAGGACCCTTTATAAACGAGGCTTTTCTACACCCATCCTTAAATGTGTAGGAAAGGAAGACGCCAATTACGTGCTCAGAGAGGTGCTTGAAGGTATCTGTGGCAACCATATCGGAGCCAGGTCCTTAGTAGCAAAGACCCTAAGACAGGGGTATTATTGGCCTACAATGCTCAACGACACCACGAAGCTGGTTAAAAAATGCAAGATTTGTCAAGAACACGCCCAGATCTCTCACCTCCCTTCCGAGCCGCTGACCTCAATCACAAGCCCTTGGCCTTTTCAATAGTGGGGGCTAGACATATTGGGGCCCCTACCCATTGGGAAGGAGCAGTGCAGGATATCGTTGTAGGGTGGATTACTTCACAGTGGTAGGCGAACCATTACCCGACAATCAACGGCGAAGGTATAACTTTGTTTGGCGTTCCATAATATGGAGGTTCGGAATCCACTAGAGCCACGGTATCGATAATGGGAAGCAGTTAAACGATCTGGATTCGAGAGACCTGTGTCGAGCTCGGAATCCAAGAATTACTACTCATCCCAGTTCATGCGATCCAACGAATGACTTACCAAAATCCACCTATAAGGACTCTCGAGGTAACGTTAAAGGCTAAGAAAATCTAAAGGGAAAATGGGTAAAAATAACTCCCAGGGTATTATGGGCATACGAGAACTACATGGAAATCGTGACTAAGAAACCCCATTTGCTCTAACGTTTGGCAGTGAAGCGGTAGCTCCCGTCGAGGATTAAATTTAAAATCATCGAGTTGAGTTATAAATCTAGAACCTAACGAGGGAGATTCTCACTTTGAACCTTGACCTCTAGAAAAAATGTGACGGGTTCTAAGCGTGCCAAGATTATCGCGAAGAACTGACAAAATATTCTGACAGAAGGAGTCGGGCCAGAGGTTCGCCGGTGACCTAGTTCTAAAAAAAACTCCTGCCAGTAAGGAAAGACCCCACACACGGGAAGCTAGAGGCCAAGGCGGGAAGGGACACTGCGTGGTATCGCGAATAGTTCGGCAGCGACTCGAACTTCAAACGGGAGAGGAAAAACCTTGCCACATTCTTAGAGCATTTTGACACCTCGGGCGATTCTACGGCCAGACCTCCAGTTGTAGCTTTTAATAAAATATTCACAGTTTTACTATAATAACATTCTTTGTGTTCATTTTCAGCCTGATTAACATTCTCGTAGATCATCAAAAAAAAAAAAACACACAAACATTAGACAAGTACACACGTTTCCAAAAGATTGTACTTTTATTTCAGTTATCTCAGAAAATTACAATCAGCAAAGTCGTTCTCTACATTTGAAAAATTCTGATCGACAAAGTGGATTTCTCTTATCGGTGGTTCTCTACATCTCAGAAGATCACGATCGGCCAACACCCAATCAAGGAAAAAACCACAAGAAAGAGAAAGAGAAAAGGAAGGAGAAGAAGCAAATAGGGGAGGAAAAGGAATGATGGAGGAAGTGGGACTTAAAAACATTCCCTACGGCCTTGTAGCCCTCTAATATGTTCCACTGGTCGGTTCCATCAATTGGAAGGGCTGGGAACAACATCCACGAGGGAGGGGTGGGGGAAAAACACAACTCTGAATGGCGGAACGTCGAACTGACGTCGGCCTCGACCGTAAACAAACTCTGCTTATGATGGCGATCAAACCCTGAAGCTTTATCATATATGAACTCCGACACTGTTGAAGAAAGGAAGAAGGTTGGAAGCGGATTATAACACAGACCATCGAAGAAAGGCGGTTATTTATGAAGAAACCTGGACGCCTGGGAAGCCATGTAGTCTGTTCCAATTCTCCATAGATCTGCATTAAAACCGCGCGCGCTTTCCTAAGGGAAGGAAGACGAAAGAGCTACATAGCTCATTTTCAAAAGAGCCATGTAACTCAATTTCAAAGGAGCCATGTGCTTCAGTTTGAAAAGGGAGCCCACGTAGCTCGGTTTGATGAATCTGTCTTCGGCCCAGCAAAGGGCGGCTGAATTTCAAAAGAGCCGTAGCCGATTTCAAAGGCCACATGGCTTCGATTTGATGAGAGCATAGTAACTCGGCCAACGAGGGCCCGCGTAGCTTAGTTTAAAAAAGAGCCTTGCGACCGATTTGAAAGAGCCCATGCTTCGATTTGAAGAACGCCTTTCGGTTCTTAGAACCTATACTTTGACCGAAGGTGTAGTAGCCAAAGGCCATGTACCTCGATTTCAAAGAGCCTTGCATTTCGATTTCAAAACGTAGGCTGTTTCAAAGGGAGCCCACGTAGCTCGGTTCTTAAGAACTAACGACCCGAGAAGGCTAAATAGCCAAGAGCCATGTAGCTCGATTTCAAAGAGCCATGTAGCTCGAAGCTTCAAAGGAACCCGTAAGCTTGGTTTGATGAGAACATAGTAGCTCGTGACGGGCGCATCGTTCGATGAAACCCGGCCATTTAAAAGATTGGATGACCGAAACCTCTCGGCTTCAAGTCATAAAAGAGAGCGGGAAAACAAGAAGGTAGAACGACAGATATCCATAGAATAACAAAGCCAATGTTAGCGTTACAGATGTCTAAGGCTTAGAGCTCGAAGTTAGCTAAAATGACCAAAGATTATACAAAGGGGCTAAATGTTCGAGGTAGAGCTACGGCGGCCTCGGTGATGCGAGCCTCCAGTGGGTGAAGTCAAAGGCGAAGCCTGTCGAGACGAGGGGGAGGCCGGCCTCGGTAGGGACCTCGACTTCAGCAGAAGAGGAGCAATTTGGGGTATCGGAGGAACACCACGGGATGTTTACCTCATCCTCGAGAAGCAGTTCTTCAGCATCTCTTCATCATAAACTTGAAAATTGAAGTCGAGCAGGAAAAGCCTTAGCGACACAACGTCGAAAAGCAAGCCATCCAGGGGCTTGTAGGTGCGACCCTCGTCCTCGGCTCCTTTATTACCTCATCATATGGCTAACCGCTTAGCCTCCCACGCCTCTGAAGGTCCTCTCGTAACGCGTTGCACTCCTCGGCCAAGCGCTCCACAGAGCTCTCAGCTTCAAAAGCCTCTCGCGGTCCCAGATCAATCTGGTTGCTTTGGTGTATAGCTCCTCCTTGGCAGCCTGAAACTCTTCCTTAACCACCCGCATCTCATCCTAGACAACCCTTAGGCCCTCTATGGCCTTCTTTTCTCGGTCTTCAGCTCTCGCCTTTGCGGTCGAGGTGTGCTTCTAGTCGGATTTATGTTTCACAACATCCTCGGTCAAGCTTTGTATCCGAGCTCGCAGCTCAGCCTTCTCGGAGATCAGGGAGGCGACTTTAGCTTTGTATTCTTTCGCCACCTTAGCATAGCTCTTAAGCGAATGGCCCCTCTAGCGAGTCCTTTATATAAGTAGTAGATGCGCGAAACAGAGATGGGGGATTAGCAAATAACATTAACCTGTGATGGGAGCCGGATAAAGAGGCGCTCGACATACGAGAGGCGGTTCCTTGGAGTGATAGGGTCATGGCCTCCTCCAGCACAAGGCTGCCTTCTTGAGGATCAAAGTCTCGAAGGATAAACAAGCTTGACCGTGTGAGCTCACATTGGTAAACAACGAGTCCTCACCCCCCTCAGCTCAAAAGCATCATTTCCCACATCTCCTCGTATCAGAGGGGAAGGCGTGGCTTTTTGCGCCGAAGGGCTCCAGATAGAGATAGGAAGAACTTTCAAAGGAGGCTCGACAACCCTTCCCGAAGAACCCTTGGCTCTGAGGATGAGTGGCGTTGCACACGTAGCCTGGACACCTCGGCTAAAGGAGCGGCGCTTGCCCTCCTCGAACTTGGGCATGTGACCCCGCGCTCCTTAGAGGCGTCGCGGAACAAATGCTCCCGGCCGGGAGGCCATACCGCAGGCGAAGGTGCTCTCGGGGATCCCGAGGCCTTACGGCTTTTCACGCTTCTCCTGCCGCCCCGACAACTCGACATACGGGCTTGAAGTTCTTCCAGAGTTGGCTTCCTGAGTGAGGCCCCCGAGGAGAAGTTTCCATAGCAAGGGGCGGAGGAGATCTCAAATAAGAGCGAGGGCTCACACACACGAAGGCTGGGAATGTCGACACGTCCGGATCGGAATAGGCCCCGAGGGTGACACTTGCTCGACTCTGCGCTTTAACTACGTCGCCAGGAGGTAAGGTGGGACCAGTTACTGAAATGAGTTAAGTTGAAAATCAAAAGAGGTTGGTAAAAAAAAAAATTTATCAAGTGTAAAAGAAGCAAAAATACAATAAAAAGTCAAGGAGGAGTGAGTCTAGCCTTGTAGCCTTCCTTCCCTAGAGCAAGTAAATCCTAAGGGGTGTCTCATTACACAGTACCCAAACGATTAATTACGGGCGCTATTGATTTAAAGCTCGCTGAGGGTTGAAGTACAGAAAGCTTAGGGTTTTGACATTGCCTGACTCTAATAACCTTGTCTTAAAGAAAGAAGCTTCTTAGTGTTTGTTGGAAAGAATCTGAAATTTATGCGAAGGTGATATGAGGAGTATGGAAGGATGCACCTAAGCAGTTTTGGGTGTTTGAGAGTGTCACTATCTTGATGGTAAGAATCGGGATGGAGTAGGAGGAGGTACATCCCGATACGAGGAAAAGATGTATGTTTGAATGATTTTGGCCTAAAATGACTACTCGACTACCCTTACCTAGGCACTTACATTACAAGCTTATAAAGACCTGCTTGATCTTGAGAGTTGTGTGTACCTACATTAGTGGAGAGTGATAAGAACAACAAGCTATGGAACCTAAATAAATTATCTTGGGAGATCAGCGTGCGTGCCGATTCTCATAAACTCATCTAGCTTGAAATTGTTTGGATAGGGGAAGACCACACACACATACACTAGTGAGAACCATGATCTAAATTTGTCTATTATGAGATTAATTCACTATTAAAATGAATAAATTATCTTGATCATATTCTATATTCCTTGTAAGGGTAATTCTTGAACACATATCACATACCCTTGCAAAGCTTGATTACTTAGTTTTGGTTAAATAAAAAATTGAAATGAACTCTTCTCTTCCATTTGCTTAGGGACAACGACTTCTTTCTTTCTTTGCTTGAGGACCAAGCAAAACTTCAGTTAAGGGGTGTTTGATGAGTGCAAAACTTATCTATGTTTGAGTTCATTTCACATGCTATTTTGTGCATTTGTATCCATATTCATGTAAAACTTATAAAATTTCCTCTAAACTTGGTTTGTAAGTTATTGATGAAAATCAAGTGATTTGGTTAGAAATGAGCAATATATTTCCAAGAAAGAGTCAGCAGGAGTCTCTGGCAGCTGGCGCCCTTTGGCAAGATAAAAATTTTCTGTACCATCTGGAACATCAAATGGTTCAAACTTTCTTATGGTTTCATTCTACATTAAAATATCTTTCAGCAGTACTCACATGATATCAGGAGTTAAGCAGAGAGAAGGGATTATGGCTGGAAACAAGTTGGAGAAAGAAAAAGCAATTCTTTGTCGAGCTGTGACAGCAACATCCACGACGAAACTTGGTCGCGACCCCAAAAACTGCGTCGCGACCAAAAAACTGTCGTGACCAGGAAACTTGGTCGCGACCTAAAAAAACTGTGTCACGACCAGCTTGCTGTGTCGCGACCAAAAACGCTGGAGAAACCTAAAAAAGGCCGAAAATTGATATTTTGACCTATTTTCAAACCCATTTCACCCTAAGACCATATATAAACTCGTTTTTTAGGTAAATAGGGCAGCTGGAAGAGTGGAGAATCTCTCTCGCGAGGTTTCTCTCTCTAAAGCGCCCATTTTCGGTTCACCTGATTTTGATTTTTTTGTAGATCTTAGAGTAATTTTTTAGCAGATTTTCTTTGTATTGAAGAGATTTCGGTGTTGTATATGGTCGATTTCACTAGGGATTCGGACAAATATTGAAGCTAAAATCACAGTTTTCTCTCTCTCATGGGTTTTCTCTCTCATGCCCATTTCTTAGTTTTGCTCTTGATTTTTTATTTTAATAGATCTTAGAGTAGTTTTAGAGCAGATTTTTATTTCTATTGAAGAGATTTTTTTGAAGTGTTGTACTTTCCGGATATTCAATTTATTCTTGATGAGGCGAAGATTTAAGCTCGAAATCTGGATTTTCTCTTCTTGTTTCTTGATTTCTTTCTTCATTTCTTACTTTTTGTTTTTGATTGGTGATGATTGGAATTGGTAATGGAACATTAAACACCTGCAGAGTGGGGATTGTTGAACATTCGGATTTGCAGTTTTTAGTTATTTTGTGGGTTTGGCTGAATTTATATATTGTCTTGTTCATATAGACTAGCTGTTCGAATATTAGTAGCTTATATACCCGGAAAGAAATTTTGTATCTTTGCCGATTTCCAAGATGCCCTCTGAGTGACACAAAGATGGAGATTCATGAGAGTAAAGAGTGGTAACTTAGGGGTATGTTAGACTAATATCTTGGAACTAATGAACTTTGAAAAATTACTTTGATAGATCACTAATTTACTCATGGTGTGAGGATTAATTAGATGATGTATCGATTTAGTTTATCAAGGTTTTATATCAAAATGCGATAAAAGGATCTTGATCTCGTGTTAGCAAGATCTAATCAAGGAGATGAAAATTTTATTGGATTTGAAGGTGAGATACGATTACATTGGAGAAGGCTTGCATTTTTCCTGTCTATAGGGCAAGAATTCTTCAGTCTGAGAAATGGTTGTGAAGTATTGAAAAAGAAAAACAATCAAATCTTAAAAAGAGTGCGAATTTTACAAGTAGCTATTTAGACTCATTTGTCACGAAAGGAATATGGTTGTGTTAGATAGTGAAATGTATAGTTCGGGAGAAATCCAAGCTATACTGTGCTCTTGGACAAATCTAGCATTCAACCACAATTGTTGTGCTTCGGAATGCTTATTTTGTAAATAATTGTACCATCGTAGTATTTCTGCCATTACCTTTTAGAATTAAGTAATTGTTTATTTGGTAGATTTTTAGGATTAGTTTTGTCAGTTTATTTCATTAAATTGATTTTATTCCACATCCTATTTGATCGTCTAAATAGTGAAGAGTCTTGTATGTCGGGGGTGATCAAATTCGATTAGAAGAACCTCGATCCTGTGGAGTGCGATGCTCCAGGACTCCTAGAGTCCCGCTTTATTACTTGTATGGCCCAGTGCACTTGTGGAAAGGGTTGAGTGTTAGTAATACTTTTCATTTCGAGTTTTGAATACACTTGCTTTTGTTTCCATCCAGTTTTTGGTATTTACCACATTCACTCATGGCGTATTTTCACATATGCATCATTTGAATTACAGCGGTGCCGGAGGAAGCACGCATGATTAAAGCGACGGAGAGAGAGCAGCAAGCGGCGAAAGGGGCGGGACCCCTGACCCGACACGCCCTAACAACTCAAAATTCAAAACAAGGAAAGAAAAGCAGCAGAAGAAGAAGAAAAACGCAGAACTAAGGAGAAAGCAGGCATTTTAGGGAGGCAAAGGCAAGCGAAGCTTCCCGCAGTAGTTACGGCGTCAGACACTTCGAGCCCGCGAGAAAGTGGAAAATGTGATACAAGGAATGTTTCTAAAGATATGAGAAACCTTGGTCAGCGGGTGCCAAAATCGAAAGAGCGCCATCATTATCCGCAGGCGTTTGGCCCGACAAAGCCCGGATCAAGCCATCCACGGCTAGCCACATGGAAGTTACAGCCGTCAACGATTCGGCCTTGCTAAGCTTGTTTGACGAAATTTTGAGGAATTGATGGGGCCAATATGTGCGTAGGCGGGCGCAAGCCCGAGCCTGGCTTGAGCATCAGCCTTATGAAGGGGTTGGGACGGACTGTAAAGCTCGGCCGCGTGAGATCTGCCACATTGCCATAGTACGCAGACTGACTTTAGAGTGAAACCACCTGCCCGGGTAATCAAGTGATATGGGCGGCCCACGAGCTCGCTAAAGGAAAAGTCTTTGTCTCGTGATCGTACGGTTAAGAAGAAGGATCTTATGATCACGGCTCCTCCGTTATCCCTTAACGATCGGTCCGTGATAAAGAAAGGAAACTCGCGATGAAAGAATGTCGTGTCGTCTAACGAGGAAATGTAGCTATTTCCTTATAAATCTTGACCCATTCTCTGACAAAAGGTACGCAGTGATAACGTCATAAACAGTTGAATTCTTTCCTTCTCATAAGAAAGAAACTAACTTAGCCATCGGAGGGGCGGCAAAACACCAGCGGATCACCCTTCCGATGCGAGGTTGCGGATTGTCTGACGATCCGACCCAGCGGATCGACCCGGCGACTCGAAGAAGCTCCGGTGATATCGGTAGAAAAAGCACCATCAGTAGACACCGAAGCTTCTAAGCACGTATTAACGTTCTCACTTACTAGTTAATCCGAAGCCCGTTGCCACTTAGAAGTCGCCACCTTGCGGTACATTTGCTCATGTTGTCTGCCGATCTTGTGTTCTGACCCACTCTTTGCCTCCACTATGTACTCTATGTACCTATAACAGTCTCTTGTTAGTTTGCCCGAGTTAGCGACATGATATCATTTTTGATTCCATCCTAACCATTGTTTTCTACATGACTGAAAGATTGAAGCGAGTGTGGTTGTGGTCTAGCACTCATCCTGGCCTCTATATTCTTGACTGACTCTAGTACTTGATCTTTACTACTATTTCTCATAAAAACTCTTGGTTCTTCTTGTAATTGTGCTAAACTAGATGCAGACTACTCCCTTTGGCACCAATGTTTGGGTCATGCATCTTACAACCCCCTCCAACATTTATATGTAAAAACAAACCATTATCTTCCTCCATTTGCCATGTATGCCCTATTGCTAAGCCATCTCAACTGCCATTTTCTAAGTCATATTCATACTTCTTATTGCTTTGAGCTTTTACATGTGGATGTTTGGGGCACATGTCGGGTTCACTTCCACCGTAGTAAATGATTTTAGTCATCTTTACATAGACATTTCTTCTCCACCATAAATCGGATACCACTATTTTAGACTTCCTCAAAAATGGTCCACACGGACCACACCCTTGTTAAGAAAATTCGCAGTCGGGGGGGGTTCTCCACCATAAATCAGATACCCTGCCTATTTTTTCCGACTTCCTCAAAATGGTCCACAGATACACCCTTATTAAGAAAATTCGCGTCGGGGTGGTGTGGTGGGGTGGAGTAGTTGGTTGGTTTTTCTCAACACCTGATCTCGTGATATTGTTCATTAAAGTTTATTTTCTTTAAAACTACTACAAAATAAATCTCATATAAATATATAATTTTTACCATAGACATTGATAAATCTACAATAAATATACATTGAGAAATTGGTTTAAAGGAGCAAATCAAAAGTTATTTGCAAAATGTTCTTATAAACGTCAACGAAAATGTCATCCTTTGAGAGTAAGCGTATGAAAATATAAGATAGATCTTCTTTAAGATAACTAGGGGTGTTTGGTTTTTAGCTTTTTAGAAGCAATTTGTTTTTTAGAAATTTAGACATTTGTTTTTATTTTGGCATTTAATTTTTTCTTCTAAATAGAAAAAACCAAAATATTTGGCTTTTTTCTAAATAGAAAACTCCATATTTTAAAAGTAAAAAACTATATTTTTTACCATAGACGTTGATAAAAAATTCCATATTGTTCATTAAAGTTTATTACTTTAAAACTACTACAAAATAAATCTCATATAAATATATAATTTTTTACCATAGACATTGATAAATCTACAATAAATATACATTGAGAAATTGGTTTAAAAGGGAAAATCCAAAAGTTATTTGCAAAATTTTCTTATAAACATCAACTTGAAAATGTCATCCTTTGAGGTAAAAATGCATGAAAATATAAAGATAGATCTTCTATAAGATAACTAGGGGTGTTTGTTTTCAGTTTTTTTTTCTGAAAGCAATTTGTTTTAAATTTAAAATTTTGTTTTTTTTATTTTGGCATTTAAAATTTTTCTTCTAAACTAAAAATAACCAAAATATTTGTATTTTTCTAAATAGAAAATTCCATATTTTAAAAAGGAAAACTATATTTTAAAATCTTCTTAAAATATTCCCAAAAATATTCTAAAATCTTTAAAGTCCACAGAGACAAATATTTTTAAAAATGAATGAGAATATTTTAAAGAACAATCTAATTATCGTAATCTATTTTTTTTAGGGAGTAGCGATAGGAATAATTTACGGTTTAAAATTAAAGTCTTCTTTAATTAATTTCACATACTAATTAACTATGAATAATCTCATGTTTGGGGGGTCCTATATTGTATTGGTCTCGAGGCATTGATGACCACCTAAAGAAGTTAAAATAATCATATGTGGTCATGTGTCACTATCTAATTGGCCCCATAATTTTTATTTTTAAAAAATCAATTTTATTCTCCCTCTCATCTCTCGTCATGTGTCATTATTTAATTTGTTCCTATTTTCATTTTTTTTAAATCAATTTTATCACACACCCCTCTCTCTCCTCCCTCTTCGTGCTCCGCCCACCTCCATCCTCCCCCCTCCATTGCAAAAATTTTATATTTTGAATTTTCAGCCTTATTTTCGGGAGTTTATGAAATCGAAAATTCTCTCCGCGAAGAATTTTCTATTTTGTTTTGCTTGTCTTGTTTCATCTTCACTTTCATGTTCTTTTTTCGTGATTGTTTTTGCTTTATGTTCGTGATAGTTTTCTGTTTTCATTTTTTCCGCTTTTGATTGTGATATTCTCTTTGATTGTTTGTTTTGAAATTACAAGTTTTTGTGGAGTTTTAAAAATCTGCAGTTTTATTTATATTCTTGTGATGGTGCTTTTCCAATCGGAGCCGGAATTTGGAGCGTGTAGGGGTCGTTAGGCGGACTGGATTCTTGCGGTGGGATACGAGGCTTACAGATCGTGGGGTAGTGGGATCATTTGCGATCTTTGGTCTGCGAGGCTCACGGGCTGCACTCCTGCGCAAAAACGGGGAAAGAAGGGGGTCGGCGAGGTTTCGCCGTGACCGCTCAGATGCCTAAGTCAGTTTCTTTACGAGAGAATCTTAGGCGCTTAGGCGCAGGCTTTGCAGGCGCAGGCGCAGTATTGGCGTACCTTTCACCGATGGGGTGGCTTTGTATTTATAGTAGATGTTCAACCAGTTGGATGGTGATTAGGATTTGCTCCCATTGGATGGGATATTTTTTGTTATTATTGGTATCGGATTTGGTAAGGGATATAGAAAGAGCAGTTTATTTGGAATAATCTTTAGCTTCCTTATCGGGGGATCCTTTGAGGGATCGGGTTGTGATCTTATTATTGTCTTTCTTTCCTTATTGGTGAATTTGGACTTGCGAATAATGTATTATTAGGGATATTCTGTTTTGCATTGCCTATGGGAGACTTCCCATAATCGGTCTTTGGGCCAATCGGGTTGGGCCCTTATTCTGGGTTGGCACCAAAGGCTTGAATGTTGGCGCAAAAAGGCCTAAATGCTCCAATGGGCATGTCTCTCCTTTGAGGTTTAGCGGATGGGCCTCAGTGTTTCGTTGGGCTGGCCTCTTTCTTGGGCCTGGCAAGTGGGCCTATGAGCCTTATTTTTCGAACCCTATCAGTTGCCCCCCAGCCCTTGTGTACGGCGTACGTGGGCAAGGGCTGTAACGTGTCTCGCTTCGGGTGCAATTTCCACGTGTCTGCTCGGGGCTGGATTAGTTAGGGCTTGGTCGCCGTCATTTGTCTTATGATAATGATGACTCTTCGGTTTTCGCGCTCATTTCTCCCACTCCTTTCAGTTTCCTTTTGTTTAACTCGCGAGACAGCCCTCTGTCTTGTGTGCCTTTGCTGCAGGACATTTCTTTGCCTTTAAGCGAGTTGGACTTCCTTCTCTCTTAGTCTTGCATGCAGGCCTTTTTGTCGCGAGTCTTTCTACGATTTGTCTTTCTTGGGATAGTCTTTTTTGTCGCTGTCGTATTTATGGGTCCACTGCATCTTTGTCTTCTTGGCAGTACTGGCTTCGGGCGTCTGACCGGCGTTAGGGTTGGGTTGGCCGAATTTTATTTTCATTATTTACTTTCATCATGGGTCCGGGTCGCTCTTCTTCTCTGCGTATCGATGGTGACTCTTCGGCTATTGCTGGTTCTGGAAGCAATTGGCGATTGTCTCCGATGGATTCGACGAGTTGGCACCGAGATGCCCGGAGATGCCTCATCTTCCCTTGGACAAAGGTGAGGAAAGTAGATCTGATTAAATACAGGGTCCAGAATATCTAAGATATGCCATTCGTCGCTTTAACTATGGGTTCCCTAGCCAGGTCGGTCCTTCATATGGGAGCCATCTTTGCCGAATATTTACCGACCTCCCTTTGGCGTTCAGGTGTGGTCCCCTGACGTTTTGACCGTCTATGTGGTCTCTGTGCCTAAGATGGTGTGTTTCTTCGAAGTGGCCTTCGATAACGGTCTTCGCTTCCCTCTGCATCCCTTCATAAAAGGGGTTTTGCAGCATTTCAATGTGTGTCGCTTTCAAACTAAGCGACCGGTTGGGGTATTTTGGTTGCTTGCTGGTTTCTTTAGGGGCCAGGGGCTGGTGTCCCTAGCATAGCCTTATTTCTTTACCTTTTTAGCTCGAAGGAGACATCCGAGGGCTTTTCGTTAACCCTTCTAGGCGTTCGGCGCTCACGGTGATTTCCGATCTTACGCCTCCCACGGTGTGGAAGGGACCTCTTGCTAGATTAGCGGCCGTGGTAGGAGTATGACCCTCGACAGGGCGACACCACAGGAGGTTAGGTGGCTTAGACCGCCCCGAGAATCTTCGTGAGTGTTCGTTCTATTTTTGGTTATAACTTGTATGTGGTCATTGGGTATCTACGATTCTATCGCATCTACATGCTTCTGGTGCTCGATCAGTCTGGCCTGCGAAGATAACGCCATAGCGTTGGCGTTGTGAAGTCCTTCGTCATACGGAGGCGATTAAAGTGGATGTTCCCGACCCGCGCCGATTTGAGGTCTGCTCGTTCGCGCTCTGCGAGGCCTTCACCTCCTTCCACCGTGGGTTTCTCCCATTGGGCCCTCATTGCTAAACCCACTGAGGAAGCTGTTGGCCAGTTGGAGATGGTGTCTCGAAAGCCTCGCAGTGGGAAACGAAAAACCTCGGACTCTCATTAGAAAAAAGATGGCTAGGCTTTGGTCAAAGTTCAGAAGTTCGAGGCATATTGTCTTCCCAGTCCTCTCATATCCGCCGTCGGGACGGGTTATGGCTCCTATAGTTTTGAGTTCGCGGTCCCATTCTGGGTCTGCTGCAGAGGCAGAGGGTCCCTCGGGTGGGGCCGTTGAGCAGCTGTTGGCGATCACGCCCATTACCGTCTGGAACCCGCCAACAAAGAAGGTTAAGTCGCCTTCTCAAAGGCGGAAGAGGCGAGGAGGAAAGATCCGGAACCCCAAATTGGTGGAGATGGGGATTCTTTACTTCACAATGCCAAACTAGTGGTAGGCACAGTCTCGTCTATTCTTAAGGATTCTGATCTTAAGAGGTCGGTTGCACTGCCCATTGATGGAGCTTTATTACTATCTCTCCCGAGGGGTGCTCAAGTAAGTTCCATACCTTGTCATATTTGACTCCATTTTGAGATGAGTTTCGGAGCTTGGGGTTGGATGTTGATTTTTATCTTTGGATGTGCGGTGGCTTCCTCATTTGAAGGTTTGGCCATAAAGGCCAAAATAAGCGAAGGTCATGCTAAAGCGGCCGGGCTTATAAAGCGAGGTGGCTTCCTACGCATATCTGACGGGCTAAAGCTGGTCGGTGCAACGTGACCGAGAAGCCGTGAAGCTCAAGTCGATCCCGAAACATACCGCCCATTTCGTGCTTTCGGGCCGGTAGAAAGGCGAGGCCGGGAATAACCGAGGGCAGGCGAAGAAATGAGCTTCGGGAGGCTAGAATGATTTGAGGGTTGTCTTGAGCGACTTGATGGGAGGCTAGGGACGAGTGCAGTCCGCCCGACATGAACCCCGGATGGTTGGGGCCAGGCTTCTCACGTCCAAGGCGGCGTCGGAATCTAAGGAAGAGTGATGCGATCAAAGAAGATCTTAGTGATAAGGCGGCTTATTTGTTGGGCCGAGCTCGTCGCGAGGAAATTTGCTTGAGGCGAGTTAGCTCGGTGGAGCGCTTTGAATGAGGAGTGTCGCGGGTTGCGCGTGGGGATCTCCATCGGCCAAATAGCTTTGGTGGCTCGGCGAGGCGAGTTATTGGAAGATTGAGTTGAGCACACAATCCATAAGTAGGTTTTACGGGTGGCTCGCCTTTCAGAAGAAGGTTGTTCTTTACACTATTAGGCACGGACTTTAACTTTGACCTTCCCGGTGAGGAGGATGAAGAGGGTCCTTCTCTGGCGATTATCTGGGTGGGCACCCGAAGCCCGCCTTCTTCACCGTCTGCATCTCCTTCTGGTGCCTAATCTCATGTGCACGTCTTCGCCTGCCTGATGTCGGCTTTTATGCTTTTTCTTTTTTTTTTGTTGGGCATGGGCCCCAAAACATATTTAGCCTTGTCCTTGATGAATACACATTTTTGCACCTCATTTCTTTCGCCTCTACTTGTGCTCCTCTTGGCACTCTTCTTAATTTGAATCGACTTCTTGTGCGTAGTGAGTTAGGCGCTGAGTTGAGGTGTTGGGTTTTGCTGAGCGGATCGGCTGAGCTTTACACTACGACTCCTAAGGGCTATTGCTGAGCTGAACAAACCTTTGGGATCCATGGCCTTAGGTGAGCAGTTGAGCTCATCAATGTGAGCTGCTGATTAGTGCCCAAAAAGTGCTACTTTGATCCCTATTTTTAATAGGTTTTGAGCACATTTTGTGTACTAATTGTTATAATTAACCCAATTGACATGTTCAGGTCCCTGGTACTGCAGTCATATTTTGGCTAGCTAATTTTGCAGTTTTGCAAGCTTTAATGCCAAGTTTGTCAAGTCATTCAAGCATGAAGAATTTTGAGTCGGATAGCATTACGGATCAAAAAATCGGAAAATAAAGATCGAGAAAAAGGAAAAGGCAAAAATACATGGATCAGACCAGTAGCGACAGGAACGGTGGGAGCATTAGCCAATGGGCGATGGCATGAGGATGCGACGCAGAAACGATGAATTTGGCTATGGCAGCGAAATTTTACTTAATCAGTGAAATTTCGCTATGCCATATTTTCTATGATGAAAGTCGCTATCATAGCGAGATTCGCGTGCATGGCGAATTCAATTTTGTTTATACACGAATTACCGCTATGATAGACGAAAAGAATTATTACCCTTGTTTTTGATCCAAAGCGACTCCGTTTGGTTTTTCTCCTTCCTACCCTTGTAATAGCCTTTGTTTTGGTTTGTTTTGTAATTTCCGCATGCACTATATAAGCTAGAGTCGAGGTTTGTAAGCTTATCAATCACTTCACCAATAATTTTTTTTGGGCTTTCGGCTCTCCGTTTCCTATTGCTTCATTTCTTTCACTTTCTTTTCCATTTTCTAGGCTGCCAAACACTCCTCCGAGGATGACAACTGAGAGGATGTTAAACTAGATCTCTTCCTCCTTGAAGAGGAGAAATTTGTTAATTAGGATTTAAGGTAAAGCGACGGTTCCCACTGTTTTTAACGCACGTATTTATGGTTGTTTGTTCTGCTTCTCCTTAGGTTAAAATCCTAAGCATGCTCTTTAATGTGTGGCCTTGGCAAGCTTTTGGGTTCAATGGATACTTTCACTAGTCCATTGAGGCTCGATTAGTTGTCTGCTGGATTATCGTGGAGTAGGGTTTTGAGATGTGTTTTCCTTGCTAGGAACATTTATGCCCATTTTAAATGCTATGTTTCAAAAGGGAAAATCATAGGGTTTAGTTTTTAAGCTAAATGAAGATCGGTTCGAAATGGTTATATGTCATCCTCCCAGCCCCTTGAGAAAAAATACAGGGGATATGTTGGTTATCTTTAAACCCTAAACCGGTGGCAGAAGCGCTTGAGGGGTTACATTTTACATTTTTTCTTATTTTAGTTTCAGTCAGTGAACAACCAATCTCCCCTGTTTTTACCCCGAACCATAGAATCAAGTTTAAATTCACCCGTTTTTACTTAACCAAATCATTTGTGCAGAAGAAAATCCATCCCGTGTTCGACCCTAGACCACTATCTTTGCATTAGCTTGACTACGTGATTAGGAGAAAATATAGGATACAAATTTTGTTGATTCCGGATCACCCTACTGTGGCACGAATCAAATGGCGCCGTTGCCGGGGATGGTGCCTAAGTACATTTGACGAGCTGTGGAACACTTGTGATCCTCATCACAAGTTTTGGTGAATTTCTTTTATATTTCATTGTCGTTTTTTATTATTTTATTTAAAAAAAAAAAAAAAACAAAACAAAGTTGCTGCAGGAATCCATTTTTAGTGGATTAAAAATTCTAAAGGAAAGCACAAGTTAAGTGGAGAAATTGACTGTGATCAAATGGAAGAGGGAGAACAATATAGTGAATATTTAGTGGAAAGAAACCCTAGAGCATTCATGTCAATGAGGGATTACAGGAACCTTCCATGCGTGGCGTGACACGTGAGAGAAATCCAGGCCCATGTAGGAGTACATGGGGAATATAGAGACCCGATGGGCTGGGTATAGCCTCCTACGAGTGTTGCCCAGCTTATACCTCACTCATCGAGTATATCTTTGTCTCAGCCTCCAGCCACTGACCAATCTCCCCGAGTTGAGCAATTCTAAACCTTACCAAGCGGTGGGTGATCTTTTGTGGAAGAACAAAATTCAATGCCCAGTTGAGCCAAAAATCCATCTTGTGGAGAACTCCATGGATCAAAAGAAGATTAGATGGGCTTCCAAAGTTGAAATGGATAAGAAAATTGACCGCTGCATTCTCCATTTCAAGGCACGCTCCATGACTTGTTCGTCGAGAGGAGGAGAATGCGGAGGAAGAGTGCTTTCTTGAAACAATTTGGTGAGCGAGGCTGTGCGACCTCCCGGGGAGGAATTGAAGTGGAAATAGTAGAAGCTCCTGAGGAACTGCAGGATGCCCCAGAATCAAGTGTTGCTTTTTGGCCATGGAAAAAAGAAGAAGAAATCATTGCCATGTTGACTGAGGAAGGCAGTGGAATAGAATCAAGGAAAGAACCACAAAAGCTTACCATGACAATTCCCATGAAACTGAATCCCTGAGTGCCCTTGAAACCACAGTACCTTTGCCGTGCGCCCTCCATTGGACCAAGTGTATATTCCTTCACGCACCCTGACCATGGAAGCACCACCTAAGGCGATAACACGCTGCACCTTGAAAACCTCAAGGAAATTGGTGGCCGCTGATTGAGGCCTTTGCCACTACATCAAAAACACAAGCGACTGCTCACATCCGCGTAAGCATAAGTGGATGGATTCGGATCGCGTTGGGTTGGAACATCGAACTCAAACATTTTCTAACCGCGCGTTAATTTCATGTTATTTATTTTAATAATATTTGTTTGATTGATTAAATTTTCATTGATTTTCCGCATTAAGTTAATTCGTTTGGATGTTTTTCTTTGATTCTTGTTTTTGTGTTCAGTTTTGGTATGTTGAAACGGATTGAAATGGAAGCAATGACGGGAGGAAAAATTTCGCGACCATAGAAAGGAATTTTCGCAAAGCGACGAAAATTGGAAGAGTGAAATTTTCGCTATACATAGCGAAATTTCGCTATTAGCGAAATTCTTGTACGGATGTTCCCCAGGAAAAAGACAAAACAGTGCACAGTGTTTTCATTTTTATTTTATTTTATTTTATTTGTTATTATTATTTTATTAAAATAAAATAAATAATAAAAATTTTTAAACGTTTGTTTTTATTTTTATTATTAAAAAAAATATTTATTTTTATTTTTAATTTAAAAAAAAAAATTTTGTCTCTATAAAAAATTTTTTTGTTTTTTATATTATTTTTATTAGTAATTATTATTTAATTTTATTTATTTATTTATTTATTATTTTTATTTGTTATTAAAAAAATCTATTCATAGCAAAATTTCGCTAGATTTTGCTATAAAATAGCGAAATTTTCGCTATTGTTGCGAAAATCCCCACTGTTTTGCATGCCGATTTTGTTTTAACAGCTGCTTTTCCTCGACTCCCGTTTTAGGCGTTTTTAGTACCGTTGACTTAGAGAGTGTAGAATCAATATATCCAGAAAGAACATTTTGAAATTTTTATGAAAATTAAATTTTCAAAATGCTCCAACTAGTCACTTTTCCTCTTTTCTTCTCTAACTTGTTTGTTTGAAGCCCAAATGGGTGAATAAGGTGTCGATGGAAAGCTTCTTGAAGTCTCTATCAGCAATGATCACATCTCATCAAAGAGGTAACACTTCCTTCTTCAATTTTTCCAATCAGGCGTTCGGACAAGAGATATTTGGGTTGGGGAGGGATTACTTGAAAAGGAAGTGGCTTTTGTATTTATGCTTTTGTTACTATTTTGAGAAAGCTATTTGTTTGTTCTCAGTGGCTTGCTGGGTTCCTTTCTATAAAAATTTGTTATACCATCACGGCTCTTTTCAAATACGGACCCATTTGCAACCAAAATTTTTGTGTGTTGTGTAGCCCATAGTTTGAAAAAATTGAAACTTTGTCAATTCTATTGATGTGTTAGATTGGTTCCATGCCTGGTGAGTGGATAATAAGTTAAACTCTTGATTCGACCTTTCTTCCACCCTTAGCTAACCACACACCTGAGCACATTGGGGTTTCAATGATAGGGTGAAAAATTTGTGTAGCCTCCTAAGCCTTACAATAACCTATCCTAGTGTTGACTACCTTTAATAGGTTAAGGACCCTGTGGAAAGAGGCTAATCGTCTTCGAAAAAAAATAAAAAGAAAGAAAAGAAAGAAAAGAATAAAAATTACCCAGCGCATGAAACCCGAGCACGGTCAGGGGTATATGGCGAAAACCTTTAAGCCGGTGCTACTAAGCCTTCCTTTGGTTGGGGAGTCAAACAGTGTTTGCTACATGGGTGGATGAGGTGAAGTTAGTAAGTTGTAGGTCTTTGGAGTCTGAAATCATTCGAAGTTCGGGGTGAAACCTGAAGAGTTTGTGGTCGAAAGATCCTTATGACTTGGTTCCACTAGCCTTAATTGGTTGGGAGTCATCGGTAGATCCCGTTACATGGACTTTGGTGAGTCGATTCCTGGCCATTGCACCCCTCTGACACAAAAGAATTGTGGAATAAGAGGTGGGTCACGATTATTTAGGTTGGTTAGCATGCTAGGTCGTGGTAGTAGCTAGGTTGGGAGAGTGCGGTTTAGCGGTTTGTGTTGGTGATCAAACAAACACTTAGATTTTGGTGGAAGTTCCTGGTTGATTCACCGAGATGGAGGCCCTTTTGATACTCAATTTTGTATGGCATTCATTCTCTTAAGTTAGTTATTGGGCAAGGCTTTGATGATTCTTACTTAGGGTTAGGCATTACTTCTTCACAACCTTTTTGAAATACCATTTTGTTATCATTTTGTATGCTCTCTCTCTTTCTTTCTTTCTTTCTTACATTGCTAAGGGACTAGCAATGTGTCGGTTGGGGGGTGTGATTAGTGCCCAAAAAGTGCTATTTTGATCCCTATTTTTAATAGGTTTTGAGCACATTTTGTGTACTAATTATTATCAATGCCAAATTGACATGTTCGGGTCCCTATGGTACTACTGATCATATTTTGAGGCTAATTTTGCAGTTTTTGCAAGCTTTTAATGTCAAGTTTGTCGAGTCATTCCAAGCATGAAGAATTTTGGTCGGACTTAGCATTACAGATCAAAAATCATAAGAAATAAAGATCAGAAAAAAGGAAAAGAAAGCAAAAATACATGAATCAGATGAGTAGCGGCGAGGCGGTGGGAACAATAGCGATGGAGCGATGGCCGCGAGGATGCGGCATAGAGGAGCGATGAAGATTTCGCTATGGCGCCGCGAAATTTTCGCAATCAGCGAAATTTTCGCTATGCCATATTTTCGCTATGATAGCGGTCGGTGGTTCCGGCTATGGCATATGGCCTACCAATCGGCCAATTTTTCGCTATGCCATATTTTCGCTATGATAGCGAAAATTCGCTATCATAGCGAAAGTTACTGTGCATAGCGAAAATTCAAATTTTCGCTATGCCTCAGATTTTCGCTATGATAGCGAGATTCGCGTGCATAAGCGAAAATTGTTGCCCTTGTTTTTGATCCAAACGACTCCGTTTTGGTTTTTCTCCTTTCTACCCTTGTAATAGCTTTGGTATTGGTTTGTTTTTGTAATTTCCCTTGCTCTACACACTATATAAGCTAGAGTCAATGTTTGTAAACATCAATCACTTCATAATAAATTTTTGGAGAAGCTTTCAGCTCTCCCGTTTCCCTGCTGCTTCATTTTCTTTCCTTTTCTTTTCCATTTTCTAGGCTGCCAAACACTCCTCTGAGGATGACAACTCAGAGGATGTTCGCTAGACTCTCTTTCTCGCCCGAAGAGGAGGCTGGCTGAAGCCAGTTTAGGTAAGCGCGGTTCCACTGTTTTTTAACACCGCGTATTTATGGTTGTTTACGTTCCTGCTTCTCACTTAGGTTAAAATCTCTTAAGCATGCTCTCTTTAATGTGTACTTGGCAAGCTTTTTGGGTTCAATGGATACTTTCACTAGATCCGTTAGAGCTCGATTGAATTGTCTCTGCTAGTTATCGTGGAGTAGGGTTTTTGAGATGTGTTTTCACTGCTAGGAACATTTATGCCCATTTAAATACTATGTTTCAAAAGGGAAAATCATAGGGTTTATTTTTTAAAGCTAAATGAAGATCCGGTTCAGGAAATGACTATATGTCATCCTCCCCAACGAGGAAATGCGGGGACATGTTGATTTGCCAAAACCCTAAACCAGTGGCCCGACACTTCAAGGGGTTCTATTTTACATTTTTTTTCTTATTTTAGTTTCAGTCAGTGAACAACCAATCTCCCCTGTTTTTACCTAAACCTTAAAATCCAAATTTAATTCACCATTTTTGACTTCACTTAAATCATTTATCTGAAGAAAACCCCGTCATTCGACCCTAAACCACTATCTTTGTAGTAACTGACTGGCGTGGGAGAATATAGGATACAAATTTTGTTGAATTCACGTATCACCCTCTTTGTGTACGAATAATTCTTTGGGCTTCAGTCGGTGATTCGCCTTTGTTGAAATGACTCCTAAACTGCATGGCTTGTGTAGAATAGTTGAGCTCGTCAATGCATTCTTGAAATTATCGTGGGTGCTGAGTTAGGCTGACTCCTAGATTTGCATGGCTTTGTGTGAATGAGTGAGCTGGCTCGTCAAAGTAGTTGTTGAGCTCCGTCGGTGACATGAGTCAAACTGATTTCTAGGCTGTATGGCCTATGTAGAATGGTTGAGCTCGTCAAAGTGAGCTGTTGGGCTCCGTCGGCTGACTTGCTTGAGTCAAGGCCCGAGTTTCTAAGTTGCATGGCACAGTGGCCAGAAGAGTTGAGCTCGTCGATCGCATTGCTTGGGCTCCACGTCGGTGGTCGCCGAGAGTTAGGCCCGACTCTAAATTGCATGGCTTTGTGTGGGATGGTTGAGCTCGTCAATGCGAGTGCGCTTTGGGCTCCGTCGGTGGTCGCTGAGTTGGTGACTTCCTAGAAATTTTGCCATAAACTTGTTGGATGACCAAAACACATGTACAATTTTATGACGTTATTACCAAGGACTATTGACTAATCCCTGGCAATGATGCCAATAAGCTTGTTGCGTGAGACCAAATGACATTTGCACCAGTTTATAACAAAATTATCAAGGACTATTATCTAATCCCGGGCAATCTTGCCATAAACTTGTTGTCATTATACTATATAAACCAAAAAATCTCCTAGAGTAAATCTGTTTTCAAAGTTTGGTTTTGTTCGATGTGCGCAAGTGCACAAGTCGGCAAGTAATAAAATGGATTTAAGTCAGAATGTCCGATCCCCTGAGAAGTCTCGAATTTTAAATCAACTACGACTACTCAATTTCCATACTATTTGAACCACTAAATGATAGTAAGATCCGGCATTAAGGTCTTTGGAAGATTAAATGAATCAAGGAAATAAGCGAGAATGAACAATAAACTTGAATATAAAAAGAATAAGAATGATTAATAGTTAGGAAAATGAATAGGAATTGAATAATTATCGTTTAGAGCATTAAGATCAATGTTATTGTGATATCAATTCACATTTGTCAGCGGTTAATTGTGCTTGTGAATTTCAGATTTCCATCTGTCCAAAGGCGTTAATAGTTCCATTTGGATCTCTCCACTTCGCATTTCATTATCTAATTTTTTGACTGATTCTCTCGAATCTGAGGAATTAGATACTACTTTTTCTGGGGACTTCTAGTGCAGGTATTTTTCTTTTGCAATACTTCATACCCATTTTATGGACTGTACACCTTAGCTCCCAAGTTATCGGTCAAGCAAGGATATACAGCTTCCAGGTTACTCTTCCTCCAAATTAGAATAGATCACCCTACTCATGATTAGATCTCGAAGCTAACCTGCAGGTTGGCTTCGCTATTGAATCGAGGTGAACTCTGCCTTTATTTAAATTGATAACTCATTCGCTCATTCTTGATTTCAAGTGAAGAGGATTTATCAAATAAACTCGCGAAGCTCATTAGATCTCTAATAGCGGGTTAATAAACCCTTCCAAAAATATTCATAACTCCGGGATTGTCATCTCTGTGTCACTCGAGAGGACCTCCTTGAAATCGAGCAATGAAACAACTCTTAAAGCGGGTATAAGAGCGATGTCGGATCAAAGCTCTAAACCCCATAGCAGAAATGAGATTCATAAAGCGATATTATGTTTCTTGGGAAATAACAAAGGAAAGATAATTCGATGATAACATTCACTTAATGGAAGTGGGTTCCTCAATTCTTTTGGTCCGCGGCATTCCTCACGATCATAAGAATAAGCGTATTTGAAAGCTGGATAGGCAATTCAGAGAATTTGTCTAAACTTCAACATTCCGGTAATGGTGAAAGAAATTGAACTCGCATTCGAACCTTTGACTCAAAAAGCGATAACATCAATTCAAAAATAAGAAAGAAAACTAGAGCGATAAATCTAATCTAATCTATCCATATTGAAGAAAATAAAAGAAAGAAAAGAAAAATAAAGAAAATGAGCCAGCCCGACTAGCATACCTCGATGCGTGGCGTGACTACTTATAACTACGGATAGGCTGTATTTATAAGGTTTTTCGGTTGAATTTTTAATCTGATGTAACTGTTGTGGATTTTAGAGTATCCAGGCCCAAATCACTATTCAAGTCGCGACCTCAACTTCCTTAATAGCGGCGGTATTCTTATCGCGACACCGATCCTCCGCGTGCGACCTCAACTTCTTATCTATGCGGCCTTGAAGCGTTCATTAGTGATGTCAGCGACATCATTCTCTTATCCGCGACATCCCGGCTTACTTCTTCTGCGGGCTTCACATGTTGCTCACGATGTACATGACGTCATTCTCTTATCGATGACATCAACTAAATGAAATGTATCTTTCAGCGATATCGATGTCGCGACCTACGTACTTGTCGCGACATACTCTTTGTAACTACGCCAGATTTGATACGGTAATTCTAATGTCGTGACTTGTGATATCTTGTCGCGACATCTCTTTATGGAGCTTCAACCTTCAACTGAATAGGTCTCGTGTCGCGACTTCGATCTCTTGTCGCGACATCAACTTATGGGATTGCAGTCTTACGGCCAGTGGCTTTTGGTGTCGTGACTTGGCCTCTTGTCGTGACATCGACTAAATGAAATGTCTTTCCAGCGATATCTTGATGTCGCGACCTCATCTCTTGTCGCGAGATCTCTTTGTAGCTCGTAGATTTGATCGCGGTAATTCCTAATGTCGCGACATCGATATCTTGTCGACATCACTTTATGGAGCTTCAACCTTCAAACGACGAGGTCTCGTGCGACCGATCTCTTGTCGCGACACCAGCTATGGGATTGCGGTCTTCACTTGATGGCTTTGGTGTGACTTGACCTCTTGTCGTGACATCAACTAAATGAAATGCATTTTCAAGGAATCTTACGATGTCGCGACCTGCAATCGCCTTCGTGATAGCGGTTCATTTCTTTTCGGCTTTCATCGGGTTCACGATGTCGACATCGATCTAGTTCTCACAGGGCCTTATTTGGTTGTTCTTGGTGTCACGACAAGCAATCTCTTGTCGTGACATCTAGTCACGCCCTTTGAATTTCGCTGGTCTCTGTGTGTCGCGACCTCGATCTCACGTCAGCGACCTCGGCTGTACAAACCATTAGAGAGCTTGTCTTCGGATGTCGCGACATCAATCTTGTCGTGACATCCAACTAAAGGATCTGCGGAGTTTATTTTCTACTCATGATGTCGCGACATCAATATGTTGTCGTGACATCCAATGATTCACGCATGCTTCAATCTTATCGCCACTTATCTTTATTTGATTGCGCTCTTCTTGTCGCGACATCAATCGCCCAGCCAGCGACATCACTTCATGCCTCACAAGTCTCAAGCGACATTTCTGATGTCGACGCCGGTATCTTCAACTCGACTTGATTCATGACTCTGTAGCTTTGAAGCGTAGTTCTTGATATCGACTTGATCTCACGTCAGCGACCTCGCTCATTTCTTTCTGGCTTTCTCGCGGCGGTCTCAGCTGTCGCTACTTCTTTATCTTGTTATCCATGTCGCACGCATCGATTTCCTTCAATTTCCTGATGTCGCGACCTCATGTTAATTTGTGTAAACCCCAAAGCTGCGGCAATGACTCAGCGGTTCTTTTCATTTAACTCTGCCAATTGGTACTTGTATTCCACTTATTGCATTTTCTCTTTGCTTTTTCTTCTTTCTTCCATTCTACACACTAATAACAAATGGGTGAGTTTCTTCATATTTACCAAAGTAATTGTCTCTTTTGATATGAAAATTAGTAGAAAAATGGACTAAAATAGATGACTTTAAGCTCATCAAACTCCCCCCAAAACTTAAGTTTTGCTTTCCTCGAAACAGAAAGAAAAGAAAGATTTGTTTGTCACTCAAAACAAAATAAAGAAAATTTGCAGGACATTTTTCTCGATTAGTTCTCTACAGTGGCAATCAATTTAATTGAAGTAAGGTATGCATAATTTCTGTACATCTAGCTGATCCAGTTCAAGGTTGGTCTCACTCTTTATATTAAAACTAAAGCCCAAAATTGAAATTGTTTTACAAACAACATATTCATTGGATCCTGTTGAATAATAGATTATTTTCCTTTCTCATTTTCATATTGAGTCATTTAACTCCCTAAAGTCCTTCACAATTTTGATTATTTCTATTCTTCCAAATTCCATAGGCTTGTTTTTCATATTGATCTCCACTAATGTAGATGATTTGACCTTGAATCAATCGGGTCTTTTGGGCTTTTATTGTTAGGCACGAGTAATGGGTAGGATGGAAGAATTTTAGGTTAAGATTGCCACGAACCTTTTCTCTCCTCATACGCCCTTTCTTTCTTGTGGTTTCCTGTCGCTCCCTAAGCTTCATGTTTGGGACATCACTTTAATTTCTTGGTGTTCAAGGCTATGCGCCCCGTATTTACCGAGCTTGTAATTCAGGGAAACTTCCTTGTTTATCAACATTCGAGAGATAGTCTGATATTTTAACTTTTTAGGCTTTCTAACACTCTTAGTGAACTTTGGGTTATTAGCTCCCATACCAGATGGCATTAGGGTGGTGTTGAAACACTAAGAACTTAATTGTTAGAGAGTTAGGCCACGAATCAAAACTTATCCCTATAAACTTTCTTTTCTATTGCATTTTCTGCTCTTTGTCTTTTTCTTTTCATTCCCTTTTTTTTTTTTTTTTTTTTGAGTTCCTCAAAAAATATATGCTCCCCCAAACTTCATTTCTTTCTTCCTCCTTGAATTCCTGGGTAATCATGGGTTCTTCTTTTGAAAAGTTGATGTCTTAGGATGATTGGGTTTCCATTGGTCTATTTTTGAAAAAATAGGCTTGTTGGCTCAATTCTGGAACTCTTTTGTATATGCATCGACATATGTATGAATAGGGATAGCTAAAATGGCTGTTGTCAGAATGGCTGCGTCATCTCTTGTCGGTGTCACCTGGATTTCGCCTGACCAATAATCTAACAAATTCTAGAATTTGGTTTGAGCAGTTGTGACTAACCATAGGGTACCTTGACTCATTTTGTTAGTGAGTATTTAAATTAATTGGTATTCAACGGTTTCCTTGATTTATTATTCATGCGAACTTCAAATATGTTTTATTCCTTCATTGTATTGCCTTCCTCCAATTCTAGACTTAACGTAGACTTAAGTAACTTTTTGCTTGTGTTTCAATCAAGCGTATTAATTTGGCCTTATTCTACATTTCGCTCATTCCTAATCCTAAGCGCTATTGATTGACCCATTACATCTCGAGTTTTTATTCTAGAACTAATTTCTACTTTAATTTCCCTATTCATGCGATCACAAAGCAGCTGTCATGGAATCTAACAAATTAAAATTAACACCTGATAATTCAATTTAAATTTCTCATTTTATTACTAATAATTTAATTGACGGAGTTGGATCTGCAGTATGGGATGGATGGTAATGAAAGTTAGGCGGGGAGAAAGTCACATTTTTTTTCTTTTGAAATAGTCGGGGCAAAAATGTTGGGATCTAGGTCTAATGTACCTAAATGGGTGGAATTCGGGAATTTTCATTTCTCTTCTTTCCTTTCTCTTCTTGGTTTCCTTCTCCATTTGTTCTTCAAGGAAAATCTCATTAGAGATCAACCTTTTCTTGTTCGACTCATCTGCCTCTTTCACAAGCCATTCATTGTGTTTCCTTTGATCCCATAACCTCTAGGAATTTGTAAGATTGTTATGTCAGATCTAAGTTTTCGGCCATTCTTTTCTTGCATAAGTGCATCTTTTGCGCTTCTTATCTACATCATCCGATTTCTTCTCAAATTCCTTGCAGCAGAGACTTGTACAAAAACTTGGATCCTTTGCTCCCAAATTTGGCTTCACATACGTATCTCTTTTCTTTATCCAGTTTTAAGAGTTGAGAATCACGCTCAAATGGTTGTTATAAAGCTTCATGGTAGGTTTGAGTTTACGCAATGATTGTGATCTCTTCCTTCATTTCTTTTAAACTCTTCCCTTCTTCAGCTAATTGCCATACATTTCCTCTTTCTGTTCGACTCTTCTCTCCAACATAATTCTTCTCATTAGCTCCCTTCATGATCCTTTTCTTTTCTATTGAGCTCTTCCTCCATTGCTGGTCTCTTCTCTTCCAATTCCTTTTCCATAAATACTTTCTCCCAATTCTCTTTGTAGTCTCACTCCTTCTCTCTTTCATCCTATTCTCATACGCATGGCATTGAGGCTTCCAATACAGTGTTCTCTTGTGCTCCCCTTGAGCTTTCTCGGGTTGGAAGTTTACAATTACGCGCAAGGAGAGGCGGCTAAGGGGATGGAGTCTATTCATTTGCCTTCATCACCTTACACGTGTGCGCAAACATGTAGTCATTATTTGTCGGGGTGAGTTTTCAAGGTGCTCTACTCCTTGATCATCACCTACGATCTCACTTTTCTGGTTCTTCGACTTGGGCTTCTTCTGTTCTCCGCGGCCTCCTTTTCTTCGGGTTTCTTGGTCCCTTGCGACTCTGTCAGAAGAGTGAATGAAGCTCTGGTGCTATTGACTCTCAAATTCCGCTGCCCGACCTTGAGCATAGACTGTGATTGTTCTTTGGGTGGCGAGGAAGAACGAGCCTCTTTTGTTCCCTTCATGATACCTCATGATAGAGTTCTCTATGATAACTCCTATATTGATCTTGTACCCTTTGAGTATGGCATACAGCAACACAGCTTCTTGTTCTCTCACTGTGCACACATGTTTTGTTGGGACCAAAACAGAAGCCAGGAAATAAAACCATACCTTAGCCTCTTTAGTAAGGCTTCCTCATTCTTGTTCTTGGCTTTCCTTGCTTCTTGGTTCAAGCACTTTCTGGATTAGTGAGCTTCTTGGCAATCTTTCCAAACTCACGGTTTTCAAACGGTTTCTTGAATTTGGAACCATGTTTTGTTACCTTTGCCATGCCATAGGCCTCGTTGATGGCTTTGGCATATGAGACCGAGACTCCTCTAACAAGCGACTCCATCATGCTTCCTGCCATATTTACGAATAGCTCTCACCGGTCTTTGTATACCTGCTTTTGGTGTCTTGTGAGAGACTTTCCATCCCCTGCAACACATCATCTCCTTGAAAGGAGTCACGGGTTTGAATCTCCTCTGCAAACAAACCCCTTGTTAACATAATGCCCCTTCCAGCGGGAATAAGCTTCATCGAGGCCGAGAAATCTTCTACTTCTTCTTCTTCTCTCCTCTTTTTCCTTTTACGCTCTTTGTTGAGAAGTCCCAGGAGCTTCGAGGTGCCTTACGATGGCATCTACTCACCTTGTTCTTCGAATGAATCGTCATTGTTCTCCTTGGCGAGTTTCTTCTTCTTCTGATTGTTCGTGTTCCCTCATACTCGTCTAGGTTAGGGACAAGGGTGAATTTCAGCCATTGAAAGCGGAGAGCTTTTCGAAGGTTTGGAATGCTAGGGTTTTTCGAGGAGGTTGAGGTCGAGAAGGAAGAAGAAGGTGAATGGTTATGTGGTTTGAGTGAATGAGATAGTTTCAACGATTTGCAATTCAATCAATGTTTGTGGGCTAGAAATTAATGCTTCAATTAGAATATGACTTCATTCCGCCTCTTTTTATTTGAGATCATTAAATTTAGGGCTTTTTTTTTTAAGTGCATAGTTGGCACATGTCGCACCTTATGTCACGACATACCTAGGATGTCGCGAAAATACAGGGTTTTCCAGGAATTATTTGATGTGGTGACAATCCTTCTCCATTTTGAAACTTAATTCATTGTCGCGACATCACAGTAGTGTTGCGACATGTATCTCCTTTCCTCAATACTCACTAATTGTTCTTTCAGGCCCAAACTGGTCACGACATCAATGTTTTGGCCAGGGACACGGCTTTGTCGCGACATAACCTGCATGCGTGACCTAAGCCTTTAATTCAATGATTTCAAAAACTTTGAATTCTCTTATTGTTCTAACCAAGTTTAGACATCTCTTGGGCATATTTTAATAATTTAACAATTAATTCCAAATATATCTCTGAGTGGGTTAGGGAGAAGGTTACTCCCCTTTTTCTCATGTCGCGACTTCTCTGCAATTTGCTGGAATTATTCCTGTAGTTGCCTTGCTATTCATGTCTTTAACCATGAAGATCTTGCAATATTCAAATTAATTAAACTACAATCGATTTCTAAAAATTAAATCTATCCTTCTAAAAATAAATCTGACCTAATTTATCAGCAACTAAAAGAAAAGAAATATTTCAAAATTTAAAATCAGAATTTAAATCCTTATGGGTTGCCTCCCATTAGCTGCTCAGTTTTGAGTCCTTAGCTGGACTTGCTATTGTGGTATATTCTTTTTCCTCGAGAACCGGTTGGACTTCTTCAATTTCCTCTTACATTGAGATAATGCTTTAACCTTTGTCCGTGACCTTGAATTCTTCCCCATTATGGGAGTCTTGATGCGCTCCAATATGATACTTGATACCCACTGTGTATGGCCCTCCAATTAGTTTAATTTCCTGAAGCAACCTTGATCACAGAATTAAAGCGAACACATTCCACTGTTAAAACTCTTTTCTCAAGATTCTCACGATCATGTCATTTCTTTGTCTTGTCTTTGTATATTCTAGCATTATCATAGGCTTCATTTTCCAGTTCTTCAATTCGAATGGTTGGAGCAATCTTTCTTCCTTACTTGGCTTTAAAATCGAGAAGTTTAACTTCTTAATGGCTACGTTGCCTTGTATTCTAATTCAAGGAGTAGATGACATGGTTTGCAAAAACAACTCTGTATGGGGACATTCAATGGGGGTCTTATGTGCGATCCTGTAAGCCCAAGTGCATCATCAGAGTTTGTTAATCCTTCACCTTGAGCTCACAGTCTTTCAAGTATTCTTTTGATCTGCTGTTGGGGTACTGCCTTGTCCATTAGTGCAGGGATGATAGGCTAAACTCATTACATGCTCTTGATCCCATACTGCTCATGAGTTTTGCAAATATTTTGTTTAAAAATGGGTTCCCCATCACTAATGATGGTTACGGGGTTCCAAAATCTGCTCAAAAATATTCTTTTGCAAGAAACTCTGGCTTGTATTAGCATCATTCCTTGGACAAGCAGCGCCACCCATTTGGAGAAGCATTAATCTCTTGCTAGCGGTGTATGAGTTTCCAAATGATGAAAGGGCCCATAAATCTATTCCCCAAACATCAAGAATTTGTATCACCATAATACCTTTTAAGAGGCATTTCATTCTACTTTGTGCGTGTTCAATCCTTTGGCATCGATCACACAATTTCACCCACTCTGCACAATCTACGAGATAGTGGGCCAATAAAACCACGATTGGAGTATCTTGTGGTATTCTTTCTCGAAGAAATGTCCATATGGTGATGCATGGCATTCATTTAAAATGTTGCCTTGTTCACATTAAAAGCACCACGTCTTCTTATTATCATGTCATTGCCTCTCTTGAATAATAGTGGGTCATCCCAAATATAATATCTGTTGTCAGTTCTGAGTTTCCTCTTCTATTGGTAGCTGAATTCTGAAGGCATTACTCCACAAGCCAGATAATTCACAATATCAGCATACCATGGAAGTTGGAAGGAAACTAGCAATTGTCAATGCATTCTGTTATTTGAACATTTCCTTCTTCATCTTTGTTTCTTTCTACTCTTGGCAGTGATGGCTATCACATTGTCACATCCCTTTTTATCCTTGATTTCAAATCAAACTCTTCTATGACGACACCCACCTTATCAATCTTGGCTTAGCTTCCTTTTTAGAGCATCAGTGTTTGATTCTTTGCATGATCTGGTGTGAATTACCATGGGAGCCAAAATGTACCTAAATTTTCACAAGCAAATACTATGGCTAGCATCTCCTTTTCGGTGGTGAGTAGTTCTCTTGTGCTTCATTGAAGGTCTTACTAGCATAGTATATAGCCTTGAATACTTTATCTTTCTTTGCCCAAGCAAAATGCATATAAAATCAACGGCATCACAGCTCTTCAAATCTGGTCGTGCAGTGCATTATTATAGGTGCTTGTACCAATTTGAGCTTGATTTCGTCAAAAAGCATTCTTCAAGGGAGTCATCAAATTGAACCTTGTATCTTTTTCGATAATGCGCATATTGGTGGCTATTTTGAAAATCTTTGATGAATCTCATTAAATCAAACGTGCCCAAAAACTTCTTATCTTTAAATAGTAGGTGAAAGTTGCAGAAGTTTTGATAATGGATGCATGGAATTGGTCAACACCTAGTCCGATGCTTGAGGTACATGCCCGAAGCAATTCATACGTCTCTTTGTGAAATGGCATTTTCCCGGTCGGTGCTAATTTGTTTGTCTTGGCATCTTTGAAGTCTTGTTTCGGATTGAACAGCTTATTGATCAAAGTTGAATCCATACCAGTAAAGTCATCGTAAATTTCCATCACTTCTTCAACCAAAAAATCACGAGAATATGGCGGACATCAGCCACTCAGAATGTAATTTGACATTATGGCAAATGGCATCCTTACGAAGGCAAGTGCCATAAGGGCATGTGAATGTGGTCTTCTCTTGATCCTCAGGTGCAATAGCAATCTGATTGTATCTGAATACCATCGAAGAAAACAAAGTGAGGGTGTCCTGCTAACACAGTCGACATCGATCAATGAAAGGCAAAGGGAAATGATCTTTTAAGTGTTTGTATTCAACTTTACGTAATCGATACATACCCTCATCCGGTGTTGTTCTTGTTGGAGATCAAATTCGTTTCTTTCATTTACGATCCTGATAAACCCCCTTTCTTTGGAACCACATGGGTGACTGCGAGGCCTCCCGAGATAGCATAGATAAAACCTGACATTTAACAATTTGAGTACCTCCTTCGACTACTTCCTTCATTCTTTGGATTCGAGTCTCCTCACAGTGTTCTGAGATGGTTTGAAGTCTCTTACAGCGAGAATCTATGCATGCAAATTGATGGGCGATACCCTTGAGTTCTTGATGGACCAAACCAATGGATTCCTTATGCTTCCTTAATATTTTCAGCGTCTTTGTTCCTCGACCTCACTTAGTCGTGGAAATGATCAGTTTTTCTTTGGTAACTCTAAGTAAGCATACTTTAAATGACAGCAACTCTTTCCAAAACTAGCCCATACACTTGGTTTCTTGATGAATTTCTTCTTTTCCTCTATTTTCCCCATTATCGTTTTGTTTTGCTTCCAAGCTCAACACGATTTCCTATAGAATTCATCTGGCAGTATGGAATTCAGAATAGACATCTTGATTATCTTTGGGAATTCATCTCTTTTCATTGATAAAAACTAGGTGTTACAATCATGGTTAATGTCAGGTTGGAAGTATAGACAAAATCGGCTACATTGCAACTTTCCTTGTCTGTCTATATTTTGTATACTTTTGATCAAATTGAATGCGGCGGCTTCTTCTCGACCCTCGAGATAAGAACTCTTTTGCATATCAATCGGGCGGCTCCGGTGGGCAAGATAGTCCTTCCCGATAGCGGGGGTACTTGGCAGATCTTCTTCCGTGTCGAATGATGAAATCTTTGGGAGAAAACAAACCCAACGTGACGGTACATCTTCAATGACTCCTTCGGGTTTTACCATCGATCATGCGCCATTTGAAGAGTAACGGTTGTGGGGTAGCTCCTGACTTAGTTTCTTAGAAAGCGCGAGAAGAGGCATCAAATTGATACTAGCTCTGAGTCCGCAGAGAGCTACGGATTTCAATTCCTCAACAATGAATTTGCGAAGCTCCACAGGTCCCTTCATCTTCTTGGTAATTCCTTTAGATTCTTTGCCTTTATGATGCGGTGAGATTCATATTCACTTCCTACACTATTTTTTCTTTTCTTGCACCAATTATGTCCTTGAAATTTTGCATAGAGTGGCATTTGAGTTACCGCACTTGATAAAGGCATACTTATCTCGGCACGGAAGGTTTTCAAGAACCTTGCAAAGCTGCTCCCTCCATCCTTGACACGGTCTTTGTGGAAATGGAAGCTGCGGGCTTTGATCCTTGGATGTTCTTCCTCTCTATTCTTTCTTTTTCTTTCTCGATTCCTCTTCCCTTCGATCTTGCTACGTCTTTGTTCTTTGTCATCTTCTCTTCGTCTCTTCTAGCTTCTTCCCACTCCTCGGTACGGTCATGCGGTCTTTTGGGTTCTTCCTTGTGTCACTTGGAAGGCATCTTTCTCACGGCTTTGCGGAGGTTAGGGCGGTTGCCCTACTTGTGTCTCCAAGTTGCTGAGGATGCATTGGTAGTGTTACGAAAAATTTGAGAATTGGTATGAATTTCTTTCCAACTCTACAAAACTTTGCTCATGGAGGTTTACCCGACTACTTATTATCCCCATGAAATCTGACATCTGTTCTTGAAAGATTGAGCCCTCCTCGACCACGAGTATTCCATTCCTACATTGCTCATTTCGTGCTAGCTGCTTCTTCTTTGGAACCTTGGTGGTTGCTGATACCCTTGATGAGGGTCCCTGCCTTGGGCCTTGAGAAGCCCCTTCACCATACGAGAAGTTCTCATGGTTCTTTGAGTCTTTGGGTGATAATGTGCTAGAAAAGGTTAGGATTGGGTTTGAAATGGTAAGCTCTTGGTTCTGAATAATTAACCTCTTTAGCATCATAAAGTTCTTGATTCTGCCCTCTCGGCCACTTCCTTCAATAACTCCTTTCAATTGCTCCTATTTCATGGCCGGTGTGTGTCTTTCTTTCTTGCTTGTCCAACTTTGTGCATAATGGCATCCAACTTGGCTTCCATGGCGAGTCATCTTATCGACTCCATGATCCTTTCCTTCTTTGTTTCCTCTTGAAAGCTCGAAGGAGTTTTCATGTTACATTATGGAATCTGATGGCTCTTTTGCCTCTTCGGCACTTTTCGTTTGAATGCTCCACGGCTATGAAGCATCAATGATCACGATATATCATTCAAAGCATGATATACAATGTCCATCGAGTTTTGGATCTATCCCATCATTGGACATCTTCTCGATAAGCGTTTGAATCTTTCCCGGGCTACATCGGGCTTTCATCTTCCCCTATTTGGAACACAATGATTTCCCTCCTTCTTTTCGTAGTGAGGGCTGGAAAGAATGTCACACCTAAGTAGGCCTCTACTAATTCCTCCAGTATCGAGAACCATATGGTAAGGTGCTACCATGTGTTCTTTGTATCTCTTAGAGAATGGGAATAGATGCGGTTTATGACCTGGTCTCACCCATTGACAACGGTATTAGCCATCTGAGGAATCTTCCCGAGTGCTTTCGTTTGGATCTTCGAGTGGGATGACCCGGTAAGCGATCTTCTTTGGACCATTGTAATGTTGATGGCTTCAATTCAAAATTATTAGCATCAAGCTGAAATTGTCACGACCATTGAGTATTCTTCGTATAATTGGTCTCCAATCCTCCATTGTATCGGTGGCCCGGAGGCCTTCTAGCTCTTATGTATTTCAACTTTGATCCTGCCTTTCATCTGCCGTAGTTGGGTTTACGCCTTCTTGTGCTTTCTCAAACCGGCGTCCTTTACATTTACGTATCGGTACGGAATCGGGATCGAATTCATTACTTGTTTCCTATGTCAAGATTTTAAACAAAACACACTCCCATTAATAGGATTAGTCAAATCATCAAAAATATTCAATGTGTTTAGATTAAAGGTTAGTGGCCAAAAGCGAACGCTTGAAAATCTATTTTGTTCTTTTTCTTTAAATGTCCATTAGTATATCCTTCTTTCATCGAATATTGATTTATTAAATTCTTCGATCCCGGCAACGCGTACTTAAAACTTATTAAGATCGGCCAAAACACATGTCTGATTTTATGACGTTATTTTGAGACTATTGGCTAATCTGGCAATGATGCCCAATAAGCTTGTTCACGTGAGACCAAATGACATTTGCACCGGTTTATAACAAAATTATCAGGACTATTATCACAATCAGGGCAATCTTGCCATGACTTGTTGTCATTATACTATATAAACCAAAAATCTCTAGAGTAAATCATTTTTCAAAGTTTGGTTTTGGTCGATGTGCAAGTGCAGTGATAGTAATAAAATGGATTTAAGTTTGATCTTCGATCCCACCCAGAGATCTCAAGAATTTTAAAATCAACTACCACATTCTCAATTTCCATACTCCCGGACCACTAAATGATATTAAGATCCGGCGTGGAGTCTTTGAAAAAATTAAATAAGTCAAGAAATAAATATTGAACAATAAACTTGAATAAAGAATAAAGAATGATTAATAGTTAGGAAAATGAATAGGAATTGAATAATTGCTCGTTTAGAAAACATTAAGATCAATGCTATTGTGAAGTATCAATTTTGTTGTCAAGCGGTTAATTGTGCTTGTGATTTCAGATTTCAAATGGCGTTAATAGTTGGCTGGATCTCTCCGCACTTCACATTTCATTATCTAATTTTTGACTGATTCTCTGAATACGAGGAATTAAAATATCTTTCTGGGGACTTCCTAGTGCAGGTATTTTCTTTTCTGTGCTTCATACCCATTTATGGGTGTACCTTAGCTCCCAGTTATCGGTCAAAAGCAAGGATATACAACTTCCGGGTGCTCTTCTCCAAATTGACCAGTCACCCTCTCCTTGATTAGATCTCAACTAACACGGGATTGGCTTCACTATTCGAATGAAATTGAACTCTGCTTGTTTTAAATTGATAACTCATTCAACTCATTCTTGATTTCAAGTGAGAAGAGAAGTTTATCAAGTAAGCTTCATAAGCTCATTAGATCTCCCAATAGCGAGGTTAATAAACCTTCAAAGAAATATTCATAACTCCCGGGTTGTCATCTACGTGACTAATCTTTCGGAGGACCTCCTTGAAATGTCAGGCAATGATAGCTCTTAAAGCGGGTATAAAGCGTGTTCGGATCAAAACTCTAAACCCATAACAGTAAATTCGCCAGGCGTATCGCGAATTTGCTTTAGGCTTAGCAAAAGGAAAGATAATTCGACAATAATATTCACTTAATGTTTCAGGTTCCTGTTCTTGAATTACACTGCAGCATTCCTCTGATCATAAGAATAGCGTATTTAGTGGATGAGCCGAATTCAGAATTTGTCTAAACTTCAACATTCAGGTAATAATTTGAAAGAATTGAACTCTTGCATTAAACGACTCAAAAGCGATAACATCCAATTAAAAAATAAAGAAATCTAGAGCGATAAATCTAATCTAATCTATCCATATTGAAGAAAATAAAAGAAAAGAAAAAAGAAAAATAAAAGAAAAATGGGCCTTGGCTAACGATTCTCTCGTCTGTAGGCGCGACTACTTCCTCTTGGATAAATTTGGGTATTTATAGGGTTTTTTCAGTTGGGCCCTAATCCCAATGTAGTCTGCTGTGGATTTTAGAGTATCCGGACCCTAATTCATTTATTCAATCGCGACACCAGCTTCCTTGTCCTTGTGATATTCTTGTGTGACCTCGATCTCACGTCAGCGACCTCAACTTCTTATCTATGCGGCCTTGAGCTGTTCATTAGTGATATGACATCATTCTCTTATCCGCGACATCAGCTTACTTCTTTGCCGGGCTTCATATTTGCACTCGATGTCAGCGGCGTCATTCTCTGTCGATGACATCAACTAAATGAAATGTATCTTTCAAGCGATATCTTGATGTAGACCTCTGTCTCTTGTCGCGACATCTCTTTATGGCTCTGTAGATTTGATATGGTAAATTTCATGTGTGACATCGATATCTTTCAACCTTCAAGCGGCGGAGTCGTATCGGCAGTCTCTTGTGACATCAGCTATCTGGGATTCACGGTCTTACGCCCGGTATGGCTTTTTGATATGCGTGACTTGACTCTGCGTGGCGATCAGCTTCGTAGAAATGTATCTTTCAGCGATATCTTCGATGTCGCGACCTACGTCTCTTGTCGCGACATCTCTTTACTAGCAACTCTATGAATTTGATCGAGTAATTCTAATGTCGGCGACATGATATCTTGTCGACATCACTTTATGGGCTTCAGCCTTCAAGCGAGGCGGAGTCTCGTGTCGCGACTTGATCTCTTGTCGCGACATCAATATGGGTTCTGATCTTCACTTGATGGCTTTTAGTGTCGTGACTTCAACCTGCTGCCATTGACATCAACTAAATGAAATGCATTTTCAGCGGAATCTTACGATGTCGCGACCTGCGGCCGTATGCGTGACAGCTGAGTTTCGTTTCTTTTAAACTTTCATACGAAGGTTCTGATGTGCGCGACATCGATCTAGTTCTCTGGGGCCTTGGTAGTTTGTTCTTGGTGTCACGACAGCAATCTTGTCGTGACATCTAGTCACGCCCTTTGCGAGTTTCAGCGTTTTCTCATGATGCGCATCGATATGTTGTAAATGACATCAAGCGGTGCGCATGCTTCAATCGCATGCGCCACTTGTATCTTCCTTTGATTGCTCTCGCCACAGCGACATCAATCCCTTGTCGACATCACTTCATGCCCCACAAGTCCTTAACTGCTTGTTCCCGATGTCGCGATATCAATATTCGGTCGCTGACTTCGATTCATGACTCCGTAGCTTTGAACCGCGGGTTCTTGGAGCGCTCACGACTTCGATCTCACCGTCACACCTCAAATTTCATTTCTTTACAAATTTTTCCTACGTGAAAGGCCTCATGTCGCTACTTCTTTATCTTGTTATCCATGTCAATTCGCATCGATTTCTTCACTTCGGAGCGTCAGCGAATTTCATGACTGGACTGTAAACCCCTAAAATCGCGATCAATGACTCGCCAATTCTTTCATTTCGCCCGCAAATCGACCGCGACTTTATTCCACTTATTTCCGCAGATTTTCATCGCTTTTCTTCTTCTTCCATCATCTCTACCCGCTAATAACAAATGGGTGAGTTTCTTCATATTTCTCAAGAAGTAATTGTCTCTTTGATATGAAAATTGGGTTTAAAATGGAATAAAATAAGATGACTTTTTAAGCTCATCAATGGCCTTTAGAATGATTGAAGCTCTGGCTAAAGTGAGTCATTGGGCTCTCGCTTCTACGACATGCTTGAGTCAAACTGATTTAGGTCGTATGGCCTCGTAGAATGGTTGAGCCTCGTTAAAGTGAGCCGTTGGGCCCGCCGGCCGAATTTCGCTGGAGTCAAACTGATTTCAGGCTTCAGATGGCCCATGTGAGAATAGCGCCGAGCCTGGCCAATGCGAGCGGGGTTCTCGCTTCCTACGATTCCCCGGAAGAACTCGACCTAGGCCGCATGGCCTCGTAGGATGGTTGAGCCTGGCCAATGCGAAGCATCGGGTCTCCGTCACGATTCGCCTCGAGTCAACCGGGAATTTCCAGCCGCATGGCCCTGGCAATGATCGAGCCCGCCAAAAGTGAGCCGTCAGTCTGGCCGGCCGACACTTGCTTGAGTCAAACCGATTTAGGCTTCATGGCCTCGTAAAATGATTGAGCCTCGTCGATGCGTAGCCGCCGGGTCTGGGCCTACCGACCCCGAGTTGAACTCGACCCCAGTTGCCACGGCTTGCGAATGATCGAGGATCGCCAAAGGAGTCACTCGTTGCCCGCCCGCTGACTCATGAGTCAAACTGATTTCTAGGTTGTATGGCCTGCGTAGAATGATTGAGCTCAAGCCAATGCAAGCCGCTTCGGGCCTGGCTTACCGATTCGCCCGGTTAACTCGAATTCTAGGCTAAGCATGGCTTCAGGGTAGAATGATCGAGATCGCCAAAGTGAGCCGCTGGGCCCGCTTCTGGCCGACCGCTGAGTCAAACTCGATTTAGGGCCGTATGGCCCGTAGAATAGTTGAGCTGTCAATGCGAGCCGCCGGGCTCCGGGCGCCGCGGGGTCGGTGCGGCGATGTAGCCCGAGCCGACCGACCGTAGCGTGACTGCGCGCAGCGTATCAACTCACAAAAGCGAGTCGCTGGTTCCGGCGCTAGGCCGGCGGCGATGTAGCCTGAGCCGACCACCGTAGCGTGACTGGTGCGCAGTAGACGAATCCCCATCAAAGTGAGCCGGGCCAGCCTGGGGGCGCCAGGCCGAGTGGTGATGTAGCCTCAGCCGACCGACTCTCGTAACGTGACTCGTGCGCAGTGCACGAGCTCTCGCCAAAGTGAGTTTCGCCGCGCCCGCGCCGCGTTAAGTGGCGATGTGTACTCTGGGCCGATTCCGACTCCTGGGGAAGGCAGGACTTCAGGTGCAGTAGGACTAACTGGGGGTGAGTCATTGGCTCGCGCCGTGGGTCGAAAGTGGCGACATGTAGCTCGGAAATGATCCGACCTCGCACACTGCGGTGAGTAGACGAACTCGTCAGTGAGCCGCCGGGCCTCGGCGCCGCGGGCCGAGTGGCGATAGCCCGGAAATGATCCCCGACTCCTCGTAGCGGACCCTGCAAAGTAGAGACGAACTAGTCAAAGTGAGTCAGCCCGGCAGGCCGAGTGGCGATGTACTCGAGTCGATCCGACCTCGTGTACGCGACCGTGCAGAGTAGACGAGCTCACTAAAGTGATCCGTCAAGCGGCGCCATTCGACTGATTTTCTTTGAAAGGTGCGAACGCCTTTAATGTTGATTTATGGAGAATTTGGAACGTTTGGGTGACTTTTTGAATGCTTTGGCCTTCTTATAAATGGCGGCTTCATTGCTATGGAGTTTATACTTTGAATATTCCCGCTTCAGCAGAACCGAAACCCGCGAGATGAAGGCTGTCTCGGTCAGTTTTTGCCGGGATCCACCTAAAGATTCTGGGTTCGCCCTGTTGGACTTCTATGCTTGTGGAGTTGTGTTTTTCCTAGTTTCCCTTTATGGGAGTCATGTTATTCCCTAGCCCGTGCTAGGAGTCACTCGAGAAGGCTGCATTTCTCATGGCCGCCTTCTCCATTTTCTGTTCTTCATTCTCTTCTTTTCTCCTTTCTCCTTCTACTTCTTTTTCATCTTTTCTTCCACATCTCATTCTCCCCTTTTTTGTTTCTTCTACATAAACTCCTTTCATCCCTTTTTCTTGTTTTTCCTCTTCTTCCACATCTGTTTCTCCCACTTTCACACAAACTCCTTCCATCCCTTTCTTCTTCTTCTCCTCTTTTCCACCTTTCTGGCCTTTTTTTTTCATTTTTTCCTTTTTTCTTCCTGAAGTTTTTTTTTTTGAGGGAACGGCTTGTACTGAGTGCTTCCAAGATGTAATCGATGACACTCACCGGACAGAAGGCTAAATGTAACCTGATTTGGAATAATAAAGAGAAAATTTCCCTTTATGTCTACATGAGCTTTCATTCTATCAGATGTAATTTTTCCTGAGCATTATATGTCTAGTTGTTTGTGATCGCCTACTAATAACCAAGAATGGCCGAATCGTTAACTGAAAAATTGATAAATTTCATTTTTAAGATTACAAACCAAGGTATATTGATAAAAACGCTTAAGATGTTTCGCATTCCAGGCATGCTGTAAAATTTTTTCTCCTCCCATGTTTGCAGCTCGTAATTGCCCTCGGTCCGACCACTGAGATATGATGTAGGGTCTTTCCCCACTGGGCCCAATTTTCATGGGCTGATTCTTCCTTGTTGCATTTTTAAGACCAAATCACCCCAAGATGTAGCTCCGGGTTTTTAATTTTTGGTCAGTAGTACCTTTTGCCGTCTTCCTTTGGTATTCTTTTGCAATGCCCAGGAACTTGCTCAAGCCATCTAAAAGATCCAAATTTAGACGAGAGCCTGGCCATTGTGCTCCACCGTCGCTAACTCTCGATCCTTGGGGGACTTTAGTCCATCCGATTGTGGCTACCGCTTCGCGTCAAGGCTAGGGCAACGTGGTTTCTGCACACTTCTCGTGTCATCTCGTGAAGCCCATAGTTACTTACTTCCGTGGAGGTATTCTACCCACTTTCCTCAGATCTTCCAATTTGGTCTTCAAAGCGGCCTTTAAGGGTTCGATGGTGACTTCGCCTCGACCGTTAGACCAAGTGGAGCGTCGGAACGAGTAGTAATTTAATTCCGACGGCGATTTAAATCTTCCGACTCGACGTCATCGAATTGTTTTCCATTGTCCGACACTGTGGCTCTTTGGGATACCAAACTCGCATATGATAAAGCTCGCCACACAAATTGCGTGATCTTCTATGATTGTGGCTAAAGGTTCGGCCTCGGCCCATTTGGTGAAGTAGTCTACTGCGACGATGATGAACTTACATCGCCCTTCCCTGGGCGCAGCAGAGGTCTCGGTGATGCCCAAACCCTATCATTGGAAGTGGCCAGGGCTCGTGGATCGACGCCAAGGGCCTGATGGGAGGCGTGAGGATCTTGGCGTGCTCCCGCGCATCTTCAAAAAAAAAAAAAAAAAAAAAAATTACTTCTGACTAGGTCGGTTGCATCTTTGAGTTGCAGGCAAGTAGTATCTCGCCTCAAGACCTTTCCTCGCTAAGGCTCGAGTCCATGTGATTTGACATATACCCTCGTGGAACTCTCCCATACACGTATTCAATGTTTTTTTCCCGCGATACACTTGAGGATTGGTGTGTAGAAAAACCTCGCCAGGCTGCTTCCCCTTTATGATTAGTGAACCTTACACTTCGTCCTTATTTTGGGCCGCTTCCTTCGGCCGTCGTGCAGACGTCCGTCTATTATATAAATTCCAACGTCCATCCAACTCGGCTGACCTCGACCTGGGCAACCTCCACATCAGATCGATAGAGGGCTCGCTGTGCATTCGACTGTGTGTCAACCGGCCGAGGTCTTCCCGTAAGGTCACGTTAGCTTTGCCAAAGCTCGGCCTCTGGGAGTTCTCTACTCCTGGGGACATGTTCGACCGAACCCGTACGAATTTTAATAACTCGTGACTTTGGAGATATAGGATCATCCTTCCACTTTTAGTCAGAGGTGTCTTCTATTTGTCTTACTAATACCGGGAGTCGCTACTGCACTTCTAGTTGGTCAACTTCCAGCTGAATGGAGCGAGGCTGAGGCTCAAGCCGTGATGGCCTCATACTCGGGCCTCGCTTGCTGAGGCTTCGAACCGAACTGAAAAGGCATTTATGCTCCATATATTCCTTCCGAAGAGGTCAAGATTAGACCTTCTCCGCTTCCTTGTGCGTTGAGGCTCCATCTACAGAGAGTTTCCAGGTGGGGAGGTCATTCGTCACTGAGAGCTGCCTGAAAGGTGTTCTCACAGTGGTGAACTCCAAGATGAAGTCGGCTAAGACATGCCCTTTTATCGCGGTTTTTGGATTTTCAGATCTGATGTCGAACTCACTCAAAATTTATGGCCCACTCATCACCCTTCCCGAGACTTCGGCTTGCGTAACACTTGCTTCATCGGTATTCCCGCTGGGACTTCATGGTGTGAGCCTCGAAGTATATGGAGTTTTCGAAATGCGGCTACCAAGGCCAAAATTAGTTTCTCCATCCTCGTATCTCTCCTCCGCCTCTCAAAGATCTACGTTAATAGAAACCGAGGCCGGTGACTCGCTCTTTTGTGTCCGACGAGAATGAAGATCGGTTAAGAAGTCCGATACACCAGATAGGTGTGAGGAGCCCCCTTCAATAGGACTTACTAGAATGGGGGAGCTTAAATATGTTTTCAAGGTCGAAACAAGCCTCGCACTTCGCAGCCCCATTGAAAAGCCTTCTTCAGACTTGGAAGAAAGGCTGGCATTTATCACTTGCCCTGGATACGAATCTCCGCTTTTAAGGCAAAGAATCCTTCCCTACGCGTTGAACTTCCTTATGTTTGACTAATAAAGGCATGTCGAGTATACCCTTTATCTTAATCGATTTGCTTCACCTCTATGGCTGACTATGAAACCCAGAATTTTCTGCTGATACTCCAAAGGCACAATTCTAGCTGATTCAGCCATGTTGTAGTTTCTCAAGATCTCGAACGCTTCGTGATGTGATGGGCTATGTGGAGCCCAACTCGAGGTGGATTTTTACCAAAGATGTCATCTATGTACACTTCCATAGTCGCGGTGCCTTAATCGTTCAAACATCCCATTCACCAACCTCCGACATATGTAGCTCTACTTTTGAGTCCCGAACGGCATCACACGATAGTAATAGGTTCCCTGCGCTGTGACGAACGAAGTCTTTTCTTGGTCACTTGGGTCCATACCGATCCGGGTTGTAGCCTGAGAAGGCATCCATAAAATGAGGGAGTTCAGCTGCCGCGTGGCATCTAATGTATTATAACATTCACTACAGACATGGAAACTGCCCTTTTCAAGTATGCTTTGTTGATGTCGGTGAAGTCGATGCAGAGTCGCCATTTGCCGTTTGCCTTTTTTGACGAGTACGACATTGGCTAGCCATTCGGAGTATTCTACTTCCCTCGACGCTCCCGCTCTGTAGGAGTTTACCGACTCTTCAAGACGGATTGCCTTTCCTGGGCTACCAAGTTCCTCCTTTTTTGTTTGATTGGCTTAAAGGACGGGATGACGTTCAACCTATAGGTGATTACCGTAGGATCAATTCCTCCCATATCTGCCTGCTTCCATGCGAAGACCTCTCTAAAAATGGATAAGGAGGTTTTTGAGGTCTTCGCTTTAGTTTGAGCCGAGATAAAGGTAGATAAATTAGGGTCGCCATCCAACAATAGCCTAAATTTCTTTCCGAGGGCTCGGGCCGAGTGAGTACTCGTCACGCATGTCGAGCCTGGCCCATCACGCATAAGGTGTTGTCGACCGCTTTTTTGCTCTTTTATGGATGCTTAGTAATTCTAGCCATTCGCCGGGTCTCTCGAACCATTCCTACCCTGTTTATGGTGTGGGAATTTGATCATCATGTGATATGCTAAGGGATGGCTTATCAGACAGAGAAGGTCTCGCCTGAAGAACATGTTATAAGCAGATCAGGGCGGTCACGACGAGGAATCTTGCCATAGTCGCCGCTATATGGGGAATCTCCCAAATGAGTACCATTGTATTGAGCCTAGAGGTAATACCCTTTCCCCGAGAACCTTCGCAGGAGTACGACTGTTCTAGTTTTTCCCTTCCGATGCCCATTTTATCAAAGGTCATCGAAGATGATATCACCGAATCCCTTGTCGATTAGCACCGATGAACTATTTTGCTCGCACAACTCCGCAACTACCATGGGTCGTAATGAGGGTGTTGGTATCCCTTCAGATCGAACGAGAACGTGACGTGATGTGTTTGCAGCCGCTGTGAGTTTAGACACGCTTGAATTTCCACATTCTACCACCTAATGTCGCTATAGAGGGCCTTCCGAGTCAGCCGATTCCCTCTCCCTTTGAATCCTCCCGAGATTACCCGGATCCCACCTGGGGGATTGTCGGCGGCCGAGTCGTCGTCACGAGGTGGTGGCTTGCCTCGGGCGGAACCCGGCTCAGCTTGACTCGCACCGGACAGGGATATAAAGCCGAGGTATCCCGCGCTCATATCAAGTACTCTATTTCTCGAAATGATGCGCCGTCCGCAAGTGCGGTCCGTGAGTCCCTATGGAACTCGCAATACTGAGCTGTCTTTGCTTTCGTGGTCTCGACTTCATTGAAGCCGCCACCAGAACCGCTCTCGCTTCGTGACTTCGCTGCTAACCCCGTGACACCGAGGTTGGAAGCAGGTGAAACGCCGAGGCTTAATAACGCTGCTGCCTTTCGGATTGCGATATGACCTAGACGATCTCTCGAGGTTTCCAAGCCTGAGATCGTTTCATTTTTCTTTGAGATCCTTCCCGTCGCTGGTTCTCTGGGCTGGCCTGCTGCTTGCTTGCCCCGCTCTTTTCTTTGTGAGTGGAATATTTCCCTTTTCTCGGGATATGAGGGCCTCCTCTTCGTTAATATATTCCGCTTTGCGGCACCTCCGCCATGCTTGCTCGGGGGATTTTTGAAGATGGAAACATTAAATCTTTCGACCGATCCCTGCCGCCAATGAACTAGCTGATCACGAATTTCTCGCCGTGATATCTACCTTTAGAGACTCGGCATTGAATCGTTGACATAAGACTCAAATGCTTTGCGAGCCCCGCTGATGGTCGCAGATGATAACTTGGCTTTCTATATACGCCCGGCCCCAATGAAGTGAGAGACGAACGCGAATGGATAACTCCTCGAACGAGGAGATCATTTACTATGGAAGCCTATCAACCACGCCAAGGCCGGGCTCTTTTGTGGTGATAGTAAAAGCTCGCGATCGTGACCGGATCTTGATACCCATGCAGCTCCATTTGGTTTTTGTAAGTGTTGAGGTGATCGACGGATCTTGGCATCATCAACGCTTCACCTGGGTGAATTCGAACTCGCCATGGGGAAGTGGAGGCCTGGTCAGGTAGGTGACTCGCCATTGCATCAAGGTGTCCATAGTGCGAGCACGTTTCTTTCACCACCTCTTTCTCACACCTACCGAAGCCTGCTGAGGTTCGAACCCTCTGCTCCCAGGCTGATTGCCTCTCAAGCCTCGCTGAGGATGGCGCAATTCTCCGTCCCACGCGGTTTCCAAGAGTCGCCGCCGCTTTCCTCCGTGGGCTGGGGATGGTCCGTGCCCCCGGGCTCGGCTGGATTCTGCTTCAGTTTCAACCCTTCGGGGAGTACCGATGTTGTGTTGTCCTTCATGGGGGAATACTGGGCGGCCTTCCCCTGAAGTTTTGCCGCGCTCTCGTGGGTCGCTTGACGGTTCGTGAGTCGTTTCAACTTCTTCCTGCCATACGCCGATTGTAAAGGAGTGCCTCCCACCCCGTCCGTGTCGCTCCGCATTGTTTTTAACATCGCCGGAGGTTTCAATATCAAGGTTCGCTGATCTTTGGTGATCTCGAGGATTAGCGTGCTCCCGCTTGTGGCCCGACTCAGCACACAAGAATCGAAATCGCTTATATTTGTAAAGCGAAACCGCCGTTCCTACGCACTTCCGCCGCCAACCGATGATGCTTTTCAATCTGAACCGGGCCGGAGCGCAGGGTCTTGGCCGACCTCGATTGTCGGGCGGGTCGATGCAAAGCCTGATCAGTTCTGGCCGAGGTAGGATCGCCGCAAGGCTTCGGGTCGTTGTGCCTCGACGTGGCACTCTCCGCAAAAAACGGAAAGAAGGGGGGTCGGCGAGGGTTTCGCCCGTGGCCGCTCCGATGCCTAAGTCAGTTTCTTTCTTAAAGAAAAAAGAGAATGTTTAGACTGCTTAGACTGCTTAGTATTGGCGTACCTTTCACCGATGGGGTGGCTTTGTATTTATAATAGATGTTCAACCAGTTGGATGGTGATTAGGATTTGCTCTACTGACGGGATATTTTTGTTATTATTGGTAATGGATTTGGTAAGGGATAAGTAGAAAGAGCATAGCTTTTTATTTGGAATAATCTTCCTTCCTATCTGGGATCCTTTGAGGGATCCGACATTTGATGATGTCTATTATCAGTTTCTTCCTTATCGTGAGATTTGACCTGACTCTGCGCACAATGTATTATTAGACTATTCTATTTTTGCACAGATGGAGACTTCCCATAATCGTTCGGGGCTAATCTGGGTCATTCCTTATGTCGGGCTGGCACCAAAGGCTTGAATGTTGGCTAAAGGCCTAAATGCTCCAAATGGCAATGCCTCTCCTTTCGCATGAATGGACACTGTTTCATGAAGCCATTCTTTCGTTGGCCCGCGGGCTTATGAGTCTTATTTTTCGAACTCTATCAGTTATAAATTTTTGATATTTTCTTTGATTGTTTGTTATGAAATTACGAGTTTTGGTGGAGTTGTTGTAAAGTTTTGATTGTGATGTTTTGAAATTTTGCAATTTTATTTGGTTTGCTAGAAAATCGGTAGTTTATGAAAATCTAGTGTTTTGTTTGGATTGCTAGAAAAAATTAATATTTTCTTTGGTTGTTTGTTTTGAAATTAGGAGTTTTGGTGGAGTTGTGGTGGAGTTTTGATTGTTTGAAAATCTGCAATTTTTTTGGATTGCTAGAAAATCTGCAATTTATGAAAATATGAAGTTTTTGGAGTTTTGTTTGGATTGGTAGAAAATTTTGATATTTTCTTTACCAGAAACATAGCAAGAACCAGAAATAGTTGTCCTAAAAAAACCCATTTACAACAAACCATAATAAAAAAAAATAAAGAATAAATAAATAAATAAATAAGCAAATGAATCCAAAAGAGAAAGCATAAATGGTTGTTGAAAAACCAAGATGGCGACCTAAAGAAGACCACGACGGAGAAGAAAAAAAAATTTTAACTGAATTTTTAAGAAAAAATTTAAAAAATTTGGTGACCGATTAAATAATGACACGTGTCGAGAGAAATGAGAAATGTAGTGGGGATCAAAGTGATTTTTTAAAAGAAATAAAAATTTTGGGGGCCAATTATATAGTGACACATAACCTTTTTAACCAGCTAAGTCAATCGTTACTAGTCACGAACCATTCGGATATGGGACCTTCCAAATGTGGAATTATTCCTAATTGTTAGGTGAGACTAATAAAAAAAGATCGGCTAAACTATGGATTATATATGTTAATTACCCCTTTTTTTAATCATTAATTTTATATATTCTATTTTAATTATATAAAATAGATAAATATAATAATTTATTTTTAGCAATAATAATAATAAATGTTTTATCATTTTTATTTTTATTTTTATTAATATGTTAAAATGTTATATATATATATATATTATATTGTTGTAAATCAAAAGAATTAGAGAGAGATAAGGAAGAGACAAAGAGAGAATCTTATGGAATTCCTACGATTTCTATTTCATGTCGATTAGGCCTATTTATGTGCTTATAGTGAGAATGCTAAAAAGCCTTTAAGCATAAATGATACATTAATAAAGAGAAGGCCAAAGTTTTACATAAATGAATGACATCAGAATCAAGTATGCCATTACTGGTCTCAAAACTAATATTTATAATATTTATAACACTACCCTCGACGACTATCACAAGATTATTAGCACTCGCTCATTAAAACCTGCCAAGAAACCCAATGGGATACAAAAACCCGGACGAAGGAAAAGAGTACAAGATAATTAATATCTTTACCAATGCTCCTCGATAGCTGACATGGATACTTCATATTCTCGAGATCTTTCAACAAGATACCAACTGGACACAAGTTTTCGAACGCTAAAGAGTTGCTTTTGTAACAACTGCCAGATTATCATCGACCCTTATCATCCGTTGCACATCATCTCACCATCACTTTTGAAGTTCACATAAGAATTTCATAAATACGCTAGCTCCGATCACCTTTTAATATATCCTCCTTTGGACTTATGCATTGACATGCAAAGATTATCTTCATATATAATACTCATGGTTCATTCTTAATAAGATAATCCATGACTCTCTCGATGTGTTAGAACACTGATCTCAAATGCCAAACACATTCTCGGCTAGCTTCATGCATGGCAAGTATTTCTCGATCGATCGAGGAGGTGGCCACCATAGTTTGTTTTTACCGATCTCCGTGGATATGAAAAGATTTACAAGTAAATATATATCCCGGGTTCGTGATCGAGCTTGAGGGTCCGAAGATAGCCCGCATTCAGATAACCAAACAATTGTGGTTCCAATGTCTTAGAATAAATAATCTCATGTCACACGTTCCACTGAGATATATCTTTAATACATAAGTTTAATTCCATTCCATGTTTTTAGTTGAGGGCCGAACTCGTATCTTGCTAGTAAATTAACCTAAAAGCAATGTCTCGGGTCGAGTATAATTTGCAAGATACATTAGTGCACCAATTGCACTAAGATATGGTACTTCAGACCAAGTATTCTTCATTTTCTTCTTTAGGCTGAAACTGATCTTTAGCCACTTCAAGTGACCTAACAACCATGGGGGAACTAAGGGGATGTGATTTATCCATATAAAAGCGCTTCAGGACTTTTTTCTGTATATGTTGATTGATGAATTAATATACCATTTGAACAATACTGGACCGTTGGTGTCGACAATATTTTGTTTTCCCAAGATCTTTTCATTTCAAATTCTTCTTAAGTAGTCAATCAATGATGAGCTCTCTCGTGAGTCCCAATTAAATTCAAATTCATCCACATATACCGCGAATAATCGCAAATTCAGTTGCTACTTTGATAAAAACGCAGACGGACAAATTGAATTATTCACATATCCTTCTTTTTGAGTAAATAATGGCTTAAACGATTATACCACATTCGACCGTGACTGCTTTCAATCCATATAAAGATCGGCCAGAATTTGATTGAATATATGCTTGTGGTTTTGAATTCATTACTTCAAGCAATTTGAATCCTCAGTGATTTTCTATATATACATTAGTATTCAGGAGATCCATATAAATAGGGTCAGTGACTACATCCATCACGCATATCAAGTCCTTCGTAGATCACAAATATATTAAATAGCTTAAATGTAGTTGCATCCATTACGGGAGAATATTATGTCTCCTCATAACTAATTCCAGTCTTTGTGTGAGAAACCTTCACATAAGGCGTGCTTTATATCGCACTATTTTATTTTGCTCATTTCGCTTCTCGAATTAAAGACCCATCTATATCCAATAGGTTTTATGTCTTCTTTAGGTGTTTGAACTACATCGTCCAAATAATTTCCTTGCTAGCCAGTGGACTTTAACTCTCGCTTTTGAATTGCTTCTTTCATTTTGAATCCAATCATTTCTGACGCCGATATTCATCTATATTTTGTGGTTTCTGATCTTCATCATTATTTATGATGTTCAGAAATACTGAAAGAAAAGCATCATCTATAAGGGTAGTATTTCGATTCCGCATTTTTACCTCTTATGTATATAATTGATAGAGATTTCTTCATTGTTATGTACTGCACAAACTCATGAGATAACTGATCAATTGATTTCCCGCAGGGCTATTAGTCTTATTATTTATATTTGTCAATCTCCTTTTTCATTTGTATGTTCTTCTCAGAGCGCCCCTTCTCGTGGAGTATTAAATTTAACATTTTTTCTTTTTCTAGAATTGTGTCTTTTGAGCCAAGAGGCTCGCCCACGTTAAATTGTGGCTTGTGCTCATTAGAAGCCATGCTATATTTCAATTTTTCCATTGGAATTTCAATTGCATGGATATTTGGTACTGCATAGTGTGATTTTGTAACTTTGTCAATCAATAAATGAATGTGTAATCGAGGTAAGATCTTGTAAATCACTATCTTTTTGAACCTTCTAGTTCGATTGCTTTGTGGGAGGGTCAAATGAGACTAAAGATGATTCATTCCGATGTAATTTTTCGCCATTCTTCCTCGAATCGCTTTCCTCCCTAATGGCGGGAAAACATTTTCATTAAATGACAATCGCAAATCGAGCAAGAAAAACCTCACCCGTGAGAGGCTCAACATAGGTGATAATAGATGAGATCAAAACCAACATAAATACCAAGGCATGAGGACCCGCTAGGCTCGATGTGTGGGGAGCAATAGAACACAAATGCTGACAAACTAAAAAAACACGATGTGAAATATTAGGTTGGTAACCTAAAACAAGTTGGAATGGTGATAAACATGATTTGCTAGAGGTCTAGGCGAATTAACTTCGCCGCATGAATAATAGCATGCCCCCATGCCGATAAAGGCAATTTTGTTTTCTAAAAAGTAAAGGTCTAACAATTAACTCGCAGACGCTTAATAAAGGATTCAAATAACCCATTTCCGAAATATGAACATGAAAGTAATTTGGTATTGAAATTACTCCATTCCACTGACATGCACAATTAAGGGAAGGCTTCGAGATGAGAATTCACTCAAAGATTATCAAGACGAATTGTCTGGATAGTGGTGATCGTGAAATTGGGCCCTTAGTCGAATTATTTGAGCTTAATCTAGCAAACGCGACATTCCCCGTAGAAAGAAGGCATACATGAGACCATCGAGGACGATCAATTACACTTATATAAAATAGCGAAAGGGTTCACTGGGCGGGTGAATTAAAGCCCACAAATATCCCCTTTGAATACGTTCTAGAAAGGTGGGAGTCGCACACAACTTTAGTAAAAAGATGCTCCATCAACACTTGCCTTGAGAACAAGCAAAGACAATTAAAATCATGAGATGTTAAAATTTGTCTCCGCTATAATGGATGCCCATTAGAATTTAGGACCATACGCCGCATCATGGAGAATCCTCAGATGTCCAAGCCGCTCATGCCATAATATAAATGCTTTAGAGTCATTGAACTTCGGTTTATTATAGCTTGGGATTCAATAGCCTTATAGTTGCTTGATATAACTCCACACGATAAAGAAGCCATTTGTTCTGAAGATTGTTACTAAAATAATGTAAGAATGAGCAAATACTCATTTTATCAATGCATGCATAGTTTCAATGTGATATCCATTTCTCAAGGAATATCCTTGAAAACTGGCAAATTTCTTGCATGATTATTATAGAATAAAGGGCATTATTAATTTTGGAACTTGGTACCATTAGGCAAGACGATCAGAGCTCTTCCCTGAGCCTTTAACACAGACCTAGATAGTTTGGACATTGGGATGAAATTCAATGTTAAGTTTGAAAATATTTCTTATTCCGTAGGATTGTGGTGGGTTGTGGCACAAGCCAACAAGACATTCATCTCCAAGAGATGATATATACCTGATCAAGTTGGAAGAGAAATCCATATATCTTCAAAGAAAAACAAATGTGTGATATAAAATCAAAGTTTGCATTAGGATAAATAACATAAGAAAAGTAATATAATAGTCTTATCGCTTAATTATAGCAAACATTGCCACCACCAATCAAATGGTCTAGATTCTCACTGATCCTCAAAGAAAACTCAAATATCAAAAATTAAGAAGGCACCGCACCTCATCATCAAAGAACAGACATTCGTTGCCATCTTCTTTCATGGGAGAGACTCTGATGAGGGTCATTAAAATTCATTATGCATTGCCATCAATAAAATTGTCTCAATTTGCTTGTTCTTTCCTTTTAATGAGGCCCCGATAAAGATCAACTGTTGCTCGTCGTGACGACAAGTACGGACCAATGACCTTCATTCCACATCTATAAGATCTAGCTTCATACGTTGCTTGTTATGCGGTCCCGTGTCTTTTCCATTAATGTCTCTCAATGAGTTCAACTTCCTCGTTGTTAGAGTTGTTTTTCTTATTTTGAGATCGATTAAAATTTCGATTCCAAGAGAAATATAGCTCTAATTACCTAATTACCGACTCACGTCACTTAACATCGCCTCGGCCTCACATAATGATATCCATCACTCGTCCATGTTTATGAATAGAAATTGATGGTATCATTTCTGTGCAATGACACTCAATCTGGGTAGGGATCCAGGATTTGGACATTTTTAATAACAATCATATTTTGCTCACCACAAGAGGCATGCAATTAACTCAATATCCGTAAACGACGCCTCATATTTGCCGCAGGAGCATGTTAGAGGCATGAAAGGTAGTATAAGTTTTCTCAGAAAGCATGTCCTCATCAACATCTTTTCTCCACATAATCAGAACTTAGAGCTAATTTCTTTAAAATACCGAAATAGAATACCGACTCGACTTAAAATTGTGAATCTTAAATGTGAAGTCAATCAACTGCTAAGTATTACCGCTCTTTTCACATTATACGTTTCTTCAAATTATATTCCGTATGATCAACGGATCTTTTAACCGTAGATATTCACTTTTCAAACTTGCATCAATATGATGGTATTAATGAAAATTCGCCTTGGGCTAGCGATCCCGCTGATGCGACATTTCCTTTTCGATAAGATTTCCCAAATTCATAAGATCCAAAGTTGGATTTCAAAGATCCGTAATCCAAGATAAATAATTTTCGCTCGAAACGCTGGCTTACAAACAGGCATTCAAGCTTTATATCATGACATTTCTCCTAAATAATTAATATATTAATAGCAGTTAATATGTTATAATTACAAGTTAAAATTTATTAATAAAGTAATTACCAAGCTGCAGCATTTTGGAGATCAAAATTTTAGATCCGTTCGACCCTCCTAAAATTTGATTATTATTTTATTCAAAGATAAACGAGATTGTATATAACTATCCTCTAAAGTTATAAAAATAATAATAATATTATTATTATGTATATATATATATTCAAATAAAATATCAGAAATATTATTATTATTATTATTATTATTATTATTTAAAGCTTCACTTCTGCCGATTGTGACTTTTCTTTGTCTTCGTGCTTCGTGCTTGAATAACATATATATATAAATTTTTTTTTTTTTTTTATTTTATCTTTGCTCCTTCAAACAAAGATTTCAGACGTTAACAAATTCTCTTCTTCTCCCAAGCTCTCAAATGCCAGCCGACTTAGTTTTTTTTTTGTCTCAAGCTCCGTGCTTGAATATTGGGCCTGCGCCACGGTTTATCAATATCGATACCTTCCACAGAAGATCGGGCTCCATTATCTGTGACCATAAAAACCCGTATTAATCTTAAAGATTGGTCAGTTTATCACAGAATTTATTTCCATCATAAATTCTTCTGCGCTACAAGATTTGATCCAAAATAAATAACAAATAAAATAAAATAAAATTCGGGGCAGAACATACCTTTTCCGGGTTTTCGCTTCTTTTTCTGTCAGCTTTCAAGCAATGATAACGCTATTGTGAATCAAAAGAATAGATAATAAGAGACAAAGAGAGACCGTAGGAAATTCACGATTTCTATTTCCATACCGACAGGCCTATTTATAAAAAGATAAATGGTATGCCAAAAGTTCTTTACATAACGTATACATTATCAGCCGGTGGCGCAAAAGTTCCTTACATAAACGAACGATATCAGAATCAGCATACATTACAATGTCCAAATCCAATATTTATACAATATTTATAACATATATAAATATTTTTCATTTTAAAGTTAAACAAATTAATTTCTGGATATAATTAAGATATTAATCTTAAAAATATAAAAAAACAAGCAACTTAATAATTAATAAAAATATAATATTAAAAAAATAAATAATTTCATACTTAATACTATTAATCCTTATTAAACATTCGATTAAATAAAATTTCTATTCAACATTCATTATAAAAAACAAATGAGGATTTTGTCTAGCTTTACAAATAACTTTTCAATTTATCTATTTTAAAGTGTTATCCCATATACAATTATAAAATTTTAAGAAAAAAAATATGAATTCAAAAGCAGTGGATGATTTTAAAAGAAGGGTGTTTTGGTCATGTAAGAACAAAAAGATTGCAAACCCAATCTCCCCAACTGTCGTGGAAGGTGGAAAGCCACAACCCACAAGTCATTATTCCACGAATCCACCACCCAAGGGCCAAAACCAACACTCATCATCCTCTCCCTAGTCCCTCCCATTTTCTTCTTCTACAAGCAATGTTGCTACGTGGCATCACATCAGCTCCTCTCCCCTTACCCCTCTCCCTCAAAGCCCCCGCCCGGCCGGCCTCCCTAACCGCCAGCCTCTCCTTCTCCATCTCCGACCAGGAACTGGAGTCCCGAGGCTTTACCCTACGCCGTTCGATCTCGGACCTCAACCTAGACCACCTGAATTCCGTTTTCCTCGCCGTCGGATTCCCGCGGCGGGACACCGAGAAGATCAGGGTGGCGCTGGAGAACACGGAGTCGGTGCTGTGGGTGGAGTACCGGAAGACGCGGCGGCCGGTGGCGTTCGCGAGGGCGACGGGGGACGGAGTGTTCAACGCGATCATATGGGACGTGGTGGTGGATCCGTCCTTTCAAGGGATAGGGCTGGGGAAGGCGGTGATGGAGAGGCTGTTGGAGGAGCTGGTAGGGAAAGGCATCTCCAACATTGCGCTCTATTCGGAGCCCCGAGTGTTAGGGTTTTACAGGCCGTTGGGTTTTGTTGCGGATCCGGATGGGATCCGAGGTATGGTGTATTCCCGGAAGCGAAACAAGAAAATTTAATTAATAACTTTCTCTCTCTTTTTTTTCTTTTTTTTTACTTCATTATCACTAAGTTCACTTTCTGTTTTATTTCTACACTTCAGGTTGAATTATTATTTTATTTTTCGGCTCGTCCACGTGAAAAATCGAGTGGGTGTAAAACTCAGGCAGTAATTCCGTTATTTCACTACTCTTTTCCTTAATTTAACAATACTTATTTCAAAATAATAATAATAATAATACTTATTATTTAATAATTTAATTTAACTTAAATGAATATTTTATAGGGATAATCCATTAGAACAATAAATTCAAACAATAAAATAATTGCAAGAATGATGTCTTGAAAAAGTAAATTAAAAATATCACAGTTTTAGACAAAATGACAAAATTCAACCCAGGAAGTCCTCAAGTTGTCTTTATTTTTTAAAATCACTAATTTTCTATATTCTATTTTAATTATATAAAATAATAATAAATTATTTTTTTTATTAATAATAATTTTATTGTTACAAATTAGCAATATATTTCATAAAAACACAAAATCAAAGCCGCTAAAGACTCTAGAAGATAATGCAACATCTATATTAATAACATAATGAATCAGTTTAAAACCCATACATTTTGACACCCTACGACGACAAATCATATACGACTTTGCTTTTACAACAACATATCGACGATCGCGATTCGATTCATGTTCAGATTTCAATAATCCGCTTTATCGTTCGAATCACCCACACACAAAAAAAGCATTATAACAAGATGGCGAAACTTAAACTGTTGTACGATGACACAAACCATACACTGTACAAAACAACAATAAAAACATGAAAAAACAAATGAAAAATTCAGATTTTTATGGGAGAACCATTTTATTGAAAAAAGGAAAATGATAGAAAGAGATGTAAAAAGGACTTCAAGTCAAAAATGACAAAAAAATAAAAATAAATCATACATCATTGCTTAAAGAAAAGAGACTATAAAGAATAATACAAGAGAAAGAGAGGGCGGCTAGGTGTTTTTTCTAGCTCTACCTACCTTTTTTACACTTATAAATTATTTATCTTAATAACTTTATTATTTTTATTTTTTATAAATATATTAATATATTATACATATATTACACAAATATATTTTATTTATCATGATAATAAAGTTATATCATTATTATATAGACAAGTACTAACTTAAATTATTTTTCTTAATATATTTAAGATATTGAAATCAAAAAATATATATCTAACTTAAATTATTTTTTTAATATATATTGCCACTGAGGTCAAAATATATATATTTAAGACACTGGCTTTAGGCCCGAGGGCCCTTGAATTTTGGTTGAAATATATATATATATATATATATATATATATATATATACCTCTCTGAAACGTAAAACTACTAAGGCATTAAATTAAAATCTTTTAATTATTGATTTTTGTAAAACTTTTTTACTTAGGTTCCGTTCCGAAAAGTGCTAAAGAAGGATGAAAAATAATTAAAAAAATGATTTTATCATGTTTGGTTTCATTATGGAAAACATCTAATAAAACCAAATATTATAAAAATTCCTCAAAATTTTACTTATTTTAAAATTTCTTAGTCCTTATTTAATAGAGATAAATAAATAAATGTGTTTGAATAAACATATAAAATCAATTTATTAAGTTTAAACCTTTTTTTTTTTTCCAAATTTTTTTTTCTTCAATTTTTTTCTTTATTTTCTTTTCTTGGGCATTTCCTGTGTTTCAAAACATAATCGAAAAAGATTTTCAGTTAAGGAAAATAATAATAATAAAAGAAAAATGATTTTCTCATATTTAGTATCATCGAGAAAATATAAAAATATATATAATCAAAATTCCTTAAAATTTTATATATTTTTAAATTTCTTAGTTCTAGATACGTAGAAAAACAAATAAAATGAGTTCGATTAAACACATAAAATTAATTTGTTAAATTTAAACATATTTTTTACTTTTCTCCAAAATTTCTTTCCTTCAACTTTTCCTTTAGATTTTTATCTATATTTTCTTTCTACAAAGACATCAACAAAATGAAAGACACTGCAGAAAAGAAAAAATCTAAATTTAAGAAAAATGATTTTCAAATTTGTCTATTTCAAAAAAAAAAAAAAAAAAAAAAAATATAAAAGAAAATAAAATATAATCAAAATTTCACATTTTTTAAAATTTCTTATTCTTAATTATATAATAGAGATAAACAAATAAATGACCAATAAACATAAGTTTAAATCTACTTTTTATTTTCCTCTAAATTTTTTCCCTTCTGCTTTTCTCTCTATTTTCTCCTTTTAATACTGTCAGGTTAACAAAAAAACGGAGCCTTAAGGCTTTTGCCCATAGACTTTTATTCCTAATTCCACCAATGATTTAAGACGTTGATTTTAAACATATAAAAGAAATACAATATTAAAAAACAAAAAATTAATAATTAATACTATTAAACTTTATTTAGCATTCAGGTAAATAAAAATTAAATTTAGCATTAAGTAGAAAAATTAAACACTCCCTAATCCTCTAACAAAAATAATTTTCAAACTAGGGTATGTATATCTTTTTCAAAGCAAATATTATCGTAATTATTAACTACAATCTCTAACAAATATCTTTTATTAACATAAAACAATGAGATTACGGTTTCTAATTTATTCTTAAAATCATAATCATTTGAGAGGAATTTAAAAAGTTATTATGAAAATTTATTTATTTGATAATTTTTTATTTTCAGATAATATCTTTTTAATTATTTTCACTTATCTTCCAAGGGTTTTTTTAAAAAAAATTAATTATTCATGAAATGATTAAAATAAGAAGTAGACATAAAAATTATGTTCAAATATATTGAAAAATGTTAAAAATTTATTTTCCCAAAATATAAATCTATAAATATTTTCCCAAAAATCACTTTCAATAGTTTTTCTATTAAAGGATAAAGCAGTGTCTAAAATCTCGTGAAACAAAAAAGGGTAAAAGCTGTTTTGATTATGATTTCTAGTACGAATACGAATCTAGACCTAAGAAGTTACCACATGAAGTCGTCATTCAAATTGGTTGTTTGAATTACTTAACACTCCTTTTTCTTCCAAAGAAAAGAAAAAAAAAAAATTAAAAGCCTTAATTGAAGCATATTATTCTTCATAATATTTAGATTTCACAAGGTTTGCTATATTGCCAAGAAGGGCTTTAGAAAATTTCACCTAATCTCCAAGAAGATAATCAATGAGCCATCAGGGCTAGCCCAAGTAGTAAAGCTTTAAGGTTGGGTTATCAAAGGTTTCGAATTCAAGTCCCACCTAATCTCCAAAAAGATGAAGACTCAATGAGCCGTCGGAGGCCTAACCCAAGCAGTAAAGGGTTAAGGTTGGGTTATCAAAGGTTTCGAGTTCAAGTCCCACCTAATCTCCAAGAAGATGAAGACTTAATGAGTCGCGGTGCCCAAATGCCAGCAGCGGTTAAGGTCGGGGTTATCAAAGGTTTCGAGTTCAAGTCCCAACATCGACAAAAAAAAAAAAAAAAAAAGCTTCTATGAAGCAATGGAGATATAAAATAGCCGCATGCATCATTTGGGTTCCAATTCTTAAATCTGAAGGAATCACACCCCTATAGCTTTTACTTCCCTTCATAAAATTTAGAATATAACAGTTTAAGTGAGATAAATCCTCAACTTTTATGGTGAGAGGAAGTGTTCATCTTGGATGATTGTGTTTGTGTGTTCATTTTGTGGCCTTTCACATGCACTAGATTCTTTGTTATGTCTTACGTCAAAGGCTTTTGAAACATCAAACCAGTACCAATACCAAAATTATTCAAAAGGAAAAGAAGTAGCTAAGGGAATTACCAAATTACCAAGGATTCTCCCAACTATATAATTAGACTTCTAGAGACTAATAATATAATAGAATACTTTTTATGAAATTAATGGAGAAAATTTAAACCAAGAACCTTTGTCAATCCCTTTGAAATGAGAAGTTTCTAAGGGGTAACATGTTGGATGCTATTTTTAGAACACTTATGACTACAATATTTCAACTATATATAATCCTTAGCATAAGCATTTATGCATTAATCAATCCTCATCTAATGGTTATAGAATATTACTTATTTCAACTAATCATTCTCCATTGACTTATGCATTTCATATATACTGGTTTATCAAATTAATGTGAATTAGCTTATGTTAGATGAAATTTCGAATACATTTGGTAGTATTTTTGCTTAAAGTATTTTTAGGAGAATTGCATGTCAAATACTTCTTAAGAAAACACCATAATTGATTTTCTAATATTATAAATAATTTTTAAGATTTTTAAATGTGTTTTGTAAATTTTGTCAAATAACTAAATTTTTTTTTTTTTTTTTTTTTTTTTAAAAAAAAACACTATGTCCACAGACTTGAACCTAAACCTCTAATAGCCTCAACCCAACCCTTAATCACTTGAGTTTCACCTCAAGGGCTAGAGTCTACAAGAGATAATGTTAAAGAGTAGGTACTTGAATTAAAAAAAAAAAAAAAGGTGCAATCCTTACATGCTAAGGCTTGACAAGCAAGAAATGAGAGATATGAATCAAGTTAACCAAATTACTATATAGAGAAAGATATCAAAAACCCAATGTTTCTATTCTGAAATCTTTCATGGGATTGGGGTGGGGGGTAGTGATGGTCATATATCTAGAAGTGAACCCTAGAGAAAGTGGGTTTTTGGATGAAAGACAATACTGAATTGATGTTGTATATGAACAAAGAAGCTAAGTATAAATCTCATAGAGAGAGTGTTCAATCCCTGTCCCTTCCAAAGCCTCCATTTAGTTTTTTACCCAAACCTGAAATGCATATCCCATCAAAATCTCCTCCACAGATTTGCTCCTTTACTACCACCACACAACACCTTGACAAGAAGGAAATGAGAATGGAATTCATCTAATGATTTTTTGAAGGCCTCCGAGAAATAGTTGATGCCTAAGACTATGAGTAGGATGTCTTACACAGAACAATTGCTACAATAGGATATACCAAATGATACACAAAACAATATGAACTCAATCAACACTTCAGCAAGAGTCCAATCTTTCCAAAGACTTTTATTAATTGTTGAACACTGCATCCTACATTCTCATTGATACAAGTGAAAACGAGAGTTTCCCAGAGGGAACTCGGTCTATCTAGTGTTAACATAGTATTGTAGCACTTGCAGAGAAGTACCGCATTTCAAACTTTGCATATATATACACGTCCTCGAAACACCTAAAACAATTAAATCAGATGCACATTTATTTTTGAAACCTTGAAAGAGTGCCAAATCACATGGTCAAATGCAGGTGACAATCCGCATGGGAGTTAATAAAAATGTTAAAACACATTACACCTTACCATTTATTCTACTTGACATTATTGTTGATATTGATTCCTGCAATCACAAACAAGAATATCAAAATTAATAATCATTCACTTGCATTTGATAACTAGAATATGGTTATCATTTGGACAGCACGAATATCAAAATTAATCATTCACTTGCATTAATCAATCACAAACAAGAATATCAAAATTAATAACAAATATGGTTTAATGACACAACACGAGATGAACCTAACAAATAAAAAACCAAATCCCCAAGAGATAACTAGAATGGGCTAGAACAGCTGTCAGAAATATAATGCTGATTTTTGGCTGGAACTACCATTTGGACAGCACATTTTGTAGTAAGTCTGTAGTGATATCAATAGCCACGAAATTAGTATAGAAGAATTAACAGTGTGTTTTAAAGTCTAACATTCTGCATATCCATATTGTTATATTCCATTACGCCAGTTTTAATCCAGGAAATATCATAAGCTGTAGCAAATATGAACAACACTAGAGTTAATATCATTGGGACTGCAACTACATGCTTGTGATCATCTAAAAAAAAGGAGGCTCTTTCTAGACACTTCAGCTTTCTTAGTTCATATTCATGCCAACTTCAAAGTTCAACCCAGAATCTAAAAAAAACGTGGAAAGTGTGTCAATTTCCTTCTTCCTCAAAAACTTTTACCCAAACTATAGAAGCAGAGACAAAATTCTCAACCCTTTTCTTTAAATTTAGAATTTCAAGAGTGACAGTTTGACCCTTCTCCCCAAATGATTCAGCTTTCATTTGTCAAATACTTTTCCAACCATGGAACATTAATCTGACTCTGGATATTGAGACAGGATCTTTTCTTATACCCCTTGAAGTGGTAAAGAGGACATGTGGCAACTGCTCATGAATTTAATCTAAATCATAGACAATGTTATCTATAAAGCAGATCAGAAAGGTTCAGTGACTTATGGAAGCTCCTGCAGCCAAAGTCCCCCACCCCCTCATGTCCACACAACAAAAACACGACCCATCAAAAAGCGAAAAGCCTTTTCAGTTGGTTAAACTTTTGAAACCTCGCTTTAGATTCTATCATCTGAATGAGGAACAAGTGGGAAAGAAATAAAGAATGATAGGGGAGACTACAATATCCTAAAACTTGCAAGAACAGACATTGCCTACACAAGTAAAAATGTACATCAAATAACAGTCGACTGCATGCATTTTGTCCTCACCTTACATCATTAGCATTTTAAAAAATGCTAACATGACCAGTTGTGGATTCAGAAAATTAGTTTGCAGGAGGGTCATGATCAGCTCAAGATTTAGGAATTTATTTCAAGTGGAGCGGGGGCAGGCAAAACTGCTCATGTAGGTTAACAGCAACTTATAGATCTTTTTCAGTAGGACTTCAAATCCCCCATTATGCATATCTTTTACACCGAATCTTTCTAATCAGACACTTTATTCAGGTGGCTACATGTGTGGGGCCTAATCATAACTCCACCACCGCACACCATTGTACTTCATTGGCAAAGAAGGCAGATCTGGTTCCTCGAGAAATGAGTCCTAGGATTGGTGGCTTGCATATGATTTTATTTGGAATTTTGCTTGAATTGGCTGCTCTCGTGACCAAAAGCTTCCATTAACAGCTGACAACATGAATCCTTTACCATTGCACCAGGGAATGGCCCAATTAAGGCAAGAGTGAGTAGAATGTCTCAATTTACATGTTACCAAAACTCTGTTTGGAAGATTTAAATGATTAACAATTTTAAAGATCCAATCAAATTTCCTTAGCATAAGTTGTTCTAGTTTTCCCAATAATTTTCTATTTGCTTTCCCCAATTTACAGTACACAAGCAAAGCATTTGCATGGTCGGTTGTGATGCTTAGGTGGTGGTCATGGTAAAAGGAGGAGAGATCCTAGAGAGGATGGCCACCCACTGGGGTGGTGGTGGTGGTGGAAAATGACTTAAACAGAGGAGATTGTGGTCAAGACGCAATGATATAGACAAAGTCACTTTGTCAGTCTTGGTGTCAACAACCATCAAAGCGAGACTAAGAGTGAAACTTGGGAGGTAGATGAGACTGCATTGGTATTAAGGGCGCCAGCAACACGAGGCAATAAGTTTTCATGGTTGGTGGTGGCTGGGTAGTTCTGATATTGTGGCAATGGCATGGTTGTTGATGACCATGGTCCTAGAAGTCATGGAACAGATGGTATAAATTCTCTTCTCCAGTTTAAGTAATCAATGATTTGCATTCAGTTTTACTAAAATTGCAAAGATACAGTTTCAATAAAACCAAATTTGACAATAAGACAATCATTCAACCTCCAAGTGCATCTTCATCTAGATAGAAATTGTTCAACAAACTTGACTTCGATAATATTCTGTGACAATTAAAGGGAACATTCATGTCAGTTTTGAGTAGGCCAAGATTCATCTATCAAACCCATAAAAATGGACAATAAGGCTAGGCTATGTTTGGTTCCAAGGAAATATGAGGGAAAATGCAGAGGAAAGAAAATAGGGAGGAAAAGTCGAAGGAAAGAAAAAATGATAGAAAATAAAAATAGGGTAAATATAATTTTATTTTTATTTACTAACTCAAACTCATTTTATTTATTTTAACTCACCAATAAAAGATTAAATATTTAAAGTATGTAAATTGTTAATTAATTATATTTATATTTGAATTTTATTTTTCTTTGAGATTTTTTTAGACAACCAATGAACCAAACATAACAAAATCATTTTCCTTGGCATTTTTTTCCTTTCTTTAGTACTTTCCAGGGACCAAACACAACATAAAAAGAAAATTTGAAAAACCAAAAGAACAAACGAATACAAATGCAAGGTCCAAAGGCTGATCTATCTCAAAAATGTTATCTTCCTAAAAACCAAATAATTATGATAATTACAGGAAAATGAGTCAAGTTAGAATCAAACCACTAGCAACTGACAAACTCAGACAACAAAAACACTTGAAAGTCCCACGACAGAAACACACTTTCAAAACAGAAAATTTGAATTAATAGAGAAACAAATGCATTGACCTTCAATTTTTCCTAAAGCACACCATGAAATGCCCTGTGACTCAAGAATCCCATGACGAAACTACAATGGATTTAGCATTTCAATACAATGAAATCAACAAAATAAATTCTGATACGATTTGGGTAAATTAGGAGAGAGAATATACCTCGAATGCATGGATCAAGAGACCTCCTTGGCATGGTGGAAGAAAGCAGCAGAGCAAAGAATAGAAGCAATGAATCCAAAAATTCCCAAACAAATCATCAAAGAAATCCCTGCAACCACAAAATCAATCAAGCCTTGCACACTAGCCATACTAATCATCATCATCATCATCATCGTCATCCCTCCTTCTATACTTCAAAATTTGAAGAGGAAATACAAAAAAACAAAGTGGGTGTTGCGATTGTAGCTCTGATTGAACGTTATAGAAGCAAGCGAGGTCTTTCCATGGTATAAATATCCAAGAATCTGAAGCAGAAAAAGCAGACACAGCAGACGCCACAAACGTTGCAATACATGTCTTGGGAAGATGAACAGGTGGTGGTCATGTGGGTTCTTCTTGGTGGGCCTGGCCATCTACCTCTGAGCCCAAAAGTGTGGGCTTAAGACTCAAAGGACAGTAAAGATCTGGAATAATGTGCCCACCGTTAATAAAAATGTTTATTTTTTTTCTTTTCTTTCTTTTATAACTTAGGTCAGTTTATATTTCTCTTATCACATAGCCTAAAGTTAACTATAGGATAAAATCTCCAATGAACCTAAAAGAACTCAAACTAGTGACCATCAAGAAGCAAAACCAAGGTTGGACCAACTAAGCTATCTATCAAAATTAACAAAAATATTTATCTATATTATTGAGTTTTTATATCATCATCCCATTTGTTATATATTGACTATCTTAAATATAATATATTAAGAAATATTTTATTAGAAAACATCAAATAACCCAAAATTTATAAATCTAACTCTCCATATATTTTCTTGAAAAATAATCCATTTATGATGAAAATGTCCTTTTCACATTTGATCCATGTCCATGTATCTTTCAGAAGACAAGATTATTTTTTCAAGAAAAGAATGAAGGCATTTTCCTCAAAATAATGTCAAGAATTAATGGAATGATAGATTTTCTAAACTAAGTTTTCAAATTATATTTCAATTAAATCATCATCCATCAATTATACTTGTACAAGTTGAGGAATAAATATTCAAATTGTAGAGAAATAACTCCAACTCATGGTCTCCAAGAAAATCATACTTTGATATCATTATTTATTTTCCCAAGAATGTAAACTTATGAAACCGGATTCAATAAAATTATCATGTTTCTTAATAGAGAGTTTAGTTTATAGTAAACTAGTAATTTATTTTAAGAATTATTTTTTAAACAATATAAAGAGTAATATTTGACAATTAAGATGTTTTTTTATATATGTTTTAATTATCTTTAGATTTTTTACTTATTTTTTATTTTCATTTTTTATTTAAAGAAGATTGCCCTTTTATGTAATATAAGAATGACATTCATCAAAATGGGGATGGCTCTTGAGTCACCATCTTCATGGTTTGCAGAAGAAAAATCAATATAGCCTATCTCCTCGTTTAAAGTGATTTTATCTCTTCTATCTTCTTGTATTTCTTGGGCATTGCTCCCATTTTATCTCTTCTTTCTCCTTTCTTTTTTCATCTCTGTTTAAAAGGATAAAAATTTTCCTTCTATTTCTTTTTTTAAACTTTCCAAACAACCAAAAAGGCTAGTTGAATTATATAAAGTTAAGGTTCCAAATCATATTTTATTCGTAATTAAACTTTTAAAGAACCCATTACATATTGTACTAATAAAATTATTTAGAATTATGGATTAAACACTGAAACTACACTTAATGGAAGAATTATGATGGAATATTTTTATATTTTATTTTTTATTATTGAAATATAGTTCAAATCTAATAAAAGAGTTACAATCAACTAAATTTAATGGTTAATATCTAACTTATGTTTTGTTGTGGTTAAACATTGTAATGTGCTATTGAATGTTGCATGAGATGCAAGTCTCTTGGTGAACAAATTATCGTTTTGGAGTATGAAATCCTACTACCATTACAAGCCACTTATTTGATAATGAAACTTTTAAGCAGAGTTGAGTTTAGGAAATGAAAGAGTAACTTGGGATTTTCCTTGGTTGTTGGATTTAAAAGCGTTCTTTAGAAAAGTTACACTGATAAAAACGAATTATGACGAAACAACTAAGTGCAAAAGTTTGATGATTTTAAAACACTAATAATACCCTTGTAACAGCGACTATTCCTTGGATTTCTTCCTCCAAATAGTGGAGCTCTAGATCTTTAACTTGATTTGCATATTGCTCATATTGCTTCAATTACATATAGGGATGCTAGATTTTTTGATAAAGTAATGAATTGCATTAAATTAGTTGAAGATTAGTTCTAAAGAACTTCATAATCATTGACTACTCTCTTACGAATAATGACAATGAAATATGTTTCATAGTGATTTATGTGTACATTTAATGAGACCAGTGGCATAGACTCTCAATTTAAAAAAATGAATAAGGTAATTTTTTAAGGCTTTCTTATTCACTCCATCTTTCATTATATCAGTTGCTCCACAAAATTAGCCTTTTTAAAATTAATTTTACCACATATAAAGATAAATGAATGATGAATAAATCAATACTCATGTGCGCTTAAGAAGAAGATAGATTTAAAACCCAAATATACGCATTTAACAGTTGTAGATCTAAGTAAGAAAACAAAAAAAAAAGGAACGAGAAAGAAATGCAATGTATAGTCAACTTAAGGATTAGATATAAGAATGCTAGCATTTTCCTGTTAGTCAATTGTCCCTACTCAAGCTTAGACTCCTTGGCAACATGTTAATTTAAGGGATATTTAGGTTTTGATTCATGTTTGGTAAGGTATTTTTGGTAAAAATGTATGATTGCATAAAAGCTCATGAATGGTTTTTTTTTTTAAAAAAAAAGAAAAATTTGATTCAAATAGTTAATTGGAATTCAATATAGCTCATTAATTAACTGCTGGTGAGTTAGGACCTAAACCTAAGATAAGGTTAAGTCACCTAAACCTATAAGGAGGTCTATATGAACTTCTTGAAATCTAGGGTTGGATAGAAGGTTATTTATAATTGTATTCCAAAGAAACGAAATCGTGACCTCCATCCCTTAAGAGACTTTATTTTTAATATCCAAAAGAAGAGCTTGCTGGCATCTTAAATCAATGGAAGCATTACTAATCGTTTAATGAAAATAATATTTAGAGTTAAAATACTATATGTTAGATTTGAATGTTCTTAAACTTTAAATTATATCCTTCAAGAATCAAATTGATGTCGTTGAAAGTCTTTAACACTCAAGATCTTCCATCCAATGACTTTTCCTATTTCCTTAGCACGTAAACTGTGGATAGTTTAGTAAGGGAGAGGTTAGGATTCCTTTTTTATAGATGGTGGAGAACAAAAGTGATGGAAATCGTAACCCCTATGGTATTTACAATGTTTCTAATTGGGCACTACATAAGCATGGGTCTCTTAAATCTAGCACAAATTAGGTTATAATTAATTGCAACTCTAGAAAGCTCAAATACGGACCATTTGGAGCTATAGGAGAATACTTACACTAGAAGAAATTTAACTTTCTTAACTAAGATATAATGTCAAAATAAACATTTACTAATAAACAATCCCAATGCTTGGTAGTCATGGAAAGGTGTATTATCAAAAGCCTATCAATAAGAATCGTCTGATGCCAATAAGATATCTCTAGTAACAAACTATTCAATGGATTTAAATTACCACTATTACCAACTTGTAGTCCTCTTTATTCATGGTGTTTTTTTGTTCTTTGTTTGTTTTAGAGAATCACTTTGATTTTAGCATTTCTTACTTTCAATACTCTTTTTTAGTTTTGGATATTATTTTTAGAGAAAGAACTCTAGCCTCAAGTACCAAAGGAGACAGTTACACCTCCTAGGTTACCTTTGTTATCTGTAATACTAATGGATCTACTATGAGGATAATATAAGGTAGTGCAAATGTTGAAAATTAGTATAGGAGTTGAGATCTTGACACTTTTTAAAGATGCATCTATGATAAACCCATATGTATATATATATATATATATATTGTTGGCCTTCTTATTATATGCTCTAAATTCTCACCGTGAGTATACACGGGGTTAACAAGTAGTAAAGTGGACTTGAATGAGTCTGGATATCGTCCTCTAAGAAAGCTTACTTTGCTTAATCAACCAACTACCAAAACTAGTTAAGGGTCTTGTTATCTAAGCTTAAGAAAAATCACTTTGAAGATTAGGAAATAAACAAATTGCTAACTAAATGGTTGAATTAAGAGCAAGATGACAAGAACTAAGGCAAAGCACAAGAATGAACCCAATGGAATGTGATGCTAGGGTTGATTGATGGTCCCTAAAGTGATTGATTCCTTTTAAGCCCTGATTTGTGATTAATTAGTGCATATATTCGTTGAAGGGTAAAATTATGGGACCTCAACTCCCATATTTTGTTCCCAATTTCTTACTTCTCCTCCCCTAATCACCTCTCGATACTTGTAGGGTAATAATTAGCAATATTAGTCAATAATAAACCCTTTTAGGCCTTTTATCGACCACCTTTTGGTCCTTACAATAAATAGCCTAGACTATGTGGAGAATCGATCACGATCCTTACTGTCTCTACACAATGCTACTTGGAGATCTAGCTAATTCATTTTAGTTTCCACTCTCAATTAATTAATCCTAAACACTAAATTAATTCATACAATTCGAAATAGACAACAATCCCACCACAAGAGCATGAATATATGTAAGAATAGTCACATATCCAACATAGATTAGAAAAATCAATGCATTAGGTTCCAACAATCTCCCCTAGAGAGAGATTTAGCTATCCATATTACAAAACAAACCAACATACATAGTTTTCAACAAAAACATAGTTTAGAGAAGAAGGAGAAATAAAACAAATCGATTCAATGTGCAGTTTGAACTTCAATCTCCTATTCCAAGATGGATTTGATCATCCCAAGTGATTCTTCTTTGTATTCTTCCTTGATTCCAAGCAATCTTCTCTCTAGAAGTTCGAACCCCCTCCAAATTATGGTTATTTCACCTTTATAGTCTCCATTCCAAGTCTCAAAATGTGCTAAAAAGGGCATAGGCCCGAAATTGAGCCTAACATTGGCGTTGAGCGTTGGCTTGGTGGTGCTGGGCGCCATAGCTACTGGTGGATTGGCGATAGGCGCCACTAAGCCAACGTTGGGCGCCAGGCTTAGCGCTGGGCATTGATATGTGGCACTCGGCGTTGAGCGCCACCTTATGGAAATGGGCGCCACCTGCTGCTGCACCATTGCTAAATTTTGGTCTTTTTGCTCCGTTCTCAATCCAATTTCGCTTGTTATTGCCCCGAAGCTTACCTAATCAACAAGATGAGAAATTAAAGCATTAAAGCATTCATAATCAACTTAAAAACATTTAAATGATAGGTAAATCATGATGATAAAATGAGTATATATGACACCTATCAAATACTCCAAACTTAGAGATTTGCTTGTCCTCAAGCAAAAGAATAAACACATAATAACAAACAAATATGAGTGAGCATGACTTGATGTGATTGTAACTTTTGCCTCAATGATCTCACCAATCTAATAGCATGGAGAAAAATCAAGGTGATATGTTTTTGTAAGAAAAATTCAACCACTAAGTTGAGTTTGTTTAGGCAAACAACTGTTCGCTTATGTGCGTGAAGTCTTACCCAAGTTAACTAATTTCAACTCGAATGGATTTATGTAAACATGAATGAATGAAGGATTTCATTATAGTGCATGTGTTAGAACTCCATATGCTTGTTTTTCAAATCACTCCACTAATGTAGACAAGACATAACACTTAGGATCAAGAGGTCTTCAGTAAGCTTGTAATGTATGGTTCGGGTTAAAGGTGTGGTAAAGGATACTTTATGGGATCAAGCTTACCCACAGGCATACATTCATCTCTTCAATATTACTCATCCATCTCCTCAAACTTATTTGATTTCCTCATTTTCCTTTGATCACCATACCCCTTTTTAGTCACATAACAACAAACAAGGTATAAGAGTAGTGCAATCTTTGATTCCCTTAAGCTTTCTACCTACTCTTAGCGATCTTTGGGTCAGTATCTCTTAGACCAGTTGGCCTGAGGGTACTAGGTGTTGAGACACCCTTTAGGACTTAATTACTCAAGGTAGGAAGGCTACAAAACCAAACTCACTCAACCTTTGCTTTATTCTCTTTTCTTTTCTTTTCTTTTCTTCTTTTCTTGTTTTCTCTTCTTCTTTTTTCATCAACCTCAATCAAACACCCAGTCCATCATAACCCAAATATTGCATCAATAAGCACACATGGTATGGGTAAATTAGATTTTTAATTGAAGGAAAATGTACAAGGGTAAGGAGTGCTTTTTGGTTCACAAAGAAAAGGTTCATTAAGCTCAAAGAGGGTGACTATGGATATGCTCATGTATGGGTTTGCTAGAAAAGCTCAATCGGTCCAAGGATGGCCTAAATCACTTCCTACTTGTTGTGTTGTCTAGGATTTTGCCTCGAGTGATAATCAAACAAATTCTAGAGTTCTTAGAGATCAAAATGATAAAGTGTTCATAAATCTTCAACCTATAAGCATGATTAAGATGCACTTATAAATTCTAGTGTTTGCGGAGAGTCAATATCTGATTTAAATCATTAAGAGATGAGCAAACTATTTTTAACAATATATCTGACTGGATGTGTTTCGTGAAACTACTAAAGAACCAATTGTAATAAAATATAGAATGGTATCATAAGAAACAATACATTATTGCGTGAGAATATCTGATAAATATTAATAATCAAAGTTCATTTTATTTAGCCGTGAGGTGAAGGCAAGATCAACGCGACATCGCGTTTTATATGATTGAGGCAAATACCGCGCCGGATAGTAACCCAATGTCACGACACTGCGCGTTCTTCAAAGAATACAAACTATATCGCCCATCTAATGCGGACGCTCCGACATTGCTACGACATCGCCCCGGGCAGCCGGGAAGAACTAATTATTTAAATGCCGACATCGCCATCGACATCATGGCAACATCGTAATCAAGCCTCAACCGTAAAGAAGACATCACCAACATCGCTGCAACATCGCGCTGGGAATGCCGACATTAGACCAAAGCTAGCCTTATTGGGTTAAAATGCACTGCGCCGGCGACATCGATAGAAGGATCACTGTGCAATGTCGCGAAGATGGGTTATGACATCGGGTAAAGGGCTATGAACAAGATTCACGTCGCGACATTAGACCGTAAAGAATGTCGCGGACATTAGCCTGGGGAGTGGTCACAATGAACTTAACCGATCAACACGCCAGGACATTAGATTAGCAATGCGTCGCGACGCCACCTAAAAAAGATCATAACTACGTGAGGCAAATATCGCGAACATCAAAAAGCGAACTATGTTTATGTCTTCGACATCAAGGCAAGAAGGTAAGAGCAAAGGTATCAACAAGTTATGTCGCGACATCAATTCAATGTCGCAACATCAATTCAATGTCGTAACACAAGAAAGGCAATGTCATGACATCGAAATTAATCTACAACACTGGATTTCAATGTCGCACATCGTCACAACATTGACTTATCATTAGAAATTGAGAATTGCCTAACAGTTGGGCCAACGCTGCGACATCAAATGCAACCTACGACATCGACAACTCAGAGCGACTTCGTCTGGCCCGACTCGAATGGCGAGTCCGAACTCAAACCCGGATGCCTTGGCTATTTCTTTTATTTTACGTGTTATTAAATTTTCTTTTTCTAAAATGTCGCGACCCGAATCCCCTACTCGACCTCGACGGCTGACCGAACTGAGCCCGATGATCTCGACGCTTTCATTTATCTTATCAAACATTTTATTAATTCATTTAGTCATGAAGTTTGCCTCGCCAGTGCTTCCATGATCATTTACAAATTTAAAGCAATTCGGTAAGCCCATGAACATTAACAAAATACATTTACAAAGAAAGGCATTATATGCCCTTTCAAAATGATACACAAAAATCAAGTTTCAGGGTTTAACCCTTTTGTTTACAAAATCCCACTTGTTCAAAAGATGCTATGCAAAATTTCGGAGTATACACTTATACGCCGTATTCTTCTATGACTCCTATACGCGCGATCTCGCCTTCTTTTCTTTGCTTACTCGACACCGCAAGATGATAACCACGCTAAGCATTTTCATGCTTTTAGTGGTTCTACATGTACTTCTTATCCCCAATATCTGACTTTAACCTCGCATTTACTTAACATTAAACCATGCCTAATATCAACATATACTCATGCTATTCATTTCCCGTATTGCCAATATCCAAATCATTTACCATATCATATCATGCATTCTCACGCAACAATTCATTTCACAATCAATTCATGAGATTTAAGCATATTCATAAAAAATCCCATTACACTGGCCAATGTCAAGTATTTCACCTCACTATGCAATTTCACGATTTCGGGCGATTCCGTTTGATGAATCCCACCCTTATTATCATTCTAAGAATGTGCTTATACATTTAACAATTCTATCTCCATCATGACGCATGCCGCTTGGTGCATCCCGACGTGTATCACTTATTTGTCTCCTATCATGCCTGGAGCGCCGTTGCGCACCCCCGATTACGTGGTATCAATTAAATGCTATACGCCATCATGACTCGACCCCCGGGTGAATCCCGCCGCGACATTTTTCAATGCCATATAGCCATCATGACTGATGCCGATTGCGCATCCCGTCAGCGGTTAATTTGATATCATTTAATTCACATTTATGACGGATTCCGTTTGATGAATCCCGTCTTTATCATCATTCACTTTTATTCAATTTTCAATTATCTCATTTCATATTCCCTTTTCGTAGTATCTTTTCAAAGATATACTCCATCTATGTAATTATATCACATACTTATTCATGTACTCATTCATAGTTAATTGGTAAACTACCAAAATACTTGAATTAAGGATGAGTCAGAGAAACAACCGTTGTCGAATCTAGCTTCCTTCTCTTCGATTCGGGTCCTGTGTTAAACACTCTGTCACCCGTCCCTAGTCAATAACATTCACGTCACTCTTAGTGAATAACAATTTTAGCGAATTAAAATTTTATTTTTGTTAAAAGTCTTGGGTTAAGACACTAAGTCTCATTCAAGACGAAGTCGCCCTGGCTGAGGTACTCGTGACATTTTTCACCTATCTCTAACCTTAATCAACCCCTATTAATCGTTGCTTCTTAGGGTCCCTAGACATCTAAGATACCTAACACGGACCTAACGATGAGAAAACATGTCAAATCAATGTTGGAACTACATGTACGGCAGACATGTCAAGCATTGCTCTTTTTCACCATATGTACCGATACGCCTTGACATGTACCCCATTACGTGCTCGTTTTCTCTCGCTCGGTGTTGTTCGGATTTTGCATTTTACCATTTTTCATCCACCAATATTTCCTAATACATCCCATATCAAAATCCACCATGGAATCACTAAAACAACTCCAAAAGTGGTTTAGAATCACGAAAATCCATTCTCCTCAAGTTAGGAATTTTCTCCCAAAAATCCAAATCATGGCGACGAGGTTGTGGTTTGATCTATTACCTCAACTTTCCAATCTCTTCTTGTATGGTGTTTGGATCCTTTAGAGCAAGAAGTGGGAAGAAATCACACCAAAGCTTGATCTCTTGCAAACCCTAGCTCTTTCCTCCTTTTCTCCCCTCCCCTTTCTCCAAAACGTGATGTGCTCCAAAAATGAGCACCCAAAGACCAATTTTTGGTCTCACTGAAACTCTCTCTCTCTCTCTCTCTTCTCTCTCTCTTCTCTCTCTCTCTCTCTCTCTCTCTCTCTCTCTCTCTCTCTCTCTCTCTCTCTCTCTCTCTCTCTCTCTGCTATGTGCAAGGCCATGCTCTACCTACACCCCTTTCCTCATTTCCCAATATTTTTTTTTTAAGTCACTTAATTCTTATAAGGCCTTGTTTGGCCACCCTATAAATCCAATTTTTCATTTTTGGCATTTTAACTCTTTGTTTCACTTTCCCTATCATTTATCATTTATTTCATATTAGCATTTAAGCTATCATTTGACCCTTTATGTCCTATTTTACAATTTTTTTTCCATATTTTCTTTTTCTACTGGGGTCTAGTTCCGGTTCAATCAATTCTCTCAATTAGTATATAATATTTAATCATATGCCTACGCCTTTAAATTTACATTTAATTTATCAATTACCCTAAGTTCCAAGTTTGACTCAATTCATACCCAGAATATATAATAAAATTATTATAAAAATTCTAGGGTAATTTCAGCGTTACATTAACTCTAATGTCAAAGCGACATCACCACGACATCAAGAGCCTAGGCAGATTTTCGGGGCTTTGGGCACATGATTCTTCGCCTGCTTTTAGGCTCAAGACCCGAAAGCCTATAAATAAAGCCCCTAGGGAAGAGTGTGCAGCTCCAATTGTCATAAAGTCCGTGTGCTTTTCTGGGGAGAGCCAAGTCCTTACTGTTTATATATTTTTATTTTCTTCTTTTCTATTTTTTTAGTTTGTTTTCTAGATTTAGTTTTCTTCTTTCAAATTAGAGTAATGATCTGAATTGGAATTTAGAGCTAGATGAATGTAAATCGAAGCTTAAAATTCTATTTGAATTTAAATGGAATATGGGAATTTTTCCCACTCGTTTTTTTTTTTTTTTTCGCCTTTGATGACAATTTCAATGAATTTGTTTTATCACTAGTCATTATCATTCAGGATCCATTTGAGAGGCTCAGCCTCCCCAGAAGAATATGTCGCTGGGATTTATTGCCTGTAGTGCTCACAATGTTGTTTAAAATAAAATCGAGTTGACAATTGATAATTTCACATTATCAGTTCCAATATCTTGCCTGGTACCCAAAAAGAGTCAGATCATTGGTCTGATTTCTAGGAATCCCTCTGAGTGATTGATGAGTCATAAACTCATTTATTTTTAATCCATTTTTCTGATATATTTTTAGTAGTTAAGGTACATTTTAATGTTAAATTATGGAAAATTCACCAACTTTTTATTTTGTTGGTTTCATATGAAAATGAGAGAATTTCAGCAAGAAAAGCAAAAAAATTGGCCAAGGCAGCAAACTATGTCGCGACATAATTCCAATATGACAAGCAGAAGTATGTCGCAACAAAGATCAAGCGAGCGCAATAAATGAAGACTCAGAGGACACACCAGATAGACACCAATTTATGTCTCGACATACCGAGAAGCTCGGCGAAGAAGAATGTCACAACATTCCCATCACGCGAAGACACCGCTAAATGGCATTGGAACCTTGTCACGACATTTTGAAAAGTAGTCACGACAGAAAGAAACGAAGCCATCAGATGAACTCTATCGTGACAAAAGACAACTCTATCATGACAGAAAATGGAAAAACAATGCAACATTGTGCCTGCGACAAAGTTTTCTATGTTGTGGTAGCCATTTCAACTAAGGACAAGACCAAGGTAGATTTTATATCGCGATAGAAGAAAACTATGTTGCAACATAACATTTAGAGTCAGCAATGAAAAATACGTAGACTTTGTCGCGACATAGAATTTCTCTGTTGTGATAGAGAAAACGTAAGGTTGAGGTGAATATTGTCACGACAAAGACTACTATTGTCGTAACAAAAAGTGAGGAGAATGACAAAAAGAATGTTGTGACATAGAAACTCATGGTGCGACATAATAATGAATTGAAGGCAAACATCTCTGTCACGACAAAGGAAAATTATGTCGCGAAAATAAAAGCTGCAGATTCAGAGATTTCTGTCTCGATAGAGAAGTTTTATGTTGCGACACAGAAACTCATGGTGCGACATAATAATGAACTGAAGGCAGACATCTCTATCGCGACAAAGGAAAATTATGTCGTGAAAATAAAAGCTGTAGAGTCAGAGATTTTTGTCGCGACAGAGAATTTTTATGTTGCGACATAAAATAGAAGAGAAGTGAGATGAGCTAAGGTAAGTTTGTCACAACAAGGGATTCAATGTTGCATACAAAAAGTTTAGCTAGTTATAAGGAGTAAAGAAGACTTTGTTGCGACATGGAAAGAGTCTGTCGCAACACAGAGTTCAGTCTCAGCAATACAAGACAACACAACTTTGTTGCGACAAAGAAAATGTATGTCGTGACAAGAAACCCATGCTACTAGGAGAAACTCTATTGCAACAAAGAAAAGAATGTCGCAACATAGAAGAGACTGTTGTAACAAAGTTGAAGAGCTGGAGGAGGATATTTCTATTGCAACAAAAGACAATCATGTCACGACATAGAACAACCAACAATCAACATAACTATGTCGCGACAAAGTCAAACTATGTCACGACAGAATCAAAGAAGAGAGCAAGGAAATATGTCGCGACAGGAAACTATAAGCCACGATAGGAGCTGGGCGACAAAGATAAGAACCATGTCGCGACAGAACTTTCTTTGTCGCAACAAAGCGACCATTTTAGGCCAGAAATTTTGGGATCCACAATTTGTGCCTTGCAGTGTGGTCCATCATTTAAAGCTTTATAAATAGACGATTTAGGCACTGCAGGCGCAACTTCCGCAAATCCAGACTTCCGGGTAGTCAAGACTCTGTATGTTATTTTTCTTTTATTTTTCCTTTATTTTTATCTTTCATTTCCTTTTTAGTAGATTTAGTTGGAGCATAGTTTTTAGTTAGTGTTTTGTTTAATTTATGGATTTGAGTAATGAATCACAGGCAATGAGCCGAATTCATCAAATTTTTCACTATCGTTTCAGATTAAATGGATTTAGAAAATTTAATACGGAGTTCATTTATTTCAAATTTTTTTGTTTACAATCTCAAGTGACTTTCTTGGATCAATTAGTCAAATGATTTATGCGGAACCAGCTTTGAAATATTGAGCTCCCTCTGGGAATGGGTCGATGGTGATCAAGTATTTTCTCGTACAAAGCGAAGAATGCCTTAGTTAGAATTCTTGAATTTATTTAATTGGTATTATTTTTTAACTTAATTGTTCAAAGTATTAGTACCGTATACTGATTACTACCCAAATCGTGCTATTTTTCACCCTTATTAATACCGGTTTTGAGCACTTTTTGTGTAGTAATCGCCTTAATTAACCCAATTGGCATGTTAAGGACCTAGCAAGACTACTAATCAAATTTTGTGGCAAGTTTTGTTGTTTTTGCAGACTATTTATACCATAGATAGGGATTCAGCTCAACCATGGAGAATCCAAGTTGAATTCAAAGCTACAGTTTAGAAACCAGAGGAAGAGAGAAGCAGAAAGAGCAGAAGAAGAGAGACCTGTGAAATCTCAGGCCGCGAATTCACAACACTAAATTGCCCCGCCCCGCCAAGCAATGTTCACCTTTCCCGCACCTCGACTTTGTTCCTCCCTTTTGATTTCTTCCCACGGTCCCTCGTAATAGTGCTAATCGCTTTTGTTTATTTTGGTAATTTGTATTGTTTTGGGTAGTATATAAGTGTAAGCAAACACTGTAACCAAAATCTTCTTCATTAATAAAGTTTTTTTTTTGGGCGGAAGCTTTCAGCTCTTCCCGCTCTTTCTTATTTTCTCTCATTTTCCTTACACTTTCACTAGCCAAACACCAGATGACGCAACTCCTGGTTGGGATGAGTGACTAGAAACCCTTCTTCCTTGGAGTGGAAGGCTACTAGACAGGGGATATAAGGCAAACTGAGCGTTTTCTATGTTTTAACGGAGGTATTTTCTACCATTTATGGTTTCATTCAAACGTTTACTTTATCCCTTCTTAGTTGTTTGAAGGATCGGTATTTGATAAGCTAGCTTATTGGATTCTTATTTCTGCATCCATCGACATTCGTTAGTTATCATCTGCGGGTTATTGGAAAGGCTATCTGAAGGATGTTTTTATTTTCTCCAAATTTTAGGTTTGATCCCTCCTGCCACCTTAAAATGGTTAGTACTTGGTGTTTATGTGGTTCATTGTATGTTTATTGTTGGGATACAATGATATTCATTAAGCTATCATTTATTAGCCGTTGGAAAGTGAATCACAAGATGTTATTCATCAACCGAGACCATCAATAGGAAGCAAATACCAAAAAATTTCAAAGATGTTTATTTGTGTGGTCTCGCTTTATAGCCACATGAAGATCCGATTCGGGAAATGGCTAAAGGTCATCCTCCCCAATGCGAGGAAAAGAGTCTGAGAACCTCTTAGTTGGCCTAGGTGTAACGCCCCAAAAATACCCTAGAATTTTTATAATAATTTTATATATATTCTGGGTATGAATTGAGTCAAACATGGGTTTTTCCGGGAAATTTGATAAATTGATAAATTGTAAAATGTAAATTGAAAGTGTGAGCATATAATTTAATATTATATGCTAAAATGAGAAAATTGATCGAACCCGTAAATAACCCAAGTGAAAAAGGGCAAATGTGGAAATTTGTAAAATGAGGACCTATGGTCAATCATCATATAAATAATAAATACCAGTGAATTTATGATAAATGAATGGCCAACGTGGAATAATAGGAGACTTAAATGAAAATGGGTTAAAGGCCAAACAAGGCCTTATGGAAATAAAGAATTGAAGACCAAAAAGGAGAAAATGAGAATAGAGTGGAAGGCCAAACATGGCCTTACACTTAAGTGGGATTTTAAAAGACCAAAAGTGGTCTTTGGGAGCTCATTTGTTGAGCAAACCCATTTTTGAGAGAATGGGAGGAGAAAAGGGGGAGAAAGGTTAGGGTTTGCAAGAAGGAGTGGTTTTAGTTGGGTTTTCTTCCTATTTTTCCTCCTAAGGGATCAAGCAACCTACAAGAGGAGATTTGAAGAGATAAGGTAAGAAAAATCAAACCCTAACTTCCTCTCTTATGTTCTTGATTTGGGGAAAAAGCCCCAACTTGGGAGAAAAGGGTTTTCATTGATTCTAAGCCACCTTTGGAGTTGTTTCTGTGATCTCCATGGCGGTTTTCAAGATTCTATGGTGGATTTTTTATAATGGGATGAATCGAAGAAGGTTTGTTTAAGAAAAAATGGGTGAAAATGCCAAAATCCAACGCTTTCAGTAAAACTGCAAGTGGTACCAAGATCAAAGAGTGGTACCCTGCATCTATGATGCAAATGGGCAAGTGGTAATCGGTACCACTCAAACTCCGGTACCCCGTGATCCACCGGCAGCTGGGAACTCGGTACCGGCACTACCAAAGTGGTACCCTGCACCATCGCTCGTAACCTTAAATCGACATTTTCGCACTGCTAAGTCCCGACCTGCAGACACGATTGTTTAGGAACCCTAAGAAACGATTAATAGGGGTTCAAATAGGGAATAAATTGTCATTCATTAAAAATATGATAATTGTTTATCCACTAAGAGTGGCATGATTATTATTGACTAGGGACGGGTGATGATCGCCTAACCTAGGATCGAGATCGAAGAGAAAAAAACTAGATCCGACAACTTCGGTTTGTTCTCTGACTTTATTCTTATTTCAAGTATTTTGGTAGTTTACCAAGTAACTATGAAATGAGTACATGAATGAGTATATGAAATGAGTACGTGAATGAGTATATAAAATAAGTACATATATTGAGTATCTTTTGAAAAGATAATACGAAAATGAATATGGAATCGAAATGTGATATTTGAAAACCAAATTAATTGAATGAAATACCGACAATCATTCGACGGGATGCACCAATCGCATCCATCACGGCGCACCTCGCTAAATTGTCCACGTCCTACTTCTATGATGCACCAATTTGCATCCGTCATGATGGCGTATGGCATTGAAAAAAATGTCCCACTTGGCGGGATGCACCAATCGGCATCCGTCATGATGGCGTATGGCATTTAAGTGATACCACATGTTGGTGTGCACCAAACGGCATCCGTCATGATGGGAGACCGAATTGTTAAATGTGTAAGCACATTATCGAATGATAATAAGGGCGATTCATCAAACTACCGTCGTAATGTGATTTGAATAGTCAAAGTGAAATAACCAACATTGACGAGTGTAAATGGGATTTTATGTATACGCTTAAATCTCATAAATTGAATTGTGAATTGAATTGATGCATTGAAATTGCATGTTGTGATATGATAAATGAATTGTAAAATGAAAGCATGCGAAAGTGAATAGCATGAGTATATGTTGGGATATAATGTATGGTTTAATGTTAAATACAAGTTAAAATTGAATATTGAAATAGAACTGTATAGAACTACTAAGCATGAAAATGTTTAGCGTATAGTTTTTATCTATGCAGGTTTCGAGTAGACAGGAAGGAAGACAAGATCGTGAAGGCCAGAACATAGGAGGCAAGTTGCGCGTATAAATCTATACCCCCGCCCATATGCATATATCATTTCCTTTTTGAACATGGGATGAGTTTAGAACAAATAGTCGAACTCCAAAGAAATGTTTCGCTTGTATATCATTTTGAAAGGCATAGGAATCTCACCGGTAATTGCATTTTATGAAATGTAAATGTTTGTAGGCCTACCATTTGAAAAATGCTCGCGCAACCGAAAAACTCAAAGAGAAATAAATATAAAGAAAATGTTTTGATAAGATAATTAAAAACGTCGAGTAAACCTGCCCTACTTCGATCCACTTTACCCGCCGAGTCGATCTCTGGTCACGACACTTTTGAAAAAGAAAACGTAATAAATTGTAAAATAAAAAGAATTAAATGGGCATCCCTGTGGTTTCTGCCTCGACTAAGCTATATTCTGGGCCCGACCGGGCTCTCAGGGTCGCTACACACCCCAACCCCAAATGACCTAACACTTCAAGGAGTTCTATTTTACATTTTAACTTATTTTATTTTTAGTTTTCAAACATTACCCCACACTATTTTTACAAAATCCCTGAATCCAAACCAAATTCACCATTTCGCCTCTACCGCAAGTCATTTTCAGGCTAAGAAAACCCATCCTCGTGTTCGACTTAGAGCCACTATACTGCAGTAGCCATGCTACGACAGTATGAGGTTTTAGGTTTATAAATTTTGTTGATTCCGGAAACCCTCTGTGCCACGAATCAAATGGCGCTGCTGCCGGGGATGGTGCCTTAGTGCAAATGATGAACTGATGAACTTTTGTGATCCTTATCACAAGTTCTGGTGAATTTTCTTTTATCATTTTACTGTTAGTTTTTTTTTTAGTTTCATTTCATTGAAAAAAAAAAGTAGGATTGTTCCTTATTGAGCCTGCGTTGCCCGTTCTTTACTAATAGGTAGGCATAGAGTTAGAAAACCAAGAGAGATTGGTGAGAATTAGTATTCCATAGGAGCATATTCTGAATCAAGCCTGAATTTAGATCAAATGGAGCCTCCACAGGAAGAACAGCAGAGCCAGCAGGGAGTGGAGAGGAACCCTAATGCATATAGGTCCATGAGGGATTACAGACACCCTCCATGGGTGAGTGCACCCTCCTACATTGTGCCTCCAACTAATGCACCATATGGCAGTACTTACAACCCTAGTTGGGGGAACCACCCAAATTTCTCATGGAAGTCAAGACCCCCACAATATACACCTCCTGCTTCTCCACATCATGCTTCAACTCCTCAGCCACCACAACCACCACAATTAACCTTTTCAGTTGAGCAAGCAATACTGAACTTGAGCAAATTGGTGGTTACTTTTATAGAGGAGCAGAAAGTGGTGAACGTCAAAACAAATCAAAGAATTGATACTATGGAGAGCTCTCTTAACCAAAAATTAGATCGGGTTCAAAATGACCTGATAAGAAGATCGACAACCCGCGTGACTCCATTTCAAGGCTCACCAATCGCCAGAAGATGTTCATCAAGAGGAAGAGAATCCAAAGGAAGAATGCCTGATTGACACTATTTCGGGGCGAACAAGTACAACCGCAACGCTTCAGAGGAATTGGATGAGAAACCAGCGTGTTTTCGAGGAACCTGTAGGATGCCCCCAAAATCATGTGTCAGTTCCATGGGCCATGGAGGTGAGAGAAGAAGAAATCCTTCCCTTGTCGAATGAGGAGGGCGCTGGGAAGCGAAGCAAATGGAAGAACCCCAAAGCTTATTCTTAAAAACCACTTCCCACAAAATCGATCCCAAGGCCACGCCTGCCACAAACAACCCATTGCCACCAAAGACTCCCATCGACCTGCATTTCGCCTACATTCGCACAATCTATACCAAGCACTCCGCTAAAGTTATGGCTGCCCATCCGCACCGGCCAGGTAAGACTTTGTGAGCTAGTGACCATCAAGCTCAAACTTTCTTTGCCACTACATCAAAGAAATTGGCAGTTGCTTATATTGCATGGCACAATGGATGACTCTACTGGTTCGGGGATTGGAGCATCTGACCTCAAGAATTCCACCGCCTCCACCTCGCCCAAAGACCACCGCACAAGGCCTGAGAAACTGGTTTGAGTGGGCTCAAGCTCCCCTGAGATTGCAGAGTTCACTCACTTTTTGTTTTGATTTGATTTTGCTTTATTCAATTTTTCTCTTTAGATTTTCTCTAATTTTAAGTTAATCTTTGTTTCTAGCTTATTTTTCATTTTTCTGTATTTATTTATTTATTATTTTTTAATTTTTTCCTATGTTTATTTTTATAGTTTGTGTCAAATTTTTTCAGCAGGGGAGGTCTAGAGTTAAGAGGAAAGAGCCCAAGAAATTTCGTAAGGGTTGCGAAATTCAGAACTCTCGCGAAATTCTCAGAAACTAAATAATTTCGCAACAATTTCACAAAGCTGCGTAAATTTTGCAACCAAACAAGACTACAAACACTTTTTCCTTTTATTTTTTATTATTTATTTATTAAACAAAAAAATTTATTTATATATATTTAAAATATATATTTCCAAAAAATTTGGCTATAAATTTCACATCCTACGAAATTCGTAGGGCTGCGAATTTTAGCAAATCTTAATTTCTATTTTGTTTTTGCATAACTTTTTCATCCGAACTCCGTTTTGGGTAATCTTAGTATCGTTGGAAATCTTAGAGAGTGTAGAATCTTAATATAGCCAGAAAGAAGACTTTTGAAATTATTATAAACGTGTAAGTTTCAAAATGCTCCAACTGGTACTTTTTTCCTCTATTTTCTTCTTCCAACTTGTTCATTTGAAGCCCAAATGGAGTGAATAAGGTCTTGGTGGAAAGCTTACGAAATCTCCTATCCAAAAACGGGTACATTTCATCAAGGAGGTATCACTTCCTCCCTTAAATTTCCATCCCATGACCACATTGAGGACAATGTAAAATTCGGTTGGGGGGAGAGTTAAGGAAGGAAGTGTTGATTTATGTTTTGAACAAGTCTATTTTGTTTAGTTGAATGACTTTCTATTTAGTTTTTTTTTACAATATAATGCATGTTTTTTTTTTTAGTTCATGCTTTCAGTTTCTCATTTTTAGAAAACTTTTTTTTTGTAATTCCTAGCTTACAGTATAAGAAATTGAAATTTTCGTTTCAATGTCATGATGTTAGAATGGTGTTATGATTAGTTGAGTTGATAACTTGTTGAAATTCTTATTGTATTCAACCTTTTTTCTTCCACATTGAACTAACCATACACTGTGCACATTAGATTTCATTTATAGGTTGAAAATTTGTCTTGCCTCCTAAGCCCTGCAAAAGTCCATCTTGGTACCTTTGACCACCTTTGATAGGTCAAGACCCCTGAATAAAATACCAATGAGTTTTTCAAAAAAAAAAAGAACTAAAAGAGTTAAAAAGAAAGAAACAAATTGTGATAGCTTTTCCTTTGAAACCCAAGCACCTAGCCCGAGGCTATGACGAAGTCTTTAAAGCCCAAAGGCCTTAAGCCAACCGGTCAGAGTCATCGACTCTCAGGTTTGTTACATGGGTGAATAGGTAGAGTTTAGCAAATTGTAGGTGTTGGAGTTTTGAACTCATGAAGAGTTAGTGGTCGAAAGATCCTTATGAGTTGATGCCCTAAACCTTAATTAGTCGGGAGCCACCCTGCAATCGCTACATGACACTCGTGAGTTCGACACCTCGAGCATCAGACCCTTACAAAAATGGAGTTATGGAATAAAAAGTATCCCGATCTATCGAGGTTGGTTTAATCCGCTAGGCCAGATAAAAGCTTAGGCTCGGGGAGAGGACAAATTTCGGATGCATTATTTTTGAAAACCAACTGCTTTTAACACTTAGGTTCGGAAGATGTCGGGTCGGGTTCTCTGTGACTTGATACACTGCTTTGATACTGCTCAAGATAGCACACACTTTTCCTGAGATGGTCATTAGACAAGGCTTTGATAACTCAGGCCGCAGTCGGGTTTTATCACTTCAATGATTTCAAAACCTTTTTGTGTAGATATATTTATAGCTCATCTTCGCTGATTACTTTCTTCTTCTCTTCATTACTTAGGACTAGCAATGTGTTTCATTGGGAGGTAGTGATTACTACCCAAATAGTGTTATTTTACACCCTTATTAATACAGGTTTTGAGCACTTTTTGTGTAGTAATCGCCCTAATTAACCCAATTGGCATGTTAAGGACCTAGCAAGGCTACTAATCAAATTTTGTGGCAAATTTTGTTGTTTTTACAGGCTATTTATACCATAGATAGGGCTTTAGCTCAACCATGGAGAATCCAAGTTGAATTTAAAGCTGCAGTTTAGAAACCAGAAGAAGAGAGGAGCAGAAAGAGTAGTAGAAGAGAGTCCTGCGAAATCTCACAGGGCTGCGAAAATTCGCAGCACTACAAATTTTCGTAACACTACGAAATTGTCTTGCCCCTGCCACTGTTCACCTTTCTTGCACCTTTTGACTTTTGTTCCTCCTTTTGATTTCTTCCTATTTCATTCATGTAATAAGAATCGCTTTTGTTCATTTTGCACTAGACAGTTTTGGGTAGTATATAAGCCGTAAACACTGTAACCAAAATCTTCTTCATTACTAAAGTTTTATTTTTTTGGGAGGGAAGCTTTCAGCTCTTCTCGCTCTTTCTCATTTTCTCTCCTTTTCTCTCACTTTCTCACTAGCCAAACACCCTCCGAGGATGACAACTCGAAGGATGAGTGGCTAGAAACCCTTCTTCCTTAGAGTGGAAGGCTATTGGGTAGGGGATATAAGGCAAACTTAGGGTTTTCCATGTTTTAACGGAGGTATTTTCTATCATTTATGGTTTCATTCAAACGTCGGCTTTAATCCTTCTCTGGGTTGTTGAATGATCTAGATTTGATAAGCTTTTCGGTTCATCGATTCTTATCATAGATCCATTGACATTCGTTAGTTATCATCTATGGGTTATTGAAAGGCGATTCAAGGATGTTTTTATTTTCCAAATTTTAGGTTTGATCCTCTTGCTCACCTTAAAATGGTTAGTACTTGGTGTTTATGTGTGGCTCATCAGATGTTTTATTGTTAGATATAGTGATATTCATTAGTTATCATTTATTAGTTGTTGGAAAGTGAATCAAGGTGATGTTATTCACTGTCCGAGACCATCAATAGGAAGCAAATACCAATTTTTCAAAGATATTTATTTAGGGTTCATTTTTTATAGCCACATGAAGATCCGGTTTGGGAAATGGCTATAGGTCATCCTCCCCAACGCGAGGAAAAAAGCCCAAGAACCTCTCAATTGCCCTAGGACTCTAACCCCAGTGACCTAACACTTCAAGGAGTTCTATTTTACATTTTAACTTATTTTATTTTCAGTTTTCCAAACATTACCCCTCACTATTTTTACAAAATCCCTGAATCCAAACAAAATTCACCATTTTGGCCTTCATTGCAAGTCATTTGTGTGAAGAAAACCCATCCCTATTGTGACACCCCGAAATATACCCTAGTAGTTTTCGGACTTGTTTAGGGTATTTTGTAAGTATAATTTGATTGTTTCGTGAGTTAAATGCACCACTCGAACGAGAGACCCTAAAGTTATAAAACTTAAGGACAAAATTGTAATTTGTCCAAAAAGGCTAAAAAGACATGGATTAAGAAGATTCGAGGCCAAAATGAAATAAAGGAAAATTTAATTATAAATAGAAGGGAGTTATGGGCTTAAAAGCAATAAAGTTAACCCAAAACGGGTTTTATTTGAGGGCCTGCTACTGCCTATAAACATATTTTAAAAGACCAAAGTTGGTCTCATTTGAAGGGGGAGAAAAAAATCGTGAAGGAGTGGTGAGAAGAGAAGAGGAAGAGAACAAGAGACGGGAGGAGCCAAGATCAAGCCAACAAGTGTATGGAACTCGATTTTGGCAGGATCTATATGGTTTTGTAATATGATTTCTTGTCTAGATATATGTTTGTGGGTTGTGGGAAACCTAACCCTAGAATGAATTTATGTATGGAAATCCCTTTGTTTCTCTAGGGTTTTGCTATGAGAGGACCTAGAGTTCTCATTACTTGTGTTTTTGGGTTTTAAGGGTTATGTAAAGTATGAACACAATTGTTCTCGTTTGTGCTCAGTGATCCTAGATTTCTTGAAGTCAGTTGAGTAAAACCCTAGGCTTTGTGTATAAGAGATGATGAATAGAAAACATAACGAGCTTAAATGAGTGCATAAGATAAGAATCGAAGATGATTTGAGTATAAAAGAGAGTTTATGTTGAATTTGAAATTATTTTGAGGTGTATATGGAGTATGTGAGTTGATCGTGGTTGAAAGATATGGAAAAATGTGAGAAAAACACACATTTTAGGGCATTTCGGGTGACTTGTACTGCACACTTTGAAAGTGTACCGGTACACTTTCTTTGCTTCGGTCGTTTTGGTCAACATGTACCCCCAGACATGTTAGACATGTACAGACACCTCTGCTCGCTTCCCAGCTGACCGGGCCGATTTGGCCATAACTTGCCTATTTCTTATCCGATTTGAGTGATCAAGTGGCTACAAAATAGACTTCCAGGAGAACAAAACTTAAAGAATAGTCATCGCTACCCTGATCCTATGGCTAAAAATTCACTCAAAGTGGGGCCATGTGCAAGCCAAATTCTGGTTCCAGCTTTGAACATAGAGTAGTCCGGGTTGTTTCGATGTCACTTGAGTTTCTGCGGCTCCGAATTGGGTGATTCTAGTTGGAATAGAACCCTTAGCACCTTATATTTAAAATAATACAATGACCTAGAGTCAAACATGAAGTTAGGAACCCGGAAAATTAGTAATAATGAATCAGTCAGTGTAATCCGGTAAACCGACTAGTTTGGCATGAAAATGCCATAACTTTAGCCTGATGATCCGATTGATTAATTCCACTTCCTAAGTAAAGTAGATACATAGAGGAATAAGAATATATGAATGAGGTGATTCCACATACATCATACTTCACAAGAATAAGGAAGTGCCATATGTGGGCTAGGCATGAAACAAGGAAAATGTAGAAATGAAAAATAAAGATGTGTTCATGAAACATGAAAAATGATTATGGAAAATGAAAATGAAAACGAATTGAAACATGATTGTGAACATGCGAGGTAATATGTCATGAACACATAATGTGGTTATGATATGGCCGCTATTATCACATATAACTTAAAATGATAACAAATGAAACGAGTATACGTAAATGAGCATATGAATGAGTACACATGAAATGATATGGCAGGAATGAGTATACGTGAGTGAATACATGAATGAGCATACATAAATGAGTATACGTGGAATGAGTATATAAACGAGTATACGTAAATGAGTATATGAAATGTGTACATAGATTGGCATATCTTTGAAAAGATACTACTTTTAAAGTGATATTGGAATTGGAAACGTGATTATGATCATTATGAATGCTAATTTGTGAAATATATATATAATCATATATATATATTGATTTGAATGATTGTTATTTGAAATGTTTGTCATACATAAATGATATGAAGACAAAATGCGATTATGATCGGTTATGAATGCTAATTGTGAAATATATATATAAGCATATATATATATTGATTTGAATGATTGTTATTTGAAATGTTTGTCATACATAAATGATATGAAGACAAAATGCGACAGGATCTAAGCATGAATGTTAATTGTAAAATATATATATATAAGTATATATATATATTGATTTGAATGACTATGATTAAAATGTCTCACATCGTATGCATGCGCTGTATCTTCAGAACTATAAACAAATTAATGCATAAAAGCGAACGATTCTGAAATAACATTATTGATCTCAGCATTTATTTGACCACCAACTGAATCTCGTCATGAAGGTAACCGTAATTGTCTAATACGAAACCACATTGCTACTGAATGACAAACAGTGAAGGATTTCTGCGAATCTCGTCGCGAATGTCGCCCTCGTATGTAATGCCATATGTGAGATGAGTAATAATAATGCGAAATCATACCGCTTAATGAATGACAAACAGTGGCGGATTCCCCAAGTGAATATGTCGTGAATGTCAATTTTATAGCCATATGTGAGACGCTAATAATTGAATGCGAAATCACATTGCTACCGAATGACAAATGTATGTGATTCCCAAGTGAATTGGCTGTGAATGTCGAATTCTATAAATTTGCCATGTGAGATTTTAAATAATTGAGTGTGAAATCACATTGCTATCGAATGATAAATGAAAAAGGTGATTCCCCAAGGAATTCATAATGTCGACTTCTATAGCTATATGTGAAATCATAAACCGATAAGCAAAAAATGACATTAAAATTGTATTGCCGGTATCTTTACATTACACCATTGTAGTAAAAAGTCATCATTTTGTAAATGCATTTTTGTTGAATGTAAATGTTATGGGTCTTGAAATTATAAGTGTTTTCTATGGATTGTCTGTTAGCTACTGCCAGAATTAAAAGTCTAAAATGGAATAACATAAACAAATGTTTTGGAAAGATAATTGAAAACATCTATAAATGCCCACTGATCCCAACCGGCCAAGCCTGGATTCGTCGCGACACTTTTGAAAAGAAAATTTTAATAAGATCAAATAAGAATGATTGAAACTCGCTTTGAGAACCGGCCCAGCCTTGATCCGCCAACCTGTCAAGGTGGATCTCGGTCACGAGACTTTGAAAATGAAAATTAATAAAACTTAAAACTAAAAGGATTTAACTAGCATCCTGTGATCACAAAATGACTTCAAAGTGGAGTTGATTAATTGGTCAATGCGATAATGATAAGAGTCTAATATGAATCGGCATTAGTCCGATCAATCTAATACAAAATTTAATATGACTCGTGATATAGCTTGATTACCATTGTATAAGTATAGAGTTTGTTTCAATATGATCTAATACGACATACATGTATAAGATAATGATATGGAATCAAAAAAATCTACATGTATAAAATGAGATGGTTAGAAGTCACATAAGAATAGACTTCGAAGGCGGCTATAAAAGTAAAAAGATAGTGATGGCGATTATCATATTGGTCGTTATCGCTCTATATGTTCCCACTAAGCGTAGAAAGCTTAGCACGGTGTTCAATCCGTAGGTAATCAAGAGGAAATAGAGGACAGGACATTCCACACCGAAGAATAGGGCCATCTCGTAGATAGGTGCTCACCAAAGACTGCTCGATCTCTCGATGTTTATTTTAGATAAGCACTCAGATAAGTAAAAACGGGACTTAAGATATGTGTATAAACTTTAATGTGGATACCTACTCCTGGTAGTTCATTAGTAAATGTAAAATGATCATTGCCATGAAAATATTGTTTGTAAAAAAAAAAAAAAAAAAACAGTAAGAAGTCCCAAGATATGAAGTTTCAAGACCAAACCGGTCGGATTCGCTTAACGGCCTGACCGAGAATCTGTCAGGACACCTATGTTCGACCTGTAGAAACACTATACTACAAAGAGCTATGCTAATGACAAGAGAGGTATAGGTTTATAAATTTTGTTGATTCCGAAAACCCTCCGTGCCCCGAATCATGTACCCAAACAAAGAATTGTATCTTGCTCTGATTTCCGGAGGCCCTCTGCTTGACATAGAGATTGAGAATCCTGAGGATATGTGAGCAGCCTTCAGAGGTACGGTAGACCGATACTTCTCGAAATTAATGGAACCTGAAGATTATCTGCAGATAGATCACTAACTCAATCATGGTTTGAGGATAGTTTAAGGAAGTATTAGTTTAATTGCTGAGAGGTTTCTCCTCTTTCTGATGAAAGGATTTTGATCCCGTGTTAGCAAAGATCTAATGAAGGAGATGGAGAATTTCATTAGTATCATGATGATGTTACCCAAATTGAGAAGGCTTGCAATATCCTATCTATGGGTAAGAATTCCTTCAATCCTAAGATTCGTGCAAAGCAATCGAAGAAAATACCCACTCTTGGGAAGAGGATTATGATTCTACAAGTAACTGCTTAGATCCATGAGTTAGAAATGAACACAAATCTCTAATTAGTGAAATGTATGGTTAAGGGAGAAATCCAAACTATACCACAATGCATCTTTGAAAAATTCAGCTTTCCAACTTATGATTTAGCTATGATTCAAAATGATGCAGAAATTGACAATTATTCATTTCCCAGTGTTGTCTTACTCAGTGAACTCTCAAATCCACTCTTATTAATATTTTTTTTATGTATACTAGTGAAATTACTTTGTTATTATTTTATTCATTCTCTAATCATCTTAATATTAGAGTTCAAATAGTAAGGATCTTGAGTAGTTAGGATAGTTAATCTTTTGATTTATCATCAAATCCGCGAACAATATTTGACTTAAAAATCACCAATTTTTATTACTTGTACAACCCGTGCACTTGCGTAATTTCAAATTAAACATACTTTTTTTAATGAATCCAAATTTTTACAAAAAGGACAAATACATATTTTAATCAAAATCAGAAACAAGTTTTCGCGCGCCAAGGACATAATAGTTCGTGGCAGAGTCATAATCTTGTGGTGGTTTGGTCATCAATGTTTGCGTTACTGTCAGAGGATTTTATTTAATTTTTACATGAGTGTTAATTATTGGTAATCGTCTATATAGAAAATCGGTTAACAAGTTTTTGGCGCCATTGCCAGAGATCGATTGATGAATTTAAAGATCAATATTCTAACCAAAGAGAGAATTTCTAATTTAGACATTTTTCTTTATATTATCATAGATAAATGAAAAACAAGAAAATAGTTTTTAACTGCAGTTGCTTAATAAGCTACTGAAAATATTTTATGAGCATAAATTGTCATAGCTGTTTCCCACGGATTTCATTTGATCTTAGTGTGTTTCTATTTCAGGAAGATTTTAAATGCACAGAAAACTGTATGTATTTGCTACCTTTGGATACGTAAAATTGGAGAGAACATTGGAGGAATCGAGGCAAGCCATGTCAATCTAAAAGTATGGCAAATCAAAGAGAGAGACTACAACTTATTCCAAGAAGAAACAACACCTTTAAGGAAAGCACTTGTGGAGCACTTTAAGCCCGTTATTCAAGATGAGTATTTTGTCGTGAGACAAATCGCCATAGAAGCCAACACCTTGAACTGGCCACTGATCACTAAGGCATACAGCGATTGAGCTACAACATCCTTCCAGACCTCAATGATACATGGGAAGATCTCAGCGAGGATGGACACATAAACAAGAACGGGTGGAGACCAAGTGATCAAGCCGTAGCTCTTCCTCATCAGAGAGATGTGGCAGCAACTTTCTTGGTTTGTGTCATCACTGTCGGATCACGACAAATTGAGAAGAGTCATGGAGGCCTATATGAGCGCATTTTTCCCAAGCCTACCTGGAAGGCTGAGGAAACTATAGCCCTCAAACGGAGGATGAAAGCCTCGTACAATGCATGAGAGAGGCAGAGACTACTAAAACATGCCCTATGCAGCGGAATGGGATTCCACCACTACATGATTATTTTCTACTATTCAATAGAATTATTCCTCAAAGGGTAAATTGATGTAACCTCAATGTGGAGGCTTTCAAAAGAAGGAGAAGATCGATGAGGGCAAATTAACTAATTTGAAGACCTTGCCAAATGTAACTACAAAGTTCTATATGAAACTTTAGGGAGTAGCATCAGACTTGAAGGGGAGTGGTGTAATTGAGCTTAATAGGATGACTGCCAAAACAACAAAGTTGGATGCATTAGTGAACAACCTTGGAAACAATGAGAGAAAAATGCACACTGCACTTAATGGGATACAGATGAAGAGAGAAAATAAAGATGCGCTTGAGGACTGAATCCATGATGGTTCCTACTGTCGAGGTGAGTACGCACTCAAATGTTAATAGAGCTGCCACTTTTAAGCCCAACCTTAATCTCAGGACGCTCCCAACCGGGGTCTGCTTCTGATAAACCACTTAATCTATGGAATATTCGTGGGCGTTGGATGATCCGATTTCTACGCTAGTCAATCCCATTCACAGGGACTCATTTCTCTATATTTTTCTTAAAATATATAACTTCATAATATTAAGATGTATAAGAGTTTGATATACAACTTCTTTACAAGCTAAAATATATCAAAACAAATTGGCCCTAATATTTTACAAACATAGTGTTCAAGGCCACAACCCGCCATACTCACGCCTCAAAGGAGCGGCTACATTCTCTCGCAATTCTAAAGGTGATCTGGCTGATGGGGTGAGAAAAGCCCAAAAGAGATGGAGACTATGGTGATACCCCACCTAAGTGCACATGCAATGCCAAGCACACAATCACACACCTAATGTGCCTACATGTCACGGAATAAGATGTGAATCAATCACACCAATCCCGAGTCCTCACCAATTCCTCACATGCATAGCTATGTAAAAACCACATGAGCATTCCATCCATGATCCTTTTCCAAAACAAAATCTTTTTGTTTTTTTTTTATCGATAGTTCAAATATATAATAAATTTCACAAGGAGCCAGTCAAATAATTTGATACGATTAATTATAAATTACTTTCTACGAAAATGGGATATTATATATATATATATATATATATAGTGATGTGCTCCAAAATTATTTATTTGATATACTATCGAACCCCAAACATACAGTATCATCATTTTACACTCACACTCCATGTCATGTGATGCCTGCATAAATGAAATGTATGTTACTGTGATGTCATTTCATGCTATATGTACGCCACAGAACAACACAAAGATATAACACACATTAGATGTTAAGGTCGCGAATAAATTATGCTTAATTACTTATTTCTATTTTTATCCCCAAATACCATATCACATATAATTTCATGGCTTAACATATATTCAATTTACATAATAACACACAATATTCACTGAGGATCCCTACTACATTGGGGCTCAAAAAAAATCTAGACTTAGTTCAAAATTCCATTTTGTAAATATCACACAAAAATTCAAATAAAGCCCATTCGCTTCAGCCATATGCGCGTACTAAGGCATTCGGGGCCTACAACTTTCTGCCAAAACAGGTTCTAAACTAGAACGTATCGTTCCTTAACCCCATCCCAGATCTCACCATTGCTCACCTCACGTTTTGATGATACCACCATATTAAATTCGCACTCAACTAAGCTTTCCATGTAGTCTAAGAACACAAGAACTCCGAGTTCGAATCCGAAAGTTATGGTCGCCTGGGTTAGTATTATCGATCTGCGGGTGTGCGAAATTTAGCATACCGCTTATTATTCTACTTAGACTTGCTTAGTTCCGAGATCGCCGCTGGCCTTCACATCCCAGAATCTGCTATACTGCCCGAACTCATCCCATAAACCAATAATAAACAGACCACACAATGAAAGACTCAAGTGGGGCGAAATCGTTAGTGCCCCTACACGGCCCTTAGCGTGAAATGAACCTGAGAGAGAAACCCACCCTCAGGAGTCAAGAACCCTCGGGTCGAATATATAGACTTTACTTCGGTCTCGACAAGTTCTAACTGCTAGAACACCGCTCTCTCTTTCTCCTTCTTTCTCTCCCTTTCTTCCTCATTTCTTTCTTCTCCTCTCTTTCTTTCCTTTCTTTCCTCTCCCTTTTTTTCCTTCCTTTTCCTTCTTGCTGCCCCCTCTCGTATGAATGTACTCCATATTTATACTTCTTCACATGTGCCATGCATGTTGACAAATGGCACATGTGTCACACACATGGCTTGCCATGTGTCACACACATGGCTTGCCATGTGTCCTACATGCAGAAGTCTGCCACGTATTGCATTACATGCATTGACACGTGTCACTCAGGTGACGGATTGTCACGTGTCACCCCACGATGGTTCGCCATGTGTCGCCCGACACCCGCTAAGTTCTCTAAAAACGTGGAAATCTGGATCGATTCTAATTCAACCAATTGCCTTAGGCAATCAAATTCGCAAGTGACGAACCCAACAATGAGGTTAGTTTCATCATCCAAGATCTAGAAAAATTCCAAGTTTTCAACCTGTATCATAGTGGCAAGTTCACCGTGTTTGTCTTTTTTTTTTTTGGAAAAGCTCAAATTTACCTAGGTTTTACACAACTTACCCACTCACTACACATCAGCACTCAGGAACCATGAGAACTTCTCATATGGGGGAGGAGCACAGCAAGGTCAAAGACCTGGATAGAATCTACAAAGCAATATCATGCCTCACCTGGTTTCCAACAACAACAAATAACAATAGCAAGTAGTGTGGACAGAGAGTAGGAAAATCGTATGAGAGGAGATCTAATTCTTCGAGGACCGATGTTGCTTTCACGGGGGAAAATAAGAGGTCAAGGAACATACATGAGCAGAATTTGCCGAGTTAGTAGCATTATGTGCAAACACAACTATGTTTCAGTCAATACCAACGCCTTAAAGAGTCCAGACTTAGTAGTGGCAACGGATCTAGCCATATTAATCGTTCCAAGGATGCATTCCCAAGTGACACGAGGAATAATCTGAAGGATTGAATGGTTGTGATTCAAAAGAGTAGCAATGAATTGGAGGAACTTCAATAAAGATGAGAGCCAGATTTAGAAGAAGAAAAGAGAATTTTGTTGAAATGAAGATTTCAGAGCAAATGTCTAAATTTAAAGACATTAAACTGAAAGCAATGAGGCAACCTAAGTCAATTTCACTTTTATAGTTATATTAATTTTGTTAAATGTTATGTGTTTCAGCTTAATTAGTTTTAATTTTACAGAGATTTTATTTTGTAATTTTGTTTATTTTTGTGTGACAATGAATATATTAGAGATAAATTTACCACATTCTTTCTCAAAAATCACTATGCATAAGTATTACAAGGGGGAATTCTTCTTTTTCCCTAACTTGTTCTTTAATGATAATGTACAGTTGAATTTTGTTTCTAAGCAGAAAATTTGTAAATAGTTTCATTTTACTCATCAAGCTGATGCATCAGGAATATCTTCAAGGAATGATATCAAAGTAAGAATGAGATTTTTTGCTCATATTTGAATGTAGATTGCTCATGATTGTATGTGTTTTTACAAGTATGAAATGAGCGAAGGACTACATTGCATAATGTCATTTATGTTGAATGGTTGAAAATAGGTAATCGGGCAAATTTTTGAAGTAAGACATAAGATCGCTTGCCATTATTATAATCATCAGTCATGTTGACAACGAACCCTTTGATTTTACAAAAAAAAACTTTATCATGACATAATTCCTTTTGTTGCGACAAAAGTACACATGAACATTAGAAAGTATGTTGGGACATTTCTTACTTCCTCATTCCAACATAAGACTAACTTGCATTCCAATTGATCGCAAACTCTGCCAAGGGAGATTATTTCTATATGTCGCGACATAGCATAAAAAGAACAAACTCTAGGTCGCTTGTTGTCACAACATTTAATGAAGGCACACAAGAAGGTAACAGAGAATTTTTTGAAAAACTGAAAGGCCACCTTTCTCAAAAACCATCAACCCACTCATCTTTCTTCATCAAATCTCTCTCATCTTACCTTCTAAAACCCTAGTCCCCAAACTGTTCTCGACCATGAACTGAACTGGTCTGCATCTCATTCAACCTAAAAAACGATGGAAGCACACGCAAGTAGGAGGTGCTGAGGCCGCTCAAGAAAAGCAAATAGGGAAATGCAAGAGGAAGAAAGAGTCAAGCCAGAGTAGCCTCGCAACCTGAGGAAGAATCACAAAAGGAATAGGGAGTCAAGAAGTTTCAAATAGAGTAGAGGAATGAAAGAGCAAGAATCTTAGTCTCAGACAAAGCCTCTGCTTTAATGGGAAAAAGTCTGAAGGATAGGGATTTCATTGTTGAAAGAGGATTCAACAAACTCATCTCCCCTTTATCTGAAATGCTTACGGAAAGAGGATGGCAATCACTAGGCGAGCACAAGGCACCTGGCTGTGCTGCATGGGTTAAATAATTTTTTGCTAACATGGTGGAAGAGAAAAGAAAGAAGGTATATGTCATAGGAAAATGGATAGATTTCAGCAAAGAAAAGATAAATGAATTGTTCAATCTGAAAGTGTAGAAAGATGGGTTAAAATTCAAGAGACTGTTAAAGGAGCCAGAGTACCAGAAGATAAAGGCCTACTAATGTACCGAAAAGGAAAGCGGAAGTGCAACAAAGAAAAACTTTATATATGAATATACGCGAGGTGATTTAACAGAAGAAGCAAGGGTATGGTTTTACTTTATTATCTCGGTCCTTTTGCCATCAAAGCACCTCAGCACAGTAAGAAGGAACAAAGCAATCCTCATTTATGCATTTCTGAAGGGGTGCAAAATCAATGTGGGAAAGATAATAGAGAATTCTATTATGAGTTACTCCATAAGCAAATGCAGGGGCTTGATTCCTCACCCAACTACAATCATAAGCCTTTGCCTTCTTGGGGGAGTAGATGAAGAGTGGGGAAACGAAGAAACATACCCCAGGGCATCTCCTCTTACATTAATTAGAGTGACGAAAGGTCATAAAAATAGATGAAAAGAGAAAGAAATAGAGATAGAAGAAGAAAGGGGGAATGAAAGATGCAATAAGCCAGTACACAATGAGAAAGTCCACCCCAAGAGCAGCAAGAAATTCAGAGAAGCCTAAGCCCCATCTGGAATGTATCTCCAGACATAAGAAAATTCCATTAGGAACAAGCTGAAAGTTCAAGGCACTAGGGTAATAACACAGAACTGATGGAGATGCTGAAATCTATGAAACAAGAGATGCAAGAGAGGGACAACCAACTAAAAATCCAACTTCAGCTCAGGGATGAATATATGGATGCAAAGCTCAGAAGAAGGGATCAGAATCTGGAGGAGGCATTGAAATAAAGAGATGAAGAATGAAGATCAAAATTGGAAAAAAGGGGTACAAAATGAAGAACAATGATAAGGGATAGAGACAATGCCTTAAAGGCATGCTTGGAATTATGGACAAGAATCGTCAATAATCTGCACATCACAGAAAGTTTTGCCTAATGACTTGTCTATGCCCACAAGAGATCCAAACCATCGCCAAGGCAGCGAGGTTCACAAAGCAATGCAAAGAAGACAGTCTCAAGTAAGAAGAAAGTGCCACTACCACAAATAAGAATTTCAAACCGTGTTCCTTACACAATAGTCCTTCAGGGTGTAACAAACCCACCAATACCCTTCTCTAACTAGAATCCAAAGGAAGAAATGCCTTCTGAACCTTGTAAAGCACTAGTTCAAAATAAAACCCCTAGTGCAATAGGAAAGAAAGAACTAACCCCAGTAGAGGAAGTTGAAGAATATTTAAGAATGGAATCAACCAAGGAAATGGCCTCAAAAAGAAAAAAATGAACATTGTCTCTTCCCATATTCCATCTTTGTACCATATCTCTCATACCTGAAAAATTCAATGAATTGAAAAATTCTCTACAAGAATTGGTGTTCACTCTCATTTTGAATTTCTTGTGTGTGTCTTATTTGTGTTTTTCTTTCTTTTACTTTAAATAATTGAAATTTGCTGACTATTAGTGAATGGTTTTATTAAATAATGGAGAAACCAGATTTTCTGTGTCAAATACTCGAATGGTTGCAAGTATCATTTCGTAGGAATTGAATAGACTATGGAATTGAAATGTTGCTGTGTTAACTTCATCTGGAATTGAAATGGTTAAATTAATGAGTTGTTAACTTTAAAAAAAATAGCATGGCAACATATCTAGGAACTAAACAAAAATTGGATAGATGAATTGGGGTAGGAATGAATGAAAGGGAAAGTTGTAAGGATATTAATAAATGTGTTGAACTTCAAGAATAAGGAAGGTTTTAACAAATTGATGGAACAAATATGATCTTGTATTTGGTTCAGAAAATGTGTCGGGCCTATTTAAGAATCTTGATAAACACTACACATGGTCAAAAAAGTGTATCTCCAAATAAATCAGGCTCTGCTGGGAGATATCTTCCGATCCATCAGCTTAAATCTCCAAATGTCCTAGAACTTGTTAGATTATTAGCCAAGGCGAAATCCTAGGCAATACCACTAACAGGAAATGATATAGGCCATCCTTGGAAGTTTGAGCCTTTTAAAGCCTACCCTTATGATATGCATAAGCATGCACATCAGTTCCTTATTTGAGCCAATAGCCAATCTTACAATCAACCAGCAAATGGAAAGCCCAAATCCTTCCTAAAACATGATCCTATAGTAAAGAACTCTTATTTGCCCAGATTACATGACACATGTAAATGAGAAAAAGGGATGACAAGCTCGAGGAATATTATTTTAAGCCATGGAAAAGGATGAAAAAGGGTCGAAAGAAAATTCATTGAGATGAGAAGATAAGGAAGAGAATTCAGAAAAGAAGCTATAAAGGAAACATCAAGGGAAATGAGTTTGGTCTTGTAGCCTTCCTCCCTTGAACAATTAAGTTCTAGGGGTGTTCAAATACCTAGCACCCTAATGCCAACTGTATAGGAGTTGCTAATGAATTCAAAGTTCAAGTAAGGGAGGTAGAAAGCTTAAGAAGACAAAACATTGCACCATTCCAGAAACCTTGATAAAAGAAGTGAAAAAGCTTCAAACATAAGGAAGAGAAGTTATTGTCTGATTGTGGTGAATGAAAAGAAAATTACTAGAGTAGAGAGTATGCAGAAGGATGCACAAAACCAGATTAGGAGGTTAGAAGCTTGATATTAATGATGCATAATGAAGGCAAGATTGCTAAGTTGTCGGTGATGTCTGGGCAAAATTGAGCCTAAATTGTCAATTTATTCACTCAATTACCCAAGCCACACATTACAAGCCTAAAAGACCTATTTAATCCTGAATGTGGTGATATGCTTACATTAGTGGAGATTGGCCATGACAGTATGCTATATGAGACTTAAAGAATGAGGGAAAAGTGTGCCAACTGAGTATTATCCTAGAAGATTAACTAATCTGCCAAGGAAAATAAAGAAGACCATCACACACTCACAATTCAGGTTGAATAATTGAATTGTTACATTATAAGAATTTATTTGTCTATTTAGTGAACTTAATTAAAAATCTTCCTGATTCTAGATTGGAAACATGTTTAGAAATAACTTTACAAATAACCTATGATCATGCCAAATTCGTGGATTCGAATTTTTAAAATGTCCTTAAAAATTAAAGCTAAATTGTTTGAAGACAAACAAAATTTTCTTTTCTTTGCTTAGGGACAAGCAAAACTTTAAGTTTGGGGGAATTTGATGAGTCCTAAACTCATCTATTTTTAATCATTTTTTTGACATATTTTTAGCAATTAGGATACATTTTAATGCTGGATTATGAAAAATTCACTAACTTTTTGTTTTGCAGGTTTTATATGAAAAAGAGAGAATTCTAGCAAGAAAAGAAGAAAAATCACAGGCAAGAACTATGTCACGACATAGCATCGCACGTCACATGTAATTCCAATATAACCAGCGCCAGGCTATGTCGTGAATAAAGATCAAGCTGGAGCGCGTTAAAATGAAGACTGTCGCGACACAATTTGAGATAGATTGACAAATTTATGTCGCGATAATAGATTTTTATGTCGTGACATAGTTGGAGAAGCTCATGAAGAAGAATGTCATGACATTCCTTACTTTGTCGCGACATTGATCAAGAAAATGACATTGGAACCTTGTCACAACATTTTGAAAAGTAGTTGCGGCTGCAAAGAAACGGGCTTACCGATGAACTCTATCATGAAAATGACAACTCGCTGTTTATTAAAATGGAAAACAATGCACAATGTGCTCGCGATGTAATTTTGTATGTTGGCGGCGTACATTTCAACTAAGGACAAGACTAAGGTAGATTTTCCGTCGTGGACATAACATTCGTGAGTTAGCAATGAAAATACACGTAGAGAAAACTGGTAGGTCGAGGAATGTCGGTCAGTGACAACTACTACATTGGCCGGGACAGAAAGTGAGGAGAATGACAAAAAGAATGTTGCGACACATAAACTCTTGGTGTGACATAATAATGAACTAAAGGTAGACATCTCTGTCGTGACAAAGGAAAATTATGTTGCAAAAATAAAAGCTACATAGTCAAAGAGTTCTTTCGCGACAGAGAAGTTTTATGTTACGATAGAAAATAGAAAAGAATTGAGATGAGCCAAGGCAAGTTTGTCGCGACAAGGGATTCAATGTTGGATACAAAAAGTTCAGCCAGCGACAAGGAGTAAAGAAGAGTCCGGCTACTAACATGGAAAGAGTCCGCTATGACACGCAGTCTGGCCCAAGAATACAAGGCAAATACAACTCGCCGCAACAAAGAAAAGTCCGGCTATGACAACAAACCCATGCTACTAGGAGAAACTCTGTCGCAACAAAGAAAAGAATGTTGCAACATAGCAGAGACAGAGACTGTTGCAACAAAGTTAAAAAGATGAAGAAGGATATTTCTGTCGTGACAAAAGACAATCATGTTGCGACATAAAACAACCAACAATCAACATAACTATGTCGCAACAAAGTCAAACTATGTTGTGACAGAATCAAAGAAGAGGGCAAGGAAATATGCCGCGACAGGAAACTGCAGACCATGACAACAGTTGGGTGACAAAGATAAGAACCATGTCGTGACATAACTTTCTTTGTCGTAACAAAGCAACCATTTTGGGCTAAAAATATTGGGATCCACAATTTGTGCCTTGAAGTGCGGCCCATCATTTAAAGCTCTATAAATAGACGCATCATCATTTAAAGCTCTATAAATAGACGCATCTAGGGCACTGTGCGCAGTTTCCACAAATTCAGGACTTCTGGGTAGTTGAAGACTCTTTGTATGTTATTTTTCTTTTATTTTTCCTTTATTTTTATCTTTTATTTCCTTTATAGTAGATTTAGTTGGAACATAGTTTTTAGTTAGTTTTATGTTTAATTTCTGGATTTGATTAATGAACTAATGTACAGCTTCGAGCTAGAATTCATTGTAAATTTTTCTCTGTCACTACTATTATGCTTTAAATGGATTTTAGAAAATTTATGGAGTTCATTTATGTGAACCAGTTTTGAAAGATTGAGCTCCCTCTGGGAATGGGTCGATGGGGATTGTTATTTTTCTACATAAAGTGGAAGAACACCTTAGTAATAATTCTTGAATTTATTTGATTGGTATTATTTTTTAACTTAATTGTTCCAAGTATTAGTACCGTGTACCCAAACAAAGCATTATATCTTGCTCTGATTTCTAGGAGGCCCTCTACGTGACACAGAGATGAAGAATCCTGAGGGTATAGAGCAGTTCTTTGTGGGTATGGTAGATTGATACTTTGGAACTAATGAACTCTGAAAGATTACTCAGATAGATCACTAACTCACTCATGGTTTGAGGGTAGTTTGATGAAGTATCAGTTTAATAGCCTTAGGTTTCTCTATTTTTCTGATGAAAGGATTCTGACCCCGTGTTAGCAAAGATCTAATCAAGGAGATGGAGAATTTCATCAGTATTGAAGGATGAGGTGCCATCTAAATTGGAGAAGGCTTGCAATATCCTATCTATGGGGGCAAAAATTCTTCAATTTTAAGATTTGGGAGTGAAGTACTGAAAAGGAAAAATACCCACTTCTTAGAAAGAGGATTATATCTTATAAGTAACTGATTAGATCCATGAGTCAGAAATGAACTTGAATATCTAATTAGTGAAAGGTATGGTTAAGGGAGAAATCCAAACTCTACCACAATGCATCTTTGACAAATTCAGCTTTCCAACTTATGGCTTAGCTATGATTCAAAATGATGCAAAAATTCACAATTATTCATTGGTTTATTTCCCAGTGTTGTCTCACTTAGTGAACTCTCAAATCCACTCTTATTAATATTTTTTTATGTATACAAGTGAAATTACTTTGGTATTATTTTATTTGTTTTCTAATCATCTTAATATTGGAGTTCAAATAGTAAGGATCTTGAGTAGTTGGGGTAGTTAGTCTTTTAATTTATCATCAATCCTCGTGGGAACGATATCTGGACTTAAAAAATCCACTTTATTACTTGTACGACCTGTGCACTTGCAATAATTTAGACAAAACACAATTTTTAATGAATCCAATTTACAAAAAGAACAAACACATATTTTAATTAAAATATGTAAACATGTTTTTGGTGCCGATGCCAAGGATTAGATAATAGTTCTTTGGTGGTAGAGTCATAACTTTGTATGTATAGTTTGGTCAATCAACAAGTTTTTGGTGCCATTGCTGAAGACTTTATTTAGTCTTTGGCATGAGTTTTAATCACTTGGAAAATTTGGTCTATACAGAAAATCGGTCAATAGTGACACAAGGTTGAGACAACTTGAGAGCAATGAGCAATAACTTGGGCTAAATTATACTGATATTATTTGAATTAATGGACTTTTAGGATTACTTTGATACATCACTAATGAAGATCCAATCTCTGCTTTCAAGGTTCCCTCCTAGGTGACAACAAGAGTGTGTGCCCGAGGAATATGATCCACTTATTGATCTAGAAATTTAATTCTGAGAGATTTCACCTTAATTGAAAGGAATAACTTCAACCCTATGTTAGCTAAGATTCTAATCAAGGGGAGAAAGAATTCTTGTCTAATTGATGGCTGAGGTATCATTTATTTTGGAGAGGGCTTGCATGACCCTGTCTATGAGGGTAAGCAATTTCCAGTCCTAAGAGATGGTTGTGAAGTACTAAGAAGGAAAAATAGTCAAATCTTAAAAGAGTAAAAATCCTTACAAGTTGCTTTTCAGGCCCACTGTCTGGAGATAGAAGTGTGGTAAGATGGAGAGTGAAATGTGTATTGTTAGGACAAATCCATTTCTACACTAATATGCTCTGGACAATTCCAATGTTCATACTCACAAATTTATCTTTTATTTGGAACTTGCAAAATGATAGTCACAACATCGCCATTCCTAAGTGTTATTTCAATCCAGTGAATTCTCTAATCATGTATTTTAGAATTTCATTATTGCTTTGATTCATTTTACTGTAGAAGATAAATATATCCTGAAATTTGGAAGTTCAAATAGTGAGATTCTTGAGTAGTGAGGATAGTTAATCTTTAAATTCTTTAATCAATCCTTGTGGGAATGATATCTAAACTTAAACATCCACTTTATTACTTGTATGACTTATACACTTGTAGAGATTTTTGACCAAAACCTATTTAAATTGCAAATTATTACTTAAATAGAAGAAAACGGATTTTAATTATCTAGTCTATCAAGTTTCTCGCATGATTGTTGGAGATTGAATAAATTCCTAGTAGCAATAATGTGTGTTTGGTATGTATAATCACATGTACTGGGTAAAACGAGTCCACACTAGGCATTCTACAATTTTTTGGCACTGTTGCTAGGGATTATGAAAGTAATCTTTGGTAATAGTGTTTCAAAATTTGATATTTTAGATATGGTCATGGGCAATAAACAAGTTTTTAGCGCCATTGCAGGGGATTGAAATGAAATTTAAAGATTAATATTCTTAACCAAAAGAAAATAACTAGTTTGGACAATTTTTTTTCTTTTCATTAAACATAAAATTTTCAAAAACAGTTTAAACTATAGTAGCTGACTTAGCTACTGATTTCTTATATGAGCATATCATAATATATTGTTGTTGTCTACTGACCTTATTTGATCTTAGTGTAATTCCATTTCAGGTAGTGCTATTATTACATCGAAAACAAAAGCGCACTGCTGCTACTGGACACTTCAATTGAAAGAACACTGAGAAATTTGAAGAAAGTTAGATTGGCTGAAATAGTAGTTATGACAAAGCAGAGGGAGACACAACAGAACATTCCAGTTGTGGCAATTGACGGACCTCAAGGACCGAGAACTATGGAAGACTTGGAGGCCAATTATTAGAGATGATTATTCCAGTCAGCAAATTTGGCATAATTTTCAGCTTAAGCCTCGTACTCATTGCCATGGTCCAAAGAGGGACCACGAATGTAATCCTAGTGAAGACCTCAATGAGAATATAGGGAGGTTTCTTAGAATGGCCAATACTATTAAAAATTGAATGGGGTGAGACCTGATGTGATTAAGTTGCAGTTGTTTCCTTCTTCCTTAAGGGATACAACATCAAATTGGTTTGAATCACTTCCCTATGGATTAGTAAACAACTGGGAGCAGTTGGTTGAAGCATCATTAGTAGATTTTTCCCTCTTGCTCTCACTTCAAAGAGGAGGGGAGAAATCATTGTATTCAAGCAAGGTAAAGATGAGAGTCTCCACAATGCCTGGGAAAGATATAAGAAGCTGCTTAAGAGATGTCCAATGCATGAGATTGATCAGATCACATAGATGGACATTTTCTACCATGCCATGAACTACACATCCAAAGGGATCATAGATGCATCCTATTGTGGAGCATTCAAGAGAAAGAGTACTGAAGAGGCAACCAGTTAATAGAAGATCTAGCAAAAAGCAACTATAGAGCTCCATCTGAGACTTCAAGGAGCAGTAGCAGGTTGAGAGGAAGTGGTGTGATAGAGCTGAACCATATGTTAGCTATAGAGGCAAAATTGGATGCACTGATGAACAAAGTTAGAATGCAAGAAAGAAGAAACCAGTCTACCCATCTAGTGGGAACAATGGAAGATGAACAAAGAGTTTTGAATGATGAAGAACTTGCTAATGATGGTCCTTATCATGTGGAGGAAGTTCAGTTTGTCAATGGCAATAGGAGTTACAACTTCAAGCCCAACACAAATCTTCCAACCCATTACACACCAACTTTAAGGAACCATGAAAATTTCTCATATGGATCCGCAGCGATGTTAGCGATGTGACCGTGCGCACTATCGCGTAGTATGTTCAACATAGTTTCCAAGGACAGTAGTAGCAAAACAACCAGAGAATTGAGAATCAGGGCCAAAGAAGGTCCCAGTCTTTTGAAGAACAAATGTTAAGCTTCATGGGAGAAAAAAAAAAGACTATTGAACATTCATGTACAAAAATTTGCTGAACTAGCAGCATTTCAAGCAAACACAAATGTGTTTCAGGCCAATACAAATGCGTCTCTGACAAAATCTAGAGACACAAGTAAGGCAAAATGACTTAGCTATTCGTAGAATCCAGCCTAAGGATGCCTTCCCAAGTGATATAAAGAAGAATCCTAAAGACTGTATGGCAATTACTCTTAGGAGTGGCAGAGAAATGGAAGAAAGAGAAGCCTATGGAAGATGAAAGAGGGAATGAGATTAAAAAAGATTTCCTTTTTGATGAGCTGATTTTTCAAGTATCAGTTTAAACACCATGGTATGCTGATATTGTGAACTTTTGGCTCAGGGAATTATGCCAATTTAATTCAAATTTACCAACAAAAGAAAGTTGAGAACTGATGCTAGGCTTTATATATGGGATGACCCATTGCTTTTTAGAAGAGGAGCAGATCAGATTATTAGAAGATGTGTACCAGAGGCAGAACAAGCTAGAATTGTGGATAAATGCCATTCATCACCATATGGAGGACACTTTGCATGAAACAGAACAATCTAGAAAATTCTCCATTTAGGTTTTTATTGGCCAACTTTATTCAGAGACTCTTTTGATCATAAACATTGCATGTATGTCAGAGATCAAAATATAAACAAGAAAGAGATGCCTCTACCAAGGAATTATGGTGGTAGATTTTTTATGCGTGGGAATAGTCACTGGGCCTTTCCACCTTCATTTCTGAAACTTATACATTCTCCTAGTCAGGATTATGTATCCAATGGGCTAAGCCATATCTTGCCCCATAAATGATGCCAATACAGCTGGTGGTGTCATTCAAATGAATATCTCGAGTAGCATTCGGGAGCCCCTGAATCATTATAAGTGATAAGGGGAAGCCATTTTGCAAACAAGCTGTTAGCAAAACTCATGAGCAGATATGGAGTCACAGCAGGCATCAGTCATCACCTCACCAAATGGGTGTTTAAGATATCTAATAGAGAAATTGGTGAATATTCGGAAATCAGTCAATGCTCCCCTACCACTTTAGTTGTGCTTGCCAATTTCTATACATCTGTTCAAGGAGCTAGATTGATGCATCAATCCTTTACCAGTTCAGTTGTGCTTGCTAATTTCTATTCATTTGTTCAAGGGGATGAATTGATGCATAAGTGGATATTGGCTGAGTAGGTTGCTCTTGAGCACTAGATGCAGGTAGAGGAGGCTCACGAACTCTCTCATGGGCATTTGCTAGCTTTTTCCAATTGATATTGGAAAGGGGAAGCACAACTTCTTCATCATTCGATCATCAGACCCCTGTTTGAAGGCATAATTAGTCAATAAGGGAGGGGTGTCCAAGTCCTATAGTGGGCTTCCTATCAGCCATAATCAAAGTAGAGCGTTGGATGACTCGCCCCACATCAATTCTCAACTGATCTAGGATGGAAAAATTTTAAATTGTCTGCTCCTTGGTGACCTCAAAAACATTTCTACTCGGAAGAAGCTTGGAGCATATATGATGCCATGCCTTAGCTGTGGGTGTTAACTTTGATGTAGGGATATTTACTATCTCATTGGATTAATTCAAGAACCATGCACTTTTGGAACCATTGAAGCGATTAATAATGGTGTCATAGTTTGGATTCGCTCAAAGATCATTGTTAGGTGTGCTTCATGTTAGCACTTCTCATTGCAAAACATTGTATATTTCATGCTTTTGATGCTAACTTGGCAAATTTTTCACTCATTTTCATGTCTAAACCCTCTCGATGTGTCTTTTTTAGAAATAGAAGAAAAAAAGAGAAGAATCAAGCAAATTGGATGAGAAATGAAGAAAATGTGCAAATTGTTGTCATAGTCGCAACTACAGCTATTCATGGTCACGACTATGACTCAAAACTGCGAGAAGACTGGTGGTAGACAAGACTTAGTGTAGTCGTGACCATTGTTGCGACTATGACACACTGTCTTCAGCATCAATGCAGCATAGTCGCGACCATAGCAATTCATAGTCGTGACTATGAAACTCTTCTACAATCCTGTTTTCAGTACCAGTGCAATGTAGTCGCGACTACTTAGCACTTATGGTCGTGACTACACAAGTTTGATGACCCAACGTATTTCCACTTTTGCGCTGATTTTGGCCCATTTTCCAAGGTGTATATAAAGCACACTTTAAGACATTTTTAGGGTATGAACTTTGAGGCAAAAAGGTCCTATTCTAGGGTTTTCTTCTCTTAGCCTAGCTCCATTTTTCTAAGTTAGATTTCTTTTAGATTTAGGGATTTTGTGAAGAATTTGGGTTTGTAATTGAAGATTTCTTGGAAGCAAGACCTTATGGAGTGTTAATTTCAGCTTTGGAGCTATAGATTGAAGACTTTTTCTATATTCTCACTGCTTATCTCAATTTACTCCCTCTTCAATTTCTAAGGCTGATGTTTGTAATCAACATGAATTTTCTAGTATTGATGGTTGAAATGATTGACTAGGCATTCTATAGGGTTGGTTATTGGATTTGATGCTTGATTTATCTAATTTCTAGTTTTGTTGGATGATTTATGCTTGGATTGATATGTTTGGTGTTAATGCATAGAAGATTATGATTTTGGTTAATTGATGCATGTTGAGAATTAGGTTTTAGATCACTTTACTAGGTTTCTGGTGATACCGATATTTGCCTCAAACTGGATTCGGTCTCTTAAGGTGAGTCAATTGCTGGAATTTAATTAACTAGTTAAAGAGGCTTAGGGAATTAGAAAGGTTTAATACTAAGCGGATTTCACTAGGAGGGGACATCAAATGGTATTAAGTGAGGATTGCAAGAACATAATTGAGACCAATCCGAGCATAGTTTGGGTAGTTCTATTGTAAGAACGTAACTGTGACCAATAGAACTCCTTAGGAAAAATGCCTTGGAAAAGTATCGCCCTATCGACCTAGAAGAACATAAATGTGAATAGATTGATAGAGCAAGAAAATGTAAAGGGGAACACGAAAGTGGGATCCTTATACTATGTCCAAAGACCAATTCAATTCATAACTATTTAGCCCATGCCTCATCTAGATGAATCACTAAGCATCATTAAAGATAACCAACCTTAGTTCCTCTCTAAGTCTTTTTCTTCTTGTTTTTATTTTTGGTTTATCTTTGTTTTTACTATTTCCAAAATCTCACCTCATCATATCATTAGGACACTTAGATAGTGAACGACTCAATTAACTGGGGTACTTAATCCCCCATAAAACCAATACAATCCTTGTGGGAATGATTTCGGTTTCTAAAAGAAAATCATTTTATTACTTGTGATTTGTGCACTTGCAGGCTTAGGTTGCCTCATATATATACACACACTATAGACCTAACAAGTTTTTGACGCACCGTTGTCGGGGATTCTAACGGTTTTTGGTGTTTGGATTGATATTCTAGCAAAAGTGAAGTTTGCTAATTTAAGAAAAAAATATATATATATATTTTTGTTTGTGAATATTGCATTATTTATTGATGATTTTGTAGGTGAGCAAAGTGGAACAAACAAGCAACTTTCCCTAAGAATGGACAACATGGAGAATTCTCAAAATGACATGGCTCACAAGATGGATAACATGTAATCAAAGCTTGCTAACTCATACACATCGTAATAGAAATGGAGGTTTCCATTTGAACCTCAACAAAACCCAAGAGGCATGCATGCAGTAGCAGCTAATGAAGGATAACTAGCACACATGGGAGAGATTAAGGCCATCATGATACTAAGGAATGGCAAACAAATAAATCAGCCCTCTCCACCTCTCTTGCATGAAAATGAAGATTATGAAAATTTTGAAAAGTTTGGAAAGGGGGCAGCACCTGAACAAAACAAGGAGGAGAAAGTTTCCAATGAGGTGGAAAAGAAACTTGAAGAGGTAATTATCAAAGAAGGAAACATTACACACCTTACTCCTCATCCATTCCTGAATGTACTTATAGGTAAAAAGAATGCAAGTCACTCTCCTGTGATCTTTGAGCTTCTAAAGCAAGTTAAGGTGAATATTACTTTGCTGATATTATAAAACAAGTTCTACCTTATGCAAATTTCTCAAAGACTTGTGCACAGTGAAAAGAAGGTTCAATATTGACAATAAGGCATTCCTTATCGAGCAAGTTAGTTCCATCATTGAAAACAAGACACTAGTGAAATATAGAGATCCAGGGTGCCCCATAATTTTAGTAAAGATAAGATATTCACACATTGAGCAAGCATCGCTAGACTTGGGGGCTAGTGTGAATCTCTTACCTTACTCCTTCTACAAGCTACTTGGGTTGGGAGAGCTAAAACCAACCAACATCACCCTCTCATTAGCTGATAGATCAGTGACGATCCCTAGAAAGATAGTTGAAGATGTCTTGGTACAAGTCAACAATTTTTACTTCCTAATTGACTTTGTTGTTTTAGACACCGAACCAGCTACAAAGGGGCCAAGTCATGTGCCAATCATTCTGGGCAGACCATTCCTTGCTACTACTAATGCTCTCATCAATTGTAGGAATGGCTACATGCATATCACCTTTGGGGACATGACCTAGAGCTAAACATCTTCAACACAATGAAGAAGTCAAGCCTTGGCAAAGAGGAGGATGATATGGAAGATACATACTTTATTGACACTATCGTACAAGACCATATGGACGACTCCATGTCCAGTTCATTGAGCAACCAGCAGCACCTAAGGAGGGAGATCCTCCCAACCCTCCTATCACTTGATCCAACAATAAGGGAAGGGGTGGACTTGGCTTAAAATGCCAACTAATCCACCAAATTTTTATTTTTTCCCATTTCTTTCTTGTTTCTTATTTATTGAAGTCTTATTAGAGTTTGTTAGATTTGTTTAGGTATGTTTTAGGTCAGGTCAGTAGTTAGTTTTGTTTGAATTCAATAAAGGGTTGTTTTACTTCTCTATTTCTCTTGTTTTTCAAGGTGACTAGAAGGATAGCTCAAGCAAGCCAAAGGAAGACTTCTAGTCCATACTAGAGAACCTCAAGGATGCTAGCAAGTGCCTGAAGCAAGCTAGAGAGTGGCCAAGCAATCAAGGATCTAAAAAGAGAAGCAAAAATAAATAAGGGTAGGAGTCGCACTCACCTAAGTAAGTGCGAGTTTTTCTTGCACTTACTTGAGTGAGTGCGAGATTTTGCAAAAAAAAAAAAAAGAAGCAAAATTGGGGATTCTTGATTTATAGGGAAATTTGACAAAATTGATCAGCATTCCAAGTTTTTCTAAGTCCTAATTTTCATTGTATACATACTGGGACTGTCAATTTGATTGTAAGCATGCTAAAAATTCAAAACAACAACAAATTCAAACCTAAGGAAGAAAAATAGGGAAATCTCATACTAAAAAAAAGTGAGCGGGAGAAAATTTCGCACTCGAAAAGTGAGTGTAAGAATTGAACAGTCGGTAGTGATTGCTTTTAAATTCGACTTATGAACTTCATTTGCAATCATTCCCTCCTAAAATCGATCCAGACACACTCCTTTGCCCTAGCCTTATCGATTTTACCTAGATTCGAAGCAAAAAAAAACAACAAAATTCTTACAACCATGCCTCCATAGGCGAACCCTAATTTTTACTTAAGAGCCCTAAAAACCTTTCTTTCTCCCTCAAATATAATCCAAAAACCCTACAAAACCCCTTTCCTAGCCTCCTACAACAATTTCGAACCTTACCCAGCCATCTTCATCGATTTATGGGGAGTTTTTGCACACTTTAGTGCTTCTACCTCTACCTTAGAGCTTTCACAGCCTTGTAGTTGTTACCTACAGCATGCCTAACACCAGAGAAGGGTCGTCTTCTAATAAGAGCTCTGCTATTGGACACTCTAACACCCATAGACAAAAGAGGGACACTATCCCCTGCCCCCCTGTTGGTAGGAATGTAGATTGTTCTTCCAGGAAGATGAGAGTCTAGTGCACTTTCAACATGGCAGCATTTGCTCGGTCACCTCACACCTAAGAGTTAGTGGCAATCATGAGGAGGTACCACCTTGACGTTTTTTATGACTCCCCCTCTGTTTTATTATAGGAGGATTGTTCTTGAGTTCTTTCATACCATGTTCAATAGGGACAATCTGGTGCCCAAGAGCATTACATTCATGATCGATTATCAAATTGGTGTTATGGATGAGTAGTCTATTGCTCAAGCCTTGGGTATTCCACTCGATATTCCTGAGAGAGATGGATTTGAGGAGTGGGAGTATGTTAGAGCTAGGACTATGGTTGAGGCCTTTACTGGAGCCAAGAAAGGATTCCTATATAGGAGAGAGCTTCAACATGCCCTAGACTTAGTGGATCATATCATCAAGTTCAATGTCTTTTAGCTTAGGCACAAGGCATAGAGGAGGGGTGAGGTTCTTAAGGCTTATATTGCATACATCAGGCATTTGGTATTCCCATCATCACTATTCTTAGAGGTCATGATCTATTTCGAGGATAGGGTCCATAAGAAGCCATGGAATCGCTTAGGGATGGATGAACTCCCTTGCCCCTGCATGCTTAGTTTGATTCTTTAGAGGATGGGGTTCATCCCCGAGGTTGATCAGGAGGTTCGATCCCTAATTTAAGGAGTGTTTGGGATGAAGGAATGGAGACGTTTCATTTCTCATTGCGACAATCCTACTAAGGAAAGAGGACGACCACAAGATGAGTCTAGGATAAGGATGATGATGAGTCTCAGCGAAACTCGAAGGAGGAGGTCTAACCTAGAGCTCAGCCTTAACAACACTCTGGTGCATCCATTCTAGATGTTTAGTCAAAGCCTCATCTCCCAGTAAAAGCCTTTATTCCTCCTACCTTGACTACATTACTATATCTCTTAATGACCTTGAGTCACACAGTAGGCTTGCACACAATGCCTCGATTCATTCGAGGAAGAGACCTAAGCCCCACACGCCTCTATGGCCCAGCAACTAGCAAAGATACATGATATGCTCTTCAGGTAGCTTACACCACCACCACCTCTAGATGCTTAGGATTTATTTTGCTTTTACTTGTTTTTTTTGTTTTTTGTTTCTTTTTATGCTTTTGATATTCTGGTTTTACTCATTTGACCTCGTTGAAGGTACCGTTTTTGTAGAAACTTGATCATATATAGATATTATCTTTGTCTCTATCTCATGATAATTAGATGGCATTTCATCCAGGATATAGCTCAATCATCACTTCTCAGTCTCAAATCAAGCCACAAATCATGTAAATATTGGCTAAATACCCACAAGCATTAAGACTAAATGAAATACTCAACACATATGTGAAAATAATATATCAATCAATAGAAATTGGGCAAAATCCATACATTCATGTCTTTACTACATTTAAACCTTGAGAAAACAAACTAAAACATCTTTAAAGAAAATACAACCATCAAAAGAAAGGAAAACAAAGGGGGAAAGAAAGGATAAACAAATATGAGTGAAAGCCTTATTTCCTCTTCCTTCATATCCTTCTTCTTCAATCTTTTCTTCCCTAAAGATGTGTGCCCTGGGCTGTTTCTGTTAAAGAAGTGCTCTAAAGGCAATCGCCATTACCACTTGTTGTGCGAGCTACATATTGTTTAATGTGAAAAGCATCATCATTAATTGGATATTCATACGTTGAATTGATTTAGATCTTTAATCGAATTAATGAAGTCCATGATACATAACATAGCATGAAGGAAATCATGATGAGATCATAATAATAAGATTCCTATCATGTGCAATTATGTTAGTATCTAAATTATCCCTAGTCATAGGATCAACGATACTGGACATTGTTGATCCAAACAAACTAGCGCATGTCATACTCCTTGATTGGATCAAGCAATGGATCTTATCAACTGTGATCATGAGTTGATCAGATTTGACATGTGGATGCTTGCTAAGAGTAGCTAAGTACATCGGAGACCTGACATGAGGCAATCATATGGATTATTTATTTAAATGTAGATGATTGTCTCATCATAGCAATGGTTCAAGTATCCTTACACTTGAGGTGCTCAATGATATCTTGGATGTTGATTATATACTTTAACCTCGATCTATGTTGCCTCTTAAAGGTCACTCTTTGGATGACAATAGAGCATAGCTTGAGGTGTTCGAAGGTAATTGAGTAGCCAACAAAGAATTCACCACTCTTAATTGAGGAAGGGTATACCTATGGCCTCTTATCGGGATCATTACTCGAGAATCTCTGGCCATAGTGGAAATGTCATGAAGAGTGTCTTCAGGTGCATAACTGATGAGTAATGAATCCGAGGACAAGATCAAATATCACTTGGGCTAGATGTGGCATAGCTAGTCTAGTGGGAGCTACACTTTGTCCATGCTCTAAACCAAGTGGGGTATAGATTGGTGAAAGGACAAATTGCGCGGTATTTGTCTATGGAAGGGTTTGTAGTTAGACTATTGACTCTCCCATCAATTAAGGGTCATGATGTATTGCTAGACACCGCTCATGACTTGCTTAATTAAATAGTTGAATTAAGCAGCCAACATAACCAGGAACCTAATGGATCACACTCTTAGAAGATAGAGACTTGATATAAAACGGACTTGGATGTGATCTAATAATGAGGGACTTCACATTGGGGATTAGATCACTCCAAGATTAGAAGAATCCCGGGACTAAGAGAACTCATTTAGAGAATGGAATAGGAATAGCTTGCTCATGGGCTTAAGGCCCATGAGGGAGCAAGCTGTCATGCATGGAGATGCATGTAGCACATTCCATCTTTGAGTGAGGGCATTTTAGTTTTTTGATAGGGTGGTTTTCCTAGCAACATAAGGGCTGGTGGAGAAACCCTAACCTAATGGTTGATCAGAAACCCTAACTCTAAAGGTCGAGAGTGCGGGTTCTCGTTATAGAGAAGAACCAAGAAGAAGAAAAGAGTTTGCTCTTCATCCCTCATTGAGACAAAACTTGGCTAGCACCAAGTTTGATCTCAAATCTGTCTCCTTGGAGGTTCTCAGGTCTCAACTTTGTGTGGATACAGTTAAAGACGAACCAAGGACGTGGTTCATTTCTAGTGAAGCTATAAACACCCTCTAAGAGTAGATCTACAAAGGTATATCATCTTTTGAACTCTTGGTTTTGGTTTTGGTTTGTTTTGAAGGAACTGTGGATGGTCTCATTCATGGATTCTTTTTTTTTTTTGTTATTTTTAGTGCTTGGTAATAAGGCTCCCTTGGCACTAAGGAATTCCTATAGTGGTATTAGAGCTTACATAGTTTCATCAAATCGAATCGTTGTTGAGAGTTTTTTGTTTTTGGTACCCGTATTTTCAAAAGGTTAAAAAATGAGACTTTGGTTTGAAAAGTGTTTATCTAGTGTTCTTCTTCATGTAATCTAGTCATGACATGATCAAGGGTGGTTATTATGAAGGAGAAATAGCTTGGATGGGATTAAAACCGTAGCGTGATTTTTCAAGTTCGGCCAGCCGAAAAGCCTAGAAATACCGCGACGCTCGTGCCCAAAGTCGATGTTTTTCATCAAAACCTTAAACATCGCGACGCTTATGCATCCAAGTTTGTAAACGCCACGACGCGCTAACGTTACGTATGTGCCAACGCCGTGGCGTGAGGACTAGCAGTGTGGCTTGAACTCGCAACGCCGCACATTGACACGTCGCTGGCGAACGCTATGACATTGACATCGCCAGACGCGCGCCATTTCGTGCCTTATTTGTTTCCTTTCTCTTATGGTTTTGCACAAATTTCAAACACCCTACTCTAGTATGTTTGAAATAGAGATGTGTAAGTTAAAACTGAACCATTTAGCTTTAAAATTTCTAGAATTATGGATTTAAAAAACCATGTTGAAATTACCTACAAAAGAACTTTGGATAAAGACACTCTTTTGGCAACTTTTCGGTTCAAGGAGTTGAATTGGGCTTTTCGTTCAAGGAGTTGAATCAGTTAAAGATTCATGAGTTGAATCGGGTTAGTGATTTAAGAGTTCAATCGGGTTCATGATTCAAGTTGTTGAATCATTTTAGTTCAAGTGTTGAAAAGGGGTTATAGTTCAAGTGTTGAACAAAAAGTTATGGATCATTTTATTTCAAGTGTTGAAAAACCTTTTCATGTACTTTTGAAATCATGGGGTACCATTATCATTAACTTTCAATGGGTTGCATTATAAGATTAAGGGTGTATGTTGGCATGATGGATGATTATGGACTTTTCCCAATGGTGATTGAGCATATTGCATTTGATTATTATTTCTTTATGGGTAAATAGGGCCTGCATGTCCCTGCCTCTCTCTATTTTCTCTATGTATTTCTCTTCTCATTTAAATCCCCCTTAAATGTAACTTGAGGTTCTTCTTATTTGAGTGTATGTAATTAGATTACATAGGATTATGATTAGTTGGTGGAGATACAAAGGAGAAGGAGCACATGGAGGAGGATCCAAGAAAGAAGACTTTGAATTGTATATTTGATTTATTTTCGTGGGTTGTAATAATAATGCATGTCCATAGGTTTGATCAAAGTCACCCATTTGGTCTGGTGAATTGATTTAGGAATGTCTATAATCATGCCATATAGTTAGAGTAACTATTCCCTATAATTTTATGAGATGAATGGATGTGTGCCATGTTAATGAAATGATGAGACTTATCTAAAACCCCCAATTATTAATGTTAAGGCTAATCGCCTTCCACTAATATGGTGTGAACTCCGATTTTTCCAAGAATTGTGGTTGTTGGGTAAACCTAAGCCTTACTTTATAAGAACATGTTCTATCCATGGAAATGAGTTTTCCTAATTAGTGGGCTGGCCTTAACTAGACTCATTATCTTGTTGGGTAAACCTAAGGTTAATGTTGGATAGAGATGCAGTTGGGTCAGTGTACATAAGATGCACACTTATCATGAGTTGATAGCCCAATGATAGTGCACAAATCAACTATTGATAGCACTGGAAATGATAGTTGCATCGGATTGCAATTGGTAGCAAGATAATCACCTGGCTGATCTAAGATACTGATTGGTAAACCTAAGGCGTCACTCTGGTGATATTGCATTCGCACTGCATAATGCATTGCAATTGGTATGGACAAGGACGGCCATAAAGTAGGTGTCTGAATCAACAAAATTTATAACCTAAAATTTTTCCTAGCCACTATGCGTAGTTATCACAAAGATAAAGGCTCTGTGGGTAGAACATTGTGGATGGGTTTTCATGAGAGAAGAGTTGCAAGTGGACGAAATGATGTTTTCTTGGATTTAAGTTTTTGTAAAAACAAAGGTGGGTGAATGGTTGAAAACTGAAAACAAATCGAAATAAAGTATAAAAGAACTCCTCAAGTTCTGGCCACTAGCTTAGGGTTCTAAGTCAACCCGACATGTCCTCTAGTCTTTTCCTTTGCGCTGGGAGGATGATCTATAGCCATTTCAAACTGATCTTCATTTAGCTTTAAAACCTAAACCCTATAATTTTTCCTCTTGAACAATGGCATTTAATGAGCATAAATGCTCCCATATGGTGAAAACATACCTCCTAAACCTACCCTACAGTAACTAATAGGAGACAACTAACTGGGTATCAGTGGATCTAGTGATAAGTATCCACTGAACCTAAAAAGCTTGCCAAATACATGTTAGTGAGGGCATGCCTGGGAGATTTTAACCTAAGGTGAGAAGCAGGAACGCAAACACCCATAAATGCTTACATGAAAAGCAAGAGAACAATTAGTTTACCTCAAAACTAACACCCAATGGCCTTCCTCTTCAAGGATGAGGGGCCTTAGTTAAGCATCCCTTGATTTGTCATAACTGCGGTAATTGATGGTGAGAAAGCGCAAGAAAATGAAGGAAATGAGAGAAAATCAAGGAACCAAATGTGGGAGGAGAGGAAACTCGCGCCAATTCATTGAGTGATTGATGGATTGAATAATTGATGTTACAAGCTTCGACCGGAGCTTATATAGGTGCTTAGTATCATGAATTACAAAATGTGTAAAGTGAACCAAAATTACATCAAGGGAAAATTTGTATAAACCATAAAAGCGGTCAAAAGCAACAATCAAAGAGGGTGTGCAGGGAGCAAAGTTGCGGGTTCTCAGAATCCTCGCGAAAATTACAGTTGCGGAAAATTCGTGAGGTTGTGAATTCTCGCGAACCCGCAATTCAGAAAGCTGCGAATTTTGCAACCCCGCAAAATTTTCACTCGTGGTCTTCCTTCTTCTGCATTTTTGCTCCAAATCTCCTTCCGTTCGATCATGCATCTTCGAATTCGCCCGTTCATCGTGGTTTGAATCGATTGAAGATAATGAGGTATTTGGCCTGCAAAACTATAAAAATAGCTACAAAATGTGATCAGTAGCAAAGCCAGGACCTCAATGTATCAATTAGGTTATTTAAGTTAATTAGTACATAAAAAGTGATTAAAACCTGCAATAAACTAGGCTCAAAATAGCACTATTTGGGTACTAATCAACAAGATACCTACCTTTTGACCCAAGATAGCTTATTGGGCAAACCCAAGGTCATTCTCGATGATATTAGATATTGACCCATTAGGATAACCTCCATATAGGTTCTCTCGGATCAATAGTGGGGGCTATGGATTCGTAATAAAATAATGGGAGCCATAATGCGTAATTATCAAGCTGTAATAATCATGCCTTTTAAGTACAATGTTGCATAATCTATTTTATATCTAGGTTGTTAGAATTGTAACATGTCGAACATCATGAACTTGCGATCCATATTGGATGCCAATAAATTGACCAAGGCTAACTTCATGGACTAGCTAAGGAACTTGAGAATTGTTCTCAAGGCAGAAAAGATAGCTTGTCCTTGATTTCCCACTCCTGAATCCCCATCTATTGAAGACCAAATAGCATATCAAAAGTACCTGGATGATAGTATGATTGCCGCATGTATCATGCTTGCATCGATGTCACTAAAGCTTCAGAAACAACATGAGGTTATGACAACATATGACATAGTTGTCCATCTAAAGGAATTGTTTCATGAGCAGGTGAGATTTGAAAGGTTCGAGGTCTCTAGAATGCTTTTTCGCTTAAGGATGCAAGAGGGGACATCTCCAATACAGTATGCACTGAAGATGAATGGATACATAGTGAGGTTGGATCAATTGGGTTTTGGTATGGACAGTGAATTAAGTATACACTTGATTCTGGCTAGTTTACCCGACCACTTTGCACAGTTTGTGCTCAACTACAGGATGAACGATAAAGAGTCCTCCATACTTGAACAAACCAACCTGCTTAAAACAATCGAACCCACCTTGAAGAAGGAAGGTAAGACTGTGATGCTTATGAACTCTTCTGGTTCTAAGAACAAGAAGAAGAGAAAAATCACTAAGCAAAATGGAGGGGCGGCTAAGAAAAAGACCAAGGAGACGTCCTTAAAGGGTACATGCTTCCATTATGGCAAAGAAGGCCATTGGAAGAGAAATTGCAAGGCCTACTTGGAGTCGAAGAAGAAGGTGGCATGTGATGCACCGACATCTTCAGGTATTTATATCATTGAAGTTAACATTGTTTCTCATGGAAACCTTTAGGTATTGGATACCGGTTGTGGCTCACACATATGCAATGATATGTAAGGCCTTAGGGACAGTAGGAAGCTCATAAAGGGAGAGTCTGACCTTCAAGTTGGAAATGGTGCAAGAGTTGCGGTTGTTGCTATTAGGACTTATGTTTTAAACCTCCCTAGTGGACTTTGTTTAAGTTTGGAAAATTTCTTTTGTGTGTGAGCTTTGACAAAGAACATCATTTATGTTTCCTATTTGAACATGAAAGGATTTCATTTAAATTTCAATAACAATAGTTGTTACATTTAAATGATGTTTGTTATGCTGGTGGTACTTTGAGCAATGGAAATTACATATTAGATATGTCAAATCCAATCTTGAATGTCAATGACAATAAAAGAAAAATGAGAGATAATTTGAAATCATCGTTTTTATGGAATTATCATCTTGGCCATATAAGTGAGAGGTGCATGATTAAGTTACACAAATGTGAAGATTAGGGTCATTCGATTATGAATTATTTGACACGTGTGAATCGTGCTTGTTAGGTAAGATGACCAAATTACCCTTTAAGGGAAAGGATGAACGAGCAAACGGACCATTAGACCTAATACATACTTATGTATGTGGTCCTCTGCCCATGCATGCCAAAGGTGGTTTTGTTTACTTCATAACCTTTATCGATAACTATTCACGATATGGGTACTTATATCTTATGAGGTATAAGTCTGAGGCCTTTGAAAAGTTCAAAGAATTCATAAATGAGGTAGAGAAACAACTTGGGAGAATTGTAAAATCACTTGGATCATATCGAGCAGGAGCACTTCTGCTTTATTTTTTTGGATTATCTCAAGGACAATGGATTTTGTCCCCAATAGACTCCACCTTACACTTACAACACAAATGGTGTACTAGAGGAAGAAACCAAACCTCATACACAGAGGTCCATGATGGGCAAAGGTGATCTAATTCTAATCCTTCTGGGAAGGCGCGTCAGATCATGTTTATATCTTAAACAAAGTCCCATCCAAGTTAGTTGAGGTTACTCCATATGAGATATGGACTAACAAGAAACCCCATATTTCTCATATAAAAGTATGGGGTTGTCCTGCTTATGTGAAGTGGACAATATTAGATAAGATTGAAGTTAATTCTGATAAGTGTCTGTTTGTAGGATATCCTAAATAAACGATTGATATCATTTCTACAACACTTTGGAACAAAGGTTGTTTGTTTTAAAGCATGTTGTCTTCTTAGAGAATGAATTTCTCTTAAGAGAAGACGATGGGAGAAAAGTTGGGCTTAGTGAAGTTCAAGAAGCTTTAATAGATGTGTTTCATCTAATTGAACCCGGGGTCGATTCTTGGCGACGATGGAATCAATTGGGCTGACTCTTCTAAAACACAAGTGTTTCATAGGACAAGTAGGATATGTACTGTTCCACAGAGATATGGATTTCTCATCAGTGAACATAAAGACGTATTGCTCATAGAAAATGATGAGCCAAGTCTGATAAATGGATCATAGCCATGAAGTTAGAGATGTATTACATGTATACAAACCAAGTACGGATCTCGTCGATCCAATTCACGGATAAACCCATGGTGCAAGGATCTCAAGAAGAAGACAAACATGAAGGTAATGTGATTACCTATAAAGCTAGTCGCGCTAAGGGGTTATCATGGCATCAAGGAATTAATTATGACAAGACTTTTAGTCAATATCCATGCTTAAGTCCATAAGAATACCTTAGCCATTGTCGCCATTATATTACGAGATATGGAAAATGGATGTGAAGACGATTTCCTCATAACGGAAACCCATCGGCGAGGTGATGACAACCTGAAGCTTCATATCTAAAAATGGGAGTAAAGTATGCAAACTTCAAGGATCCATTTGTGGGTTGAAGCAAGTGTCTAGGAGTTGGAATATTCGATTTGATGAGACAATCAAAGAGTTTGGTTTCTCATAGAATCTGGATGAGCCTCGTGTTTATAAGAAGACAAGAGGGAATGCTGTCATATTCCTAGTGTTGTATGTGGATGACATACTTTTGATAAGAAACAATATCTTAGTTCTACAATCTATCAGAATTTGGCTATCCAAGAATTTCTCCATAAAAGACCTTGGAGAAGTAACCTACATATTGGGGATAAAGATCTATAGAGATAAATCTAACAAGTTGCTTGTCTTCACGCTTCACATATAAACAGATGCTAAAAAGGTTTAGTATGTAGTAGCTCAAGAGATACGTTCTCATGTCATGGATCACCTCTTGAAGTCCTTATGTCCAAAGACACAAGATGAGAGGACACACATGATTTTGACCCCATATGCTTAAGCTATAGGATCAATCACGTACGCTATGTTATGTACTAGACCCGACGTATCATATGTTTTGAGTGTCACGAAGCAGATACCAATCTGACCCAGGTAAGGGTCAATAGGTGGCTATCAAGAATATCCTTAACTACTTGAGAAGGACAAAGGGTGTATTCTTGATTTATGGAGATGGGGATCTTATTGTTAGTGGGTATACTGATGCCAGCTTCCAATCTTATAGGGATGACTCTAAATCTCAATCAGCTTATCTGTTCACATTGAATGGTGGCACAGTCAGTTGGAAAAGTTCCAAACAAGAAATGACTACGGATTCTACAACTTAATCAAAGTACATTGTAGCTTCTGAAGCAGCTAAAGAAGTGGTTTGGATGAAGAAGTTCATTACTGAACTAGGTGTGGTACCTAGCATTGTTCATCCGATACCTTTGTATTGTGATAACAATGGAGCCATAGCGCAAGCAAAGGAACCACGGTCTCGTCAAAGGTCCAAACATGTACTCAGGAGATACCATTTGATCAGAGAGATCATTGGTAGAAATGATGTAAAGATAGAGAAAATACCCACTTATCATAACATCGTTGATCCTTTGACTAAGCCTCTTCCCCAAAAGAAGTATGAATCTCATGTTCTTGCCTATGGTATAAGATACAAAGGCGATTGGCTTTAGTACAAGTGAGAGTTTGTTGTGCTGAAGTGCTCTAAAGGCAATCATATTAAAATTATTGTGTTAACTACATATTGTTTAATGAAAGCATCTTCTATTAATTGGACATTCAGACGTCGAATTGATTTAGATCTTTAATCGAATTAATGAAGTCCATGACATAACATAGCATGGAAGGAAATCATGATGAGACTGCGATGTTAAGATTCCTATCATGTGCAATTATGTTGGGTATTTAAATTATCCCCTAGTCATAGGATCAACGAGCATCGGGATATTATCGATCCTGCACATGCTAGCATTACGTCATACCTCACAGATCAAGCGTTGATCTTATAAACTATGATCATGAGTTGATCGTAGCCGATATGTATTGCCGCTAAGAGTAGCTAAGTACATCGGAGACCTTCCATGAGACAATCATATGCATTATCTCTTTAAATTTAGATGATTGTCTCATCATAGCAATGGTGCAAGTATCCTTAGACTTGAGGTGATCAAGGATATTGATGAGTGCTTAAAACACTCAAGTTATACCCGCGTCTGTCTTACGTTTTTAGCATTATTTTACATTTAAATACGTATTTTTATAGCTCAATATCTGATTAGTATAGTTGGTGAGCAGGCAGTGCAATCGGTGCGAAAGCGACGCTTGTGTGCCACTGGGAGCGTATGAAGCAATGCATAAGGATGGTCGAACGCTCACGCCCCTGTGTCAGACGCCTCAACGTCGCGACGTTGGGTCAACCAATACAAAAGTCAACAAGAGGCAACGTCGCGACATCGCGCGCACTCGGGCCTAATCATTAAAAAGCAACAGGGGTGCGTAATTTGAGGTATCGGAATCGTACGAACCAGTGGTGCGAAATCAGAGCAAAGAAGGACATCGATCTTGAAGAAGGTTCTGATTTGTATTTTTCTTTGCTTTGAATAATGTAACTGATGTTTTATATATCACATATTGGTATTTTCTTATTCATGCGATGTTCGTGATTCATACCTAGGTCTTGTTGGAACCCCCGCACGCTTGAATGGATTAAAGTTTATTAATTTATATTATTCATTGATTTATGATTCATTATCATCCGCTTTACATTTGTGGATCAATTACACGGTGATGCTCGCCAACATTAGCATGATCATACTTCCAGAGATCCCGAAATTCGAGAGATGAGATACCAGGATATGAGTAGAGTGAAATTTTCGTTGATCTTTAAATAGAGATATTCCCCGATCCCGAAGGTGACAATTAAGGTTAGAACATTTAAGATTGAAAGTACCGAGTCAGTAGAGATACACTCAACTCTACTAGCTTAGATAGCTAATACACCTCGAGAAAGAGGGTATCTCAAGCAAGATCACCTTGCCACACAAAATCATAAGTAGACTCGATTGTATCATCTTTAAGAAATAATCCATCGGAACTGGCAAGGGGAGACATAACCCTAGTCCCCATTAAATAGTAATTGCTCAAATCAAAGTTTAGTTTACATTCGTATCTAAGAGTAACTTTCACACAATACGCATATCCGCATAATATTTAAAAAAGCCGATTCAGATTCAACATTTTACCCTATCCCGTGGATCGATATCCTACTCATTGGTACTGCGGCTACTTCTGGCGACGCTATGCACTTCGCGCATTACAGCGCATTTTACACATCACGCTACCATTAAGTTTTTTGGTGCCGCGTCGGATAGGGTTTCGAGTGATATGTAGAATAAAGCAATTAGATATTACTCCGGAATTTCTCGTTTTATTTGTTTTACAAGTGTCGGTAATTCGTCTGTTGTTTCGTGTGATTGCGCTTAGATTTTCAAAGTGAGTACATGTGTCGACGAGATCGTAGTTGACCAACACCGTTTGATCCTCGAGCCGTAAAGAACTTTTGCCACGTAATACCGGTAACGTAGAAACCAATGCACTTTGTAAATTTAGCAAACATGGAGAACAATGAAGAAAGGGATCTGAAGCATTGAGCAAACGAGCCACAGGTGGAGAGGTCAAATGGGAATAACGGAAGAAATCACACCCAGCCGCTTTTATTCAACCGGGATGATCCATTCATGTTGTTAGAGGAGTCATTTCACCGCCCACCGTCGCTTTTTCTAGATACCTATCGTAAGGCCACCGATTCAGCAAACAACTTCGAGTCAAGTCACCACTTTACGCATGCTTCGTAACATCTTGTTCCACGGTTGCCTAATGAGAACTAAACATGCATCACCAACTTCCTTGAAGTCCGCGGGAGCACGATCAAGTACAACGGAGTTATCATACACCTGTGTTTGAGACTGGGTTTCACTCTCACTACAGGGTGATAGGAGCCACACTTGGTTAACAAGTCAGCCACCGCATTCCATTACCTCATGGAACGACGAAGTGCAAAATTCCCGACCAAATTCTTCCCACCTCGAAAATCGCACAACTTGTGCAAGAGATCAATACTTTCGACAACTGTAGGGAGGAACCCTCGGGGCGGTGAGGCATGGGACAGATTTCATGAACTACTGAGAAAGTGCCCACATCACAGACTGACCAGATGGATGCAAGTCCATACTTTCTATAATGGTCTGAGGAATGCAACGAGAATAGTGATTGATGCTTCGGCTGGAGGAGCACTAATGAAGAAAACCACGGACCAAGCTTATGAAATTCTGGAAGATGCTGCGACCAACACAAATCAATGGCCTAGGGAGAAGACTACACCTGTGAAAGCCATGGGTGGCACGGATAATGAGGTTCTCAATAATCTGGTTAATCATGTTGCACAACTTACTAAGCAGTTAACTAGATGACAGGCCGAAAACGCGGTGTGTAAAATGTACGCCTATGTGCGCAAGTGCATGCATCGCCCCAAGTAACATAAAGGTACTCACGGTACCTGACATCGATCCACAGACGTGTGTATCACCACAAAGGTTCTCGCTTAGATAATATCCGAATAAACGATTTTTCAAGGAAGTCAGTATGTGGAATTCGACTACGCTTATTGATTCTAATGAATTACTTGTATTGAAGACTGTGGCTAAGTGTCTCCCCCTGCCACTTTTAATAGATTATTTCTTAAAGATATTATTATTCAATATATTTATCATTTGTCAATGGCGAGGTGATCTTACTTACAAGATATCCTCTCTCGAGGTATATCCGCCTATCTCGTGAATAGAGTTGAGTATATCTCTATCCCAACTCAGTATTCCGAGATGCTTAAATGTTCTAACCCCAAATGCCACCTTCAGGATCGGAATATCTCTATTTACCGAATCAATCAAGGTCGCCACCCAGATCCCGATGTCCTTTACATCTCGACCTCGTGGATTCCAAAGCAGGATTATGCCACTGTTAGCCAGACATCACCATATAATGCAACCTCACAGATATAGAGCAGATGCAAACAAATTGATAAACAAATGAATAATTTAAAGTACTAAACTTTAATCCATCAACATATGACAGGGTTCAACATAACCCTAGATATAGATCTAGAACATAATCGAATGAGAAATGAAAATGTTTAATCTTAAAACATCATTCTAATATCCAAAATGAAAATGCATAAATTTCTGGCACTTCTTCAAGTCTCTGTGGTTACCATTGCTCGAATTCGTGTCCTCGTCGTACGCCTCCCGATGCCCCGAATTCTAAACCATTGGTGCTTTAAATGATGAGGTGCAGATCCCGTGCTGACGTCGCGACGTTGAGACGTCGCGACGTTTCTGATTGTTGACTTCAGACAGCCGACTCCAACGCGACGTTGGAACGCTTCACGATGCAGAGACGCCGCGACGCTAGTCGCGACGCGGGCGCTCCACTTTCCCGCATTGCTCCACATTCAACGGCTTCCACAAGAGCCTTTCACATCATCCGCACTCGCATTCAATCGACTTAGTCATACCGTGATAACAAACTAGAAAAATACATATTTAACCATAAAATAACGCTAAAAACCTAAGAAAGACGCGGCATACTCATGAGTGTTTCGCATCCACTAGACAAAGAAGAGAATGGGCCAAATGCCATACAAGCACGACGGAGTCAGGTGAATTCCGTGGAGGACAGCACAATAGCAGCTGCACGCCATCAGAAAACCAAATCGTGAGCAGCCCAAGATAGGTCGAGAGGTTCAATCGAGTCAATCACAAGCAAAGAAGGGACAAGATGGGGGAAACACCATCGTGACCAAAATCAAGGCCAAGGGTGGCGTAATAATCATAATCAGAACAGTCAAAACAATCAAGGGTATGGATGGAGGAACAATTAGAGTAATATGCCATCAAACCGAAGCTGTTGAACCAATTCCGAAAAAGCGTGGATTTGTAAATGCCCTCGGCTTCAAATGTTGACCCTTCACACTCGCCATGAATGAGACCAAGGGTTAATATGCAAAGAACAGCCACTCATTGAACAATCAAGCCGCATTGGGCTATAAACTCGAGGTACGAGGCAAATATTAATCTATCACACGAAAGGCAACCAGTTCCTACTGCAATTCGGGCAAAACCCAAGAAGAGATGGGAATGAACACGTTAAAGCAGTCATGATGAGAAGTGGTAAGGAATTGGAAACACAGGCACAACCCTCAGTTGTAGAGGAGGTAGAGGCTGAGAAGGTCATCCAGCCCAGTCAAAATGATCATGCGGAGAAGGAACAACCTCAGAGAACAAATCAGAGGAAACACTCATCAAGCAAAGGGACAGCCCACCAATTCCATATCCACAACGCCTAAAGAAGCATAGCTGACAAGGCCTTCACCAAATCTACGGAAGTGTTTAAAAGTTACACATCAATATCCCATTTGTCGATGTAATCGAGCTGCATGCCCGGGCCATGAAATTTATGAAAGACATTCTCACTTCAAGAGAAGACGGTTGATTTCAAAACAGTTAACTTAACTGAGGAATGTAGTGCCATACTTTAGAGGAAGCTCACAAAGCTGGAAGACCGTGCGCTTCACTCATTCCATGCACCATCGGAAATGCTATCTGAGAGCTCTTTGTGACTAAGCGCATTAACTTCATGCCTTATCCATTTTTAAACAGTTGGGATTAGGTGAGGCCCGTCCAACTACAGTTACACTTCACTCGCCGATAGATCTTTGAAGCATCCGAGAGGGGTAATAGAAGATGTCTTAAGAAAAGTTGACAAGTTTATCTCCACAGATTTACTGCCTTAGATATGGAAGAAGATAAAGAAATACCCATAATTTCAAGTGTGTGCCGCTTTGCAACCGGGAAGCGGCAATGGGATTACGTTCGAGGGGAGAACTAAAATTGAGAGGCAAGAAGATGAAGTCAAGTTCAATGTTTGAAGTCGTATGGACATCCTACAGAGAGTGATACTTGCTCATGGCGGTAGATAAGAGAGCTACAAGTGTCTAGCCAAAGTGATCTCACTGATCCTTTGGAGACTAGCCTAGTACATAATGATCCAGAGAATATGAGCGAAGAGGCAGAGGAATATGTAAAATGGATGGATTCTTTCGGACCCTATAGGAGAAAATACTAGGTGAAGGAGCTAAAACGCTCAAAGGCTACTCTGGCCGGGAACCACCCAAGATGGAACAAAAACCTTTACCTAGCCATTTGAAGTATGCATATCTTAGGATAGCATCTACCTTACCAGTGATCATCTCAGCATCCTTGACTGAATTAGAGGAGGAGAAGCTATTGAGGGTCCTCAGAGACCATAAAAATGCTCTTGGGTGGTCTCTAGCCGATTTAAAAGGGATTCGCCCTTCCATGTGCATGCATCGTATTTTGTTAGGAAGACAAGATAAACCTTCAGTGGAAGCGTAGAGGAGGTTGAATCCAACGATGAAAGAGGTAGTCAGAAAGGAAGTATTGAAATGGCTGGATACTGGAGTAATTTATCCTATTTCAGATAATGCATGGGTAAGTCTAGTTCAAGTAGTACCTAAGAAGCAACAACCGGCTATAAGAATCGAGAATAATATATTACCGCCTTTCCTCGACGCTATCGGGTGGAGGGATTTGTATTGATTATCGGAACCAACAGAAAAGCCACTCTAAAAGATCATTTCCTATTGCCGCTTCTAGATCGTATGTCGAATCGATTAATGGTCATGAATATTATCGCTGATGGATATTCCTACTTACAATCAAATCACATAAATTTCAAGATCGAGAAGACGACATTTACATGTCCCTATGGTACATTCGCATTCAGACGGATGCCCTTTGGCCTGTGCAATGCGCCAGGCACCTTTCAACGATGTATGATGGCCATTTTCTCCGACATGGTTTAGATGACAATCGAAATCTTCATGGATGATTTTTCTAGATTGCAATTCATTTGACAACCGGTCTGGAAAATTCGAGATCAAGATGATAAGATGTGAGTGAGACCAACTTAGTACTAATCGGGAGAAGTGCCATTTTATGGTACAAGAGGGTATTGTACTCCTACATCTGATTATGCAAGAGAATAGAGGTGGACAGAGCAAAGATTGAAGCAATTGAAAAATTACCTCCACCCTCATCGCTTAAAAGGGACTGTAGTTTTTAGCCACACCGTATAGCGGTTCATCAAAGACTTCTTCGTGATCAGAAAACCGTTGTCCAATCTTCTGGTCCAAGGGACCCCATTTGAGTTTGATTCTACGCATTGGCAGGCATTTTCGCGTTGAAAGATAAGTCGTATCGCTCCTATTGTCGCGCCCCGCATTGGTCCTTTCCATTTGAACTACGTGCGACGCAAGGGATTTCGCGACATCAGGGCAATGTCATGTAAACGAGAAAAAATTTTCCGTAATTTACTATGCAAGCGTGAACTCGAATGATGCCTGCTTGAATTATGCCACTACGTAGAAAGAACTTTTGGCAATTGTCTTTGCATTTGACAAATTCAGACCTTATTTGATTGGTAACAAGGTCGTCGTTCACACTGATCATTCTGCCATTAAATACTTGATGACTAAAAAAGATTCCAAACCCCGATTAATCCGGTGGGTTCTATTGCTGCAAGAATTTGACGTTGAGATTAAAGACAAGAAAGGCAATCGAGGAACCCAGTAGCGCATCATCTTCACGATCGGAAGGGGCAGCGATGATATTCGTGTGAACGATGACTTCCGTGATGAGAAACCTTAGCTATTGAAGACAAGAGGGCGCCCATGGCTCATAGATTATGTGAATTATTTGTGGCCTGTGTAGTTCCTCTGCACTTAACTATCAACGTAAAAAACGCTTTTCGCATTACTTGAAACACTACTATTGGGAGTGGCTTTCACTTTACAGACATCGCTACCGATCAGTGATCCCAAGATGTAGTTCGAAGATGAATGAATAAGATAATCGAACTGACTACCACTCTCTACCATGTGGTGGACATTTTGGTGGCCAAAGAACAGCAGACAAGGTACTTCAATCAGGCTGCTATTAGCCGACTTTATTCAAAGATGCGCATCATTTCGTATCCACATGTGACAAATGTCAACGAATTTAGGGGTATTTCTGTAAAGGACTTAACCACCCACGCACCCCATTCGAAGTAGAACTGCTCGACCCATGGGGATAGATTTCGGGACCATTTCCATCTTATAACAACCTACATCGGTTATAAAGAGACTATGTTTCCAAAGAAGTGGCTGAAGCGATTCCGACCCGCACCAATGATGCCAAGTGACTCGCTCTTCATAGCCCACATTCTCACGATTTGAAACCTCGAGCACCGATCACGTATAATGGTACTCATTTCAATAAGGTGGTCGACAAGGTTTTACAAAAGTATGGGGTACGCCATCGCATCTCTCGCGTATCACCCACAAATTAAACGCGCGTGAGGTATCTAATCGAGAAATTAAGTCCATTTCGAGAAGACGCTAATGGGCCTGTGAAGGATCGGGTCTAAAAGATTGAAGATGCACCGGCATAACGAACATCATTTAAAACACCCTTGTGTATGTCACCCCTTTAGAATTGTTTACGGCAAAGCATGCCATCTTCCAAAGGAATTAGAGCACGAGCCTACTGGAAACTCCTATGAATAATGACAAAGAACCGGCCTGAGTAGCGACTCACTATAGCTCGCTGAACTAGACGAATCTGTGAAACTTAAGCTTATGAAAATGCCCGTATTTACAAGGAAAAGACAAAAGCCTGGCACGATAAACACATTACCAGGAAGGAATTCGGCAGGACAACAAGTTCTCTCAGATAACTCTCGCTCAAAACTCTTTTCCGAAAATTGAAGTCTAGATGGTCTGGCCTTTCACAAAGGACTAAGGTCTTTTCTACATGGTGCGTAGATTACACATCCCGAGAAAGGAACATTCACGCTACTTCACCCAAACGATTGTCGATTTCGGGGGCGCAGTTCCAAGTGTATAAGGTATCATTCCCTTTCACCGCAAGACTGCACGAAGTTCGCAAGCTTAAGTTCTACGAGCCCTGCCCCGAGCAATACTGGAGATTCAAAATACCAGCTACCGACATTAAACATGGGCTTCGAGGCAACCCAAGTTTCTTTTCATGCAATTTTCCTTTTTATTTATCAATTTTTAGTTATTATCTGCTTTAAGTTAAGATGGTTTCGTCAGGTCATCCGTGAATCTAATCATTTTCTAGCCAGAGTAATTTCAGGACACGCGATCAAAGTACCGAGAGGATCGACACTCATCCGTAGAGTCCTATTTGCCCAGGGAGCTTTCTCTCGATCCTAGACTGTGGCTCCCACTCAGATTTTTACCGTAACGCCGCGACAAGCCGTTTTCAACATCGCGACGCTAGAACGCCGGGCGACGCCGCAACGTCAGCGACGTCAATTTTACCCTCCTTTGGAACGCGACGCGGATTCCAACGCCGCGATCGGGCCGATTTTGAACGCTCGAACGTCAGCGACGTTGATATCCTTTCAACGCCGCTGACGCTGGATTTTTAATGCCTCGAACGTCAGCGACATTGATATCCAACGCCGCGACGCTGATTTTTGGCCATCGCCGAATGTCGCTGGACGCCGATCACACGCCGCGACGCTTGAACACCGGCTCGAACGTCAGCGAGACAAGGTCCCAAACGCCGCGACGCTATGTTTCATAGGCCAAACACATCCCATTTCGATGTTTTACCTCGTATCATCCCCGCCTCAACCCAGCTTCCCGTGACAACCTTCCACACCGAATTCTTGCCGGAATCCCCTGGTCATTGACCTGGGCCGAGGCCGCTTGTTTTGGCCCTCCGACACCCGCACACCACCGGCCACCATCACACACCTACCCACCTGTCCGGTCTCGCATTCACACTACACTCCACTCTCAGTGTTCTCAGATTGTCCGGTCATCCACCCAGTCTGGGGGGTCCCCATTTTGTTCACATTTAGGGTCAAAATTCGGGTTTAGTTCGTGCTAGGTCACATTTGTGGTCACTCGGTGCACTTAGTTGGTCTCGTTTTTTCCTAGTGCACTAGGTGTTTCATTATATTGTCTAGAGTGCATTACCCTCCTGAGCTCCAAGTCCTTTCATCCAATGTCCTGAAAGAGGCAAAAGTCGCCTACAAAGTGGGGTCGGCTCCAGTGATCTAGCGCCGACCCCCACTATGATGTCTCACGGCTGTCAATGATAGGTCGCCGACGGCTCGGCTACACCATTTGCAAGAACCGATCAAGTTATTTGGCTAAAAGGGCTTCCATCACCCTGATGACTTCTTCCGCAAAACTATTGCGGCCAAGGGATGGCGAGCACTTTCACAAACCACCTCATCCACCGCTGGCGAGTGTGGAAGTAGAATTTTACGCCAATTTCGCCTCCCACATCGTTAAGAAGGTTCGAGTGAGGGGGAGGTTATCGAATTCGCATGAGTCGAATTAATAGATATTATACTCCTGAGACTATGTCCATCAAGCCATTCCGACGGCGACGAGCGCCGACCACCCCGAGGTCATTCGAGTTTTGACTAATGGGCCAGGGTGCGGAAACTTAACAAAGGAGGGCCATGCCGTTCACTTCATGCCAAACATTCGCCCACATCCCTGCTGTTTGGCACTTCAACACGCCGTGGTCTCATTCGACGACAACGGCAGTGAAGTGACAAGCCGCCGTGCCCGCCAACTATGCCATTATTCGTGATATTCCTTTGATGTCGGGCAAGCTATGCAGGACGCCCATCCTCCATAACTCGGGACTAAGATGAACTCAGCACCCTTTCCTGGTTTATGGCTTATGCAAACTAGCCAGTGGTGCCCCTCATGATAATGAGGCGGGGTTACACCCTATCAAGCAGCCATTTCAGCTAAGAGGAGACAAACCTAAAATTCACTAATCTGAGGGGGTCTATGATTCGGCCATGAGCCCTGGACGAGGACGAAGCCACTACTATCGTGCCCGCTTGGCCTCCCGGGCGATCCCTATGGAGATTGGGCGGGCCCCGTCCCACCCGCTCTACCACCACCACACCACGTGAGGCCGCTCCGGTACCACAATCCGACCTGGCATCCTGCTCTCCCCATCGAAAGCGCGATGCATTCGGACGTAGACCCAAAGAGCACCGAGTCCCCACACAGATATGCAGGCTCTTCACGATATGCACAGCCAGCCAACTGTGCCATTATTCTTTAGTTAAAGAAATAGCCGCTTCAGTTCAGCTTAACCAAATTTTTAAATTCCCACCACCTCACCGCTCCACTAATCAAGAGTTGGACCTGTCGATCACTGTGGGGAGCGTATTCTCACCCTTCGTGTTTTTCTCACGTTGAGGACACCTATTTTGCTTGGGTGCGGGTGATCCTGGGTTTTTCGTGAGATTAATGAGGTTATGCGTGCTGTAGTTTATTTTATTTATACATGTTAGTTTACATTTGCGTAGTTTCATTTAATACGATTGCTCAAGCTTCTCAAGATAGTGAGTTTTGTGTTTAGTCATGCTCAGGTTTTAGGTAGATCATATACATGTGTAGTGGTGTCGTGGTTTAGGAGTCGCAAGGTGATGCCATGCCTTAGAGTAGGATCAATTTTTTCGCCGAATCCACTTTGTCAATGAAGAAAGGTTTCATTGGTTGTTTGAACAACTGGTGAATTAGTTGAATAGAGGGAGGCATAGTGAATCACCTCCGCTGATTCAAGAAACCATTTCTCAAGGAGCCTATCATGACTCACACAATGTGATGATCTTGGTGGTATGAAAATCCAGTCTGTGACCACCAAGATCCAACAAACCCTTGGGGAGTCTCTAACACTAAAGAGACGGGACAATCGTAAATAAAAGAGGATTGCCTCTCGAGCCCCAAATAAAAAAATAAAATATATATATATATATATATATATATAGTGAGAGAGAGAGAGAGAGAGAGAGAGAGAGAGAGAGAGAGAGAGAGAGAGAGAGAGAGAGAGAGAGAGATAGAAGAAGTGATCTTTCCAATCTAACCCTGCACATCCTAGGCCTTCAAAGCCCAATGCCCCGAGCCAACTGGTCGGAGTTGACTTCACTCAGTCCGTTACTAGGGGATGTAAGATGGAAGTTTCCTAAGCAGCTTAGGGCCCCAGGTCATTGAGGTTCGAGGTGATATCGGCGGGAACCGAATGCCCGTGCCCAACCAACTCTGGTGGGGAGTCACCAACTAATCCCCGCTACACGACACTTAACATAAACTTAGCCGGGCACTAGTTTTATTCCCATGTACCGAGTAGATATATTAGATTTGCAAACGGTGCGCCCGATCCTTGTAGTCGATTTTCCCACCAGCGAGTCAACCTAAGTTCGGGGGCTTAACATAAGTGTACACTAGAGGTCATTTATTTATATGCACATAGGGTCATTGGGAAAGGCCATTGAATATATCAGAGGCTGAGGCACTTGGCGTGTAATGACCCGTACCAAATAATACGAGTTTTGACCAAGTTTGACCAAGTTTGACCAAGTTTGACCAAGTTTGACCAAGTTGACCAAGTTTGACTTTTTCAAGGAGGAATAGTTTTAGGGTAACTAAAGCACCATCTAGTAGGCCTCGTCCATACGAGTTCATAGACGGGAGAACGTCCCAATCCGACTTACTGACAAAAGCTACTGGCTATGAGAAGTTCAACAAGAGCACTTTATTTGCATCCAAGTTCGTCTGATTTACCCCGAAAGCGACCCTGTAATTTATATAAACATAGCTCGGGATGCCAAATGAAACCCCTAAATTTCAAACACCCTCTGAGTCTAAAACCCCAGGGAAAGCTCAAACCTGGGAACACAAGTCGGGTCATAGCCTTTGCGCGACGTGGAAGATTGGACCAGGAGAGGCACTCCTCCCGCCAACCACCGCCTACACACGCTGACCATGAGGGGCGCGCCACCACAGACGATGTCCGCTATGAAATTTTTCACGCTTAACCGCTACCGGACGCTGGGCCGGATCCGAAGGCTTACGAGTCTCTAATGACCACGCACCGCTGGCCACCGATTTTTGTGTGATTTTTTCGGCCATTTTCGCCACCTTAGGCTACCCCATACTCTTTCCACCATTTCGGACCCCTGAACTCATCGTAATCCTTTGCGCATTCTCACCGCTTTGAAAGATACGACAAAAACAAAGTTGGCCGACGATCGATCGGTTTTCCTACCACCACAAATAAATTTTTAACAGCGTATTAAATTGAAGAGTCCCGTCTCGGGCTTTCCATTGATACGTGGTTTGTAAATTTTGACACGCTTGGTCGGTTTACTATCATTTCTGCAACACCTTAGAAGCTTTGACCTAAACGGCAATTAATTGGTCGAAGTTATCAAACTGAGCACGAGTGGAATGGATATTTTATAAATCATCGGACTGTTCATTAATGAATTAGTCTCGCCAAAGCCTAAATTTCAGTATCTGCCCATATGCACCGTGTAATTAAATGTTAGTCAAATTTAGCGGGCTTCATAGTTCTAATAAGTATACTAAGGCCTTAGGGGCATCCCAATGTCGTTGGTTCAATTATTGAGAGCCAGGAATGATTTGATATTGAGCACGCACGCCGGTCGGAGACGATCCCATGGGAACAAGACTGAGCTCATAGCCTCGTGAGGCTGAGGCGTTTAAAATGATTCGGGGTATTATGTTGATGTATCTATTATGATTTAATACTGTATGCTAACGCTTTTGATCGATGGTTGGTTGTGATTCAAACATGATTTTCGCTCATATAAAACAAGTTATCATTTCATGTAATTTTACTGTTTGATTTAACTATTTAAAAGCGCACTGTTCAGAATGAGTCTGGTGTTTGATATTTCAGTACATGGATTGAGGTTGTAAACTATCTTGAAAACTATTGTTTTAAAAAATGTGTGGATCTTTGAGATTTTGTGGACTCGACTCTAATACTAGATACCAAAAGATATGTGAGAAAGGGAAACTGCCATATCGCTACTACGTGATGACCGCCACCCGAGGTTTATTAGTTGCCACGTGATGGCCGGGTTTACCCGAAGGTTTATTAGAGGACACGTGATGGACAAGCTGCCCGGAGGCTGGCTAAAAAGGACACTTACTTCGCTCGCCTCTGAGGTTTGTTACAATGCGACGGCCCGGCCCCATCCTGAGGTTTGTTACTACGTGATGGCCGATCTACTGAGGTTTGTTAGTTGCCATCGCGATGCGCCAACACCGAGGTCACTGATGCCACCTGATGTTTCTGGTAACTTCATTGTGTTCATTAGTTGTCACTTATCGTAGATATTCGCCATCACTCGCTTATGATATATGGCAGACATTGTTGTTTTCTAAATATGGTATAACTATTTTAATACTCATGATTTTGGTGCATTTCCTAAAGTTATTTTATTACTTGATGGCTATACATGTTTTGTAAGCTATTTTATGTTGTGTACAAGGTGCATTATGGTTTTCTTAACATCAGGCTCGCCTATTTGCAGCATGATTGCGATATGTCGTCTCTGGGGGTAAAAGTCAATTTATGGAAATGTTTCTAAACTAGAACTTTATAAAGAGGAACTAAGGTTTTGAGAGGAGAACCATTGAAAATATAAAAATGTTATTTTCCTTATAAACTATGCCACTCACAGAGATTTATTATCTCACATTATTGTTTTAAATTGTCTCCCAGTCCGCATTAGCCTGTAGGGCCTATTCGCGCTTTTTCAGATTGACGCTTCCTCCCGCCACACCGTCGCACTTTATCGCATTTATCTATTTTGTGTTTGTTGTATTGGACTTATTCATTTCTACTTGTACCCCTAAATTCACAATACTCTTAGAACGCTCTGATATTAGTATTAAACTCATATGGGTCCCTATTATGTATGTTGTGGTTATAACCTAAGCATTCGATAGGTCTACGTGGGTTTTCTATATATATTCGAGGTATCGTGGTACTGCGTGTGTTTACTTCTCTTTAGGTGGGGTCCCTTGTGCGATTCCCTTAGGATTGTACAATGGAATTCCACTATGACCACCCAGAACCCCGGAGGTATCCTGCCCAGTCCTATCATGGCGACTTCACCGAGTTCAACCTAGTTCTTTCGAAATTCGAACACCTTTACGAATCCTGTGAACTTCAACAGGAACGGCAGAGAGGGTGCGAGTCGGGTCTAATTTGATCCTCTATCTATCAAAGATAAGCAAAGATTATCACTGTGTTAGATTACAGTACATGTAGTGTGTGTTAGTTTAAATGGCTTCGCTAGAGACGCAAAGAAGCTAAGTTCAGTGTGGATAGTGCTTAAAACACTCGTGTTATACCCGCTGCCTCTGGCCTTAATGCTTTTAGCATTATTTTACATTTAAATAAGTATTTTTATAGCTCAATATCCTCGATTAGTATAGTCAGAGTGTGCAAAGTAACCGCGCCAAAGGATACCGTGGGAAGCAATTCGGGAGCGTATGGTTAATGCATAAGGATGGTCGGAACGTCAAGGATGCTCTCCAACGCCGCGACGCCTCAACGCCGCGACGCTGGGTCAAACCAATACAAAAGTCAACAAGCTGCAACGTCAGCGACGCCGCGGCGAATTTCGGGCTCTTCTCATCATTAAAAGGAATGCACTGAGAGATTCCGAATCGCACAAACCAGGCGCTGAAATCCTGAGCAAGAAGGACATCGATCTCAAGAGCCCGTGATTTGTATTTTTCTTTGTTTGAATAATAGAACTCGAAGTTTTATATATATCACATATCGGGTATTTTCTTATTCATGATGTTCTAGATCTATACCTAGGGTCTTATAACTCGCCACGTTTGAATGGATTAAAGTTTATTAATTTATATTATTCATTGATTTATGATTCATTATCATATGCTTTACATCTGTGGATCAATTACATGGTGATGTTTGGCCAACATTAGCATGATCATACTAGAGATCCGAGATTCGAGAGATGAGGATACCTGTGTGGATATGAGTAGAAAGAAATTCTCGTCAGATTCTGGTGAATGAGATATTCCCGATCCCGAAGGTGGCAATTAAGGTTAGAACATTTAAGCATTTCCTGAGTATCGAGTCGGGGGCAGTAGGATACACTCAACTCTACTAGGCGAGATAGGCGAATACACCTCGAGAGAGGGTATCTCGTAGCAAGATCACCCTAAGCACATTAAATCATAAAGTAGACCATTAATATCATCTTTAAGAAATAATCCATCGAAGTGGCATGGGAGACATAACCCTAGTCTCCATTAAATAGTAATTGCCTAAATCGTAGTTTAGTTTACATTCGTATTAATTAGTACCCTTTCACACATTACATATATCCATATAATATTTAAAATCCGACTAGATTCAACACACCTATCCCCGCTGACGATATCCACTGGCCACACTATATTACTTAGTGGCGACGCGCACTTGCGCATAGCGCATTTTACATCACGTTCGCCCGCCAAATATCTTAGGGATGTTGATTATGTACTTTGACTCGATCCATGCTGCCTCTCGAGGCTCGCCTTAGATGATAGTCAAGTATAGCTTCGATGTTCAAGGTAATTGAGTAGCCAACAAAAGATTCACCACTCCCAATAGAGGGAGGGTATACCTATGGCCCATTGTCGGGATCATTACTCAAGAATCTCTAGCCATAGTGGAAATGTCGTGAAGAGTGTCTATAGGTGCATAACTGATGAGTAATGAATCTAGGAACAAGATCAAATATCACTTGGGCTAGATGTGGCATAGCCAGTCTAATGGGAGATACACTTTGTCCATTCTCTGAACCAAGTGGGGTATAGATTGGTGAAAGGACGAATTGCGCGGTATTTGTCTATGGAAGGGTTTGCAGTCATACTACTAACTCTCCTGTCAATTGGGGGTCATGATGTGTTACTAGACGCCGCTCATGACTTGCTTAATTCAATAGTTGAATTAAACGGCCAACATAACCGGGAACCTAATGGGTCACACACTTAGAAGATAGAGAGTTGATATAAAACTAAATTGGATGTGATCCAATAATGAGGGACTTCACACTGGGGATTAGACAAAGCTCTTGGATTAGAAGAATCTCGGGACTAAGAAGACTCATTTAGAGAATGGAATAGGAATAGCTTGCTCATGGGCTTAAGGCCCATAAGGGAGCATGTTATCATGCATGGAGATTCATGTAGCATATTCCATCTTTGAGTGAGGGCACTTTAGTCTTTTGATAGGGTAGTTTTCTCCCATAAATATATGGTTATGGGAGAAACCCTAACCCTAATGGTTGATCATATAAACCTTAATCCCAAAGGTTGAGATAGTCGTGGGTTCTCTCTTGTTCTAGAGAAGAATGAAGAAGAAGAAAAAAGTTTGTTCTCCATCTCTCATTGAGACAAAACTTGGCTAGCACAGAGTTTGATCTCAAATCTGTCTCCTTGGAGGTTCTCGAGTCTCATATTTGTGTGGATACCGTTAGAGATGAACGTAGGATGTGATTTGTTTCTATTCAAGCTACAAACACCCTCCAAGAATAGATCTACAAAGGTATATCATCTTTTGAACTCGTGGTTTTGGTTTTGGTTTATTTTGATGAACTATGATGGTCCATTTGGTGGCAAATCTACTTTAAAGTGTGGCAAATCTACGTCATGGTGTGAGGAAAAGGTGAAGTTGATAAGTGTATTTTACACCTATTTTATTGATGTTTAACTTGAGTTTTTATCAAATTTTTACGAAGTTATAACTCATTCTAATCCCATGGTGTTTATTTGGCAAGAAAGGCAATTTCAAGGAAACAATGCCATGAGGAGTCGTTGTGGCAAGTCATCGAGTCAAGCTCATTAGTACACCCTAACATACATGTGCACGCCCTAGCGTGCAGGAACAACCTTCTACGATGTCTTCTAGTATGCCCCTAACGTACACAATGCATGCTCTAACGTGTAGCAGCCAATCCAAACCAGCAGCAAAGAGTCTCTAACACACCTTAGCGTGCTCTCCTATGCCCTATCATGTAGTCGGGATTTTTAGCACTTTTAGACCCTTGTGCCCTTAATGATCAAATCTTTGTATATAAGGAAGGTAGGAAAAAGATGTAGCGTATGGGGAGACAAAGGCAGAACGATGGTGGGTTGGGAGATGAATTGAAGCCTCACCGACGAGAGATCTTAGGAGGAGACGAAATTTCTTCATCAAAACCTAGATTTTACTCTCTTTTTCTCTCTATTATCATTTATGTTTTTGTTTCCTTCTCTTTTTAGGATGTTCTAAGTTATTTTTCTAGGGCTACGATATAGCCTTGATTGGAATTGATTGCTGGAACCTTGTATTACTAATATATATATATATATATATATATATATATATATATATATATATATATATATATATATAGTAGAGGGTATATAGTATATATATATATATATATATATATATATATATTTGTTTATTCTATTAGATGTTTCATACTGTTTTCATTATAGATAGATTGTTGGTCACCTTCTATTTGATTATAGCTTTTGAATCTAGGCTAAGAAGCCAAATTTCTTAAGGAACCTATTTGAATCATTGTTTAATGCCTAGAGATAGAGATATCCTAGGGTTTAGCATGGAAATTAGGATTCTTGAACTTAATGACTCACTTAGCAATTAAGGCAGAGATGACCTTAACCTAAACTAAAGAGATGTATTGAAAACTAAAGAAAGAGCAATTGCACCTAAAGTGATATTTGCCAACAAAAATTTAACAAAACGCATTAATTTAAATCAAATTCCTTCAATTGATTGTAATCATGGTGAAATCTATGCCCTAGGGTTTTTAGATTATTTTAGGTCTTCTTGTTTTCTTGAGTCTTTCTTGTTAGTTTAGGCCAACATTTGCATGCTTGATCTTTTTTATTTTGTCTTTCAACCAAGTCTTTGTTCATCCAAATAGAGTTTAAGGCTAGATTAGGATTGGTACTTAATAGCACAATCCTCGTGGGTTCGACACTCTCTTATCACTGTATTACTTGTTAGCGATGTGTATACTTGCGCAAATTTAGTTGTCCTATTGTAACTAACAAGTTTTTGGCGTTGTTGTCAAGGATTGTGTTTTTCTACTAATATTGATTTGAAATAGCCTGATTCTACTTTGGATATAATTTAGTTTCATTTTATTTCTTTCAGTATTATCTTATTTCCTCTTTTCTATTTTACTTTTGTTTTCTTTTTGTTTTTGTTTTATAGGAACTTGATTCACTATGGATGCTTTCAAAAAATTAGCAAATCAAGTGGCTCTCCTAAATCTGCAACTTCAAATTAAGCAGTTATCTTATGGTCCAAATCAAAGGGTGAAATGCCAAGGTTGGAATCCGCATGTGCCTATGGGGCAATTTCAGTATGTGGGTAATTACAGTCAGTATCATCATGACCCATACCCGAACACATACGACCCAAGATGGTAGCACCACTCAAACCTCTCATGGAACACAAACCTCTCATGGAATGCTTCCCAACCTCCACAAGAGAAGATGTCAAACCTTGAAGATGAAATGGCTAAATTAGCCAATTCAATGGTTGAAATGGAAAATGCCCAATTCAAGAATGAGATAAGCCAACCTCTGCAAGAGAAAATCACAAGTCTAAAAGAAGAAATGGCTAAATTGGCTAATTCTCAGGTTGAATTGGCTATGTCTCAAGCCAAATTCACTAAGTCCCAAACCTAATTCATGAATTAGACAAGGGCAAATTTCAAAATTCAGTTAAAACAACTCAAGAGCTTGGAGGTGCAAGTTGGGAAAATGGCTAAGATGCTCTTAGAAGAACAACAAGAGAGTTTGCCTAAACTTGAGGAGCCTAATAGAGTAGAGGTATATGCCAAGGAGCTACATCAACTAGTTGGGGAAGAAAAGGGGTCAATTTCTCTAGAATCGGAAGAGACGAGGAAAGAAGTAGAAAAGACAATTTTGGAGATGACCCTTTGTGGAGACGTGCATGAGGAGTTGCAAAGTAAGAAAATTCTCTATATTTTAGAGGTTGAGGAAATAATATTAGCATTGAATGAAAATGAGAAGACACCCATTGTGGAGAAAGAGCAGGCAACCCTAAGACCACTTGTGCTCAAACAGCTACGTGAACACATTCACTTCATGTTAGGGAAGCATGGAAGGAAAAATCATCATCCATCCAGTAGTTTGAAGAGTCAAGATGGACTCTAAAAACGTAGTGCTTCTTGGGAGGAAAAGCAAACTCAATAAGTTTCCTTTCCTTTTTTTTTTCTCAATTTTAGTTAGTTTTGAGTTTGCTTTTAGATAATTTTTCTTTCTTGATCTTGTTTTTCCTTGTTTTAGTTTTGGTTTTCAAGTTTTTGGAGGTCAAAAGTTGGTTTTGGAGGTGAAAATTCTTGAAAAAAAAGAAGTTCAAGCCTCAATTTTGCTTCAAGGATCGTGAATCACTTTTGAAAGCTAGAGATTACCAATGCACATTTCAAGATTTTTGAAGAAAAAGGGCAAGACATGGGTATTATAAGCAAGTCATACTCATTGGAGCTATTTCCGGAGGCTTGATTACCCTTAGGGAAATTCTCTTTACCTGTTCTTTCTTATATATCACATTAAATGGAATGTTCATCTCAAGTTTTAGGGGGTGTATTTAATCTATAATCGATTTTTGTATCTTGTTTCCTATGTGCCTACTTTTTTTTTTTATTTAGTTGTTTACTTGAGTTTAGTTTCTTTTGTTTAGTTTGTTGTCTAGGATGTGTTTTGAGTCAATAAGAGATGCGCTGCTTAACCTGGCAGTGAGAATATCTGTCATTGTGCTTAAAAAAATTTAAGCGAATACTCATGCTCATAGTTGTGAAAGGCGCGCCAGGCGATGGCGCAGCGGAGCGCAAAGCATGGCGCCTCGCACCCGCGATCTCTTCACGGCTGCCATAAAGGCGCGCCTTCGAGGCTGCCTCCACAAAGCGCGCTATCATTGTAGGTATGTATTCTTCCTCTTCTTCCTCCTTCTTTCTTCTCGCTTCTTCTCGCCTGCTTTTTTTTTTTCTCGGCCGACGCGCCGGTGTGACACCACAACTTAGGCCATAAACGAGCTGCTTGGTCTTCTTCTAGACATAAAACGACGCTGCGACCTTTATTATTTTTTAAACCTCCCAAACGACGTCAAGATTCAAGTCACTATCCAAACGACGCGGATAAGTGACTTAAAACGGTTCCAAAATGATGTCGTTTTGGACTCTGGCAATCCCAAACGATGTCGTTTTAGGATGTGCCGAGAATTAAAAAAAATATACTGCTACTTTCCAAAACGACGTCATTTTGTATCAAAACAACGACAGCTTTTGGTTATAATCTCAAAATTGTTTTTGTAGCCTACCATTTTCGCCTTTCGTTTCTAAACAAACTCAACACTCCCAACAATGGTACAAGATAGGAAAATGCGTAACAACCAAAATACTACAGTAAGAACATTTTGGAAAACAAGGAAAATCTCTTGTTTCCACGGCATTTTAGTTTCCTTATCACTTTTTAATTTTTTGTTTCCACTTTTTTCATGATTTTGGTCTAAGATTTGAACTTATAAATGAGTAATGAGTCCATGAATCATTTATTTGTTTTATAGTTATTACGCAAAAACATCACATGTTTTCTACAAATGTATTATGTTAATATTTTTCTTTGGTTCAATCTAATGTTGACTTAATCATGAAATTGAACATTTAGAGCATTAGAATTTATTATTTAGACTATAAAATCCACAAAACTACAAAAACATGGAGATAAAATGAGTATATAAGATATCACTTAATTAAACTGACTTAAAACGACTAAAAACTAACAACAAGACTTAAATAAATAAAAAATAGAAAAAAGAAAAGAAAATAGAAAACCCAGACTTAGGTGACTTTTTAAGCCAAACCCCACTCCTTCCTCATAGTCGGGACTGTTATAGAACTGGAGATTCCTATCTGTGTGCCATGCATGTTTTATAGAACTCCTCTATCTTGCTTTTCATGGAGTCATCCACATGGTCTTTCATCATAGTGTCAATCAAGTAGGCATCTCCCGGATCATCCTCTTCTCTACCAAGGCTTGGCTTCTTCATTGTGTTGTTCATCTCTAAGGTCATGTCCCTAAAGTTGATGTGCATGACCATTCCACCATAGTCCATTAACGCGCCACTAAGATTTTTACTCATGATATATCCAAACACCCACCACAAATACACAAATATCGCTTTTCAATACCGTAGCTCTATGCTACTGTGTTTGATACCATTCAAATCAATTGCACTCATTTAAGACATATCAAATGCTCATTTTGTAAAGTTAGATAATTAACTTTAAACATATATATGTAAACATCATGAATCAGTTAGGGCCCCATCATTTGTTCACAAATGATTTTTGCTTTTTTTCTTTTCATTCGACAGGGTATTATATGCCCATTCGGGTCACTTACCTTGATACAATATGACATTGATAATACTTTCAATATAAGAATAACATTTACAAACGAAAATCGAGTTCATTCTTTCTAATTATAGTCAACACAAAAAATAGTCAAATCTAACTATGTATACATATGACTGAGCTTTTTACTATCCCCTCCTATGTGGCTTAAGATTAACAACTCATCCAATGCCTGCCAGATTTGCTCCTTTCAAAGATTCACACATGATAAATTAATGCCGCATATTTTTCACAGTTATATTTTTCATAGTTCTTCCATTTCAACTTAATACAAATCATGCAATTTTTTCAAACAATTTTCTAACCTTTTTGAATGATTAATGCAATACAATACATATATTCATTTCACATACATTCATTTACGCTTATTTGATCACAATCAAATATGCACTTTCATATGCAATAAATCTATTCAAAACAATGAATCATATTTACTAATTTTTCTATCATTTCAATTTTGTTCCTTAAATAAATTTAACTCATGCTTTAGGTAACACATGATAACTAATCATCAAGATGTCCACATCGTTTCAGATAAAAACATTTTGTTTTATAACACAAAGACAGCCTACTGGCGCCACCTGACTTGATTAAAAATACTCAGGAACACCACCATATTTATCCATCAAGACCGGGAGTGACACATCATTACATTCGTCATACACGTTAATTTGACCCTTATTGGTATACCTTAATCTATCCTCAACTCGAATTTAACAAAGAATATTCATTATGAGCTCAAATTATTCATAGCAAAAACAAGATAGTATGTACATTTATACAAACAATTCATTTCTTCAATTATCAATACAATTTTTTCTCTACATGCAAAACATTTGCACCAATTGCCTCTAAATCACTTAAACAAACTCAATATGTTTTTTCTATAAATCATTTTTAAACTCAAATCATTTGTAATCATTCAAAACACTTTTCCAAATTAGAGTAGAGAGAAGTAGAACAAACCCCAAAAATGAAACAAAAGAGAGAAGTCACAGAACAAAACCAAAGTTTATTGCACTTGACTCAATCCTTGAATCTCGATCAACTTGACTTTCCCTCCTCGCGCCCTATTTCAATACAATTAACAATCATATTATTAATTAAGATTTCAGGAGAGTTTATTCCGTGTTTACTTTCACCCTACTCCCTTCCACATATTCTTCCTTCTTTAAAACTTTACCATTTGTTTCTGAGAAATTTGAAACATGCTCATTTTAACCTGTTTTGTGTTATGACCACCCACATACCTGCTCACTTCACTTAGGGTTCCTTAAAGGAAAACTCAACTTAAACACCAACACAACCAAGTAATTAGTACACTTGGTGCTACAATCAAATTTTTAGCAACTATGTGAGAACCAATTTCTATTCAATGGAATATTGTTATATTCTAGACTCAAAGATCTTTTCGTAGAGCCCCACAACTTAATCTGAGTTCCGACGAAAAAGCAACAACAGCTTGCAACAAATTTATGCGTTTGCGAAAAAAATTTCAAGGGTCGTGGACTGCTAAAAATTTGCATTCTCCAGCCGTTTTCTTCCTTTCATGTTTAATCTATTTGAAAAAATTTAGCCAACACTAAATCAGTCCATTTGCACTAATAGGAACACACATGCAATTTTCTTGATGATGGGTCTCAAATTACTTTACACCACTCAAAACATTCTAATATTTTTTTGTTCCAAATGTAGTTATCATGATATCCACGCTCATACGTTAACCATGCGTATTTGTTCGAACAACATAAAACTTGAAATGAGTATATAAGGCAGCAACAAACCAAAAAGAGTCAAGCTCTAGCCCTTTTCCTTTCGCCTTGATCTTAACTCAGTTTTATCTATACTCGACTTTGTCTAAACACAAACACAAAGAAAAACAATGAAATATCACGCTATTCTAGGTTTTAGCTGATTTCACCCCCATCGCTTTTCCATGCATCTAGACTAGAGTTACACTTACCTTGCAAGAAAGGACGAAAACCCTAGTTTTTTTTGCTTGACCTATCCGAAATGCTTCACCATAGATCGGAATCTACAGTTGGCTCAAGAAAGGAATCGGTTAGGCTTAGATGAGACAGTTTATTTGGGGTTTGAATACATCATTTCACTTATTTTCTGCCTCTCAAAATGGAATGGAGATGAGGGTTTGAGAGAGGAGTTCGTGGTAGGAGAGAGAGTTGAGACGTAGAGAATGAGAGTGAAATTACAGAAATGTCTCTCAAAGACCAATATTTGGTCTTTAATCCAAATCTCCACTAAGCTTCATGTTTGGCTACACACTACCCCATTTTCTCATTTTTTCACTTTAAAGCCATTTCAACTTCACTGCACTTCATTTCATTTCATTTATACTTTGGCACCATTATTCATTTACACCCTTAGGTCCCTATTTGAATTTCACCTTGTTTGTCTTTGTGATTTTCTGTTTGCATCATTTTTTCTGTTTTCAACCATTTAAACGCCAAAAAAAATATAATTTATTTTATTTTACACCCTAAACATGTTATAAAACTGTTAGGATACTTTCAGGGCGTTACACCTACAATTAACGAGAGCATTGGTAGTAGCAAGGAATTGTCTACCCAAAATCATTGGAACATGGTTTGGTCCCTTTGTTGTTGGTTTAGTGTCAAGCACAACAAAGTCAACTAGAAAGTAGAAGTTTTTGACTTGCACCAATATATCTTCAACTATCCCCCTATGGATCTTCATTGATCTATCAACCAATGAGAGGGTGATGTTGGTTGGTTTTAGCTCTCCTAACCCTAGTAGCTTGTAGAAGGAGTAAGGTTAGATGTTCACACTAGCTCCCAAATTTAGCAATGCTTGCTCAATGTGTGAATCTCCTATATTGACTGAGATTATGGGGCACCCTGTATCTTTATACTTAACCGGTGTCTTGTTTTCAATGATGGAACTCACTTGCTCGGTGAGGAATGCCTTCTTGTCAATATTCAGTCCTCTTTTTAGTGCACAATTCTTTGAGAAACTTTGCATAAGGTGGAACCTGATTGATCGTGTCTAGCAAAGGAATATTCACCTTAACTTGCTTTGGAATCTCAAAGATCTCGGGATAGTGACTTGCCTTCTTTTTACCCTTAAGTGCATTCGAGAATGGAGGAGGGTGACGTGTTCCATGCTTCCTTCTTTGATGATGACCTTTTAAGGTTTCCTTTCCACTTCCTTGGAAAGTTGCTCCTCCTTGTCTTGCTTAGTTGCTACCCTTTTTCCAATTATTTCATAATTTTCATCATCATCCTCTTCATGCAAGAAAGGTGGAGAGGGCTGATTGATTTGCTTGCCATTCCTTAGTGTCATGATGGTCTTGATTTCACCCATTTGTGCTGGTTATCCTTCATTGGCAACCACTTTATGCATGCCTGTCAGGTTCTATTGAGGTTGAGATGGAAATCTCCCCTTCTCTTGTGATGTGTGAGTGTTGGCAAACTTTGAGAGGATGTTTTGCATGTTGTCCGTCTTAAGAGCCATGTCATTTTGAGACATCTCCATGTGGTCCACTCATAGGGAAAATTTCTTGTTTATTCCCCTTTGCTCACCTACAAAATCATCAACTTTGCTTACCTATTTTTGCAAGGCTTATTCTAGGGCATTACCTGAAGAAGAAGCATGTTGTTGATTTTGCCCTTTACTGAAATTCTGATTTTGTTTCCATGAGAGGTTTAGATGATTCCTCCAATTTGGATTGTAGGTGTTGCCATAGATGTTCTAGCTTGACCCATCTTCTTCAATTGAGACACTTCCCATCCTCTATATATTTCAGCCACTTGATTCAAATAAGCCATAGCCTCATCCCCATTCTTTGTAACACCCCGAAATATGCCCTAGCAGTTTCCAGGCTTGTTTAGGGTATATTAAAAGCTAAATTGAATTTTTTGAAAATAAAATGAGAGACCCGGAATTAATAATAAAGCCAAGGGTAAAGTGGTTTTTACCACTGAGACATAAAAGGCATAAAACAACAAAAGTTTATATGCAAATATGAAATTTGAGAAAAGATGGAATAGAAATTAGAAAGAGTTAAAGACCTAAATGCAAAAATGAGAAAGAAGCTAGTACAAACATACCAGCAACCAGCACGATTTTATGTCTGATATCAGATCCCACTTCTTATAGAACTGCATCAAAAGAGATCCACTAGTCAAAAAAGAAGTTGATATTAATTAGAATTAAAACAACTGATTTAAAAAAAGAATAACTCAAAGTGATCAAAGTGAAATAATGAAACTTCAATCAAAAAATGGTTTTTATCAAACATATTTAAGAAAAGATATTTTATTAAGATCACTTGGTCTCATTTGGAGGAACCAAAAACTTAAAAAGCAGGGTAGTGAGGTGTGAAGAACAAAGGTTATAAAGAGAAGAAGGAAGAATAGAAGAGAAAGCGAAGACAAAAAGGTAAGTAATCCTCAGTTGTTTGAAGTGACACAGCCGTAAGCCGTGTCGTGAGAAAACCACCTCAAAATTACCTCGCAGAAACACGCGCCCCTTGACTTTCAGCCCCCAGCCAGCACTTCAACAGAACGATTTTTGAAAACAAAGAAACCACATGGAATAAGATAGGCTGAACCTTCCCTTGAGGTTGATCGGCGAAGGTGTCAGCACTGATATGAGTTTAGAACAACCCAACAATCCCGTCAAGAGTTATGGTATCAGACCATATCACGAACCCGCCCCGGAGCAATCCGCCAGCTTCGGTCGGTTACTTTTACAATTTGAGTCAACTTATCTCGAGCGCGGCAGGAATACGTCACGAAACTGGTCATTCCAGATGCGGTATTTGATGGTCGTAGCTCATCCATTCAGGCGGTGCGCGCATGTCCGCATCTCAAGGCAATCTTCGAGCAGACCCAATCTTTGATCTTACCGTCGCACCCACGTTACGTTATTTTTCGTCATAGATCGTTCACAGATTACTTCACGCGTACCCAGTCGAACCCACAGTTTATCCGTCTCGCCAAGACCTCGGTCATCCAAACATCTAGCACACCTTCCGTTTGATCAGTCGCTACACCATTCGTTAAAGAACAATACATCCTGCAAACTATTGAACATAATGTCCGTAAACATTTGAGGACTTTAGAAACCTTGAGTTGCCAACTCCGTGATCTGCATTATCCGAACTATAAGAATCTTTGAACATCAAAACGGAGCGTTTACGTCGCAGGCTCCAACGGTCGCAGATCTACTGACGCTCCTACAGATACCGCCGTCAGCACCACACGCGCTTCGCCAGCAGCACAGATCTTTGTCGCCGTCATAACCACGAATCTTCGCAAAGAATCTCACGGCGTTATTTGATCTTCGGTTCCGGTTAAACGAAATCCAATCCGATATTATCGACATTGAACGAACCATCTTCCGTGTACGAATACAACCTTCGGCGTCACGATCGCCATTAGCTTCGATCGAACGCCGTTACGCCGCAGATGGAATACAACATGTTTAACGCAGATTGTTCCAGCGTTTCGAACGACGAAACGACAAAACGAACTTATTAATAACGTTGTCACGTTACCGGTCGCAGAACGACAGCTACGCTTCATATTATGCCGATCGAACCATTATAACCGGCGTTGAGAATAACGAAGAAGTACTGATGAGCGAACGATACCGAACGGTTTTACGTGAATATTGTTATTACGCTATTACACACTGAAATATTTTTACTTAATGATCATGAAACTGAGGCCATGAACTTGTCATCACATGTTCCAAGCATGAATATATGTTATAATCATACAAACTGTTGAAAATATATAATTTTTAATCCAGCATACAAAAATGTGATCCTCAAATTTATCTAAAATATAACTATATATCGCAGATGTCCATTGCACGGAAAATCACTGATATCTATATTATCCTCTCAGAATATCATATCATACGTTTCAATATACGAACCTGAAATGATATTTGAAAAACCGAATGAATGTGAACGATGATAAGGACGGGATTCATCAAATGGAATCATAAATGTGAATACGTAGCGAATTGGGAATTGAAATGTGATATTTGAAACCGAATAATGTGAATGATGATAAAGATGATTCATTAAACTTTAACTGGCCATAAATGTGAATTGGCGTTGATATAGAATAAACCGCTTGGACGGATGCACAAATCGGCATCCGCCACGGCGCACCCCTAAATGTCCAAATGTCCCACTTCGCGGATGCACCAACGGGCATCCGTCATGATAGCATATGGCATGACTGATACCACATGCTCGGTGCACAACTGCATCCGCTGGGCGACGAGACCGAATACCGATACCATGTCGGGTCCACCAAACGGCATCCGCTGATGGAGACCGAATTGTAAATGTGTAGGCACATTACCGGTCGATAATAAGGGCTGGATCATTAACCGAATCCGGTATAAATGCACTGAATAAATAAAGTGAAATAACCAACATTATTTGTAGTGTAAATGGATTTTTATAGTTATGCTTAAATCTCATAAATTGAATTGTGAATTGAATTATTGCATTGAAAATGCAATGCTGTGATGTTATGCTAAATGATTTGTAAAATGAAAGTACGTGAAATGATATAATGATATATGGGATATAAAGCATTATTTTGTTAATCAGAATGCTTAAGGGCTTGCCCGAAGTGCTTCCGCATAATTTAAAAAGTTCAAAATGGAATAACACAAACAACATGTTTTTGAGAAGATAATTGAAATGTTCCAGTAATCGGGCTCCGGCTTGGATCCGCCAATCGGGTCGAGTCGATTCGGGTCGCGACACTTTTGAAAACGAAAATTTAATGTAAACAAAATGTTTCGAAAAGATAATTGAAAATGTCGGCAACTGTGCTCTGCTTGATCCGGCCAACCGGTTGAGTAGGGATTCAGTCGCGACACTTTGGAAAAACGAAAATTTAATAAACGAGCAACTAAATGAATTAAACGGTGTATCGGTCGATCGTTCTATGCATTGATACACTTTCGTGATAAGTTCCATTTTCCATCAGAGATGTATAAGTTTTGTTTGGAATAAGATCCTACAATGTCATACATAGAAGATATAAATTGAAATTGTAGCACATACACGGCATAATTTATACAACGGATAATGATTTAAACCCGAAAAGGATAAACCTACATGTGTAATATGATATGAGTTAGAAGTCACATACAATTAGGCTTCAAGTATATGCATAAAGGGAAAAGTAAATGTCAAAAGATTGTGACGGCGATTGTTATTGGTCAAACATCAGGTTTCCATATGTTCCCCACTCAAAGCTTAGCACCTGCAAACCAATCCGTAGGTGCACCGAAGAGGAGATAAAGAGGACATGATATTCCACACCAAAGAAGATGGTGTCATTCTAGATAGGTGCTCACCAGCACTGCTTTTCTCCCGATCTCTGAGATGTTTTATTAGACATATATGTATAAGTGTTTGTATAAGCAAATGGACTTAGTATATGTGTATAGATTTTGATGGACACCACCCCGTGGTAGTTCTTTGTATATGTAAATGATTTTTGGTTATTACAAAATTGTTTGTATACCCACAGGTATAAGTCTCAAATTTCAAAAAAAAAGGTAAAGAGTCCCAAAGATATGGTTTCAAGACCTTAAACCGTTCGATCGCCACCATTCTTAATCGTGAATCTAGTATTACGACATTCTTAGTAAAGAAGGAGCCATTGCAAATGCTTTCAACAAGTCTCTTGTGGTCTAGGCTTAGGCCTTCATATAAGTAGTTGATGAGTCCTAAATTCATCTATTTTTAATTCACTTTTCTGCCATATTTTTAGCAGTTTCAGGTCTATTTTAATGCCAAATTATGGAATATTCACCAACTTTGTGTTTTGCATATTTTAATTGAAAAAGGAGATAATTCCATCATAAAATAAGAAAAAAAAATGGCAATTCCATTCTCTGGCTGCGGATATATTTTTTTTTGTGTGTTGCATTAATTTCAAGGCATCATAAGAACTATGTTTCACAAATAGTCAGAAGCCCAACAAAGTCAAGCTGAACTCAAGGCAGAAATAGAATATCTGTCGCGACAAAGAGTTTTCTGTCATGACATTACTAAAGGAGAATGTAAATAAGACTGTCTCAACAATGATCAAGGCAAATGGAAAAGGAACTTTGTCACGACAATCCTAACTCATTACAACATGCGCGAAGAAGATTAGTGATGAACCCATCGCCACAAAAGACGCCTCTTCGCCACGAAAAATGGCAAGGATATAACACAAGTCAGCTGTGACAAGTGTTGTTTTGTTGCGATAAAGTTTTCAACATGAGACTAGCTTAAGGAAGCATTTCTGTCGTGACATAACATTTATTCACACAAAGAGAAGAGAACTGTCAATAAAGATTATTTCGTCAGCGAAGTAACAAAAACATGAGGTTTGAAAGGGACCGTCGCATAAGGAATTCTCTGTCGCGATAAGAAGTCGAAGAGCAATAAGAAGAGAATGGCGACTAAAAGAATCTATGCATATTATAATTAAGAATTGAGGCGTAATCTTTCACAACAATGACTTTTTTGCCGCCATTGAACAAGCTTTCTTCATAATAAAAGTTTCGCAGAGGATAAAACTAAGTCGCTAATGAAGATAATTGTCTCACACAAAACACTGAGAATTCGAGATCGCCTGCTACGCGTCATGATTAAGGATTTTTATGTCTCAACAAACAGTCACCAAATTACAAGGACTAGCAAGAAGAAAAGTCTGTCATGGATAAAAGAAAACTTTGTCATAACAGAAGGGATGTTTCGTAGGAAAATGCTTGTCGCGACAAAGAAAATTATGTCGCGATAGTTTCGCAGGCGTATGTAGCAAAGAGCTGATGTAACAATGAAGTCACGACACAAGACATTCCTATTACGATAAGAGCAAGACTACTGCATCAAAACTCTGTCGCAACATAATCCAAGACAAAGCTCAGAAAACCTGTCATGATAGAAAACTGCATGCTGCGATAGAAGCCAGCAACAAAGACTAAAGACTCTATCGTGACAGAACTTTCTATGTCGCGACAGAGTGACCAAAGTGGGTCAAAAATTTGGGGATCCACAACATAGTTTTGAAGTGCGGCCCAACATTGAAAAGTCTATAAATATACGCATCTATGGCACTCATACTCTGAATTTGGTGACTTTCGGCAAATATGACCTCTTATTATTTTTCATATTTTTATCTTTTATTTCTTTTTTATATGATTTAGTTTGAGAGGTTTTTAGTTATTTTCTTTTGATTTTCTTAGAGTTAAGTAATGAATTATAAAAACAGCCGGGACTTCTCAGGAAATTTTCTTCCTTATTGTTTTGAATAAAATGGAGTTTGGAAAATTTTTGGAGTTTATTTATTTCAGTTTGTTTACACTTTTAGTGAATTTTTCTAATCAATTAGTCACTTATATGAGTGAACCAGTTTTGAAAGGTTGAGCTCCCTCTGGGAATGGGTCGATGATGATTATTATTTTTATGCACAAAGTGGAAGAACGCCTTAGTTAAAATTCTTGAATTTATTTGATTGGTATTATTTTTTAACTTAATTGTTCCAAGTACTAGTATTATGTACCCAAACAAAGCTTTATCTGCTCGATTTAGAGGCTCCTCAAGTGACACACAAAGATAGAGAACCCCGAGGGTATAGAGTCAGTTTTTGTGGGTATGGTAGACTAATACTTAGAACTAATGAACTCAAAGATTACTGAGTAGATCTACTAACTTACTCATGGCTTATGATAGTTCGATGAAGTATCAACACTGTGAGAGCTTTTCCTTCTTCGACAAAGATCTGATCCCAGACAGCATCTAATCAAGGAGATGGAGAATTTCATCAATATTAAAGGATGAGGTGTCATCTAAATTGGAGAAGGCTTGCAATATCCTGTCTATGGGGGCAAGAATTCTTCAATCCAAAGATTTGAGTGTGAAGTACTGAAAAGGAAAAATACCTAAATCTTAGAAAGAGGATTATATCTTACAAGTAACTGATTAGATCCATGAGTTAGAAATGAACATGAATCTCTAATTAGTGCAGCATGGTTAAGGAGAACTAAACGTCTCATAACGTATCTTAACAAATTTAGCTTTCAACTTAGGTGTTGGGCTAAGATTTAAAATGGTGCATAAATTGACAATTACCATTGTTTATTTCTTATGAGTCTAAACTCATCTATTTCTTTAATCCATTTTTCTGGCATAAGCTTTAACACTTTAGATCTATTTTTATGCCAAATTATGGAATATTCACCAACTTTATGTTTTGGTGTGTTATTTGAAAAATAGAGAAAAGAAGTTATAAAAGAAGCAAAAAGTGTGGAAAATGCAAAGCAGCTTTGTCGCTACTTATTGTAGATGTCACGCACAATAAAATTCAAGCATGCCAAAGGAACGGTGTTAAAGCTAAGTACTCAAATGTCGCAACAAAGTTCGATATAATCATGGTTGAAAGATACTTTACATGACAAAGAGTTTTTCTATCGCAACATTATTGAAGAATATTGTGAAGAAAACTGTCATGACAATTCTTGACTCTGTTGCAACAATGATTAAAGCAGGGAGCAAAGAAGTTGTGTCGCGACAATATAATTTTTGTCACAACATAAAATCTACAACAGATAAACTCTCGTCGCAAAGACAATTGCCGCGACAAATGTCAGACATAAACACAAGTCAACTGAGACAAGTGTTTTTATGTTGCAGCCAAAGTTTTCAAAGATCAATCCGGGCCAGAAATATTACCGCCGCAACAAAGAAAATCCTATCGCGACATAACATTCAGAATTCATAACCAAAAGCAACAAAATCTCTGTCACGACAAAGATTATTTTTGTCGCTACAAACAAAACATGAAGAATGTGAATTCCCTGTCGCGACAAGAAGCTGAAGAATAACACAAGAAGAATGGCAACAAAGAAATTCTTGTTGCGACATAATCAAGAGTTGAAAGTAAAACCTTGTCGCAACAAAGAAGTTTTCTGTCGCAATAATAAAAGCTTTGGAATGATAAAATTCTATCGCGACAGAGAAAAATTATGTCGCGATAGAAATTGAAGAAGAATTGAGAATGGCCAAGGTAATTGTGTCGCAACAGATAATTCTAGGTCATGACAACTGGCTGTGAGGGCAAAATTAGAGAAGAAAAGTGCATGCGACCAAGGTTTCTGCAATGGCGTGAGAAGTGCTTTGGGACTCGAAATCTTATTGTGACGGAGAAAACTCTGTCGTGGCCAATTAATGATTTGAAAGTAAATGTTTGTCGCAACAAAGGAGAAAATTATGTAAGTAACAAAGCGCGGAAGGGACAAGAACATGAGTGGCTCGTTGCAAGCAAAGTTTGGTGATAAGGCCTGAGCATTCCTATCAGCGAGAACAAGACTGCTGAATAAAATTTATGTTGCGACATTATCAAAGTATGTTGCAACACAATCCAAGAGCAAGCCTAAAGAATAGGTCGCGATAGAAAACAAGAAGCTACGATAGAGGCAGCGATAAAGACTGGAAGCTTTGTCTCAATAGACCTTTTTATGTCGCGACAAAGAGACCAATGCGGGCCAGAATTTTGGGGATCCACAACGCAATTAATGAAGTGAGGTCTAACATTGGAAAGCCTATAAATACACACTTCTAGGGCTATGTGCGCAACTTTGGCAACTCCAGGACGTTTGGGGGGTTGAAGACTCTTGTATATTTTTTTATTTTTTTATTTTTATTTTCCATTTTAGTAGATTTAGTTCTAGTGTAGCTTTATTTTGTTAGTTTTTCTTTAATTTTCTGGATTTGGGTATTGTACTGAGTGCAGCTTCGAGTTAGAGTTTGATGTAAATGGATGATTGAAAGTTTCTGGAGTTCATTTATTTCAGTTCGTTCATGATTTCAGTGAATTTTCCTAATTAGTTAGTCACTGATATGAGTGAACCAGTTTTGAAAAGTTAAGCTCACTGGAATTAGATTAGGTGATGATAGTCATTTTTCTGCATCAGGTGGAAGAAAGCTTTAATTAGAATTCTTAAATTTATTTGATTGGTATTGTTTATAAATTTACTTGTTCTCAGTACTAGTACCGTGTACCCAATGCAAGGTATTGTATCTCGCTCTGATTTTCAGGAAGCCCTCTGGGTGACACAGAGATGAAGAATCCTAAGATTATAAAGTAGTTCCTTGTGGGTATGGTAGACTAATACTATGGAACTAATGAGCTTTGAAGGATTACTCAGATAGATCACCAACTTACTTATAATTTGAGGATAGTTGAATGAAGTATCTGTTTAATCACTCAGAGGTCTCTTATCTTTTTGCTGAATTGATTCTAATCTTGTGTTAGCAAATATCTAATCAAGGAGATGGAAATTTTCATCAGAAGTGTAGGATGAGGTGTCGTCAGGTGGAGAAGGCTTCTTGATATCGTAATCACATGGAGGCAAGAATTCTTTAGTCCTAAGATCTGAGTATGAAGTACTAAAAAGGAAAAATACTTAAATCTTAGAAAGAGGGTTACATATTACAAGTAACTAATTAGAATCATGTCTTAGAAATGAATATGAACCTTTAATCAGTGAAAAGTATGGTTAAGGGAGAAATCCAAACTATACTACTTTGCATCGTGACAAACTCAGCTTTTCAATTCATGGTTGAGCTATGAATCAAAAAGATGCAGAAATTGATTATTACTAATTGATCCATGTCCAATTTTGTCTCACTCGATGAATCCTCAACCCCAATTTTATTAAACTTTATTTTTTTATATTAAAGATTTCAGTCTAGGACTACATTTTTAGTCCTCTTATCATCATAACAGTGGAGTTCAAATATTAATGATCTTGAGTAGTTAGAGTAGTTAGTCTTTTAATTTATCATCCTTCCTCATGGGAATGATATCTGGACTTTAAATATCCACTTTTATTACTTGTGACCTGTGCACTTGCAGTGATCAAGACCACACACACAAATTTTAAATGAGTCATTTTACAACAAAGAACAATTCCATCTTTTCATGTATATGAAAAATGGTTTTAACAAGTTTTTGGTGTCGTTGTTTTTTGTGCCGTTAGTCGAGGAGAGAAATGATAAATTTAAAGATCAATATTCTAACCAAAAAGGGATTTACTAATTTGGACATTTTTCTTTTTGATATTATTTTTTCAGAAAATCAGCAGTTTAATGGCGATAATTAAGCAAATATGACATTTTCTATGAGCTTAATGAATATACCTGCCTCCCATAGAATTCATTTGATCTTTGTGTGTTTCTATTTCAAGAAGATTTTAAATGCATAAAAAACCATAAAGCGAGACTTAACTGTATACGGACACTAAAATTGAAGAACAACTAAAAAAAAAAGAATCGGGAATATCACGGAATTAAGAATCAGTATGGAAAATCAAGAAAGACGTGGCGATTCGAAGAAGAAGAAGAAAGAAGCGAAGAGAACTCAAAACTATCTTATGTGGAGGACTTTTGGGCTGGTATCTAAGGAGTACTGCGCGATAGAGTGACTGCCGTAAAGCCCGACAATTTTGAGCTAAAGCCAACATTGATTACCATGAATGCAGCAACACCGAGTTCAGCGTCATCCCCTCTGAAAGATCCCAATAGAGCATGTGGGGAGATTCATGAGGATAATAACAGTCAAACTAAATGGGGTGAGGCTAGAAGTAGTAAAATTTGCGACTCTTCCCCTTTTAAGCGAGAGATGTGGCAACAACATGGTTTGGTTCATTGCCAATTGGATCAATGAACAGTTGGGAAGATTTAGTGGAGGCCTATATGAGCAGATTTTTTCCTCTAGCTCTAACTTATGAGAGAAGAGGAGAAATAATTGTCTTCAAGCAGGGGGAAGAGGAGAGTCTCTTCAACGCATAGGAAAGATTTAAGAGATTGTTAAAAATATGTCCTATGCATGGAATAGATTTGACCACTCAGATGGATATATTCTATCATGCCATGAATTATGCCTCCAAGGGTATAATTGATGCATCCTGCTTTGGGGCTTTTAAGAGAAGAAGTGTAGAGGAGGTAAGGAAGCTGATTGAAGACCTTGCTAAATGCAACTGAGGCTCCATCTAAAGCCGGGGCTTGACAACGGAGGCGAGGGGAAGTGGTTTGATTTAAATTTGTCGTATGACTACCATGAAGCAGCTAGATGCGTGATGAACAAACTAGGAAGCAATTAAAGGAGAGAATGCATCTTGCACATGGGATTGGAGCGGTAAAAGAGGAATTAGAAGCGTTGAGGGACAGTGAAGAAAGAGCCCTATAAGATTGAAATGCCAAATCTCTTAGTGAAGCAGAAAAGCTATCACTTCAAGCTAGCTTGACTTGCTAGCACACTGCTTACAGCACTAAGGAGACCATGAAAACTGTGCTTTCATATGTTGGAGGAGCCACAATGGGGCCCCGGACACAGGGCCAGGTACCATCAGGGAAACATGCTCAACCCAAAGTTCCAAGAGCAGGCTGATACTTGAAGAGACAATAGAGGAGAATATCGAGAATTCGAAGAAAATGACTCAATCATTTGAAGTTCAGATGCTACATTTCATGTCAGAAAACAAAAGAATTCTGAATATACATGAGAAAAGATTTTACAGACGAAAATTTCAAGCAAACTCTAAATTGTGTTTCGAGACAAATAATGCCTCTTTGAAGAATTTAGGACTCATATAGGACAGTGGCTGCGAATATGCGGGAATCAGTCAAAGGGTTTAGTTCAGGCTGACACAAGGAAGGATCCAAGGGAATGTATGGCAGTACTTATGAGAAGTGGCAAAAAACTGGATGAGAGAAGAGTTAAAAAGGACAATGAGGAAGAAAATTATCTTTGGGGGAGTGGCAGAGAGTTTGGCAGGCTGGTCGAAACTCTGAGGAAGAGAAAATAGAAAAAATGCAGCCAAAGCAACATGTGGAAAAAGAAAATCCAAGGAAAAAGGAAGAGGTTAAGGCTTATGAACCTCAGGTTCCATTCCCTTAAAGGCTACAGAAGGTAAGGCTAGAAGAGCAATTCTCTAGATTCTTAGACATGTTTAAGAAGATAGAGATCAACATTCCTTTCTCAGAAGCATTGACTCAAATGCCTCTTTATGCAAAATTTATGAAGGAGATATTGAGCAAAAAAAGAAAAATTGCTGAAGAAGGAATAGTGAGCCTGACAGCAACCTGCAGTGAAGTAATTTAGAATTATTTACCAAAAAAATGTAGGATCCAAGTAGCTTCACTATACCCTGCGAAATTGGGCATGTTGATGTGGGAAAAGCACTATGTGATTCTGGGGCTAGCATCAACGTGATGCCTCTGTCTGTTGCTAAAAGACTAAGTTTGGGGGAATTTACTCCCACAGCTATGACCTTGCAAATGGCAGACATAACACTAGCCCATCCTAAGGGCATTTTAGAAGATGTGCTGATCAAAGTGGGAAAACTCATTTTCCTTGTGGACTTTGTAGTCATTGATATAGAGGAAGACAAACAAGTCCCACTGCTGTTAGGAAGACCTTTCTTAGCAACAGGAGCAGATTTGATCGATATGAAGAAAGGAGAATTAACTCTCAAGGTTAGAGATGAGGCAGTGCACTTCAATCTCAATCATAGTTTGAAATAGCTTGAAATAAGTAATGTTGATTGTGAGATTGTAGAAAAAAAAAATCCCATTAGTTCTGAACTGATTAATGAATGTATTTTTCAAAATTCAATGAATGAAAATGAGATGAATACCTAGTCTCTTGAGCATCTTGAAGTTGAATGTCTAGACTCCAATGTTAAATTGAAAAAGGTAGTGCTTAGTGTTGAAGAAAATAATACAGAAAAATTCAATAGTTTTGAAAAGGAAGATGCTGAAGTAAACAAAAGTTCAGAGGGTTTAATTCTAAAATAATTACTTGGACATTTGAAGTATGCTTTCTTGCAACCAGAAAAAGGAAAACCAGTCATCATTGCAGCTGGACTGACTGAGCTTGAAAAACACAAACTGCTGGAGATTTTTAGAAAATATAAGGAAGCAATAGTTTGGTCCATAGAAGATCTAAAAGGAATCAACCCTTCTATCTGGATGCACAAGATCCTGTTGGAGGAGATTGCTAAAACCTCTATAGAACATCAAAGAAGGTTGAATCCAATAATGAAAGAAGTAGTCAGAAAAGAAGTTCTGAAATGGCTAAATGCAGGCTTCATATATGCAATCTCAGATAGTCATTGGGTGAACCCAGTTCATGTGGTTCCAAAGAAGGGAGGATTCACTAGGATCATAAATGAGAAGAATGAATTAATTCCTACAAGAACTGTGACAGGATGGAGAGTGTGTATATATTATAGAAAACTAAACACTGCTACTAGAAAGGATCATTATCCTCTACCTTTCATTGACTAAATGCTGGACAGGTTAGCAAGACACTCCCATTACTATTTTCTTTATTGATATTCTGGTTATAACCAGATTGTAATAGCTCTAGAGGATCAGGAGAAAGCTACATTTACATGTCCTTATGGCACCGTTGCTTTTAGAAGGATGCCTTTTGGATTATGTAATGTTCCTGCCACCTTTCAAGGATGTATGATGTCTATGTTTTCTAATTTGGTGGAAGAGGCTATGGAAATGTTTATGGATGACTTCTCAGTATATGGATCCAGTTTTGATCATTGTGTGGAAAATTTAGAAACAGTACTTCTGAGTTGTCAAGACAAAAATCTAGCTCTGAATTGGGATAAATGTCATTTTATGGTGACATAAGGTTTTGTCTTAAGACACAAGATTTCTGCTTCTGGATTGGAAGTAGACCAAGAAAAAGTTGTTGTTATACAAACTCTCATTCCACCTACAACAATCAAGGGGATAAGAAGTTTCCTTCGACATGCTGGTTTTTACATAAGATTCATAAAGGACTTCTCAAAAATCTCCAGACCATTATGTAGACTACTGGAAAAAGATGCAAATTTTGATTTTGATGAATCATGCAGATCTACATTTGAAGAAATCAAATCTAGATTAGTGATATCTCTCACCATGTTGACACCTGACTGGAACAATGATTTTGAAATTATGTGTGATGCTAGTGATTATGCAATGGGAGCTGTATTGGGACAAAGAATTGAAAAGATATTCAAGGCTATATTGTCACATCCCACTTTTATAGGCTGTGACCGGCGCTAGGGAATGGGTAGGCTTAAGGCCACCAAAACCCGTAGCAAGCCTAAGTCCCATAATTTCTACCGAAAAATTAAACAGAACCTATTCGTTTCTATAACTAATGACAAATCCTGTTGTCGCAATATCAATCTAAATCTACTAATAATTAACTCAAAATCTCATATCATGATATTATCTCAAATAACATAACAAATAGACCTCATTGGTCATCCACTAACAAAAGCGACCTCAACGGTCTCATCAAAAGAAATATCAATAAAGGTTTCATCAAAAGAAAAATTTATCGACTCAACTATTCAAAATTTGCTCCCGATTTAACCAAATAATTAACCCAATAGCAAGTTAATTCACCATGGAGCCTTAAAACTTAGACTCTCATTCACCAAATAAACAAAATAATCCATTACATGTTTCAAATAGAAGTCAAGTGGTCGAAATATGCGGATTCTCCTTTCTCATCTACCTGAAAAGGAGAAATCCAACGAGGTGAGATAACTACGTGAGTAAAATATATCACCATACTTGTGAAGCTAGGTACTCCAGGCGACTCACAAGGATGGTTATCTTTCAATCAATCAATCACCGTACATAGGTTATGCAACAAATAAGCGGCAATATGAACAACGATATCAAATGAGATTTGGGGTTTGGCTCTGAAATATAGTTTACCATTCGGGAATCCAGTGCATTCCTTTTACCTTTATCTTGGAATCCATTACATTCCAACCAAAGATCAGAGTCGAGCGGGCAGTTCTACGCCTAGAGTTTACCACCTCTCATAAGAAGGCCACTTTGGCTTTGCTCGCACCCGAGAGGGTACCATGTTCCTGCTTTGATGACCTCCCCATCAGTTAAGGCTTTTACGTGATTCATACCATCAATGACATTAACGATTACAGATTATAGTGGTATTTCATGCAACAAGAGATAACACCAAATACAATAAGAGTTAGGCGATCGTGCTCACCGCAGATATTCATCAGGACACGTGACTTGTGGCATATGACAAATTCAATTCAATGAATGCTTTCGAGAATAAGGGTCTTAATCATAGTCAATTTACTACGATCAAGTCAAACAGTAGAAAGCTTACGCTATACACATTCGAGTGCAAGTACGATATAAATTTACTCACCTCCCTATTAGTCCAGGCTCGGCTAGGCTATTCACCACTGAACGTGTGAGCCTTTCCAACCGTTTGCTATACCAATATTCATCACGAGAAAATAAATATAAAGATAGCGTCAAAATCATAGCGAGGCCATACCTTGTTATCGCTGCTCAATTAGGCCGTTTACGTTCTGTTAATTGCCTAGCGAGGCTTTTAAATAAATTTTTTTTAAAATCCCCTTTTTACTTTCCTTACCTTCAACATTCTGCCTTTTAACATCTAAATACCCAAAATTATAATTTTAATATTCAATTTCACAACTAATTTCTTATATATAATGTTTAATCACTAAACTCGTTTTTTTTTTTTTGGCAGATTGCGCATCAGTTAGTATTTTGCCTATATCTTTCTCTACCGATGTCGAAAAGACCTGAAACCAGTGGCAGATTCACTAACATCATATCTTTCAATGATGTCAAATTGGCCCCTAAATTCGTCCATTAGGTCCTCCTATGATTCTGTCCAAGTCGACCTTCAAACATAAATTCACATTCAATCGATTCAACCCTTAATTCCACTAATTACCACCTCAATTCATTCTAAATACATTTTCCCCAAATTTTAAACATTCCAGACCTAATTCATACCTCTTAGGTCACATTCTATAGATTCAAAATGCAATTGCAACCTAGAATACACATTAGAACAATTAATTCATTCCAAACAGCCCTAATTGACCATCCACAACAACCATTTATCATTAGGCCCCTTTTCCTCCAATACGGACCATGCAAAACCAAAATTAAAAACCATGGTGCTAATATACCTTCATAAGTCTCCCACCATAGAAAAAATCACAGGTTGATTAAAGGGGTGGCTGCAACAAAATTTTCTTCCTTCCCAGCCCGATTCGGTCTTAGAATGGAGAACCTAAGGTTCTCCAATTTTTTCTTTGTTTTATCTTTCCGATTTTCTGAGCTAATATTTTTTAAAAATTATTAAATATTGCACTTAGTCCCTGTGACTTTCTTGAATTTTTTTAAATTCAGAATTATTAAAAATGTCTCTTTGGCCCTTGGTCAACAAAATATATTAGGCTTTTTCCCTGCAGGTTCACTGTTCACGTATTTTTTTAATTCATGTATTTTCATTAATTTTTATTTTTATAACATATATTTGGACCTTAATTTTTCTTCATAAAAATTCCCATAATTTATTCCATTCATTAGGTATTTTAAAAATTCTATTCAATCCTTGCTGAAATTTGACCTTCTGGGTATATTTTCCTAAAATTCCATTAGTGAAATAATTCCTAAAAATTGTATAAATTCATGATGGACCTTAAAACACCTAAAACTTAAATTCCATGAAAAAAAAATCATTTAAAAAATGTTTGGGGTGTTACATATATACTATGCCAGCAAAACCTTTAATGAAGCACAAGAAAACTACTCTACCACAGAAAAAGAGATGCTAGCAATGGTGTTTGCTTGTGAAAAATTCAGGCCTTACATATTGGGGTCTCTTGTTATAATACACACTGATCATGCTACAATTAGATATCTAATGGCAAAGAAGGAAACAAATAATTGTCAGTGGGTATTCTTTTGCTACAAATTTGATCTTAGTGATGAAGGAATTGGTAACTTGATGTGATAGCGAATCTTGTTTAGATTAAAGCATTGTTGGAAATGAAAAAGTAACATCAATAGCATAAAATTTTCCTGATGAACAGCTGTTTTTGTTGTCAGTTCAAACACCCTAGTATGCTGATATTGTCAATTACTTAGCTTGTGGAGTTGAAGAAATTGAGAACTGATTGCAGATTCTATATTTGGGATGACTCACTACTTTATAGAAGATGAGCATATATGATCATAAGGAGATGTGTTCCATAAACATAACAAGGTGGTATTATGGAGAAATGTCATGCATCACCATATGGAGGACACTTTGCAGGAGACAAAACAACCTAGAAAATTGTCTGTATCAGGTTTTATTAGCTGCCACATTAGTATTGTTTTGAGTGGGTAAAACATTGAAAATTGTCATAGAATGGGCAACATAAGCGGAAAATAGAAATGCCCCTACAAAGGAATTCTAGTGGTCTGATTTTTTGCTCATTTGGGAATAGACTTTGGGACCTTTCCCATCAATCATGCGGTAACATATACATTCTCCCAACTATGGATTATAGCTGTATCCAAATGGGTGGAAGCATCAGCTGTCCCGGAAAATGATGCCGACAGTTGGGGTATATCTGAAGAAATATTTTGAAATAGGATTTGGAGCACCCAAAACAATCATCAATGATGAGGAAAGCCATTTTGCAAATAAAATTTTAGAAAAACTCATGAGTAGATATGGAATCAGACATGTGATGGGTTTGGCCTATCACCCTCAGTCAAATGGGCAAGCAAAAATTTCCAATAGGGAAATAAAGAAAATTCTAGAGAAAATAGTAAATACAAGCAGGAAGAACTGGTCTATAAAGCTAGATAATGCATTGTGGGCTTATAAAACTAACCTAAGCTTCCCCATGGAATGTCCCCATCTGAATTATATTTGGAAATCCCTTCTCATCTCCCTTTGATTTGGAATATAAACTATATGGACCATCGAAATTGGATTGTGACTTTCGCTACAAAGCCTCGGAATGAGTGTTGAAGTTGAAGACAAAAACACAGTAATACTTAATTGCACAAACCAAGTTGAACGATCAGAATTTTGAGGAAAATTTAAGTAAAAACGAGTCTCTTATGTTTCTAGATCATGTAAAGTGGTCCAAGATGGTGGCGGTTCTTACAGTGGTAACATAAATTGCACCCTTTAGACCATTAACACTAAAGGATGAATCTAGAGTGAATTTGGAAATAATGGAATGATGAAGCATTATCTTGGAGGAAGCATAAATGAAGTAGATCCGGACAGAAAGGGAAAGGATTTTCTTGAAATGAAAGACATTTCTGACCAAGTGTCTAGCTAAAGACAGTGAATTGAGCAGCTTCTTAGGAGGAACCCAAGCAAAATTTTCATTCTAATAGTTTGAATAATGTTGATTACTTTTATGAGTTTGAAGTTTTAGTTTAAATTTTTGTTAGAAATTTTATTATGAAGTTTGATAGATTGCTAAATTTTTTTTAACAGGGAAGATCAACTGGAAAGAGATATAATTAGAAATCACACTTTCTCAACTAAAATGTGCAAAAAAGAACTACAAGGGGGAGCATTTCTATTTCCCTGATTTTTTTTTTTTTAATAATGCTTAGTTGAAGTTTTGGGGAATATAAAGATTTTTAGAGCATAAATTGTTAGACAACTTTCTTTGCTTATTTAGCGAATCTTGATAGCGTGCGTGATTGTGCTTTTATGGATCTTCCCAAATAAGAAATTTACAGTACCTATTCTATGCAAGTATCTTTGCTTGTCAAGTAATAAAGTGTACCTAAGTTCAGATATCGATCCACAAGGAAAACCTTAATCGTAGTATGCTAAGTACCAAAATTACAATACTTCTTTAATATTCAAACTAGCAATCGTGATGGCTAAGTGGAACTAAAAGTGGATTAAACTATTACTAATGTAATTGTTTGCTTAGATGTAAGAATGATCAAAAGTTGCAAGAGGTTAAGTGTTGAGTGTTTGTTGGACAATCCTCTTATGTCTTTGCGCTTCCGTTTCCATAATCTAATATAGTGTTCTCCAAGGCGTCTCTTATCTAATGTAATTAAAGCCTTTCTCAAGGTCATTTAACCTCCCTTTCTCACTAGGTTTCTTGCTCCTTGGCTCAACCCCAAGCATTAAAGGTGCATAGAGTGCAAAGAAATCCTAAGCCTCCTAATCATTGATAATCCTATATTGCAAGTTGTGGGTTAACCCACCTATGTCTAATTCTTCATTCACTTCTCACAGATCTTACAAAGACCACTCCTTATCAAGATTGATCAAAGAATTAACATGTTGATTTCATCAAGCATGAGTTAATGGTAAAACAAATATATATATAAGATAATGGGAATTATAAAGAGCTAACCTTACTTAACATAGTATTCATGTCCAAATCTCTACCAACACCCTAAACCATGAAATTAGAACGTCATTGTAATTCTGTTTTAAATACAAAATGAAAGCGAAGACATGATAATGAGAATAGAGAAAACTTCAATGATCGAGGGAATGACGATCTCCCGGGTTCTTCAAGTCTCTCTCTTTAAGATCGACCTTCAAATCTTCTTTCCTTTGTTCCAAACTCCAAGTTGTCAAACCCTAGCTCTGTAAACGAATTTTGAAACCCCAAAATTGGATTCTCCCTTCCTTTTATAGCTTCTCCAAGAGATAAGGTTTGTTAGACTTTCATGTGTTGAGACGTTGGCGTCCGACTTTGGGCCGATTTACCAATCTTCTCACGGGACTTCTGTCTTGCTCCATTCAGCATTTTCCCGGTATTTCTCCTTAAAAAACCAATAAAACTAAATATTAAAAGTAATCAAAACCTGTGACTCTATACCTGAAACTCGATCCACAGATCGCTAAATCGGGTTTGTAATAAGGTGTTTTTGGGCACTCATACCCCAAACTTAGCTTCTTGCTTGCTCCCCCAAGCAAAAGCAATTTAATGAACAGGGCGTACGATAGCATACTAAAGTTAACACTTCAAGGTGATGCATGTTGCCAACAAGAAGGATCAAATGAGCAGAACTCCTGAATCTACCCTTTTTTTAATTTAGGAGGATCCTTAAGGTTGATGCGACTTTTGAAAGAATTAGGAGTGCAAATCAGGTTAGGTCAACAAGTGACTCAACTCTAGGTTTTCTATGGCCCTTTCCCATGAAGTCTATGTGCATTGGATGTATGATCTCTAACCATATAACTTCGATTCAGTTCGACTTGAATTCGATCACACCTGACCCACTTTAGGAGGATGAAGGCGCGAGCTATATTAGGACTTTTTACTTGCTTTTTCAGACATTGGTGTTAAGTCTTATGTAGTGAATAAAATATCATATATAAAGATCTGAAATAAAGCTTCTGCTTGCAAGTGGTTGTTACAGTGCAATACATAGTCTGAGTCCATTTACCGTAACTACATATACAAAAACTATGACTTTATTTATTTAATCAGAGCGTAAAACCTATTGTGATGAACTCTTACTAGTTTGTTGGCTCAGCAGTATGCGGAAGATCGCGGACGTCCTCCTTTGTACCTACATGGATTAAAACCCATGCTAAGCTTAACACTTGGTAGGAAACATATGGCTTATATGTATACACATGCACTAATACTCATTCTGATGATAAGCATATGATAATGCTTGGATATCTGATACTTAGAGATATCGGAATTTTCATGAATTCATATAACAAACTTATACATACTTTATGCTTATAGCAGATATACTTGTTGGATCTGGGATTCTGAGCTTATACTTGCACGGAGGTACTCGTAGGTACTATAGATCTTATACTTTGTACGGTACCCTAGTAGCTACATTCGAGCACTTAACGATGCCAGTACTTTACTCTTATTCGTTATTAAGACTCTTATCATATAACTGTTTGACTACCTAGACCAGTAATAAGAAATGAGTAAGACACAGCACAATAAGTACCCGAAGGTACGGTACAGTACTGAGGTGCCGTAGCAAATAGCCAGAGTGCAGAAGCACAGATAGAGAGTGTCGTCGCACTAATCAGAGAGTATCGAAGTATTAAATGTGCCAAAGCACGGTCAGAGAGTGTCTTCGCACTAATCCAAAAAGTCTTAGAAGCACAATGCGTGCCCAGTAACAAAGGTCTTCAGTGTATTCAATATAGTCTTCGGCGTTCTCTGATTATATGTGTTCAGGAACTTACTATTTTATCATAGGGGCATTAAGTTTGCCAACATCAAACTCTCCGAGGCAAGGTACGGTCTAATTTTTCCTTTACCTTACAAACATGAATGGACCTTTTCATACACTTATAGAGTCCTCATTAGTCCTCGGAATAACGAAATAGCAAAACATGACAAAAACACATGTTTGTGAACAATGTTAATGCCACGGCGTAGCACTGCAACGCTGCGGCATAAGCCTTCGCCGCGGCGTAGCTTTACTATGCCTCGGCATACCCGAGGCTTGTCCAAGCCTCCCTCATGGTTGCGTTGTGGCGTGGACATGCCACACCTTGGCATGGACTTACGTTGCTGCATGGGATCCCTACGTCGCGACATAGGACCCCGAAATTGCCCAGATTTGTTGATTTCGTCCATTTTTCCAGAAATCCAACCAAAATCAAAAGAAAACTCGTATACTCTCTAGAAAAACATCTCCCAAGAGTGTTCTAACCCAACCAAAACCAAACATAGAGATTGTTAGGGTTTCCAAACCCGAACTCAAATACTTATGTGAGTTGCTTCCTAACAAAACATGTATCCGCCACATCGCAAACCAGAATCCATACTCAAGGAAGGATTCATACTCATCTTATACCAGCTAGGGTTTTACCAACCCAACTTTCAACAAATCTAGGGTTAGATGAATCTAATAAACAAATAGAACAAACTAATATCGAGCAAAGTCCAAAAATCCATACTAATCCCATAGTAATCATACAAATCATACCTGAGATTCTCATATATGCTTCTTACTTCTTCTTCTTCTTCTCTTCCTTTCTCTTCCTTTCTCTCTTCTGAAATGCCCTCAAAATTCCCAAATGAGGGCCTTAATTGGTCTTATCCCGATTTGGTCTAATTTTCCTTTATTACACTTTGGTCCTCCAAACTCCTTCTATTTGCACCTGACTTATGCCATTTCTATAATAGCATATCATCTTCTTATATTATGACTTTTGTGTCCCGTTTTGACAAATTACAAATTTACCCTTGCTTATTTCCGAGTTTCTCAGATTTCACGTTTTGCATTTAAATTATGAAAAATTCAAATTATACCTACAAAATACCCTAAACACATTGAAAACGACTAGGGTATATTTCGGGGTGTTACAAATTCAACTTGCTGTTGGGAGAGTCACAACTACGAAAAGGATAAGAAATGGCACCATTTTGTTCGTAATGCTACCTATTCATGAGCAGATTCCCTGTGTAGTAAGTTTTAGTTTAGTGTTCTGTAGCGGATTAGATTTGGTGACTCCCCACCAGTTGGTTAAGGGCCTTAGGGCATTCCAATTCCCCTCGGGCTTTCACCGAACACTCAGTGAACCTAAGGGCCCTAGGTTATGGGAAACTCACATCTCACACCATATAGTGGGTAGGTAAGAGTCAATGGCTCCCGGCCGGTTGGCTCGGGAGCATTAGGCTTTGAAAGGCACGATTGGTACAAAGTGCTATTTTGAGTCTTTATTGAAGATAGAGTTTGAGTGTTTTTGCGTACTAATCATGTAAATTAAACCAATTGGCATGCGGGTCTATTTAGTGCTGCGATTTGGTTTCAAGGTTGTTTGGTAGTTTTGCGGGTTTGAGAGCTTGGTTAGCAAGCTTGGCTTAAATATTGGTCTTTGAATGCGGGAGTCCTCGGTGATTTCATCACCCCAAAAATGAAGAAATGTCGAGTGGAAGTGTGTTGAATTAAGAAGCTGAGTTGGATGCGGGAGCGACGGGGAGCCAAACATGATTTTTGATATGCATTGCGAGAATTTGCAACCATGCGAATTCGCAATCCAACAAAATTTTGCTATGCATTTTTAACTAAGCTGGCAAAATTTAAGCTATCATGAAGGATTCTGCGTATAAGCGGTGAATTTCGCATGTAGCTATTTTAAGCTGTTATAGCGAAATTCCTTTACGAAAATCATTCCCTGTGTTTTTATTCCAAACAACCTCGTTTTGTATAATTCCCATTTATCCTATTGTAATCATGTATTTTAGGTATTTTTGGTATTTCACACAATTGGGTTGGGTATATAAGCCACCTTATAGCTTTGTAACCCCAGCTTTACTTTTATCAGCTTTCATGACTTTGGTTTTTAGGTTACATTTTGCTCTCTTCTCTCTCTTCTTTCTCTCATTTTCTTGGCTTCCAAACACACCCCTTGAGGATGACAACTCAAGGGATGCTTGGCTAAGCCTCAAAGCCTTGAAGAGGAGGGTTACTAGCTTGGTTAATGGTGGTTTGGAAGTGTCCTCATGCTTTAAATGAAACAGGTACTGCATTTATGGCTCCAAACTTTCCAAACTAGGGTTTAATGCTATTTAATGTCTTTTCTTTGGTCAATACTTGTCATGCTTTAGGGTTCAGTGCATTCTTAATGATAGATGCACTGACATTCTTTAGATGTCATTTACGAGCCATTGAAATGAGGTTAAATGCTAGGTTTTCAAAGCGGTGGAACATTGAATCTTTTTAGGGAGATATGATCTGGACTCAAATAGGAGTGTTTTTTGGGTTAGGTTTAATATCTAAACAAGATCCCAGGTTTGTATGCTTATATGTCATTTGCCTAATCTTGAGGAAATAACTTGAGAGGACATCTTAATAACCCCGTTTATCAAAATTTAGTGACCCGAGCCTTCAAAGTTTACCATTTCACACTTTAATTTAAACTATTTCAGTTACCTAGTGAACAACCAATCTCCCCTGTTTTTACCCAAATCCAAAATCCAAATGAAAGCCTCACCATTTTGAATCATGATACAAATCATTTGTGGAATGAAAACCCATCCCCGTGTTCGACCCTAGACCCACTTTATCTTTGCGGTGGCTTGACTACGTTGGGAGGAATATAGGGAAACAAATATTGTTGATTCGGGATCACCCCTACCGTGTACGAATGGAATGGCGCCGTTACGGGGATGGTCGAACTAAATGATGAGTTGATATGTACTTGTAATCCCACATTACAAGTGTTGGTGACCTTTTTATCCTTTTGAATTTCGTTTGTTTGAGCGCAAGTCTTCTTTACTTAGCGATTCATTTTTATTTCTGTCAGTTTAAGTAGCTAACTGCTTGATCCTTTGGCAAGTTTCTTTATTGTTCTTTCTTTTATCTCATTTTGTGTTACAGGTGTTTATGCGGCCAGGACGAGGAGGATGCTCGGAGTAGATTGCAAAGAGTGAGTGCACCCGGTTAAAACAAAAATTTTGTGAAATCGGTGTGCCGCGGTGAATAAATGGATCCTACACTGAGGAACCCAGCAAAGTCAACAAGCAACCCTATGAATCCAACGGCATACGGTCGATGAGGACCACGTACACCCTCCCCAGGTTGATGCTCCTTCACCAGCGTCATACCTCACTGCCCAGAAGATGTAGCGTTGAGACCTGCCTAGTGCTCTGGCTACATTTCGTAGTATGGAGAAAGAAAATCCATACCATACACCCATATAAGGGATTTTGAGGAAGTGTGCATAACCTTTAAGGAGTCTGGTGTGTCGTTTGTTGAAGTTGAAGGCATTTCCATTGACCCTCGAAGACAAAGCCAAGATATGGCCCAATTCTTTGAGACAGAACCATCGGTATTTGAGGCGAGAGAGTATGAGGCGAGAATTCCTAAAATTCTTCGGTGCTCACAAGACCAACAATTTGAAGAGACAAATCTACACATTTGCGCCATAATGATAAGGAAATTCTCAGTGTTGGGAGAGATTCATGGAGACCATCGATGCATGCCCGCACCATGGTTTTGATACCATGGATGCTGATGAATCATTTTATGATGGTATGTCTCACCCATGAAGCAATTCTTGGAAACCATGTGTGGAGCGACTTTTTGAGCAAACACCCGGGGAATGAGGCCATGGACTTTTAAACTATGTGTGAAACCTCCTAAGGCATAGGATGAACCAAATCGAGGAAGCCGAAGCGAGGCCTTCGGCCCACGGAGGGAGGCATTTTATGCACTTTAGAGACACGGAGATGAAAGCAAAGCGACCATGACCCGAAGGTTAGAGGAATTTGTGTTCTTTGGACCAAAAGACCTATACAAATTTGCAAACCACTTATTACAGGGAATGATATCTAATCCCCTTGGCAATGCCATGAAACTTGTTAATTATATTTCTTTGTAATTATCACGATTAAAATGGTTTCACTTAAGACTAGATAAATTTCTTCTGGTTTTGATCCATGATTACGCAAGTGTCTGGTCGAACAAGTAATAAAGTGGATTTAAGTCGGATATCGATCACGAGATCTGAATTCTGATCAACTACCCACTGACTACTCGACTCTATACTATTTGGACTATGATTTTCAATTGATATATTCTAGCAGCAGAAAATAATGAAAGAATAACGATATGTAAACTAGAACAAAATGAAATAATGCTTAAACTAAAATAAAAGAAATTAAAGAAATAGATCTATCGATTGGTTTTTAAGGGAGCATTGAAAATACAAGCGTTGTGTTTATCAGTGCTGCGAGACTACTATGCAGCTTTACTTCATGAACTTGATTTAGAATCGGTCAAGGGAGAAGGTAATGCCATGTGGATCTCTCATGACATATTTCATCATCTAATATTCCATGTTTGTCTCGAATACGGAGGATTAGATAACTACTTTTTAATGCGAGTTGCCTTGTTATGGAGTATTTTTAACTTTCAATACTTCATACCGGAACATGAATGTAAACAAGCTCTAAGACATAGGCTAAACATTGGTTTACACTATCTTTGGTTTCTCATCCTCCAAATTGGAACAATTCATTCTTTCCTTGATTAGATCCTTACCCGACACGAAGGATTGAACTTCTTTGTTCGAGGAATCGGCGAACTCTGCTCATTTTAATTGATAAGTCATTCGACTCATTCTCGGTTTTGAGTGAGAAGAAGATTTATCGATTAAATTTCTGAGCCATTAGATCCCCAATAATAGGTTCGCATACCCTTGGATATTGTTAAAAACTCTCGGGAATGCCTTACGTGTCCTCGAGGGCCTCTGGAAATCGAAACATGAAACAATCCTAATGCAATTATAGGACACTAATATTTGGATCATATACAACAATAAACAAAACCGACTAATCAGATTCAAGTCGAAGTTCAGGTGGACTCGATAAATTTGCGAAAAGATAAATTCTAACAGCATTAAATTGTGGCTTTGGGTTTCTAATTTGCTTCATTACACTAGCAGGTAGCTCCTTGATCAAATAACTCTTTGTGATCGAAACTAGAAGTTTGAATTCAAAATTTGTTTGGACTTCAAACGAACAACCGATAATTTGAAGAAATTAACATTACGCACGTCGACATCCTTCAGCGGCTAAATGATGTCGCGACCTCCATTCTTTGCGAGGCGATGTCGTGACGCTATAAAAAAACATCGCGACACCTTTACTTGGTGATGTCGCGGCCACTAAGAGCGTGCGACATCTTGATTCGATGTTTTGATGTCTCTACATTCCTCTTGTAGCGACTTCTATGTTAAGCCCTCTTTGAAAATCTTTTGTTGCAACTTCTAATTAGTGTCGACCTCCATGTCTCTTGCTAAGCTTTCGATTAACCAGCGACGTCGAAATGGTGTCGCGACATCTTGTACAACTTCTTCATTGGTTCTGGTGGTCGATTTGGAGTTTATGTTGTGACGATTATTCTTCATTCTTGTCAAAGTCGCGACATCAAGTCCTTTCTTTCAAATTAGTTGCGACTTCGCTTTACTTGAGAAGGAGGTACGTTGCGTGGCTTTGTAGTCGGCCCCTTGTGGCGACCTCATGGTGGTATCCGCGGCGTCATTTATCTCCGTTTGGTGTCGCGACGTCGCAATGATGTCGCGACGAATTTGGCTACCCTCTTCATTGACGCTTCTTTTATTCGACGAGTCATATTTTGTCACCGACTTCCTTCTACAGTCCGCGACTTCACTTATTCACTCTTAGTTTCTTCTTGGCTTGGAATTGTTGAGTCGTGACTTGGAATTCTTGAAGCGCACTTCTGTCGCGACTTCGATTCAGGTTTTGACTTAAGTGCGGTGTTTATGATTTTTGCTAAAATTTGATTTTACTTTGTATTTTCTGCAAATTGGAATTTGATTCAATTATCAGTTTTCTGCAAACAATTCATCATTATTCTCATTATAAACTCAGAAAAATGTATTAAAAATCTCATTGGTTTTTGGACTCATCAAATTCCCTCAAACTTAAAATTTTGCTTGTCCCCAAGCAAAGAAAGGAAGAAATTGATTGTCCTCAAACAAATAAGCTTAGAAAATTTTAAGGTTGTTTTCGATTTATTCCACATTCTTTCTCATTCCACCCATACGATCACGGAATTAGAATGTCTTATTTAAATTCCGAGTTTTGATGCAAGAACATGGCACAGTGTACTTCTATCACAAAAATTTCTTGATAAACTAATGTATTTAAAGCAGTTTGTTAACAAGTCTTGTACATGTGTGTTTGCGGGTCATCGATCAGCACCCGACTTCTGTTGAACTTAGTTGATCTTCTGGAAGTTTTCTTAGGTTGTTTATCAAAGTCCCATATGCTTGTTTTTCATATTGATCTCCACTAATGTAGGTAAATTCAACCTTCAAAATCAATGAGGTCTTTCAAGTTTGTAATGTTGGGCCTAGGTAATTGGGTAGATAATGGAAAAATTTAGGTTGTAAATTACTCAGTTTCCATCTTGTCTCTACATTGTTGCCTCCAACTTTCTTCCTTTTTCTTTGTTGTTCCTTTCTGATTCTCCTTAATCTCAGCCTGATTCCTCTTTTGAATTCTTTTATGGAATCTCACTTTCCATATATGTACTTGATTCGATGATTCCTTTGTTCTTTAACTCTTTTGCCTTTGCTTCTACATGATTTGGAATAGTGCAATGTTTTTGTCTTCTGTGACTTAATTACTCTTAGAGAACTTTGGGCTAGCAACTCCCATACCGATTGGCATTAGGGTGCTGGGTATTTAAAACACCTACGAGCTTAATTGTTCAGGGAAATGAAATGCAAAGACAAAACTTATTGTATTTATTTAGCTTACGCCTTTCATGCCCCCCGGCCCCTTTGTCGAGAAATGCGAGATATTATTCCCCGAACTTGTTTCTTCCTTTATACTAAAGCTTTTGAGACTAGAAGCGGATAATTTGGGTTCTTTCACTGCGGGTTCCCATTGCAAGGAAGAAATTTCGGTTTTCAATTTTTTGTTTTGTTGAAGAGCTAAGGCTTATTTGGCTCCGTCGGGAACTAGAGAATATGCTTAAGCATATTTTGAGGGTAGGCTTAAAAGGCTCATTTGCCCGGATGGCCTCTTATCATTTCTGGTGGTTGTTTTCACTAGGATTTTAAGCCTCAATCAATAATCAAACAAGTTCTAGGATTTGTGGATCTAAATCCTGAATTCCCCGAGAAAGATGTTCCTAATTCCTCTCAAAAGGTTTCATAGTTTTGTTGACGATATTATTATTTCTTCCAAGACTTGTACTTATTCCTTTGTATACTTACATTATTTTAAGCAAGTATTTTGTTCTATCAACAACAACCAATTTTTAATTTTGCAACTAAATGAATCTCGCAGAGCAATTAAATGTTCCTAATTCGAGTTTCTTTATTCATGCCACGATTTTGCACTTATTTGTGTTGAGAATTTATCTCTAGTCAAACTACTTTAACTAGTTCGATTACTTGACATTTCAACATTTTCATTCTTAGAACTGAAATCTGATGTTATTTTCTGACAAGTCGAGCAAAAGTAAAAACACAAACTAACTACCGGCAAACAAACATTCTTTTCACAAATTTTCTTGTTTATTTATGATGTAATGCAATAGTTGAGAACAACAATCAGGAAGAGGGGGAAAAGAAGGATAAATCAATGGGAAGGTCTATTTTTTTCTTTTTGATGGAGGACTAAAGATGTTTAGGGGATCCAAATCAAGGGTAGCTAAATTAGGATTGAATTTAGGAAATTTTATTTCTGCTCTCTTCTTCTTCTTGACATTCTCCTTTTTCAATGCGCTCTTCAAGGGATCAATTCATTTGTGGGGCCAATCTTTTATTCAAATCATCTTGTCTAGGTGCGGTGTGTTCGTTGTGTGTTCCATTCCGGTCATGACTTCTAAAAATTTGGAAAGATTGTTGTTAATCAAATCCAAAATTTTTCAAGCCCGGACTTTCTTAAGCCAGGCATCCTTATCATCAAGCTCTTGATCTCGTCCTTCATCTTCTTTTCAAAATCCTTGAACATTGAAGTGTATAGGAACTTGAATCATAATCTTCTCCTTAGTCTTTGCTTCTTGATGCGCATCCACGATTCTTTATGAGTTTGAAAGTTGAGAATCACGATCATGCGATTGTTGTAGAATGATTCATGGCTAGCCTTAACTTCTTGAGTAGATCTTGATCTCTTTCTTCCATTTCCTTTTAAATTTTCTCTGCTTCTTTGCTCCCGGGATCTTTTATCTGCTCCTCGCTACCTTTGCATCTCTTCCCATTATTTGATCTCTTCTTTCATCTCGGCTTGTACTTCTTCTCATGTTCATCTCTTCTTCCCAATGTTGATCCTTCTCTTCAATTCTTTTTCTCAGCCTCTTCTACGAACTTTTCTTTGGAGGTTCCATTTCTCCTTCTCTTTCTTCCATATCTTCTGAATTAGGCGAGCATTTCCATTATTGATTCACGTACAGGCTCCTTGAGCTTTCTCCGGGTTCTGCGAAACTCTTTGTTCCTTATTGGGAGAGGCGCCCGATGGAGTTGAAATCTATGGGGCTTCTATCTTCTTGCTCTCTATCCTCTGGAAACATAAAAGTATCCCTTTCTTGATGTGCTTCTAGATTTTCTTCTCCCTGCTCTGCCACCAGAAAAGTGTCTTCTTCCTGTGTTGCATTTTCATTTTCATCTTTTAAATCTGTTTCTACTATGACCCCTTTTTCTTTTGATTCTTTAGCCTCTTGCTTACTCCCGTCAGAGTGAGTGGTGACATTTTAGGGCATTCTTCTTCTTCTGCCCATGTTCCCTTCACACCAGCCCTAATACATAACCTTGTGATGGTTGCTGGGTGAGGGATCAAACCCCGTTTATTACCTTCATGATACCTCATTATAGAATTTTCAATAACTGTTCCAGCATCAATCTTGTATCCCTTCAGTATGGCATTGTTCGATGGACCAAAAGAGCATATGCAAATTTATGACACTATTACCAAAGGACTATTATCTAATCCCCAGCAATAGTGCCATGAAACTTGTTGATTATTTTTCCTTGCAATTATACTGATATAAAATGGTTTCCTGAAGAATAGATACATTTCTTTTTTTAATGTTGATCCATGATTACGCAGGAGTGCACGAGTCGAGACAAGTAATAAAGTGGATTTTAGTCGGATATCGATCCCACAGATCTCAAAATTTTCAATCAACTACGCGACCTCGAGCTACATGCTATTTGAATTTATGATAGACAATTTGAATCGACTTTGAAAGCACCCAAAATAATGAAAACTAAAAGAATTGAATTAATAACAAATGAATTGAATATTGAAATAATAAAATTACAAATTTAGGCGAACAGTTATCTTTTAAAGGGAGGATTGAAAATCACGGCTATTATGAAACATCCGATTCTGCGGGATTGCAATGTACGTTTGCTTAATGAACTAAATTTAAAACTAGTCCAAGAATATGATAGTGCAATTGGATCTCCTCGAGCCCACCTTTCATTATCTAATCTTCCCTTTGTTTCTCTCGAAGACGAGTGTTAAATAACTACTTTTTAATGCAGGTTGCCTTGTTAAGGTATTTTCTTTCTCGATACTTCATACCCACAACATGGACTATAAACCTTAGCTCCTTAGGTTGCTTCCATTGCATAGGTTTACACTATCTTGGTTCTCTTCTCAAGATTAGAATAGCTCATCCTTTCCTTGATTAGATCCTTGCTAACACGGGATCAAATTCACTATTCGAATCGAGGTGGACTCTGCATTTTAAATTGATAAATCTTTCAACTCAATCTCGTCTCCCAAGTGAAAGAGGATTTATGATTTAACTATCAGGCACATTAGATCATCAATATCGAGGTTCGCATACCTTTGAGAAATTGCTCATCACTCTCGGGAATGCCTTCTACGTGTCCCTTTCAGAGGGCCTCACGGAAATCGGAGCTTGAGGCAAATCCGGGTTTATGGGTATGAGACAACGACATTGGGATCAATTCTGAGAAGAAAATACAAGACCGACAAGTAGATTTACAAGCATTAGTTGACATTAATGAATAAGTGCGGGAAAGATAATTTCGACGGTAGCGTCAATTCAATGGAAATTTGGGTTTCTAAATCCTTTGGATTACACCATCTGATAGCTTCTTAGATCAAAGCAGCGCGTAAATAGGCAGCCCGGTAGTTAAATTCCAAAATTTTATGAAATTTAAACAACTTGACAGTAATTTGAAATAAGTGCATTGACTAAAACTTTATGACTAACGTTCAGATCCAAATTTGAAATTAAGAACAAACTAATCTAAAAATAAAAAATAAAACAAGAAAATTTAAATGCGGAGCCTTGACCTCGAATCTCTCTTCCAAGTCGCCCAGCTACGTTCGCCCGATGCTTGACTACATATTTATAGGGTTCTGAAGTTGGGCCCTAATTTCGATGCACCTCTTTTTGGACTTCAGTTAACTGGCCCAGTTGGTTGTTGATGTCACGACATCGATTCTTTGTCGCGACCTCTGTTGTCTTCAGTTATGTCGCAGAGGCTTTGTTTGGGTCATGACTTATCGTCATTATCTCTTGGAAACCCATTGTCGCGGCGGCTAAATGATTCAGCGACCTTAAGTTACACGTGTGCGATGTCGCGACAGATGAATGACGTCGCGACCTTAGTTCTTCACAATGGATGTCGCGACCTTAATGATGTCGACTGTTTTCTAGCTACGATTGTCGCGGCCGGCTTCTTATTGTTGCAGCCGATGTCGCGACCCTTCACCGCCTATGGCGATGTCGCGACAAGCGGCTGATGTCGCGACCTTAATTAGTTCAGCGATGTCGCGACGTGATTGTTGTCAGCGACCTTTCTTTTCTTTATACATTGTTGCTTAGTTTAAGGATTGTGCGACCTCTCTTGATCTGGCCCGATGTCGCGACAAGCGTGATCATCGCTGACACCTTCCGATATCGCGACAACCGATGTAGTGTTGATGTACGACCTCTTCCGGATGTCGCGACATAAATGATCAATTATTTATCTTATGTCGCGACTTTTGACTGATGTCACGACCTCATCGTCCACTGTAATGGATTTTATTCTGTCGCGAGTTCAAAGGGATGTCGTGACTGCAATTCTTCTTCTTTATCAATTCATTGTCGCCTGACTTGGAGTTTCTGTCGCGCCCAGCTCTTTTTGCCTTCCATTACTCTTCTGTTGCGACTGGAGTTTTGTGGTCACAACCTTGATATGAATTTTCATTGTTACCAAGGCTTCATGACATCAGATTCCTTGATCCTTGTGCGCCTTTTACTGGCTGCAAACTCAGCCGGCCCGGTTATATCATTATCTCATCCATCCTCTTTTCTTGCAAAATTCCTGTGCATAGCAGTTTGGTTGGTTATTCCACTTATATCGAACTCCATCAGTCTTTTATATAAAAATCAATCGGAAAATGGACTGAAAATGGATGACTTTTAAGCTAAATCAAACTCCCGACAAGAATTTTGCTTGTCCCCAAGCAAAGAAAAGAAAATTTGTTTGTCCTCAAACAAAAGGACATTTTGTATTGTCGCTGTGACCTTTCTCATTCACTCTCTGTTACGGAATTAAGAATATCACTATTATTTCAAATTTCAAATTTTATGCAAGAAACGAGCATAGTATGCTTCTATTCTGAAATTTCTTTGATAAACTAATGTATTTAAACAGTTTATTTAACAAGTCTTGTTCTGTATGTGTGTGCAGGTCTTCAATCCTTTGCAACTTCATGTTGAATTTAGTTAATCTTCTGAGAGTTTTCTTAGATTGTTTATCAAAGTCCCATATGCTTGTTTTTCTTATTGATCTCCACTAATGTAGGTAGAATTCAGCCTTCGAATCAATAAGTCTTTCAACCTTGTAATGTTGGGCTTAGGTAATTGGGTAGATAAATGAAGAATTTAGGTTGTAAAATTTACCCGGTTTCCATCTTGTCTCTACATTGTTTCCTCCAACTTTTGTTCCTTTTTCTTCTTTGTTCCTTTAAGTTTCTCTCCTTAATCTTGAGGTGATTCTTTTTGAATTCTTTTGTGGAATTTCTACTTCCATATGTACTTTATTTATTGATTCTTTTGTTCTTGACTCTTTTGCTTTTATTTTACGAGATTTGGAATAGTACAATGTTTTGTCTTCTTAGGCTTTCTATTACTCTTAAGAGAACTTTGGGTACAACTCCCATACCGAGTTGGCATTAGGGTGCCCCAGGTGTTCTGGCGCCCTACGAGCTTAATTTCGAGGAAATAGGCCGCGAAGACAAAACATTCATATTTCACTATCTCTTTCCTAACTTCTTCAGTTCCTTTCCTATCAAAAATTTGGGGAATAATTTAAACTTCTGTTCTTTCTTTATACTAAACTTTTTTGAATAGAAAGCTTGGATAAATTTGGGTTCTTTCTTTGCGAGTTTATTGCGAGAGAATCTCGGTTTTCAATTGTTGTTTATTGAAGAAATAAAACCCCATTTAGCTCATATCGAGGAGCGAAAGAATATCTTTGAAACATATTTTGAGGTAGGCTAAAGGCTCAAGCTGCCAAGGATGGCCTCTATCATTTCCTGTTGGTTGTTTCCACCTAGGATTTCGCCTCAATCAATAATCAAACAAGTTCTAGGACTGTGGATCTAAATCCTGAATTCACCAGAAGATGTTCCTAATTTATGAAATAATTGAGTTGTCGCGACCCTCACCACTCTTTTGAAGGAATGGTTCTTTATGCGACCTCGCAGTTCTATCGCGACCTCAATTGATGTCGCGACATAACTTTTGGTCGTGACCTGTCCCTTTGTTCTTCCTTCAGTACCGACTAAGTTGCGACCTCAACTTCTGTCGCGACATCAATTTCTTGTCGCGGCCAGTACTGCCCTAAATTTGATGATCAGAGACGACTTTCACTTCTTATTAATTTACATTCTTAGCACATCCATTTAATCCAGCTTCCCACACGATGAATTCAAAAATGTATTCTATTCGAATTTTCTGAGAATCATGTAGGGAGAAAATTACTCTCCTTTTTTTTGATTTGCTGCGTTGCATTGAAGTGCTGCGGTAATCACGGAGTTTGTTCCTTCTCACTGCGCCATTTGATTCTTCATGCATATTGTAACAATTCCAAAAAAAATTAAATTAATTTGATACTAACCTATGTTCTAACAAATCATGACTAGAACTAAAAAATTCAAAAAGCAGCAACGTAATAATAGAAAAATTGAAATCTAAAAAATATAATATCTATACGTCCCATGAGATGCTCCATTTGAGTCATAGGCTGGACTAGCGTGTTTTAAACTTTCTCTCTTTCAATTCACGATTTGGAGTTCTTCATGTTCTACCCTTCTTTGAGATAGTTAGGTCTTTGCCCATTAACTTTGAATTCTTCCTGACCATCGATCTGAATTATTCTTGCTCCAAAGATAGTACTGAAACACCTTGTATGGTCCACTCCATTTTGATTTCAGCTTCCACGAAGTAATCTTAATGCGAGTTAGCAAAGCCAGACCTTATCCCCAGCTCTAAACTCTTTCCTCATAATCCTTTGATCATGCCATTTCTTTGTCTTATCTTTGTATATTCTAGCATTGTCATAGGCTTCGTTTCTCAGTTCTTCCAATTCATTCAGTTGGAGAAGTCTCTCTTCCTTTGCAATTTTGAAATCGAAGTTCGGTGTTTGATGGCCCACATGGCTATTCGATTCAAGAGGAGGTGACATGGTTTTCCAAAGACAAGTTGTATGGGGACATTCCAATGGGAGTTTAAAAACAGTCTGTATACTTGTAATGCATCCTCAAACTAAAGGCAAATGCTCTGCTAGAACTCAGTCTTTTAATTTTCTTTATTTCACATTGGAAATTCAGGCTTGCCCATTTGTTTGAGGATGATAAGCCAAACTCATAATGTGTTTGATACCATATCTGCTCATGAGTTTGTCAAACACCTTATTTGCAAATGACTTCCTCAAATCGCTAAACCATAGTTACGGGTGGCTCCCAATCTGCTAAAGAATATTTCTTTGTAAAAACCCCACAACTGTATTGGCATCATTCTTAGGACAAGCTGCTGCTTCTACCCATTTTGATACATAATCCACAGCTAGGAGTATGTATATTGTTGACTGGACCATATGATGTATACAAATTTATGACGTTATCACCTAAGGACTATTATCTAATCCCCGGAAAAACGGCGCCATAAAACTTGTTGACTACATCAGTGGTAGTATGGATCAAAACACCTATTCAAATTTATGACTCATTACCCAAGGATTATTATCTAGTCCTCGGTAATAAAACCATCAAACTTGAGTGTGGGTTTCTTTAGCTATGGTGTTGATTAAAAGATATTTCATAAAGAGTAAACCATTTTCTCTACGTGGTTTTGATCATTATGCGCAAGTGCCTGGTCGAACAAGTAAAAGTGGATTTAAGTCAGATATCGATCCAGCGAGGATCTCAGAATTTTAAGTCAACTACCCCGACTACTTAGCTCCATACTATTTGGACAATAATGCGATATTAGGATTTTGCTTTGAAAGCTTGAAAAGAATGATGTAAAGAAAATGAATGAATAACAAATGAATTGAATATTGAAATATTAAAAATAGCAAATTTAGATTGAGCAGTTATCTCTAAAGAAAACATTGATATTGACTATTGTGAAGAATCAATTCCCTACGTGCATATTTGTAGCTTTTCTTTGAACTATAGATTTTTAAAAACTAGTCAAGAAGGATTAAGATAGTGTGGCTTTGGATCTCTCAAACCAGTTCATCATCTCACCTTCTTTGTTTCTCTCGAATACGAGAGGGTGAGATAACTACCTTTAATCTATTAGCCTTGAATTACAGGTATTTTCTTTCTCAATACTTCATACCCCTGACATAGATTTGCAAAACTGAGCTCCTTCAATATAGTCATTGCGAGAGGTTTGCCTTTGTGCGGTTCCTCATCCTCAAAATTAGAGCGACTTATAACCTTGATTAGATCCTTGCTAACAAGGGATCGAATTCACTATTCGAATTGAGGTGAACTCTCTGCATACTTAAATTAATAACTCACTCAACTCATTCTCGGTTACAAGTGAAAAGAGGATGTATTGATTTAAGTATACAAAGCACATTAAATCAGCAATATCAGGTTCAAATACCTTCCCGAAATTGTTCTTTTTCTCGGGAATGCGCCTGCAGTAATGCGCTCGGAGGGCGCCACGAAATCGGAGAATTTGAAAGCAGCCTCGTTATGGGTGAGGCGACGTTGGGATCAATTCAAGAAACAAGCAAAACCCGACAAGTCGATTTAATATCGAAGTTAGGCCATAATGAATAAAATCTTGCGGGAAAGATAATTTCGCTTGTGCGTCAATTCAATGGGTGGGTTTCTAAATTACTGATTATACCATACGAGTGGCTTCTTGATCAAAGAAAACCCTTTCCATCCCGGAAAGCGGGTGTTCGAAATCCAAGAATTTATGCGAAATTCAAACAACTTTAAGAAATATAAGTGCGCATTGACTAAATCCTTCTGACTAACGTTCGAATCCAAATTAGAAACGAAATACAAATAATCTAATCTAAAATAAAATGGAAGAAAACGGAAACAAAAGAAAAGAAAAGAAAGAAAGAAAATAAAAAATACGGGAGCCTTGGCCGCGCTCCCGGATCTCTCTTTCAAGAGTCGCCCGAAGTGCGTTTCTTTTGGTAGCGACCGTATTTATAGGGTTCTAAGTTCAGACTGTTGATGCATTTCTTTTTGGACTTTATTTGCGTGGCCCGATGGCGATCTTGTGCGACATCAGGCTCTTGTCGCGACCTGCATTCCTCTAATGGTCCTTTGTCGCGAGGCCTCTATGTGGTTGCGACGTAGCTAAGTGAAAGTGGTGTACGTGACGAAGCAGTCTTTATCGCGACCTCTTCTCTCATGGAAACTCCGCGTCGCGGCGGCTCGCGGCGTCGCGACCTTACGGTACATCGCGGCTGATGTAGCGGCGATCGCAGTGACCTCGCGACTCATTACCGGTACAATTGTTGCCGGCGAAAACGGCGATGTTGTCAGCGACCTCACGTCTTCGTAATTAATGTCGCGACAGCAGTGTTATCGCGACCTTATCTTTGTGAAATTGTTATCGACGACTTTCTCCTAACGAGTGATGTCGCTGGCTGCCCACGTTGTAGTGTTGATGTCGCGACTGCATCCAGATGTCGCGACATTGTTTCTTCTTCTTCTTCAATTCCTGAATACGCATTTTGATTGCTGTCGAAGCTTAGCAACATTTGGTCCTTTCATCCTTATCGTCGTTATTTGCTTTGCCACACAACCGTCCCATTACTCGCCCGGCTCATTTCTGCCCGTGCTTTCCTTTTCTTGCAATTTCTGTTTTCTTTGGGATTTCCTGCACGAGAAATTTGGTGAGACTATTCAATTCTGCATATAAATCAGTCTTTTTATGTAAAAATTAATCAGAAAAATGGACTGAAAATAGATGAGTTTTAAGCTCATCATATATATTTCCAAATGACACTGGAAAAGGCCTCATAAAATCAATTCCCCATACATCAAACAATTGCACCACCAGGATTTATGCGAGGCCTCTCATGCCTTTGTTGATATTTCCCATATTCTTTGGCATTGATCACACAACTTTACCCATTGAAACAATCCTTAAAAATTGTAGGCGGTAAAATCTGTGGAGAAATTTGTGGGCTGTTTATCTCGAAAGTGTCCTCCATATAAGGTGATGCATGACATTCTTGTAAAAATCTTGCCTTGCTCACTTTACGGTACACATCTCCTTATAATCAGATCGACTTCTCTTTTAAATAAATATGGATCATCGGATGTAGTACTGTATCAGTCCGCAGCCTTTTCTCTGTTTGGTATTGAATTAAGTGGCATAATTCCACAAGCTAAGAAATTAACAATATCGACATACCGGGGTGATTGAATTGGCGGTGAAATAGCTGCTCATCAGAAAATTTTCTGTTATTTCTCTTTTCCTTTTCTTTACGATTAGGTTCCTCTACTCTTGTAGTGATCGGCTATCACATTGTCACTTTGCCCTTCTTGTCTTTAATTTCTAAATCAAATTCTATGACAATAATACCCACGATAAATCTTAGCTGCTTCCTTCTTTGCCATTAAATATTTAATTCTTTGCATGATCGTGTGTATAACAACATAGGACCCCAAAATATATGGCCTGAATTTTTCACATGCAAACACTATTTGCTTGCCAGCATCTCCTTTTCAGTAGTAGAGTAATTTTCTTGTGCTTCATTAAAGGTTTTGCTAGCATAGTAGATGGCCTTGAATACTTTTCCTCTTCGTATCTGACTCCCATTTTTAAAATCAGCGGCATCACACATGATCTCAAATTCTGTTCCAATACGGTTTTTGCCATGATGGGAGCTTCTACTAGTGCGGATTTGATTTCTTGGAAGTATTTCGCGGGATTCATGAAATAAAACTTACTATCTTTCTCCGACCCAATCGCAATGGATGCGGCAATTTTTGAAATCTCTGATAAATCTTCTATAAAATCGGCATGTCTAGAAACTTGATTCCTTTGGCTTGTAGTGGGTGGTATTAGGTCTCTTATAATTGAAACCTTTGCTTGGTCTTGAGCCTGCTTGCGAAACCATATTGCCCCAGACAATCCTTACGTAACCGCTGATGGCATTTTCCCAATTCAGAGCTAGATTTTTGTCTTTGCATCTTTGAAGTACTGTCCTCAGGTTATGCAGGCATTATTCAAAACTGGATCCATACAGCTAGCCGTCATCATAGAAGATCTCCGTAACTAATACCTTCATCGAGAAAATATAGACATCATGCATCTTTGGAAGGTACCGGGGCATTACGAGTCCAAATGGCATTCTTCATAGTACCAAATGGGCATGTAGAAGTGGTTTCTCCTAATCTTGAGGTGCAATAGGCTATTTGGTTATATCAGTATCCATCGAAAAGCAAATAGGGTGTCTCTTGACCTATCGGCATTTGATCAATGAAAGGTAGGGAAAATGATCCTTTACGGTTTGCGTATTCAATTTTACGTAGTCGATACCGACCCTCCATCACATCACGGTTCTTGTAGAATAAGTTCATTCTTTTCCATTACGATTACAGTGAATCCACCCTTCTTAGGAACCACATATCTTGGGCTTACCCAGGCGTACGATATAGCATATATATAAAACGCATTGCCATTTCGAGAACTTCTTTTACGACAACCTTCTTTCATGGCTGGGTTCGACCTCCTTTGATGCTCAGGCGAAGTTTTGCATTATCTTCCAACAATATTTTGTGCAAACAAATAGAGGGGCTGATACCTTTCAGATCTTCAATTGACCAAGCAATTGCTTCCTTGTATTTTCTCAAAATTACCAGCAACTTCTGTTCTTCAGCTTCAGCTAATGCAGCTGATATGATAACTGGTTTTCTCTTTTCTGGCTTTAAAAACTCATATTTCAAATGACTGGGCAACTCCTTCAATATTAACCCATACGCCTTTAGTTTTCCTGCCCGTGAGTTTCTTTGTGTCACATTTGCTCACTTCATCTTGACGGTTTTCATTTATACTTGAGACTGTTTCATTATTAAACAAATTTGAAGGCAGAACTTCACAATCAAAACTCTCAAAGTACTGAAAATTCATCTCAATTTCATTGATAGAGTTTTGAATGATACAATCAAAATTCACTTCATCATTGAGAAGGCTATTGCTTCTTACGTCGCCTGGCCTTCCTCTACATTAGGATGTTCGGACTCCTATGAATACTAAAATGCGCTTCATTCCCAGCTCAGTGTCAGTTCTGCCTTTAAATACGTGATCAGGCGCTCACATTTGCTAAGAAAGGTCTTCCCGAGCTAGCAGAGGAACTGGGGATCTTCCTCCATGCATGATAACAAAATCTTGGGAAATAGATTTCCCAACCTTGAGTACATCTTCGAATGCCCTCTGGATTTGTGCCATTGATCCTCAAGTATACGTAAAGTAATTCTTTGTTGGGGTTAGTTCCCCCCAGTAAGTCTGCACCCTTTGATAGAGGCATCAAATTTATACTTACTCGAGTCACATAAAGCTTTCTTGAACTCACATTTCCTATAGGCGGGGAATGAGTAGAGCGCAGTCTTTCATGCTGGGAGCTTAATTTGAATAATGGCCTTTGCATGAAGCAGTCAAGTTAACTATACCCTCCTCAGCTATCTTTCTTTTCTTGCTCAACACCTCCTTCAGAAATTTTGCATAAAGAGGCATTTGACTGATCACCTCTGCAAATGGGATATTTATTTCTATTTTCTTGAAAATATCCAAGAATTTAGAAAACCGTTCTTCTCTTTTTGACTTCTGAAGTCTCTGTGGGAATGGCACTGCAGGAGCATAAGCTGGTACTCCCTTCTTTTTCTGGTCATTTCTTCCTTTCATGTCTGTTCAGTAATTGTTTCTTCTCTTCTTTCTTTTAGACTCTTCTTTCTACGCACCGATCTCTTCGATTTGTTATCTGTCTTTCTGTTGCTTCTCAAATCCTTCCCACTTCTCAATTGAATTGCCATACGTCTTTAGGGTTCTTAAGGTGTCCTTCAGAATGTTCCTTTATTACATTAGGCATATTCAGGCAGTGCCACACTTGTGTCTCTAGATTTTTCAGTGAAGCACTAGCATTCTTTTGAAACATCTGGGTATCAGACTTGAAAGTTTTTAAGTCAGATAGTTTCTGTTCATGGAATTATAATAGCCTCTTGTTATCCCCCATGAGCTATGACATCCCGATCCTCAAATGGTTGGGTTCTCCTCGACCACGGTATTCTGTTTACGCTCGCCTCCTTCTTTAGCTGGCTGCTGGGACCTTGGTGGTGTGATATCCTTATTGAGGATGTTGTCCCTGCCTTGGGCCGTGTAATGCCCTCCACCATATGAGAAATTCTCATGGTTCCTCGGTCTTTGGATGGTAGTGTATGGGCAGGTTAGGATTGGCGATGATGCTTCTTTGCTCGTTCACGTACTTAGCCTCTTGACACCATAGAACCTTCTTGCAGTAACCTCCTTCGGCACTTCTTCTCATCGAATTCTCTTTCTCTTGCTTCTATTTCATGGCTTGAGTGTGTATCTTCCTCTCTTGTTTGTCCATCCTATGCATTATAGCATCGACTTAGCTTCCATAGGCGTCGTCTTGCTCGGCTCCATGGCCCCTTTTCCTCTACTACTACCTCTTGAGAAAGGCTTCGGATGGAGCTTTCATGTGCATTTGCGGGTCCTCTATCGAGATCTCTTGCCTCTTCAGCACTTTTGGCTTGGGTGCTCCACGGCATGAAGCATCGATAATACCACAGGATGTATCATTCGAGCATGATACACTATATCCATCCCAGGTCTTCAAGTCTATTCCATGCATTGGGCACCTCTTGACAATCTTTGAATCTTTCCCGAGCTACATCAGGCTCTCATCTTCCCCTTATTGGAATACCAATTATCTCTCTTCGTCTCACGGAAGTGAGAGATGGAGGAAAAATACACTTTAAGTAAGCTTCTGCCAACTCTTCCCCGTATCAACGGATCCATATGGTAATGATTCATGCCATGTGAAACGCTATAATATCTCTCAAAGAAAATGCGGAAGAGATGTAGTTTTATCACCTCGGTCTCACACCGTTTCAGCTTCCTTTGTAGTAGCCATCTGAAATCTTCAGTGCTCATTTGGATCTTCGATTGGGATGGTAGTAAGCGTGTTCTTTGAACCATTGTAATTAAGGCTGGCTTTAGTTCAAAATTGTTTGCATCCACTGTAGGCTGTCTGATTGCGAAATACTCTTCTTGAATAATAGGCCTCCAGAAATCTTCCATTGTGTCAGTAATGGGGGGTCTTCTTGCTACTGTCCTCTGTTCCTTTGTTTGGTCATGTCTCTCTCTTATGCACGTAAACTGCGTTTTACGCTCTTTTTGTCTTTCTTAAGCTCGCGGCGTTCTCCAGTCGAGTCATCTTGTTAGGTCAAGTGGGACTCACCATTCCTGTACATTAAAGGTTTTCCTGAAATAAAAGAATACTCCATTAATTGGATTAGTCCGCCTAACAAATATTTTCAACATGGCTTGGTAAAAATTAGTGACTAATGTAGTCAGCGAAGAAACTATTTTTACATTCTTTTCTTAAAAATGTGTCAATGTTCTTCTTAGTCGAGAATATTGATCACAATTAATTCTTTCGATCCCAAACCATGGCGCCAAAAACTTGTTTGCTTGACCAATACCTCTTTACAAATTTATGACTCTTAGAAATTTGTGTCTAATCCCAGCCAATAATGCCATGAAACTTGTTAATTATATTTCTTTGCAATTATGCGAACAATGGTTTCCTTAAGACTAGATAAATTTCTTCTTTGGTTTTTTGATCCATGATTGCAAGTGTGAATCGAACAAGTAATAAAATTGGATTTAAGTCCGGTGCTCCAGTCCGAAGTCTCGAATTCTGATCAACTACCACGACTACTCCAAGCTCTATACTATTTGGACTATGATTTGCAATTGATATATTTCCTAGCAACCTTGAAAATAATGAAAAGAATAACGATATGTAAACTAGAACAAAATGAAATAATGCTTAAACTAAAATAAAAATTAAAAGAAATAGATCTATCGATTGGTTTTTAAAGGGCATTGAAAATACAAGCGTTGTGAAAACATCAATTCTGTAGACTACTATGTAGCTTTACTTCTTGAACTTGATTTAGAATCCGTCAAGGAGAAGGTAATGCCATGTGGATCTCTCCTTAATGACATATTTCATCATCTAATCTTCCTGTTTCTGAATGGAAAGTTAGATAACTACATTTGTCGAGGTTGCCTTGTTATGGGTATTTTCTTTTCAATGCTTTAATACCTAGAACATGAACATAAACCTTAGCTCCTAAGACATGGAAGCAAACATTGGTTTTACACTCTCTTGGTTTCTCATCCCTCTAAATTGGAACAATTCATTCTTTCCTTGATTAAATCTAGCATGACATGGGGATGGAACTTCTTTGTTCGAATCGAGGCGAACTCTGTCATTTAATTGATAAGTCATTCAACTCATTCTCGGTTTCAAGTGAGAAGAAGATTTATAGATTAGAATTTCTGAGCCCATTAGATCCCAGTATTAGGTTCGCATACCCTTCGGATGTTAGTGAAAAACTCTCGGTGCAGCATACAGTATCACTCGGAGAGTATAAATCAGGCATGAAACAATCCTATTACAAGTATAGGACACTAATATTTGGATCAAAAACATACAATAAACAAAACCAGCTAGTAGATTCAAGTCTGAAGTTCAATGGACTCTGATAAATTTCTGCAGAAAAGATAAATTCTAACAACAGCGTAAATTCGGCCAATTGGGTTCTAGATTACTTCATTACACTAGCAGTGGCTCCTTGATCAAAGAACTATTGTAGATCAAAAACTGGAAGTTTGAATTCCAAAATTTGTTTGGACTTCAAGCGGGCAGTGTGATTGAAAGAGTGGCATTACTGCATTCGGCTTGGCTTAATGACTATCATCCAGATCCAGAAATTCAAAAGAAATAACAATCTACTCTAATCTAATCTAAAAATAACAACAAAACAAAGAAAAAGAAAAAAGAAAATTAAACTACAGAGCCTTCGGCTACGCAGACTTCTCTTTACGAGCCGCGAGAGCTCCTTTCTTTTGATAAGCATTTGCGTATTTATAGGGTTGGAAGTTGGGCTAACCCGATGCACCTATTTGTGGATTTCAAATAACTAGCCCATTGTTTTGTTCGTATGTGACTCCATTTGTTTTGTCGCGACCTTGACTGATATCGCAACCTCTCTTTCATCGACTTCAGCATTACGCTATTGAAACATTCGATGTCACGACTTCAATCATACGTCAGCGACTTCATCTTTCTGCATTTTGAACGTGCGGTGTCGCGACTTCAATCATAAATCAGCGACTTCATCTTTACGCATTATGATCTCTTTTGAAATTCGCAACCTCGATCATGCGTCGCGACTTAGTTTTTAACGTTGCGTGCGTAGCGAAGCTTTATCTGGTTGCAACTTGCCTTTGCACCCTTGGATGCGATGTCGCGGCGGTGAATGACGTCGCGACATCTCGCTACGCCTTGTGAGCTCTTTTGGGGTCGCTACCGCCCGATCATACGTCGCGACTTCAATGTTATGCTTATGAGCTCTTTTGATGTCGTGGAAGTTTTACTATTTGTGTGGCCATCTTGACATCTCTTGGGTATGATGTCGCGACAGCTAAATGATGTCGCGACCTCCATTCTTCGCGGTGATGTCGCGACTACTAAGGCGTGTGACTTCACCTTACTTCAAGCTGATGCCGCGACCACTAAGGACGTCGCGACATCTTGGTCAGTGTTTGATGTCTCTATCACATTTCTAGCTGCCAGCGACTTCTATGTTCGGCCTCTTTGAAAATCTTTTGTTGCAACTAATTAGTGTCCACGACCTCCATGTCTTTGCTAGCTTTCAGTGCATGTCGCGACCTCGAAATGAATGTGTGACATCATCTAACTATTCATTAGTTCTGGTCGTCACGATTTCGGGTTTATGTTGCGACCTTGATGATATTCTTCATTCTTGTCAAAGTCGCGACATCAAGTCCTTTCTTTCAAATTAGTTCTGCGACTTCCTTTACTTAGAAGGTTGTTCTTGTAGCTGTAGTCAGCTCCTTGTCAGCGACCTCATGGGTGGTATCACGGCGTCATTTATCTCAGTTTGGTGTGCTGACGTCGTAATGATGTCATGACAGTGAACTTCTTCATTTATTTGCTTCTTTTATTCTCGACCAGTCATGTTTTGTCTAACTTCCTTCTGGTCACGACTTCCTTATTCACTCTTTGGTTTCTTCTTCAAAGCCAAATTTGTTGAGGTGTGACTTGGGTCTTTAAACTACACTTCCTATCAGCGACCAGTTCAGTTTTGACTTAAATTCTCTTTGCGGTGATTTCTTATGATTTTGCTAAATTTGATTTTTCTATTTGTATTTTCACGCAAGAATTTAGAATTTGATTCAATTATCAGTTTTCTGCAAACAATTCATCATTATTCTCATTATAATCTCAGAAAAATGTATTAAAAATCTCATGAGTTTTTGGACTCATCAAGTCTGGAAATGAGAAGTCAGCATGCAATGCAAGCAGTAAATGAGTCGCCTGCATCTCAGCCATATTGTTTTAATTGTCAGTCAAATACTCATCCTGGGGAGCACTGTCAAGAGCATGCCCATGTCTTGGATCAAAATAAGCCATCCACTAATGCTCCATATGGCAACACCTATAACCCCAATTGGATAAATCATCCAAATCTATCATGGAAGCCAAAACCCCCTGCATATATCCCTCGAACGGCGGCGGTTTGGCTCCACTTCAACACAGCAGCAGCAGCCTCCACCTTCTTCTCCTGTTGAGCAGGCAATTCTGAATTTAAGCAAAGTGGTAGGCACGTTTGTGGAAGAACAAAAGGTGCTAAATGTTCGGACAATCGAAATTTGAGCGGTCGAGCTCCTCCAGGAAAGCGGGCGGCATGCACTCGAGATTTCGGTACATCCAACCAACGTTTGCGAGTGCGAGAAAAAAATTTCCTTCTCGAACACAGCAACATCGGAAGGAGTGCATGAAATAGGCTCAGCTTGTAGTCAAATGTAAGAGTGATGAAGTCAAGGTCGGCTTTGAGAAGTGGTAGGCGAGACCGGAGTCCCGAGTTCTAGCCAAGGCAACTCCACGTGGGCGATCCGCGGAGGAAGAACATCCAGCAAAGAAAGGAAGACGGTGTACCCCCCTCCATTCCCACGGGCTCTCAGAAAGAAAATTCCGTTAACCAAAAGCTGAAATGTTAGAGGTTTTTTACGGCAAGTGAAAGTTAACATTCTCTCTCAACATGATCAAACAAGTCCCCACCTATGCAAAGTGCTTGAAGGACATGCACGGTAAAGGCTTCAGTAAACAAAGAAGGCCTTTTAACTGGGCAAGTGAGTGCTATCGTGAGTCCCAGACTCACAGTGAAATATAAAAACTTTGGTGTCCCACGATTTTCGATTAATATTGGAGGCATTAGTGTAGAGAAAGCACTATTAGACTTGGGAGCCAGTGTGAACCTTTTGCCATATTCCATGTACAAGCAGCTCGGTTTGGGAAAACTGAAACCCACTTCCATCACACTGTCACTAGCCGATAGGTCTATTAAAATACCGAAGGGGACCATTGAGGATGTTTTAATACAAGTGGACAGATTTTACTATCCTGTGGATTTTTGTATACTTGACAGGCGATTCACGATGGGAACCAATCATGTACCCATCATTTTAGGAAGGCCTTTCTTAGCTACTTGAATGCCATAATAAAGCTACTTGGAATGGGGTTATGCAACTCACGTTTGGGAATATGACCTTAGAACTCAGCATAACCACTTGAGTAAAGGCATATGCACTCGAGGGAGGGCGTGAAGAATGCATAATAGATGCAATTCTTGAGGAACAGGCTAATGAGCAGCAAGTGCAAGATTTGTTAACCCCAGAGCTAGCTGAGTGCCTTGGAGAGCAATAAGAACCTCAATGCATAGGCTTAGTGCAGGGGTACTGGAGAAGGAAAATAGAAATTCTACCTCTTGTTGGTAGTGCAGCCAGACCAAAGGAACCTCAACGATTGGGACTCAAACCCTACCCGGAGTTGAGTTAAAATATGCATTCCTGGAAGAAAATAGGCAATGTCCAGTTGTGATATCATCACTGCTGACCACTTCATAGGAGCATAACCTGTTGCACCTCCTCAAAAGGAACAAGCAAGCTTTGGGGTGGAAAATTTCTAATTTAAAAGGCATAAACCCAACAATCTGCACCCATCACATTTATTTAGAAGAATCTAAAGGCATTGGCGGCCATAAGGAGTTGAACCCCCATTTGCAGGAAGTAGTTAGCATTGAAGTCTGAGGTATCGGGCGGTATCATTTACCTCATGTCGATGCTTGCGGGTAAGCCCAACCCGAGGTGGTGCCGAGTCGGGAGTGACAATTGTAAAAATGAAAGGGTGAGAATTGTTTACCCGACTACTACCGGTTGGAGGTGTGCATAGATTATAGGAGGCTCAATGAAGTAACAAAAATATACTTCAGTTGCATTCATTGATCGACTTCTTGAGAGGTTCTGGACACCCATTCTATTGCTTTTTGGATGGGTATTCAAGTGCATCAGATAAGTGCACGGAGGATCTGAGAAAAGACCACCTTTACTTGTCCATTTGGCACCTATGCTTACAGGAGGATGCCTTTTGGTCTTTGCAACGCCCCGGCCACTTTTTAGAGATGTATGCTTAGTATGTTTAGCGATATGGTGGAGTGCATAATGGAAGTATACATGGATGATATCACTGTATATGGAGGCAATTTTGAAGAATGTCTGACTAATCTTGAGGCTATCCTGCAGAGGTGCATAGAAAAGAACACGGTGCTCCATTTGGGAGAAGTGCCGTTTATGATTAACCGAGGAATCGTGATGGGTTTGTTCTTCAACGGGGGATAGAAGTTGGCGAAGAAAAATTAGACTTATTTCTATTGCCATCTCAACGAATGTCTTCTAACCAGTTAGGCAATTCCTTGGTCATGCAGGCTTTTACAGAAGATTCATCAAGGACTTCTCGAAGATTGGTAAACCCCTTTATAAGCTCCTAGAGAAGATCTTAGAATTTATTTGGAAAAAGAATGCCGGAGGCTTTAGGCTGAAGTCCGTGACCCTTTGCACGATAGATACGAGCACCCAATTGGTGGTGCCTTTTGAGGTGATGTGTGATGTATAAGTGATCTTGCTATTGGGGCGATTACTTGGCGAGAGAAGATGGAAAGCCCTCATGTAGTCTATTATCACGGGGCAGGCGGATAGGCACAAAGGAACTACACTACTACGGAGAAGGAATTGTTGGCGTGTCTCGCCTTAGACAAGAGTTCGAGCATACTTGGTTGGGTCTGATATAGTCATTTTGAGATCATTCGGCTTTGACCACCTCGACCAAGCAAAATGCTAATGAGGCTATCAAATGGGTTCTTACGCGAGAATTTAACTTGCAAATTAAAGACAAAAAGGGAGTAGAGAATGTGGTGGCAGACCACCTTTCAAGGTTAACAATAGCCGATGACACTCATAGCCCACCCATCAATGATGAATTTCCTGAAGAATCTCTAATGCAGCTGGAAAAAGCTCTCTGGTATGCTCACATTGCCAATTTCCTGCCTTAGCAGGAGAAGTCCCATGCGATTGGAAAGAACGGGACCGGAAGTATTTCTTTCTTGAAGATCCACTCACTATTATTGGGAAGAGCCCTTCTTGTTTAAATCTTTGTGCAGAGATGGATGTCGGGAAGTGTGTGCCGGAGGAGAAGAACAACGAGGAATTTTGAGGCCCACTACCGAGGTGCTGTGGTGGTCGCCGCTTCCGGCTATGATGAAGGTGCTGCGATCTGGTTTTCTTATTCCTTATTTAAAGAAGCACCAAATGTGTAAAATTGTAATGTGATAGATGCAGCGACTCGAAATTGTCTCGTAGTCATATGATGCCCCTTAACCCAATTTTAGTGGTCGAGCTATTCGATGTTTGGGGCATCGATTTCATGGGACCTTTCCCCACATCTTATGATCATACATACATATTGGTGGGAGTGGACTATGTGTCCAAGTGGGTTAAGGCAATCCCCTGCAAAACCAATGACCACAGGGTGGTGCTTAAATTCTTGAAGGCAAACATCTTTTCTAGGTTGAGTGCCGAAAGCCATTATTAGTGATGGAGGTTCACATTTATGTAACAAACCTTTTGAAAACCTCATGGCTAAATATGGTGTGAAACACAGGTTGGCCACCCCTTACCATCCTCAAACAAGTGGTCAAGTATAACTTGCTAACATGGAGATTAAGACCATTCTAATGAAGGTGGTGGCAACCCTTGAAAAGCTGGTCCATCCAGCCTTTCGATTCCTTTGTGGGCCTCTGAAACGGCTTTCAAAGCAGTCATGGAATGTCCACAGTATCGGTGATTACATGGTAAGGCATGTCACCTTCAGTGGAAGTCAGATATAAAGCATGGTGGGTGTCGAAAATTTGAACATGGATCTAAGTAAGGAAGTAGGTCAAAATTCCTTGATCTCAATGAGTTGGAAGAATGCGAAATGATGCCTACTTGAATTCGAAGATTGCGAAAGGAAAGATCAAAAAATGGCATGAGTCAAATGATAGCGGCAGAATTTCAACAAGGGGACCCGAGTCCTCTTATATGACTCCAAACTCCATCTATTTCCGGGCAAGCTCAAGTCACGATGGACGGGTCCATTCATAGTTCGTGACTTACCCGATGGATTCAGTGGGCTACTTTCGATCGAATGATAATAGGGTGATCGAAGTTAATGGGCAAAGGGTGAAGCCACATGTTGTGCGATGAGCGTCGGGAGGAAATTCTCCTGCTGGACCCTCCCTGAATCCCACAGCCCACACATTTAAGGGTGGCTCCTGCCTTGTCTCAGAAGCCACTAATTTATTTGTTTAGCTCCGATTAAGTTTCTTTTTGTCTAAAAATTTGGGTAGTAATCAGTTTTTGGCATTTGATTTTTGCTTAGTGTTGTCAACTGCAAATAACATCAACCAGGGGATGACCCTTCTCCTGCCACCATGTTGAAGAAAGTACCGTTCCATCCTCTAGCTTTTTCTTTTCCATGCCGGGTCAGTCAGAGGTAATGTTCATATTTTTGGAATTTAATTTTACTAGTCATACATGCCCTGCAGTGCCCAAATTCGTTTTTCTTTAATTTTGAAATCATTTTTTGTGCCTATATTCTGTGTTTCTACTCTTGCCTTTAGTTGAAAAATTGAAGCCCTGTATCCTACCTTAATGCTAGAACAATTCCATGCATGATTAAGTTTTTGGTCGATTGAAGTTTCAGCATATTCAACCTTTTACATCCGCCTTTAGCTAGTCACACACAGTGCACACCAGATTGTACCAATAGGTTGGCTTCTCTCCTCCTCTTGGCAAGACCTTGGATGCATTGAGGAAGCCTATAATAAGTTTGTGTTACCCGTGAATGAAGACCAATGTAGTCTTCCAAATGAAAAAAGAAAAGAAAAGCAAGAAAAAGAAAGAAGAAAAAGAAAAAGAAAAGTCGTAGCTTTGCAGAAACAGCTGATCAGAAGTGTAAGCGGCCTTTAAAACCGTGCCTAAACCTTAGTGGTTGGGAGTCATCGACTTAGTGTTAAGCTACGGGTGGATGGGTGGAGTTCGCGAGTTGTGGAATTGGCAATTCTCGGAAGTCATTCGAGTTCGGGGTGAAGCCTGTAAATTTGTGGTCAGTTGATCAGCACTGACATTCTGCAAACCTTAATTGGTTGGGAGTCATCGGTGGACCCCGTTACATGGACTTTGGTGAAGTCGGGTTTTTAGCATTGTTGCATCTGCAATACAGCCAAAGAAAGAAATAGAGTGTAGTGACGAGGGTCTGTTGGGTTGGTCGCGGTTAAGGCCACGCGATGGATTTAGTTGGGGGAGGGAATAGCTGCAACATTGGCTCAAGCGGTTACCATAGGAACAATTAGGTTTTGGTGGAAGTTCTGGGTTGAATTCATGGAACCGATGTTGCTACAAACTTGTTTTATATAAATTATTCTCGTGATGGTTTTGTCTGAAGTACAGAATTGTTCATCACGAAGGCCTGATACTAAAGTATACACACTTTTTGAACAATATACACTTTTTGTAAAAGCACAGAATGCATACCTTGGTTATTTTAGCATTGCTAAGGGACTAGCAAAGTGTCGGTTAGGTGTGATTAGTACCCCGAAAAGTGCTATTTTGGAGTCCTATTCAAAGATGCGTTTTGAGTGCTTTGCGTACTAATCTGTAAATTAAGCTTGGTGGCATGTGCGGGTCTATTTAGTTATGCGATTTGGTTTGAGGTTGTTTTGGTAGTTTTACAGGTTTGAGAACTTGATTCGACGAAGCGGCCCCATTATTGGTGTTGAATGCGGGAATTCTCATTCATCACCACTAAAATGAAGAAATGTCAAGTGGAAGTGATGAATTCGAGCTAAAGGATACGGGAGCGGCGGACCAGAAGCATAATTTTAAGCTATGCATTGCGAAAATTTACTTAAGAGATGCGAAAATTTCGCAAGGATTGCGAAAATTCATAACCCGTAAGCGAAAATTTATCAATCCCGAAGAAATTTTAGCTATGCATATTTTTGCTAGCTAGCGAAATTTCTCTATCATAGCGAAAGTTACTGTGCATAGCGAAAATTTGAATTTTTGCTATGCCTTGCTATTCGCTATGATAGCGAAAATCCTTGCATAAGCGAAAATCATTCCTGTGTTTTTATTCCGGCGACCTCGTTTGTATAATTCCCATTTTATCCACTATTGTAATCACATGTATTTTAGGTATTTTGGTATTTCACACACAATTGGGTTGGCGATAAGCCACCTTATGGCTTTGTAACTAACTTTTACTTTTATCCAAGCTTTCCCGCAGCTTTGGTTTTTAGGTTACAGTTTGCTCTCTTCTCCCTCTTCTTTCTCTCATTTTCTTGGCTCCAAACACACCCTTGAGGATGGCAGAGCAAGATGTGTAAGCCACAAGTATGAGATGAGGTTTTCAGCTGGTTAATGGTGGTTTGGAAGTGTCCTCATGCTTTAAATGAAACAGGTACTGCATTTATGGCTCAAACTTTCCAAACTAGGGTTTAATGCTATTTAATGTCTTTCCTTTGGTGATACTTGTCATGCTTTAGGGTTCGATTCATTCTTAATGATAGATGCCTTGACATTCTTCAGATGTCATTCATTATTAAAATGAGGTTAAATGCTAGGTTTTTCAAACTTATTTGGAACATTGAATGCTCCAGTATATGATTGGACTCAAATAAGTGTTTTTTAGAGGTTAGGTTTTATAGCTAAACAAAGATCGATTTGGCCTTTACTATATGTCATTTCCTGTCACGAGAAATAACCGAGGACATCTTAACCTTTATTTTGTAAGCTAGTGACCCAAGCCTTCAAGGTTACCATTTCACACTTTAATTTAAACTATTTCAGTTACCCAGTGAACAACCAATCTCCCCTGTTTTTACCCAAATCCAAAAATCCAAATGAAAGCCTCACCATTTTGAATCATGATACAAATCATTTGTGGAATGAAAACCCGTCAGTGTTCGGCCTAGACCACTATCTTTGCTTAGAGTGGCGACTACGGCAATAGAAGAATATAGAAACAAATATTGATTCCGGATCACCCCCTCTAGTGCGCAATCAAGGCCCCTCGGGTATTACTGGGTTCCTACTAGAAGGTCCCACTAATTCTATTCACACTTTCTTTTCTTTTCTTTTCTTTTCTTTTTTCTTTTTTTTATATTGGGGCTTGATGGCAATCCTCTTTTCTACGATGTCCCATCACTTAGGTGTTTAGAAACACCCAAGGCTCATTGAATGTTAGCGAGTCGAGTCCGAAACCTAGGCATACCCTGGAGATCACACGTATGAGTATGTGGTAGACTACTCTATTTCTTGAACACCAAGGAGGTGGTTCACTATATCATCCCTACTAATTCTTGAGCATCTAACAACCTAAGGATCCTTTCTTGTTACATACCTTGTGTGTTTAATTTAGATAAAGATCCTTGATTTGAAATCATATCACTCCACATACTACCTAACACAACCTAAAACATGAAATTAAATTTTGAACAGCCTTGTAACACTTTTTTTTTTTTTTTTTTTTTTTTTTTTGCAAACTGAGCGAAGTTGTGAAAGTATGAACATAAACATAAACCTAAACATATCTAAACGACGAACATAAACACCAACCTAAACATAGCTAAACAACGAACATAAACACGAAATTAAATTATGCCAACCCGACCACCCACAATCCCCCCTCCCCCAGACAAAAGCAGTCAATGTCCTCATTAGCGAGGAAATAATAAAAAGAAATGGGAACTCCTGTGATCCCGGGGGTCATTCTTGCGGAATGGCGGTGGTGGCACATGGAGCATGCGGTTGAGCGAGCTCACTGGCAGTTCAGAAGGATTATGCGCATGTCGGCCCGTAATGCATCCATGTCCTAGCTCATAGTGACCCGATGCTCTGGGTCTCATCCCAGAACGCATCAAACCAGGTAGTGAAGTCCTGAACCTGGTCCTCAAGGGAAGGCGAAGGACTGGGGACATCCGGCCCAACGGAAGGTAGTGGAGGGGGTAGATAAGAGGTGGATGGGAGGTGAATAGGGGGTTGGCCTCACACGGGGTCTCCTCACGCATGCAAACAAGGTCTGGTATGCTGTCAACTCCTCCTTATCCGAAGGTTCATGACCCGAATCAGCGTCGGACCGAGGAACGCTCTGCTTATCCTTTTTTACTACGATGGCCTTAATGGAATGGATCCAGGCCTCATTATCCTCTAACGGCACCCCTGCATTCTTGCACGGGCCATAGATGAGAAAGGGGTGCCCGAGGTTCATTTTGGCGTCCTAGTTATAGAGGATGGCATCCTTTATAACTTTGGCCAGGCATCGAAGCGGGATATGCGAATGATGGAAAAGATTGAGCAATGCATTCGCCGTCACCCCTCATGGCGTTCGTTGTCGGAATGAGACGAGAGGTGATGAAATTGTGCCACACCTTAGGTATATAGGCCAAGTGTTTGGCCTTGAAGTGCACGGCGTGCCCCTCGTTGTTTAATTTCCACTCACCTTGCTCATTAGTGAGCAGCCTAAGGACTTCCAGATAGTTAGGGTGTTCATGAAGCCGATCAAAGGCCTCGAGTTTAACCGGCTCAAGGTTGTAATATCGGTTAATAGACTTCGCACTAAAGTCTACCAGCACCCCACGAACTCAGACCTTCTTGAGCACATGGGCTGCTAGGTTGGTGTAGAATTCCCTCACAACCATCGTGGCAGTCTGCCTCGGCATAATACACCCCACCCCTTCCTAGCAATGGTTTTCCAGAAGAAATCGTCGGGATGTTGGAATCCCTTCTCCTTAATGAAGGAGCGATTTGAAAATATGAGGCCGAACTTCTTGGTCGTGCTCTCATTGACGAATCTATCGTGATCGTAGGCCTGAGAGGGTTCTTCACTGGCCCAGCTACTCTTCGAGCTCATTTTTCGCTTTTTGCTCGACATTGGGCACAAGCTAGGGATTGTTGTGGGATGAACTTAAAGGCGAAAGGAACTCTAGTAGGCTACCACGCTCTTAGGGGGATTGCACGCTACCAAAATACCCACAGGAAGCACCCAAAACTCACTTAGGCCAACTAACAAACACATAGTGGGCATAAAGTGGGATGGGGAGCCTGATGCTCGAAAAACGGGTCTAGAACCCCTAACCAGCCCTAGGAGACCTTCTTAGACACAAACCACCTAGAAAAAGGGGAGTGTAGTTGAACCGAGAGACCTGAACAGACGAAAGGGGCTAGTAGGCAAGGTCTCCAAATGCCAGATGGAAGCTAGTTTTTAATTTAGGGTGGATTGGGCTTTGGAGGTTGCTAAGGATGGCTAGGATGATCTTTGGTAAAGCTTGGGACGGGATTTTCCTGGAATACCCACAAAAATTTAAGAGCACATTAGGGTTTTCAAAGGGACCCGGAGGAATCTCAGCGTTCGGGTGCAAGCGAGCGATGTCGCGGCGTTGAGACCAGCGATAGCGTTCCCAAGAGGAATTATTTCAATGCCACAATGTTGTAGAGAGGTCTATTTTCAACGTCACAACGTTGGTATCCAATGTCGCGACGTTACAGAGAAGTATGTTTTCAACGTCGTGACGTTAGAATCTAACGTCGCGACGTGCCTGAGAGGTATATTTTCAACGTCATGACATTGAGTCCAACTTTGCGACGTTCCCGAGACCAACATCCAAGAAATTTTTACAAAAACTTTTCTAAGTATAGAAAAACTCACACTATTAGATCTCTACTCCTCTAGCTTGCCTGAAAGCTTGTCGTGATATCTCTCATACGCCGTAGCAACCTGAAACCTACAACACAAATGCATGAAAGTAAAACAAGAAAAATTAAAGCCTAGCAAACTTAAAATAAGAAAAACCGATGATCACAATAATTTAAAGGCTTGGAGTTTGCCTCCCCCAGTAGTGTTTTTACTATCGTTAAGTACATTGTCCTTGCTTGGTGCTTGACCATCGACCACGGCAACAAAAATTCCATGATCCCGAGCATTGCTTATGTTGGCTTCAAACTTGTGGTGGAATTATGCTTCTCAAATTGACCACTAAGATAAATCTTCACTCACTGCCCATTCACCTTGAATCGACCTCTCTCGAATTGCATCATTTCCCGACAACTACCCAGTATGGGAAGACTTAAGTGATCCGCAAAGCGGTCGGACCATCTTGACTGAGTTTTCCTGGGAACAATTTTAGTCGTGAATTGAATAGTAATACTTGTTATTTTGTCAGTTTCAACTCATTATGCATTAGGTGCTTGTCATGCCACGCCTTAGTCTTCTCCTTACCAGATTCTTGAGCGTCGCATCGTGCGCCTAAGTTCATCCACCTCGTGGCCCAGGCGTCCTCTTTTTTTCGGCCATTTTGAAATTCATGTTCAGCATTCTAGTTGCCCAGTATGCTTTGTGCTCTAGTTCAACAGGTAGGTGCCAAGCCTTACCATAGACGATTCGGTACGGGGACATGCTCAATAGGGTCTTGAAAGCTGTGCGATAAGCCCATAAGCTATCATCAATTTTGTTCGCCCAGTCTTTTCTTGTCATATTAACTGTCTTTTCTAATATTTTCTTGGATACCTCAGCTTGCCCATTGCTTTGGGGGTGATATGCAAGCATCATTGATTCGTGCCACAGTAGGTGTCTGGAATCAACAATATTTATATCTAAATCCCTCTTTTCTTTGTAGCAAAACTCTTTATGATATAGTGGCTTTCCCCAGGGTCGAACACAGGGATGGGTTTTCTTCGTACAAATGATTTATAGTGAAGGCCAAAATGGTGAATTCAATTTGGATTTCAAGGTTTGATAAAAACAAGGGGATTTTGGTAAAAACAGTGAGGGTTGGTTGTGTGCAAATTGAAATTAAAATGAAGGAAAATAAGAAAAGAACTTCTTGAAGTCTCGGAGCCCTTTGGGTTAAGTTTTAGGGCAATAACATGTCACTTAGGTCTTTTCTTCACGTTGGGGAGGATGACCTATAGTCATTTCGAGCAGGATCTTCATTTAGCTTCAAAACCTAAACCACAAATTTTCCTTCTTGAAGCAAGGCATTTAATGGGCATAAATGTCACGATAGAAAACCAACTAGATAACGATTGGATGCAGTGGTAGTATCCCTTTGTACCCAAGCTGCAAATACATGTTAGTGAGGGCGGTTGAAGATTTAAACCTATTGTGGCTTGAGCGTAAACAACCATAAATGCTCATGAAAAGCAGAAGCAGGTTGGTTTACCTTAAAGCGCGCAGTGGCCTTCCCTTCAAGGATGGGAGGTTTAGCCCGAACATCCTTTGATTTGTCATCATCGAAGGGTGTTTGGTAACGAGAAAATGGAAAGAAAATGAAAGAAGTGAAGCGAAGGAGAAGCGGGGAAAGTTGAAAGCTTCCCGTCAGTTTTATTGATTGACTTATAGTTTGTACAGACTGAGGCTTATATATGCTTAGAACAAGGGAAAATTACAAAAAAAAACAAGATCGGAAGGTATTAGAAGGGATAAAATGGGAAGAAACAAAAATTTGTAACAAAAACATGAAAGCGTTAAAAGCAGTGAGCAGTCTTTGTAGGAGACATAGGCGATTACATGAGGTGAGCAGTCTTGCGCAGAGACAATTCGCACGTACTCGCTCCATTTTCTTTATTTTGCTCTTCTTTCCTTACGGTCTCGATCTACCAAATCTTGAGTTTGACTCGAAGTCTTCGTGCTTGGATCGACTCAACAATTTCGGCATAAATAGCTTACCGAAAACTACAAATTGAAGTCACAAATGATTAGTAGAATAGTAGGGACCTTAATGTGCAAATTGGGTTAATTACACCGATTAGTACACAAAGGTGCAGAAACACATGTCGCGGGGTTGAAATAGCACTTTTTGAGCACTAATCACCCCAACCTACACATTGCTAGTCCCTTAGCAATGAAAAGGAAGAAAGAAAGAGCAAACAAAACAAAATCAAAATTATGTTCACAAAAATTATATTTCAAAAAAGTTATGAGTGATTAATGCCTAACCCTAAGTAAGAATCATCAAAGCCTTGCCCAATAACCATCTCGAGAGAATGAATGTCATACAAAATTGAGTATCAAAATAGCCTCCATCTCCGTGGATCAACGAGAAACTTCCACCAAAATCTAAGTGTTTGTTTGATCAGTTCTCAACAATAAGCGCCAAGCGCACTCTCCCCCAACCGAGGCTATTGCCTGACCTGCACTAACCAGCCCCAATCGATCGGGACCCTCTTCACAGCTCTTTTTTGTGTTGTAGGGGGTGCAATCTTTGATCGACCTCACTAAGTCCCATGTACGAGGGGATCTACCGTGACTCCCAACCAATTAGGCTTGGGGCACCAAGTCATAAGGATCTTCGACCACTAACTCTTGGGTTTCACCAGAACTCGAATGATTTCAAAACTCCAGCACAACTTGCTAAACTCCCACCCATCCACCATGTAGCGAGCACTAAGTCGATGGCTCCCAACCGAGTTAGTTTTAAGACCATCGGGCTTTAAAGGCTTCATCATACCCCTCGGGCCAGGTGCTTTCTCGGGTTTCCAAGGCAAGCGTTGCAATTTCTCTTCTTTTTCTTTTCTTTTCTTTTTCTTTTCTCTTCTTTTATTTTTGAAAGACACATTGGCCTTCTATTCATAGCGGGATCTTTAACAATGCTAAAGGTATTACTTGAAACTTAGGGTAGGTATTACAAGGCTTAGGAGGCTAGGTAGTTCTTGAGTTATTGAAGAGCACGATGTGCCTTTGTGTGTGGTTAGCTAAGGTGGAAGAGAATTCGAAAGCAGCAGGAATTCAGCTAATCATCCACTCGATTAGGCATGGAACGATCTAACATCGATAGGGTGGACAAAGTTTCAATTTTCAAACTACGGGCTAGGCAAAACAAAAAAAGTGGGAGCAATTTCTTGAAAAATTGTCGTGATAGTGTTAATAGCTTCATTAAAGGAAAACCAGCAAGCCACTGAACATCACAAAATGGGCTTGCTCAAAATGATAACAAAAACATAAATAAATGCTACTTCCTTTGCTAACTCTCCCCCCAACCAAATCTCACATTGCCCGCAATGGGGCTTGGATTGGAAATTTAGAGAAGGAAGTGTTACCTCCTTGATGATATGTGCTCGTTGTTGGATAGGAGACTTCGCAAGCTTTCCATCGAGACCTTATTCACTTCACTTGGGCTTCAAATAAACAAGTTAGGAGAAGAAAAGAGAGGAAAAAAGTGACCAATTGGAGTATTTTGAAAATTACACCTTCATAATAATTTCAAAAGTGTTCTTTCTGGCTATATTTGGATTTTACACTCTCTAAGCTTTCCAACGGTACCAAAAACGCCTAAAAAAAAAGTTCGGATGAGAAAGTTATGATAAAAACAAAATTAGTCAAGGTTCAGGAGGCTGCGCAAATTCGCACCTATTTAATTTTTTTATTTTATTTTTGAAAAATAAATAAATAAAAATAAAAATAAATAAAATAAAATAAAAAATTATTTTCAAATACGATTTTTTTTTTTTCAAAGAACAATTTTTTTTTAACTTTTTTGAGAATAAAATAAAAATAAATAAAAACAACAATTTTTTTTAATTTTTTATTTTATATATTATTTGTACAATTTTTTATTTTATTTTATTTTTTGTTTTTTTATATTATTTGATATATATAAATTTTTTTTATGTAATATAATATAATTATATATATATATATATATATATATATATATATTCACAAAAAGACAAAATAACACACAGTGCAGTGGCTTGAGCTCCTCCGTACAGCAACTACAGTGCGGTTGCGAATTTTTGCAACCGTTGAGAAAATCCAGGTTTGCGAAATTTCGCAACTTGCGAAATTTTTGTGCCCTTTCCTGTACCTCCCACTACATCAAAATTTTGATAAAAACTACAAAAATAAACACAGAAAAATTGTAAATTTAAAATGAAAATTAATCTAAAACAAAATTAACTAACAATTAGAGAAAATCTAAGAAGAAAAATTAAAGAAATCAAAATAAAATAAAATAAGAAAAGATGAACAAAAAGTAGGAGATCGTGGGTTCTCCCAAACCACACTCAAGCCTTGAGGCCGCGGAACCGGTTGAGCTTTGGGAAATGCCGAGGTTCGTGCTCCAACCAACCAAGACCAACCATCCACTATGTCATGTAGTGTGAGTGGCTGCCAACGTTTTTGATGTAGTGGCAAAGTTTCAGCCAAAGGGGCCACTAATTTCTTAAAGTTTCTCGCACAAGCAAAGGATGGACTAAAGATGAGCTGTGGAGCAGTGTGCTTCAGGTGTGAATTGTGCTGCTAGTGAAAGAAGGGTGTGCATTGGGTCGAGAAGGTGCGCACATTGTGGCTCTGCAGTGGGTTTTTAGGCTCTTCCCGTTCCTTCCATTACCTTCCTCACTCAACAAAGGAAGGATTTCTTCTTTTTTCTCCCATAGATAAACAGCAGCACAAATATCTAAGGATTCAAATAACCCCTGCTGTTGACACTGCTCCTCCACCATGGTGTCACTCAGGCACTCTTCCTCTAGACTCTCTTCCTCTTGATGAATGTGCTTATTAGTGAGTCTTGAAATGGAGTTCTGCAGAATGTCAAATTTCTGATCAATTTCACTTCAAATCGATCACCCTCTTGTTTGCAGAGTTTCCATCAGGTCAATTTTCGTTTCCCATTATGTCAATTTTTTGATTGGCCTAGACATTCACTACTTTCCGCTCCTCTATAAAAGTATCCACCAATTTGCTCAAGTTTAGTATTGCTTCCTCAACTGAAGAGGATAACTGCGGTGGTTGTGGTGGCTGAGGAGTTGAAGCATAATATGGAGGAGCAAGAGGTGTATACTGTGGAATAGTAGAATGGAGGGACCTTAATGTGCAAATTGGGTTAATTACGTTGATTAGTACACAAAAAGTGCTCAAAACCTGTAATAAACAGGGTTCAATGACAGACCCCTTTCCTAGTGACAGAAATCTCCGCAAGAACTCCACAAGAACCTCCCACCCAAGCCGCCGACCGACAAGTTACCATGAAGCTAAGCCGTTTAAAATCACGAAAATCAGATTTGGAAAACGTGGGTTATAAAATTTTCATTTTTCTATCAAAAACACACCTTTAGATTTAACGAAAATCCCGGCAGCATAACGACCGGATTCCGTGGTCAAGCCCGAATACAAAAATCACCCGTATATAAAAAATACTCCTGTAATATTTTCCAAAACCTACCATAATCATAAAGGACCTTCCGCCCTCATCAAAATATAAGAGGATAAGAATCAATCCAACAAAATTTCATCACAACTTGTTTTTCTCAAAACCATGCATGCATATTTTACAAAAGATATTTACATATACAAAATGTCACATTTAACTTTTACTACTTTTACTACACCTTATCTTTATATAATCGTAGAATACAAATACCTAGGATCGAGAACCCGAAAGGTCTTTCACAAAGACTCCGCACCTGAAAAAATTATTTTAAAATAGAAAAAATTGTGAGCCAAACGTCATGAGTACTATAAGTTCTAAATGTTGTTGTCATTGCTTACCTCCCAATATGAAAATCACATAAATGTCAGAACTGCCGGCGAGAAAACCGTAGCTGGGTATGAAACCATTTCGAAAATCAGGTCGAAAAACTATTTATGCGCCGGGCCAAAACTATTCGAAAACTATTTCGCCGTTGAAAACCTGCTCAAACTATTTCGCTAATTAAAAACCGCTTCGGTGGTTAATATCCGAAAGTGCTTACATCGAAATCAAGTACCAAACCACTGCGGGCCCATTTCCTCGAAATAATCTGGGATGATACCATGAACCCTGAATCCCGGCATCGTAGTGTGAACCCTAACACTACCCGGCTTAAGATGGTCCTAAGTGGAACACGGCGATCTCTAGAAACATAATGGAACCTTGGAACCAAAATGCCCGATGCAACCCCAACCAACACTCATCGTCATGTACTAAGTCGCACGCTCTAACTATATACCCCGAATGTGAGGGCACTTCACTATATATTCTGGGGATCTAACCCCAATTCGTCGACTGTGCAATATAGTTAGTCATAATATTCCATAACCTTGCCATGCACAATCCGAAATAAGACCGACCGAAACTCAGCCACATCAAGGGTTTTTCTAAACTGTGCCAAACTGCTTTCTTAAATACCGAAATCAAACTTTTCAATAAAGTATAACAAGTGGGAGGTAAAAATGCTTTTATAAATTTATATTTTCAAAGCACTTAACAAACTTGTAATTTAAACACTTTCGATTTAGAAAAGGATTTTGAGTACTCACCTTTTTCGACTAATTTACAATTTCGTCAAGCACTCTAGATTCTCGTCGATGCTCAAATCGCTACACAATCCATACAGTACGAAATGCCTCGCTTAACGCTTTAACCATAAACATACACGTGGCTTTCTAAAGTGACTATATCGAACGAACTTCGACTTTCTAACAAACTTTATGCATATCCCATTCGATATGACATCGATAATATGTGATGTGAAATTGACCAAAATGTCCCTACACATTAAATGCCCCATAAAAACTATATGTTTTAGCAAACTTTTGACTCAAGGGACTTTCCAGAGAGTCTAAAAATACCCGAAACATTTCTGAAAATTCTGTCCGACTTATCCGACTACACTCGTGAAATTTCAACCCAAACTCATCCAAACAAATTCAAATTCCAACACGACCGCCCGAACACACCCCAAAAATTCTAAAATTTCCTAAACCTCGATCTAAAAATTTTGGGACTAAGTTTACGACCTTTCACTAGCATTTTCTAAGAAAATTTCAAGCCATTATATAGCATTTAGGCTCGAAATAACACAAGTAGACAAATTTTCTACCTTTTAAAGTTTGATAAAAGGCTAAGATATTGGTACCTATGCGTAGCTCTCGTCGCGTATACTAACTTAGCCTTCTGCTCCGACGAAAACCTACGGTCCGATTTCCGTAAATTTGAGAAAGAAACAAATAGAGAAAAAATTTAAAAATCTATCTCTCTCCTCCCACGCCCTTCTTCGTTCTATCTGCTTCCTTTTGCTTTTTATTATTTTTTATTTTCGTTTTTTTTATTATTATTCTTATTATTATTATTATTTGGATAAACAATTTTTATTGCTCCATTCGGGTCCATTTCTATCCCGAAAAAATTTATTTCTTTCGCTCTCAATTAGTTTAAAATAAACTTAACTCTGCATTTTTTTCTCGACTTCCGAGATTTTTGTAAAAATCTCGCCCCTTAAGTCACTGGCGATTTATCATCCAGAAATTCGTAAAATATTCTGACTATCTCAGAATTCGACGAAACTTTTATGGGTCACTAGATTTCGTGAGACGAATTTAACCCACAGAACTCGCCACATCCGAGATCTACAGACTTACGCTTCCCTCGAACCATTTTGTAATTTATTATTATTATTACCTTTTAAAATTATACTTTGAATTTCACTTCCAGTTTTCCCACTCACAAAGTGCCAGCACTCTTGAAAAACTCTTATAATTTCTCACCCTTAAAACAACTTTCAAAAAATTCTATTATGACACTAAAATACTAAGGAAGCCCTCGTGCATATATGACCCTAATGACATACCACACCCTCTGACGGCATTCAAAATAGCACTTTTTGAGCACTGATCAATCACCCGGTGCTTCACCCCATATTTAGCCAGGAGCGATGCAAACAGCTTGTTATAGAAATGGGAACCTTCATCGCCGGACATGCTCTAGAGTCCCGAACTTGAAAAGATGTTATCCACGAAGCGCAAAGACTACTTTGGCATCACAAGTAATGGCTAGAATGGTTTCCACCCATTTGGACATGTAATCCACCTACTTGGACACGTAATCCACTACCAAAAGTTTGTACTTGTGCCCATAGGACGATGGAAACGTACCCATAAAGTCAATGCCTCAGACATCAAAAAGTTCTACCTCTAGAATATTCGTCACGGCATTTCATTCGGCTGCCTAATGCTCATTCCTGATATTGATCACAGGATTTTGTAAACAAGTGCGCATCTTTGAATATAGAAGGCCAAAAAACCCGATTGGCAAGATCTTGGTCGTTCTCTCTGTCTACTGAATGACCCCCACACTCTAAAGAGTACACAAAGGCCAAGATCTCACCCACTTCACTTTCCTACACACACCTTCAAATAATCTGACGGCGACCGCTGGCATAGGATTGGGTCTTCCCTAGAAGCCAAAGCCCACTTCTCGCAAAGCACCCATCTGCTGGATAAGCAGGTCAGGAATAACATCTGCCACGTAAAATCGGGCTATGTCGGGCAAACCATGGTGATGTTTCATCATGTGACAAAGATAGTATCTCGCCCATCTCGGGAACCTGTCATCAATCCGCAAATGATGGTTTCGCGACTGGCTGTAGTTTCCGTTCTCGCGCATGATCTAATCATCATATTTTTGAACCCTTCCTTATCTTGAATCTCCACATCAAATTCTCAGAACAGTGAGAACCTAGCGAATAAGTCTAGGTTTCACGTTTTTCTTAGTCATCAAGTATTTGATTGTGGAATGATCTATGAACACAATAACTTTGTTTCCTATAAGATAAGGTCTAAATTTGTCAAAAGCAAACACAACAGCTAACAATTCTTTCTCTGTTGTAGCATAATTGAGTTGTGAATCATTCAACGCTCAACTGGCATAATAGATGGCATAGAAGACTTTTTCTTTTCTCTGGCCCAAAATGGCCCTAACTACAAAGTCGCTTGCATCGCACATAAGTTCAAATGGAAGGTTCCAATCTGGAGTGACTACTATAGGGGCTAAGGTCAACTTCTTTTTCAGCAACTCAAAAGCATTCATGCATGGCTCATTGAACTCAAACGGAACACCTTGCATCAAAAGATTAGACAAAGGTTTTGAAACTTTGGAGAAATCTTGGATAAACCGTCTATAAAAACTCAGGTGTCAGAAACTGCAGACTTTTATCGATGTGGAAGAGGCGCTCTATGATCTCAATATTGCCTTGGCCAATTCCTCTTCCTGACACGCGATGCCCCAATATTTATGCCTTTCCCAACATAAAGCAAGACTTTTCCCAATTTAAAACTAAATTGCTCCCATGCATCTTTTCAAGACACTCAACGCCGGATTATGAGTGCGCACTATCAAATGTAGATCCAACTATCGAAATCATCCCATGAAGACTTAATGGATTTTTCGACTATGTCCTAAAATATTGGCCATCATACATCCTCGAAAAGGTTCCTCATGCATTGCCCAAATGGCATTCTAGAAAGCTTAATGTGACATAAGGGCACGTAAAGGTGGTCTTCCGATCTTCTCGAGCAATGGTGATCCGATTGTATCCCCATCCATCTAGAAAGGCAGATTCATTCCCCAATTAGTCTGGCCTTAACATCTTATTAATAAATGGCAAAGTGGCAAATAGTCCTTTCTCGGGTCACTTTGTTCGCCCCGGTAGTCAATGCAAATCCGATCCTCAGAATCGGTTCCTGGCCAGAGCAATTCATTTTTCTCATTTATTACCACCGTAGTCCCTCCTTTCTTGGGCACCACCTAAACAGGGCTCACCCATGAACTGTCATAGATAGGGTATATCACTCTCGCATCAATCCATTTAAGTACTTCCTTCCAAACTACCTCTTTCATTTAAGGATTTAAGCGTCTCTGGGCATCCACTGTCGACTTGCTGTCTTCCTCCAATAATATCATGTGCATACACATAGATGGCCTGATCCCCTTTATATCAGCTAGGGACCATCCAATTGCTTCTTTATTCTCCTTAAGGATCTTTAAAATTTTCTCCTCCTCCTCGTTAGAGATAAGGCGATGATAACCTGTAAGCAGTAGATTCCTCCCAAGATAAGCATATCTCAAATGATCGGGAGTTGCTTCTCTTCCACAATAGGGTTTAATGTAGTGAGTCAATCTGGGCCAGCTAGCCCCAAAGAATCAAAGTACTTTCTTCTATTCAGGCCGAAAGAATCCATCTAGTTTACATACTCCTAAACCATCTCATCTTCATAAGAGGAAGGGTCATCATGAGTCAGGCTAGTCTCCAATGGTTCTGAAGGAACCAATTGGCTAGACATTATAGCCTCTAGCATATCCACTTAAGCAACTGGGTCAGATCATGTGGATGCCAGCGGCATTGAAAACATTGAATGTCACTTCCTCTTCTTGAACTCTCAACCTTAGTTCACCCTTTTGCACATCAATCATTGCCCTTTCTATGGCTAAGAATGGTCGTCCAAGGATGATTAGGACCTCTTTATCTTCATGCATGTCCAGAATGATGAAATCTGCAGGGAAGATAAATTTGTCCACTTTGACTAACACATCCTTTATGACACATGCATGATCGGGACCCACTAACTAAAAGGACTATCGCCGACGCACTTCTCCCAATTTCGCTTAAAGATCGACCACTAAGATAAGATTAATGCTCGCACTAGGTCACACCTGAGCTCTTTCAAATACCGTGATTCTACAGTTACTAAATTTGATTGCAGCTACCTAGATCTTTCAACTTGGGTGGCAACTCTCGCAATATACATCACATTCCTCCGAGCAGAGCAAATGCCTCATAGTCTCCTAACTTCCCTTTCTTGGACAAGACGTCCTTCATGAATTTCACATATCCATGCATTTGCTCAAGTGCTTCAACAAATGGGATGTTGATGTGAAGCTTTCAAGATATCCAGAACTCGCTAAACCGCTATCCAACTGCTCTTTCTCGCCCCGCATACTGATAATGTGCTTATCATAATACATAGGCTTCTGTGGTTTCATCTTTTTCTTAATAGCTGCGGTTCGAGACTGGTTTCTTTACTAATCTTTCAACATCTTCAGCGATCTCAAAGACTACTTTCTCATCTCCCATAGGGTTTTCTATCCTCGAGCCTCAACCGACTGCTCCATACCTACCACTCCTAAGTGGTTATACTTTGCAAGTACTTTCCTCTCTCTCTCCTTAGGTTGACCCTCGTAAGCACTAGGTAGATTTCCTGTTACCTCACCCAACAGCTTCATTTCCACCCATTCGACCTCTAAATTTCCTTGAGTCAGCCGCTTGATTGTTCAAGAATATCCTGGCCTCATTCTCGAACTTATCATGTGACTTCATCATATTCATATGCATATCATCGAACCCACTTGCATTTTCTCAGATCTAGACTCACTTTCTCGAGGTGGTCAGAGAGGTTTGGCTTGCTCCATAGGATTACCCGCATTATGATTTTCCATAAAAAGTTAGGATGGTTCTTCCACCCCGGATTGTAACTTTGACCATATGGATTGAAGTTCTAGTTTTGAGGGAACTTAGCCATATATTGAGCTTGTTCAATAGTCAAATCGCCCATGGCATTCATCATTAGGCATTGAGAGGTGGGATGAGTTCCATGACATTGCTCACATGCAGGTGGGCTTTCTTCAACTTTATGCACAGATACTTGAGAACCTATTTGTTGAGAAGCTTGTAGTTGCTTGGAGAGTGTAGACACTTGAGTAGATAAGTTTGTGAACATGTCTAAATCAAACACCCCAGCTGGTTTCTTCGATGCTCTCTCTCAACTGGCCATTAGCAATCATTCAAGGCTATTTTCTTAAGAATTTGATAAGCCTCCACTTCGTTCTTCCCCATAATCGCTCCTCCGGCAGAAGCATCACAAGAGTCCAGCAGACGACTCAACCTATCAGAGAAATGATGGATCAGATCCATTCTGTGAAATCCATGGGTGAGGTCATTTTCAACAAATCTTTGAATCTCTCCCACGCCCATGTAACGACTCTTCATACCGATAAAAGCCACTGATGTCAATTCTCAACTTTGTCGCTTTGTCGTGGAAAGAAACTAGCCGTAAATTTCACTGGATAAGTCATCCCATGATGTTATTAAATCATGCTTCAAATGAGCCAATGCTCGCTTTATCCTTCAATGAGAAACGGAACAATCTAACCGAATAGCATCATCGCCACCTCCGCTATATTTCACCGTATCACACACTTCCAAAGTTTAGGATATGAGCATTCGGACCCTCGCGCGAGCGCCCGTGGAATCAATTCTCGGGCAAGAATCGAGAGCGATGGACTTGAGCCTCAAAATTGCTCGCTGATTTCATCGGTCTCCTAATCACAAGTAGAGTAAATCAGCAGACTTCCGCAAACTATAATCTCTGATAGGTGGTAGCATAGTATCCATATTTGTCACATCAAGATGTATACTACCCCCTCTAGTCAAACCAACATCATCATCTCTATTTTCTTCCATCGGTCCCATAGGTAATTGTTCCATTCTAGCTTATTTTCTCTTATCCCTCAGAATTCTTTTCAAAGTTCTCTCGATTTTAGGATCCAAAGGAATAAGATTTTCAGCAGGTTCCCGTCGCATACAACCTAATGTACCTGCAAGTTTTTTTTTTTTTTTTTCACCAAAAAAAAAAAAAGTATCAAAAATCAAATCAAAACAAATATCTGAAGTACCAAAGAAGTAGTTAGTATTTATATTAGCATAAACACCACAAATAAATAGGAAGTTTCTCGGAAACGGAGCCAAAAACTTGATAGGCAATTACGTGTTCGTGCTTTTGTGGATATGCAATTAGAAGTGCAAAGTGCCTATTCTATGCAAGTATGCGTCACACAAAGTGTACCTAAGCATGTATATCAATCCACAGAAAACTCAATCGTAGTATGCTAAGTACCAAAATTGGCAATACTTCTTAATATTCAAAACTAGCAATCATGATGCATAAGGGAACTAAAAGGGGATTAAACTATTACTAATGTAATTCAGCGCTAGATGTAAGAATGATCAAAAGTTGCAAAGAGGTTGTGGTGCTCTGTTGTTGACAATCCTACTATGTAATGTTGCTCTTCCATTCCATAATCTAATATAGTGTTCTCCAAGGCGGCTCTTATCTAATGTAATTAAAGCCTTTCTCAAGGTCATTTAACCTCCTTTTCTCACTAGGTTTCGCTTTCTCGCTCAACCCCAAGACTATAGCATAGAGTGCAAAGAAATCCTAAGCCTCCTAATCATTGATAATCCTATATTACCAAGTTTATTAGGTTAATCCACCTATGTGAATATCTTGATGAATGATATTGAATGAAGAAAGAGATTTGTTGTGTATACTTAAATGGAGATTTTCTAAAGAAATATGTGTTTTCACAAGTATGAACTAAGTGGAAGACTTTATTGCATAATGTCATTTGGTTTGAATGGTTTAAAGCAAGAAAATATGTAAAGAATTTGAGGTAGAACAGGCTTTTATCGTGACAGGCTTTCTTTTTGTCTCAACAAAGTTGGTGTTAAAATAGATAAGCAAGAAAGAGTTTGTCACCACATATTTTCTATATGTCGCAACAAACAGAAAACTTTGGGCCTCAGAAAACATGTCGCGACAAGATGTCTATATGTCGCAACATAATCCAATTGGAGCATAGATAAAATTGTGTTGCGACAGTTTTTGCTTGGTTGCAACAAAGAATTGCCCTAGTCCAAACTTAAGTGTAAAATTTATGTCGTGACATCACTTCTCTATGTCGCAACACCAATTTAAAAAGGGCACACTTTAGGGAAAAAATATGTCGCGTCAATTAAGGAAGCACAACAATTCTTGGCCTATAAATAGAAAAGTTCAAATACTGAAAAGTCATCTGCCTCATAACCTTCCGACCATTCAGTCTCTCTCACCGATTCTCTCTCACTCATTCGAAACCCTAGATCCCTAAACCTATCTCTCACAATGTCTGAGCCCCAAAACCTGGTTCCAAACCTCAACGAAATCATGGAAGAATATGATGAAGTCGAGGAACAAAACACCCAAGCCACCCGTGCAAGAATAGTAAGGGCGAAGAAAGAGCTAAGGTAAACGATGAACTCGAAAGTAAACAAAGGGAAGAGTCTAGTGGAGAGGAAAAGAGGAAATGAAGAAGCTGAGAGCAAATGAACAAAAATTCGGGTGGACTGGCCCCCGACATGGCTTATATTGCTCGAGACAAGCCGCAATGCAGAGACTCTCATGTGGAGTAGAGCTTCAACAACGTGGGCATCTCCCATTCCAAGAGCTAGTCAAAAGCAAGGGATGGCATTTGTTCCGCAAGCATAAAAAGCCCCGGATTCAGACGTGGTAAAAGAGTTCTACGCCAACATGAAGCGGGATGAAAGATAAGTATCGCTCTATGTCAGCCGAAACGGATATCATTCGAAGAGAATGACGACGACATACAATCTTCAAGAAAGGAAAACGGGTCAAAATTCAAAAGATCGGTGGAAACACCCGACTACTGTAAGATCACCTACTAACTTACGGCAAAGGGAAGTGAATGCCACTCAGAAAAACCCACACGAGTCCATCGCGAGGAAGACCGACCGGAACCAAAGGAAGGTGTGGTTTTATTTTTTATGTTCAGTCATGCTACCTTCCAAACATTTATGAACAATGTGGAGAATGAGGCGCTTTTTATTATATGCCATCCTTAAGGGCCATAAATCAGTGTAAGAAAGATAATTAGAAAACCCAATTATGAGTTACGTGAGGAGGATACAGTTGGTCGATCCCTCACCCAAGAATGATTCAGGACTCAGATCTTGGGGTGTCCAAGGAGATCAAGAAGAAGAGGAGAACTGCTCTGAAGACACGCCTTGACATTAACCTGACCTAAGGACCTAAAAATAGAAACAGGGGAAGACAGTTGGGAGCTATAAGGGAAGAAGAAGAACTAGTGGAAATATAGCAGCCCCAGCCTGAAGATGAAGCACCAGAACTCCCATAAGGGCAAAGAAGTGTGAGCCCAATACTGACCTTCTCCCCTAAGATGAGATAAGTCCAACTAGAGCAGGGTGAAAGCTCAAAGCCCTCAAGTAGCAAATGTACCACAGCAATACTAACCTTACTAAAGACCACAGGCAAGAAATGGAAGGAGAGGACAAGCAATAAGTCTAAACCGCAACTCGTGGATGAGCACATTTGAGGTCGAGTTGAAAATGAGGGACCAAAACTTGGAAGAGGCCCTAAAGCAAAGGGATGAAGAATGGAAAAGTAGATGGGAACAAAGGGAACAAGAGCTAAGTGTAGAACTTAAGACAAGAGAAGGTGCCTTTATCTTTAAGCAACTAAAAAGAGAAAGTGAGTTATTCAAGATCATGAAGGAAAGGGAGGATGCTATGGAAATGAACTTGTTAGCTGCATGCGATGCCTTTGGGTATCCGTATTGTGAACATCATATGAAATCGAGCTTTAATTGAAAAAATGGACAAGGAATTGGAGGGCACCCTGAACTATAGGGAGAAGTGTTAGACTGAAAGCTTGGACATGATCAACAAAAACCTAATCAAGATGTACTCTACCCAGGGTGAGTTTGAGGGAACCCTAAACTCTATTGGGCAGAGACAAGATGAAATGATCAAGCAACTAGCCCTAACTATAGAGTGGTCTGTACTGAACAAAAGTGGAGAAGGCAAAGAAGTCAAGATGCTCACAAGTCCAAATCCCTGAAGTTCTCACCTTCGCAAATTGCAAGTTAGATCCAATTAACCTACCATCCTCCCATAGGCATGAAAGAAAAAGAATATAGCTCACCCTGCTCTTCCATATCTTCTCCCTCTCTATACCTAATGTCCATCCTTGAAACATTCAATGAAATATAAATTATGCATTTTTGTGTAGAAATTGGTGTTCACCCTATTTGTATAATATTCTGTGTGTTTGTGTATATGTTCTTTCCTTCGTTATGGTTACTTTTGAATAAATAGGAACTTATGAAGTTTCAAGGAATAATTAATTAAAATAATTGAGAAACCAGTTACCTAGATCTAGTTGTCAACTTGCTGCAACATGTTTGGTTGATTGGAACTGATTAAAGAATGACATTGCGGGTTATGTTGATTGTTCGAAATGAATGCATGATTTAATGAACATTTTGATCGTAAGCAAAGACAACAACAAACTTCAAAACCAAACAAAAATTTAATAGATGCATTAGGGTAGGATGAAATGAATGAAAATTGAAAGTTGTAAGGTCATGAATAAATGTGTTGAACTTCAAGATTAAGGAAGACTTCAACAAATTGATGGAACATATAAGACCTATAATTTTGTTTGTGTAAACAGTTTAATTACAAAAATCATGATAAACTTTACACATGGTCAACAATAACTCTGAAAGAAATTGTGCCAAGACTAGGAACATCTTCTAGGATCCATCACAGTAAGCTCTTCAATGTCCTAGAACTTGTTAGATTATTAGTCAAGACGAAGTCCTAGGCAATACCACTAACATGAAATGATTTAGGCCATCCTTGGAAGTTTGAGTCTTTCAAAGCCTACCCTGTTATATGCATATGCATATACACTGGTTCCTTATTTGAGCCTACAACCAATTTCATCATCAACAAACAAATAAGAAGCCTAATTCCTTCCTTACATATGATCCTACAGTAAAGAACCCTTATTTGCCCAGAACATCAAACAAAGTACATCAAGGATAAAAAAGGACAAGTTTGGGGGAATATTATTTCAAGTTGTAGAAAATAATGAAAAGGGTTGAAAAAAACAATTCAAAGAAATAAGAAAATGTGAAGAGGATTATGAAAGAAGCTATGAAAAGAAAAACATCAAGTAGGAATGAGTTTGGTCTTATAGCCTTCCTCCCTGGAACAATTAAGTCCTTAGGGGTGTTCAACACCAAATACCCTAATGTCAACTGGTATGGGAGTTATTGACCCAAAGTTCGCTAAAGGTGGTAGAAAGCTTAAAAAGACAAAACATTGCAACATTCCACCAAACTTGGAGAAAATGAAAAGTGAAAAAGCTTCTAGAATAAGGAAGAGATGTCATCTTCTGGGGATGGACAATGAAAAGAGAAAAAGGCACCAATAATGAAAATATGCGTAAAGACGCAGTGATAGAAGGTCAGAAACTTACAATCAAGAGAAATCAAGGATACATTAAGAAGGCAAGAGTGTAAGTTGTTAGCGAAGTCTGGGTAAAATTGAACCTAAAATGTCTAATTATCTACCTCATTACCCAAGCCACACATTACAAGCCTAAAAGACCTATTTGATTATGAAAATTGTGTTATTCCTACATTAGTGGAGATTAATATGATAAACAAGCATATGGGACTTTAAAAATAAAAGAGAGTATACCAACTGAGTATTATCCCAGAAGATTAACTGATCAGCCAAAGAAAAAGAGTAAAGACCAACACACAAAAAAATTAGGATCAATGATTAAATGTCTTGTTACACATTATGAATTATTGGTTGGTTCAGTGAACTTAATTGAAAACCTTTCTGATTCTAGATTGGAAACATGTTTAGAAGTAATTCTACAACTGACTTATGTTTCCCACCCAATTGAGCTTTAAACAGAAAAATGTCATTAAAAATAAAAGGCTGAATTGTTTGAGGACAAACAAAATTTATTTTCTTTGCTTGGGACAAGAAAAACTTTAAGTTTAGGGGAATTTGATGAGTCTAAAACTCATCTATTTTTAATCCATTTTTCTGGCATGTTTTTAACAATTTTAGATCTATTTTTATTCCAAATTATGGAATATTGACCAACTTCATGTTTTGTAGGTGTCATTTGAAAAAAGAGAGAAAACAAACAGAAAAGAAGCAAAAAAGGGTGGAAAATGAAGCAGTCTTTGTCGCAACATAATTTGCATATGTCGCAACATAAAATTCAAGCAAGCCAAAGGAACTATGTTAAAGCCAGCAACTAAATGTCGCAACAAAGCTCAGACATAACTCCATGGCTTAAAAAGAAATTTTGTCGTGACAGAGAGTTTTTCTGTCGCGACATTATTGAAGAAGATTGTGAAGAAAACTATTGCAACAATTCTTGACTCTGTCGAGGCAACAATTAAAGCAGAGAGCAAAGAAGCTGTGTCATGACAATATAATTTTTGTCGCAACATAAAAAGCTAAAGGCTAACAGATAAACTCTGTCGCAACAAAAGTTAATTCTGTCACGACAAAAATTGCTCAGATTACAACACAAGTCAATTAAGACAAGTGTTTTATGTTGCAACAAAGTTTTCAGCATCAAGCCAGCCTGCTGAAAGATTGGCACGCAACAAAGAAAATCCTGTTGCGACATAACATTCAGAACTCACAACCAAGAGCAACAAAATCTCTATCGTGACAAAGATTATTTCTATCGCGACAAACAAAACATAAAGGAGGTGAATTCTCTGTCGCGACAAGAAGCTGAAGAACAACACAAGAAGAATGGCGACAAAGAAATTCTTGTTGTGACATAATCAAGAGTTGAAAGTAAAACCTGTGTCGCGACAAAGAAGTTTTCTGTCACGACAATAAAAGCCATGGAATGATAAAATTCTATCGCGATAAAGAAAAATTATGTCGCCGGCGTAAATTGAAGAATACTGAGAATGGCCATGCAACACAAGCCAGCAAACGTATACCCCCAGTCGCGAAACAAATTTCTCAAAGAAGCGACAAGAATTAGAGAAGAAAAGTCTGTCGCTACCAAGGAGTTTCCTGTCACAACATAAATTGCTAAGGACTCAAAGAAACTGGACAGACAAAGAAACTCACGATAAAGTCGATTGTGCTGTAAGTAAATGTTCTTTCATGATATGGAAAATTATGTCGCGATAAACCTGTGTAAAAACAAGAACATGATGTCGGGTTGCAAACAAGTTTGGTGTCGAGACACAAGGCATTCCTGTCGCGACAAGGACAAGATTGCTGAATAAAATTTATGTCGCGACATTATCAAAGAATGTCGCAACACAATCCAAGAGCAAGCCCAGAGAATAGGTCGCAACAGAAAACAAGAAGCTACGATGTAGAAGTATTAAAGATCGAAAAGTTCGTCGGTGTAATCTTTTTATGTCGCGGATGCACCTTTTATGTCAGCGCGACAAAGAAACCAATTTGGGCCAAATTTTGGGAATCCACAACGCAATTAATGAAGCGAGGCCTAACATCGAAAGCCTATAAATACACACTTCCGTGGCAAACGTACAGCTTCCTAAGTAATTCCGTGATCGCCCGAGGTCAAGACTCTTGTATTTTTTTATATTTTTTTATTTTTGTTTTCCATTTTAGTAGATTTAGTTTTAGTGTAGCTTTATTTTATTAGTTTTTCTTTAATTTTCTGGATTTGGGTATTGTACTTAGTGCAGCTTCGAGCTGGTATTTATTTATAAATTCATCTTTTCCATTACTGTTTGATGTAAATGGATGATTGAAAGTTTCTGGAGTTCATTTATTTCAGTTCATTCATGATTTTAGTGAAATTTTTTTATCAGTAAGTCATTAATATGAGTGAACCAGTTTTGAAAAGTTGAGCTCACTAGAATTGGGTCATTGATGATAGTCATTTTTCTGCATCGGGTGGAAGAAAGCTTTAATTTGAATTCTTAAATTTATTTGATTGGTATTGTTTATAAATTTACTTGTTCTCAGTATTAGTACCATGTACCCAATGCAAGGTATTGTATTGACAGGCTGAAAACGTGGTGTGTAAAATGTACGCCTATGTGCACAAGTGCACGCGTCGCCCCAAGTAATACAAGAAAATTAAATGGTACTGATATCGATCCCTGGGATGTGTGAGTCGACTACGTAGATTTACTTTTCAAATATTATCCGAATGTATGTAATGTTAGATAAAGCGCTAATGTCTCTAAAGTAAAATAAACAAATTGATCCTTCAAAGAATTACTATAGATGGAGACTAGGTCATGTCTCCCCGCCACTTTCAATGGATTATTTAAAGGTGATATTATTCCACCGGGTTATGATTTATTAATGGCAAGGTGATCTTATTTACGAGATACTTCTCGAGGTGTATTCGCCATTTCCTCACAGAATCGAAAGTGTATCTCTACTCCCAACTCTAAGATCTCAAATGCTTAAATGTTCTAACCTTAATTGCCACCTTCTGGATCTGGAATATTCCCATTTACCGAATCAACCAAAGGTCGCTTTTACTCATATCCCTAGGCATCCTCATCTCTCGAATCCTGATCTCTAGTATGATCATACTAACGCTCACAAACATTACCATGAATCGATCCACAGATGTGCGCATTATAATGAATCATAACTCAATGAATAATATAAATTAATAAACTTTAATCCATTCAAACGCGGGATGTGGTTCAACAATACCCTGGTGCAGATTCAGAACATCATGGTCAAGATAATACCAATAAGCCGATATAAAACATAGTTCTAATATCCAAAACAAAGAAAATACAAATCACGCCTTTCTTCGCTGTCGATGTCACCGCCGGCTTCATCTCTCGCCTGTCTGTGATTTATTTCCGATCTCCGATCCCCGCCAATTCCGCTCCCATTTGCCTTTAATGATTGAGAGGAGGACTCGCTACGACGCCGCGACGCCAGATGTCACGACGCTGCCACTTGTCGACTTCAAGATGCGAGTTTCACCAACGCTTCTCTCGGGATCGCCACGACGTGGGGACGCCACACGCCGATCGCCAGATCGCCGCTGACGCATTGACGTCGCTACGCTCCGCACATTCATGCAATGCCTCCTTCTCGTCCAAATTGCTTCCAACAGCCGCTTGCTCCAATGCACTCCGCATCCACACCAATCACCAAATCGGGGACCCGTACCACAAAAACTATGAAATTAATAATGGGTCCTCAAGCAAGAACTGACTCTAAACCTAACTCACACTCTATGTACTAAAGTCTAACACAAAATAAGAAGCCGCATTACGCCGACAGATGAGGATCAAATTAGCCTATTCCACACCTCCTCGCTGCTCATTCGCGCAATGTGATTCGCAAAGGTGTTCGAATGTCGAAAGAACTAGGTTGAACTCCTGAAGCCGCCGCGTCTCAAATTCTCCGATATATTCAATGGCCTTCCCAACATCCTATAAAAGGAGTAAAGAAATGACCTCTAGTGTACACTTAAGTTTCAACGCCCCCCCAAACTTGAGTTCAACTCGCCTAATTGGGTAAATCTAACTACAAAAGGATAAGAACGCACCATTTGCAATATCTAATATATCTACTCACTACATAGAACAAAACCAGTGCCCATAAGTTTATGTTAAGTGTCCATGTAAAGAGGGATCATTGGTGACTCCCCACCAATGTTGGGCACCTAGATTACTTCGAACGCACCTAAACTAAACCTAAGGGGCCCTAAGTTGTGAAACTCCATCTTCTCATTCTGTAACGAGCAAAGGAATAATGACTCCCTGGTCATTGGCTCAAAAAGTACTGGGCTTTGAAATGCCCCTCTGAATGTGCCCTGATTCCGATTGGAAATTCTACCTATTCTATCTCTAATTTTCCTCCATTTTTTCTTTACTTATTTTTTTCTTTTTCTTTTTTTTTTTTTTTTCATTTGGGGCTCAAGGCAATCCTCTTTATTTTACTTGTCCCATCTCTTCTTTAAGCAGCCAGAGATTCTAATTTCGCTTGTTGAACCTTAGTGGTCTGCCTCTACCTAGGCATAATTTTAGAGATCATTCTGTGGGTGATAGGCTCCATAAGAAATGGTTTCTTGAATCACCGATGACTCACTATGCCTCCTTCTCCTATTCAACCTAATTCGACATTCAAACAAACTAATGCAACCTCTTTGTTGACACAGGATTCTACACAGATTCGATCCCCGGCCCTAAAGCATGCACTGATACAGCCCCCAGACATGACACACCCACACATGTATATGATCTACCTAAAACACACACAAGACTAACAAACCACATCCTAAGATTTAGCAATTGTAAATGAAACTAAGGTAAATGTAAACTAACTACGCAAAAACGTAACTCAATACGATGAATAAAAAACAATACAAGACTCAAAACGTAAACTAATCTAATGCTAGAAACTCCGAATAGCACACACCCCCTCCTCCCTCCCTCTCAAACAAAAATATCCAAAGGTCCCCACCGGCAACAAACCAGGGTGAAGAGAACTCCCCCCGGGTGATCTCCGGTCACCGCGGTGGTGGTGTGGTGGTGGTGGATGGTGGAATGCGAGGAGTCGAAAGGCCGAAATGAGGGACCGTTGATGCCGAAGAATAATGGCCTGGTCGGGCTAACATCAGAGGTACATCAGCCAAGCGCCCATATCCGTGTGACGAGGACTCTAGTTCCCGGGTCCCGCCCTGCATCACATCAAGCGCCGCAAGTGAGAGCACCGGCCCCCGAGGTCGGGGTGAGGGGTCGGAGGAGCCGCCTCCGGGTGGCCGTGGTGGTGGTGAAGGCGATGAGACGAGGACTCGCCAATGTCCCCCCTAGGATCGCCCAGAGTCCAAAACGAGCTCGATAGTCGAAGCTCGCCCCGTCTCGAGGGCCTACGGTCGAGTCGTGGCACACCCTAGCTTGTCTCTCTTAACCGATATTGCTCATAGGATGTAACCACGCCTCGCTGTCATCTAATTCGCCGCCTGGGATGCCAAAGACGAGGAAAGGGTGCCTCTAAATTCATCTTAATAGTCTCCTAAGTATGGGAGGATAGCATCCTCTATAACCTCGCCCAACATCAAAAGGATATCTTGATGATGGCATAGTTGAGCAGGCACGTTATTTCCATTACTTCACACGTTTCCTCGTCTAATAAAACGTGACGTGGATGAAGTGATACTGCACCTTGGGGGATATAGGCCAAGCGCCATTCATGACCGTACGGCCCTCACTATCGGGGGGGTTTCCACCACCCCGGCCATTAGTCAACACCCGAATGATCTCTGGGTAGCTCTGGTGCCTGTTATAGAGCCGATCAAACGGCTCCGAGGGAGATGATCCACTATATTAGCGGCTGATCGACTCCGCACCTAAGTCGACCAATACCCCCTCACTCTAACTTTCGAGCGACACTGTGGAGAGATCATGACCGCACCACACTCATCGCAGCCGGGATGAGGTGGTTGGCACAGCGTTCGCCATCCCTTAGCCACAATCGCCTTGGGCGGAAAATCATCGTGGTGGTGGAAACCCTTTTCCTTAATGAACGAATCCGTTTAAAATGGTGCCGAACCGACGGCACCCTGCCTCGCCGAACCGTGTGATAATCGTAATTGGGTCGAATCCTCGCCGGCCCGACCCCGCTGGTAGCAACTTCCGCCTTTCCCGCATAGGTAAACGACCCAGAGCTCCTAGAAGGTCAATGAACTCGAAGGTACTAAGTTGGTACCAGTCAAGTTAGGCACATGTCGAACACCTACAAGCCACTATACACCCTAAGGCCAAGGAGCCAATCGAATGTACAGACACCGCCCAAGGATCGGGACTCACCTGCAACCACCCTAAACTAACTTAAATCAGATCCGCAAGGAAGATGACTGTGACCAAGGAGGGACACCTACGCAAGCAAGTGAGAAGGTAAGCCTGCATAAAGGGCTTCTGAGCGGGGAATGGTGGAGAATGCGTGGTGGTGACTGGTGAGTTAGAGATGATGTCGAATGCAAAAACACCGATCTCTGACCTGTGGGTGAACTTTGGGCGCTGAGGGCTTGGGGCGGGTGTGGTGGCTAGGGTTCAAACCGAGTAGGCAGGAAACAACAAATGAAGGGATTGGCCTTAAACAGGCAACGTCAGCGACGCTCGAGGCAACGCCGCAACGCTCGGGCAACGCCGACGCTCCGCAGAGGACATTTCCGCAACGCCGCGACGCTCGATCCAACGCTAAGCGACGCTCCGCAGGATAGCAATAAACACCGCCGCGACGCGGAGTTCCCGCAGAGACACTGTAATTAACGCCGCGACGCTCGACCACACGCCACGCTGGCAGAGGATGGTGAAAATCAACGTCGCTGACATTGGAGATCAACGCCATGACGCTCCGTGAGTATCAAAATCAACGCCGAGAACGTTGGGATCTCACGACGCTCCGGTGAAGGGTAAACTTGACGTCAAGGATTGCTTCAACGTCGCTGACAAGCTTCAACGCTGACGCGGAGCCAACGCGACGCTACGAAGGCTTGAAATGCACAAAATTCAACAAAGGTCTAAGATAAAGGAACTCCCTCATGCACCGGGACCTCCTGACTTTTCTTCGCACGACATAAACTGATCCTCTCCAAGACTAAGGTCAGAGTCCCGAAGTAAACAACCACGAACTTAATTCGAATACGCATGCAAGACATCAAACCAACCTAACTTAAAGCTAAAAATAACTAAAAATCGAGACACAAAAGCAATACATGGAAATAAACTCGGGCTGCCCAAGAAGCGCTATGTTTAACGTCGTTAGCTCGACTGCCCTAAATCTCAAATTGCTCAGGGACCCGAGCTCCGATGGATCTCTATCGCACTTCATCCGATACTTGGCCAAAGGAATGATTCGCTTATATGATGGAACTCGCTCCGAACACGGTTTCAACCGTCAGTGGTGACCAGAATGTGCCCTTCTCAGATGTGTAATCCGCCTCCGCCATGTGAAAAGACCTTGGTCACCGTGGAAGGGCCCTAATTCATCTAGACTTCACTCTTCCCTGAAGAGTTTTAGATTCGAATTAAACAAGAGAACTTGTCATTCCGCCCTCGACCTCCTTCCTAGTAATGTGTCGATCATGCCATGCTTTGTCTTTCTCGTAAATGCGGTGATTTTCATAAGCTTCGCTCCCCGAATTCGCCTAGTTCATCGAGTCAGAAAGTAATCGCTTCTCACCACGAATCCATGTTCAATTGCCGAGTTGCCCAATAGGCTCAATGCTCCAATTCTAATCACCGAAGCACGGTAATATGCCTTGCCATACACAAGTTTGAAAGGCGACATACCCAAAGGAGTTTTAAAAGCTCTGCGGTACGCCCAGAAAGTGCATCTTCGATCTTTTAGGACCAATCCTTTTCTCCGGAATTATTAACCTGCCTTCTCTAAATAGCCTTAATTTCTCGATTTGACACTCGTTGCCCATTTGACTGCGGTGATATGCAAGAGATGTGCGACACTACCCATACTTTTGCAAACCTTGTCAATTACCTTATTGCGTAAATGAGCCATTATCTCGTGATCGCGTTTCGAGGGGTTCCCTATGAGCTTAAAAGTCATCTATTTTCACCCATTTTTCTGATTGATTTATATAAAAAGACTGGATTATATGCAAGAATATGGAATAAATCTTTCACTAAATCGCCAGGCAAAGAGTAATTCAAAAGAAAGCGCACTTCGCGCAAAGGAGCGTAATGTGGTCGAAAGAAGATCGATATAATTCATTTAAGGAAGTCATAGCAGAGAAGCGCAAAGTGATTCAAAGAATTTATGTCGTGGAAGCTTTACGTAAATCAAATGCATATTCAAAGTTGTAACCACAAAGCCCCGCGCAAATGAAGCGTAATTGAAGACAAACGAAATGGGCGTGAAAGAAACTTCAAAGTCAAGAAACCGTAAATTGATGAAGAAGAAGATGATGTTCGCTATTATTCTTCGGGAGGTCATGGCGAATTAAACCCAAAGATGGATAATGAGGTCGCGACAATCAAGAAGTCGCGGATGTGAAGATAAACAATGGACTGAACAAGTATGTCGCGACATCTAGATGTGGTCGCGACATCAAGATCGAATCGGGGGCAAATGCGACATCGCCTTGCAAGGAAACTAAGGTCAGCATAACAAGAATGCAAGAGAGATGGTCACTACATCAACTACATTGCAGTGAAGTCGCTACATCATTCGATCGCCACAACGCCAGGGAGGGCTGTCGCGTACAACACCCTCGGTTGTCGCGACATCAATTGCAAAGATTAGAGGTCGACGCCATTAAACAAATAAAGGTAATGGGCAGGAAAGAGGTCGCGACACCGTCAAGAAGTCGCGACAGCCACTACAGAGAGACACAGTTAAGGTCGCAACGTCCTTAAGCTGTCGCGACATCCGCTGCAAAGACCAAAGGGTCGCGACAACATCCAGAGGTCGCGACAGCCACTAAAGAGAGAAGGAGGTCGCGATAATATTTGGGCTTGTCGCGACATCAAACGCATTACGCTTAAGGTCGCGACGCCTTATCGTCAGCGACATCGCCATATTCAAAGACACGCCTTCGCAAATTCAAACAAAGACTCGCGACATGATCAAGACAACAGAGGCGACAAGAATCGATGTCGCGACATCAACAAACTAACCGGGCCATTTTAAACTCGCAGATCCAAAAAAGAAGTGCATCAAATTGTACCCAACTCGAACCCTATAAATAATGGGCCGCCACCGGTCGAACGCGAGGTGACTAAAGAGAGATCACGGGTTCTTTGAAAGGCTCACATTATTTTAATTTTCTTTTCTTAGTTTTTTTTTAATTTTAGATTAGTTTGTATTACATTCAAATTTGGATCTGAGCGTTCTTGTTAAAGTTTAAGTGAATGCGATTCATATTTCTTCAAATTCTTTGTCACGGTTGTTTGAATTCGAGACAATTTACGGAATTCGGGTTTCCGATTGCAGAATTCTGATGGCTTCATTGGTCAATGAAACCAATGTATGGTGTAATCTAGTGATTTAGAAACCGGCTTTCATTGGTTAAGCTATCGTCGAAATTATCTTTCACGAAATTTTATTTAGTCTTCAATGAACTCGGTTCTTGACTACTTGCGGTCTTGTGTATTTACCACATTGCCGATCCCAATGTCGGTCTCATACCAGATAAATCATTGTCTCAAGCTTTCGATTTCGGGGAGACCCTGCAGGTGACCTGGAAGGAATTCTGAGTGATGAACAATTTTGAAGGTATGAGAATTTATCAGTGATCCCAATGTTCTTCTGATAACCATTGTCGATAAATCTCTTCTCACTTGGAGCGAGCGAGGAGAACAGTTATCAGGTAGGCTACGAGAGAGTTCACCTCGATTCGATTAGTAAATCCAATCCGGAGTGTTAGCTGATATCAAAAATCAAGGAAAGGATGAGCTATTCTAATTTGGAGGAAGAGGAACCGATTATAGTGTAGATGCAACGCCCAATGACTATATCTTAGGGCTGGTTCACGGTCCATGTCATGGAGTATGAAGTATTGAAAAGAAAAATACTTTCGAGAACAAGGCAGCAGTTAGAAGTTATCTAACACTTTCTGTCTTGAGAGAAAGCGGTGAAGTTTAGATAATGAATTGTGGGGTTTGAAATCGGCTACTATTATATTCCTTGGACTGATTTTAAATCTGCTTGGTTGATAAGCGAACGGTCGATTACATTACTTAGGAATTGATGTTTCCACGTGCATTCTTTTAATGTCTCTTTGCGAGCGTTCGGAATCTTAATTGTTATTTTGTATTTCCGTATTCAATTCATTCATTATTAATTCAATTTTCTTAGGTTTGTGGCCTTAAGCTTTCAAGGCGATTCCACTTGTCTATCGAGTCCAAATAGTGTAGAGAGTTTGAGTGGTCGAGGTATTAGATCGAGGAATTCTTGAGATCTACATTGGGATCGATATACGGACTTAAAATCGATTTACTACTTGTCCGACTGTGCACTTATGGCATAGCGGATGAAACTCCACTGGTAAACAATTTACTGAATTGAAAGCAATCTTTGAACTAATCAAGCTAAGCCAAAGCTCAGATCATGAGTTTATGGCGATGATGAGATGACAATGATCTTTGGTAATAGTGTCATAGAAATACATTGCATGTCTTTGATCTGGTCGATAGTTCCAAATCTAGAAATATGTTGCTCTGAAGAATTGACCACGACCTTAGCATCGTTGGTGCGCGGTCGAATTGCTTCCACCGCCGATACATAGTCCTCTTGCCCGGAAATATCACCAGTTTATTTATAGATGAAATGGTCCCGTGAAATCCATCCCCCATAAGTCGAATAACTCACTTAGGAATGGGGTGCATGGGTGAGATTCGTCCTTTAGAAATACTTCCATTCTTTGACATTTGTCACATGTAGATCTGAAATGATGAGCATCTTCCCCGGAATAAGGTAGGCAGTGGCTTTGATTGATACCTTGGCGGCATTTCTGCGGCCCCGCAAAATGTCCGCCACATGGTAAGTAGCGATGGTTGTTATCTTTGTTCATTTCATCTTCGAGCGCATCTCGGGATCACGATCGACCACGGTGTACGTAAGGGTGGCTCCCTCCCAATAGTAAGTGTTTGAAATGTGCGAAAAACGTTTTTCTATTGATAGTTAGAATTACGGAGGGACTACCTTGGCTGCAAATAATTGCGTGTCAACGAGCCATGGGCGCCTTCTTGTCGCGTGGCTAGGATTGGCTCATCACGGAAAGTCACCATTCACCTAAATATCATCGCTTGCCCCCTCCCGATCGTGAAGATGATCCGCTCTACTGGGTTCTGGTCTTTCTTGTCTTTAATCTCAACATCAAATTCTTGCGGTCTGAACCACCGGATTAATGAGGTTTGGCGTCTTTTTTTAGTCATGGTATTTAATGGCGGAATGATGGGTGTGGACTACCACCATTACCAGTCAAATAAGGCACGAATTTGTCAAGCAAAACAATAGCCAAAAGTTCCTTCTCTGGTGGCATGAATTCAGTGAGCCTCATTCAGGTTGCATAGTAAATCACGGAAAATTTTCTCTTGTTTACTTGCCCCAACCATTTGCCCAATCGCATAAAATCGGCGTACACATAAGTTCAAATGGAAGGGCAGATGCGGGGCCCTGACAATAGGAGCTGGCACAACATCTTTCAACACTTGAAAATGCATGCAACATTTGAATCAAACTCAAATGGGGTCCTTGGACAGAAGATTAGACAACCGGTTTACTTGAGAGAAGTCTTTGATTGAACGCCTATAGAATCCAGCGTGGCCTAAAAAACTTCTGATCCCTTTTACTGATGAGGGTGGAGGTAGTTTTTCAATTGCGTCAATCTTTGCTCTGTCCACCTCTATTCCTCTTCTTTGAAATCAGGTAATAGGAGTACAATATCTTGTACCGTAAAATGTATACTCCCGATTGAGTACTAAGTTGGTCTCTTCACATCTTATCAAGACTGATCTCAAATTCTCCAAACAGTTTTCAAATGAATTACCCAACACCGAAAAATCATCCATGAAGATTTCGATTGTCTTCTCAACCATGTCGGAGAAAATGGCCATCATACATCATTGAAATATTAGGTGCATTGCAGTCCAAAAGGGCATCCGCACGAATCTTGAATCATAGGGACATGTGAATGTGATATCTCCCCCGATCTTAGAGCTATAGCGATTTGGTGTAGCCGGTCATCCATCAACAATAGTATTCATGATCGGCTAGCTCGATCCGGCATGTCGATCTGAAATGGCAATGGGAAATGATCTTTAAGTGAAAACTTGTTCGGTTCATTGTCAATACAAATCCTCCACCGGTGAGGCGTTCGCAAGAAGCGTAATATGTTGTTCTCAGTTCTTATGACTATTGTTCCTCCTTTCTTCGGTACCACTTGAACTGGACTAACCCATTACCTTTATGCGAAATAGGATAAATGCCCAGTATCCGACCATTTCAATACCTCCTTTGGATGCCTCTTTCATCGTCAGTTCAACCTCCTGCATTAGCTTCCAACGAAGGTTTATGCCCATTCGAGCAAAATACGACATGCATGCACATGGAAGGGCTAATCCCTTCAAATCGGCTGAGACCATTCAAGCGCATTTTTATGGTCTCTAAGGACCTCAATAACTTCTCCTCCTCTAATCTACCATGATGCCGAGATGATCATCGGTAAAGTGGATACTCAAGGTATGCATATTTCAAACGGCTAGTAGGGTTTTTGTTCCATCTGGTGGTTGTTCCACCAATGGCACCGGGCGCTTTAGCCCTTCACCTGTAGGACTGGCATTTCCTCCTATCGCATCCTAAAAAGAGTCCATCCATTTAACATATCTCTCCGCCTTCGCCATATCATAATCATTCTCCACTGTTAGCCTCCAAAGGGGTCGTTGAGACCACTTTGGCTAGACACTATAGCCTCTACTATCTCCGCTACGGCAAGATCACTCGGCCGGATGTCTCACTACCAAACACGTTTGAACTCACCTCATCGCCCTGCACTTCAATTTCACCTCCTCGAACATCAATCATTGCCCCGCAGTCGCAAGAAACGGTTCATCAAGATTATGGGTATTTCTTTATCTTCTTCCATATCTAATACAATGAACATGTCAAGATAAACTCTTGTCAACCTTACCAAGACATCTTCTATTACCCTCTCGATGCTTCAAAGATCCGCCGCAAGCTGAAGTGTGACTGCAGAAGTTGGGCGGGCCTACCTAATCCCAAACGCTTAAAATGGATAAGGGCAATGTAGATTAATGCTGCACCTAAATCACAAAGAGCTTCTCAAAGATAGCATTTCCAATGGTGTACGGATAGTGAAACTGCCCGGTCTTTAAGCTCATACCCAAGTATGGCACTACATTCTCGCTTAAGTTAACCGCTTCAAATCACCTAATCTTCTCTTTCCAGATGTACGTCTTCCATAAATTTCATAATCGGGCATTCGCTCAAGGCATCAAAGAATGGACATTGGAGTGTGTAACTCAACACCTCCATTTAATTTAGTGAACTGCTTATCCACGCCTTAGGCGCTGCGGGATATGGAATTGGTGGGTTGTCCTTTGCTTCGCAGTGTTTCCCGCATCGCTCCCGAGGTTGTTCTCATTCGCCTCATCATTCCGAATCCGCTGGATGACTTTCTCGCCTCCACTTCCTCTATAACTCGGGATCGCCTCGTCTCCAATTTTTACCACTTCTTAGCGAATCGCTGACATGTTCATTTCATCTCTTTCTCGTTTACTCAATCACAGGTAAAGAACCCGCTTGCCTTCGTTAATAAGCTCGCCATTCAATCGCATTCGTATCTTCAAATTTCTCGCAAATTGTACGCTTGATTGCTCAACTGGTTGCTCGCCGCGTATATTCGCCTTGGTCTCATTCATGAAAGTAGAGTGGGAGGTTAGCATCTGTGCAAGGGCTTGTTCTAAGTCCACTTTTTTCTCAGGAGGTGGTTCACTAACTCCTGCCTGATGGCATATCACTGGAGCCATTCCTCCATCCATACCCTTGATTGTTCTGACTGTTCTGATTCTGATTATTACGCCACCCTCGCCTTGACTTTGATTCTCGATAATTGTTTCCCCATACCGCCCTTGTTGCCGTGATTGATTCCGGGTTAAAACCTTGACACGTGACCGGCCCGCCAATCGCTTGGTTTCCCGACCGACACTCGCGCTGTCATACGCCCTCCACGTAATCTGCGACAACTCCCATGGTCGGGTCTCGTATGGCAATTCGCGTTCCGTTGTCTATTTAACCGCTTAGTCGTCACTTAAGTGATTAACCAGATTGTTGAGAACCTCAATATCCGCGCACCCATCGCTTTTATCGTGTAGCCTTCTCTCTAGCCACCGATTTGTATCGGGTCACGCATCTTCTAGATTTCATGCTTGGCCGCTGGTTTTTCATTGCTCCTCCAACCGAGGCATCAATCACCGGTTTTAGTCGCATTCCCGACCATTATAAAAAGTGGACCCGCATCCATCCCGGGTCGGCCCATGGTGGGCATTTCTCAATAGTTCGTGGAATCTATCTCACGCCCCGCCAAGTTCTCCCCTCTAGTCAGCCTGCAGTATCGATCTCTCGCACGTTGCGCACTTTCGAGGGTGGGAAAACTCTGGTCGAATTTCGCACTAAACTGCTCCACGGCGTAATGGAATTCGGTGGTCGATCGTTAGCCAATGCTTGCCTCTATCACCTAGTGACAAAGGGGAATAATCTCAACCTCGAGCTTCTTCAAGAACTCCCATCAGACTCATCGTATCGCAAACTTCAAGGGAAGTTGGTCAAATGCATATTCGGGCTCTGCGGGTAATCCATGAAACAAGATGTTCCGCGACCGTAATGTTACCGACTTCGCCTCAAGTTGTTTGCCTGAATGGGTGGTCGTCTGATAGCTGTCTGAACGACCGTAGGCGGGAGTGCAAACTCCTCTAACAACATTTATGGATCATCTGGCTGTATAAACGGCCTGGGTGCTTGATTCCTTCCGTTATTCCCATTTCGGCCTCTCTGTGGCTCATTCTGCTCAATGCTAAGATCCTGTGGTTCATTGTCATCCATGTTTGCTAAATTTCTGAGCTGTTCCGTTCTCTGTTCTCGGCGTGTTCTGTGTAAAGTTCTTTCTCCGCTCAGATCTAACAGATGTCGTCAACCTTGACTGCTGCATGTACTCACTGAAATTTAAACTGCAATCACACACAAAACAACAAGACCAAATTACCAGCACTTGTAATAACAAATAAAAACAAAAATTTCCAGAGTAATATCTAATTGCTTTATTCTCTATATCACTTTAAACCTATCCCCGCAACGCGCCTAAAAACTTGACAGTTGAAAACGTGTGTGTAAAATGTACGCCTATGTGCGCAAGGCACACGCGCCCTAAGTAATACAAAGGTACCAATGGTACGGATATCAACCGTGGATAGGTGAGTTGACTACGTGAGATTTACTTTTCAAATATTATCCGAATGTATGTATTGTGTATAAAGTTACTAATGTCTCTGAAAGTAAAATAAACAAATTGATCCGAAGAATTACAGGCGATGGAGACTAGGTCATACTTCCTCACACTTTCAATGGATTATTTCTAAAGGTGATATTATTCAACTGCTATGATTTATTAATGGCAAGGTGATTCTATTTACGAGATACCCTCTCGAGGTGTATTCGTTTCATTTCGCTAGTAGAATTGAGTGTATCTCACCCCAACCTCTAAGAGATCCAAATGCTTAAATGTTCTAATCCTTAATTCACCTTCAGATCTAAATATCTCATTTCACCGAATCAACCAAAGGTCGCTCTACTCATATCCCTAGGTATCCTCATCTCTCGAATCTCTGATCTCTAGGTATGATCATACTAATGTCACAAACATTACCATGTAATTGATCCACGATGTAAAGCGATTATAATGAATCATAACTCAATGAATAATATAAATTAATAAACTTTAATCCATCTAAACGTGATTGTGGTTCAACAAATACTTGTGGTATAGATCTAGAACATCATGAATAAGATAATACCAATAAGCGATATAGAAAACATAGTTCTAATATCCAAAACAAAGAAAAATACAAATCACGGGCTCTTCTTCAAGGTCGATGTCATCACGCCTGACCGCGCCCGGTTCGCACGATTCCCGATCTCCGATCCCAAACACCCGCTCCATTTGCCTTTTAATGATTGAGATGAGGACTCGACGCCAGCGGCGTTGCCACTTATTGACACGTGGTTGACCCGCGTCGCGCGATGTTGGGGCGTCCGCGGCGATGAGGGCGTCGCGGCGTTGGGGCGTCAGCGGCGTTCCGGTATCTTCATCTGACCACCTCATACGCTCCCGAAGTGGCTAGCGGTGCGCTTTTTGCTCGATGCACTGCGTCGCACGATCACCAAATCAGGTATCGGCCCTGAAACTATGAAATTAAATATAAAATAAACGTGAAAATGAAAGACCGATGCGGGTATAATATGAGTGTTTTAGGCACTCATCATGTATCTCGCTCTAATTTCCAAGAGGCCCTCTGAGTGATACAGAGATGGAGAATCCTGAGAGTGTAGAGCAGTTCCCTGTGGGTATAGTATACTAATACTATGGAACTAATGAACTTTGAATGATTACTCAGATAGATCACCAACTTACTTATAATTTGAGGATAGTTGAATGAAGTATACATTTTAATCACTCGAGAGGTCTCTCCCTCTTCTAGCTGAATTGATTCGATCAGTGTTAGCAAAGATCTAATCAAAGGAGATGGAAATTTCCATTAGAAGTGTAGGATGAGGTGTCGATCAAATTGGAGAAGGCTTGCAATATCACATCTATGGGGTAAGAATTTAACACAGTCCAGATCTGAGTATGAAGTACTAAAGGAAAATACTTAAATCTTAGAAAGAGGGTTACATATTACAAATGGCAGTTAGAATCATGTCTTAGAAATTAATATGAGCCTTTAATCGGTGAAAGTATAGTTAAGGAGAAATCGAGTATAATACTACTTTGCATTTTCACAAACTCGATTTTCAATTCATGGATTGACGCTATGAATCGAAAGATCACGAGAAATTTGTATTACTAATTGATCCATGTCGATTTTGTCTCCTTTCGGTGAATCCTCGACCCCGATTTTATTAAGCTTTATTTTGTATATTAAAGATTTGAGTCCTAGGATTCATTTTAGTCCTCTTATCATCATAATATTGGAGTTCAAATAGTAATGATCTTGAGTAGTTGGGGTAATTAGTCTTTTGATTTATCATCCTTCCTCGTGGGAACGATAATATACACTTTTGTTACTTGTACGACCTATGCACTTGCAGTAGTCAAGACCACACACAAATTTTAAATGAGTCATTTTACAACAAAGAACAATTCTATCTTTTCATGTATATGAAAAATGGTCTTAACAAGTTTTTGGCGTTGTTGCCAAAGATTGAAAAGTTCTTGGGTGGCAGTACCAGAAGTTTGGCATACACTTATCACATCAATATAGTTTGTTCTTAACAAGTTTTTGGCGTTGTTGCCGAGGATTAGATAATAGTCCTTTGGTAATAGTGTCATAAATTTGTATATATCATTTGGTCTTAACAATTTCCAAGTGTTGTCTTACTCAGTGAACTTTCAATTCCATTCTTATTATTTTTTTTTTTATGTATATAAGTGAAATTACTTTAGTATTATTTTATTCGTTCTCTAATCATCTTAATATTGGAGTTCAAATGGTAAGGATCATGAGTAGTTGGGGTAGTTAGTCTTGTGATTTATCATCAATCCTCGTGGGAACGATATCTTGACTTAATAAAAATCCACTTTCATTACTTACCACGATACGTACTTGCGGTGGTTGTTAATCAAAATTTGTAATGAATCCGGTTTACAAAAGAACAAACACATATTTTTCATCAATCTGTCAACAAGTTTCCGCGCCCGTTGTCGGGGATTAGATAATAGTCCTTAGGTGGGCGAGTCCTTAACTTTGTATGCAGTTTGGTCGATTAACAAGTTTTGGCAGCGATGCTAATTGCCGAAGCAATTTGGTTTTATCTGAGAAATGGTCAGCGTTAGTCTACTAGTATCCAAGTGGCATATCCATGGCATGGAAATGCATTTATTGCCTCCATAAATCTCTCCAATGCTGCGTAGAAACTCCCATCCTCTCTACTTTCAAAGGTATTAATATGACTTTTTAGTGAGAGGGTCTTTTGAACTGGGAAAAACTTTTTCAAAAACTGATCTTGAAGCTCAGCCCATGTTTGGATAAGCAAGGAAAGTAGGGATCTCATCCATTACTTTGCCTTATCCCTCATAGTGAAAGGGAAACGATTGAGCTGCATGGTCTCCAAAGATGTGTTAGGCTCGTTCAAGGATTGACACAAAGCCCCGAAGTCATGAACATGTGCATACGTATTCTCACTCTCCATTTCTTGGAAGGTGGGGAGTTGAGCTAAAGTGTTGGCTCTCACGGGGTAGACATCCTCCATTATGATGTAGGATGGTGGATCCTCCATAAGCGGATTCTTGTTCTCCCAAAGCGAGTGGTATCTTTGGTCATTGGCTCTTTGAGAAGCATTTTGAGTAAGTTGATTTCGAGTCCTAGTTTGCTCAACTTCATCTCTAACTTGCTCAACCTCTTTATCGTCATCTTGTCAGATCTGATTGTTCCAGATTTGTTGTGGTGCTTCCATTCTCACAAGTTGGGATCTTACTCTAGTCCAATTGACCATGGAACACCTTATCTTGCAAGAGAAGAAAACAAAAACAAAAAGAAACTATAAAACTTATTAATAGGGTTAGTTCCTAAAAATAATTATGGCTGGCAAAATTTGACACGACACGTGAACACCACATGAACCTAACACGGTTTTTGTGGGTTTGGGTTGAGTATAATCGTGTGTGGGTCATATTCGTGTTGACCCTTCTAACACGTTTAATAAATGGGTCATATTCGTGTTGACCCTTCTAACATGTTTAATAAATAGGTCATATTCGTGTTGACCTTCTTAACACAAATTTGACCCGAATTGACCCGTTTAATTATTATATTAATTAATTAACCTATTTAATAGGTTATTTGTGTTAAATATAGATTATTAATTATAATTTCTATTATTTTAGTAATAAAATTAATAAACCATGTTAAATTTAATAAGCTATTTATTGTTAAACATGGATGATTAATTATAATTACTTATTATTTCAAATAATCAAATTAAATAGATTAAGTATTAGTGTTGACACGCTAACACGAATAATGGGTTGGAGTTTTGGGTTTGGGTTAGCGAATGTTGTGCGTTTATTATTCGTGTCGGGTTTGGATTAAGCGATTGTTCGCGATCCGTGCGTTGACGTGAGCGCGACGTGAATGCGAATTGTCACCCCTAAAAATAATGAAAAAAATTAGAATAAAATAAAAATCAAATTAATAAAAAAATTAGAAAAGAAACGAGAACTAATAAGCCACTAATGGTTAGGCATCTTCCTCAGCAACGACGTCATGTGATCATCCATGTACAACTAGCTAATGTGGTCACTTTTGTTGTTCTCGAGATGCATAAATATTTATAATCCTAAAGAAACCTAACTAGAGGTAGCCAAAGCTATTATAGCCATAGTGGTATTTAGGGTTGTCCACAGGAAGGGTAGTCTCTCCAAACAATGGCTTTTCAGTTTAGTTCAAGTAAAAGAAAAATTAAAACAATTAAAAATTTTGATTTTTGAGAAGAGATGTGAAATTTTGATTTTATTCAAATAAAATAAAACCTTGGGGTTGGGGTTTCAACGAGTTATGCTCGAGAATTTAGAGATATAGAAAAGTCAGGATTAAATGGGATGGGGGTGATTTGTCAAATTCTCTCGGCCTACTTTAGATGTAAGGAGATAGGAAAAATTCCTAACTCTCCCAAGTATGGTATGGTTGTTGGTCAGCTTACTCCAACCCTGGATTCATCTTTGATCAACGAAGAAAATATATCAGTTCAACTACATCATATGCAAGACAATTCGATGTGCTTTACTAACATATCAAGTTCATATGTCAAGAAGAATAGAGACTCAGAAATACGCTACATCCGCAGCTCTCTGCAGGGTGTCAGCCTTATGAGCTTATAGAAAGCGACCATATTGAAGATCCTCACAGAAACATAAATCATATCTTTGGTTTGAAGTGCTTTTTGTCTTTAAATTCCTTCGATTAGTACCTTGGGTTCGCCTTTACCCAAAGGAAGAAGTCTACTCCTCCATAAGACATGTCACAGCATCCATGAACAAGAAGAATTCGTGCAAGAACATAAAAAATAGAAACTTTATTAAGAAAATCGTGTTGAAATATTTTTAACCTTAAAACAAACTAAAAACTATCAAAGAAATTCATAGATATATTGTTTATTTGTCTCCCCCTAATTATACATGTTTTGGGCTTGGAGAACAAGTTACAATGTTTTTTAATTGATTACAATAGCTTTGGAGGCCGAAAAATAGCAAGAAATCAAAATCGTATTACATTATGGACTTTCTATTTTCCATCTCGCACTCGAATCTCACACTCACTTCGAAATCTCACCCTCGCATGTTCGAATGCGAGACGTCTCACTCGCTTAGGCTAGTGCGAGTTTTTCTGCTATTGTGCTTCTTCAAGCTTTTTCTGATTTCCAAGGCTTCAAACTGATTCCAAACTCTTTCCTAGATGTTTCCATGACCTTCAATCATGAGTAAGTCATCCTCAGGACTTCCCAAATCATCACTCCTTGCCAAAGTGTTGCTTTTAGGCTCAAAAGACTGCATAATGCACAAAGTAGGTGGAAACAATAGTAACTTTTCTCTCGGGATCATAAATTCGCATAATTGGGTAATTTAGCATAATTACTACTCAAAATGGCATGAAAATATAGAAATTAAGCATGTAAAAATGCCACTTTTGAGTAGTTATCACCATGCTTAATTATACAATAATCTTAGACCATGTTGTCTAACAAAATCTTTGCATATTTGGAGAGGTCGATAATCTGGTGTGGAACGTACTACTTCCAATGTTTTAAAAACTAGACTGGTTACTGAACCAGAAAAGTTATCGATTCACGGTTTAATGGTCGGACCGGTGATCAAACCGTGTTTGAATCGGTGACGTAATAAATATGATTTTATATTTTATTAAAGTAAAAAATAATTTTTAAAATTTAAAATATTTTAGTATTTAAAATTTTATTAAATAAGATATAAATAATATCAAATATTGAAAATGAAAAAATGATATATTTTTCTTAAATTTAAAATATAGATTTTGATATTTAAAATTTTATTAAATAAAATATCAAATATTGAAAATAGAAAATGGAATATATATCACATGTTTTGATGTATATAACAAATGGAGGACTTGGTACAGTGGTAAGCACACATGTACCTTAAATCCAAGGTCATTGGTTCGATAACTCAGTGAGTCATTATTTGACTTCAATGACATCTTGTTTCAAGAATACATTAATATTGTCCCACATAGACGGGAGATGAAGCAAAAGATGTCTTTAAAAAGCGACATAGCGGTAATTCTCTTTGGGCGCCAGACTGGGCGTTGGAAATGGCAAAGACTATAGGTTTAGCAAGCTTATTTGGTTGATTTGAATGTTGGTTTTGAGCTTGACTCGATTCCTTGAAGCCCAGAATTTGGTTCACCATCTAATTGGTGATTGCTTAGTCCGATCAAAGTGGTTCTTGGCGATTCAATATATCTGGTCAGTACAGTCGATGGTCGGACGAATGGTCTGCCGGAGTCAGGCAAATTAGTCGATCGAGTTTTTAAACGTGATTACATCATGATCATCTTAAATACCTGATTGGTTACAGTGAGGGTTGGGAAGAAATGACAACATCCAAACTATGATTATGGCCAATCTCAAATGCACGAATTTAAACAACGTTAGCGAGCGATTGCATGACGTAGCTGATTACATAAGGACACTTTTGATAGTCTGAGCAACACTCATGTGCTTTGGATTATTCTTCTTGAATCTATACAGAAATTTCTCTACTAATAACATCGAATACCTGACATTAGAAAGTGGTAGCATTTGAAATATTTGTGACTCTAGATAATTGTATTTGGGATTGACCTTGTAACACCCAATTATACACAGTGGTTTGCAGGAGCATGTTTAGGGTATAATAAAGTCAAATTTGTATTTTTTGAAAATTTAAGTGCTAAGTGTGAAAAATGATATCGCAGGTTATAAAAGTGAAGAGAGAATGGTAATTTGCAAATTTAGGGACCTGTGGACATTGAGTGAAAAAGATTATATATGTTAAAAGATATGATTTTGAGGCGTTGACTTGTAAATAGAGTGAAGAAGAAGGAATAAAATGCAATAAGCCAAGCGGGAGCGAATGGCATTAGACAGTAATTTGTTTATTGAATGGATAAGTTCTCCATTTTTGGCTCAAAAAGAGCTGGGGCATATGGTTGGGAGAAGGGAAAATTTTGGTTTGATTTCTCAATCTTTTGAAGCTCTACTTGTTCTTGTAAAGAGAAAAAAGCTTGGTTTTGAAGGTTTGAAAAAGCGAGAATAAAATTCTCTGAATTTGCTAGTTAGGAAACTCTCCTAACTCCCTCCTTATCTATGTTTGGGTTAGGAAACCCTAACTCTTCCATATATGTGTTTTTTGTTGTTTTGAGTTGGGTTTTGTGGTTTAATTTGATGTGTTTTGGTTTTAGTTGGAAATTTCCGATGGAAAAGAAGCAAAAATGCCATTTTTGTACAATCCTGAAGCTCTCCACCTAGGCGAAGGGAGCTTCGCCTACGCGAGGAGCTTCGCCTAGGTGAAGGAGTGCTCGCCTAAGAAAACCCAAAGCCCAAAAATTGCAAGTTTATGCCTCACCTCGGTGAAGGCTACTCCACCTTGGTGTAGGTCCTCACCTAGGCGAAGGTCCCCTACGCCTAGGCGAAGGTCCCCCATGCCTAGGCGAACCTCTTTGCCTAGGCATAGCACTACTTCTCCTAGGCAAACCTCTAGTCCTGTTATTGTTCCTGTCCTTCTGTTAATTCTAGAAATCGTCACTCCATTGTTAGGACTCCGATTAAGGTGAACCATAAACATGAAATTGGATTAATTGATGATCCTAACAACTGAATGAAAGAGTTCGTACATGTTTATAAGTCATATGTTATAAAGTATTAAACAAAATGTACGTAATATGGACAAGTGAATATGAATGAGGAAAGTACAGTCTTAAGAAGTGATCGAGAGTATAACATAAATGTTGTTAAGACCAATGTAAAATGCTCTGAACCTCGCCGCCGAGGCGAATCTAGATAGAAATTATGCTCTTGCCCTCTTCTTTGCTTATGTTAACTAAATAAGAATGTGATTAAGAACAATATAACAAGCTCAGTAATACATATAATTGTATGTCTACCTAAGATCGAATAGTGAATGAATAGGCACCTCTTATTAGTGCTTCGGCACTCTCTGTTTAGTGCTTCGTCACTCTCTGTTTAGTGCTTCGTCACTCTCTATTCAATGCTACGACACTCTTGCATAGTGCTACGGCACTCCTGCATAGTGCTACGACACTTCTGTTACGTGGTGCAGGCACGTTCTGTTTGTGCTTCGGCACCTCTGTTCAATATTGTATCATACCTTCGGGTACCTATTGTGTTGTGACCCTCTCATTCATTGTTACTGGCCTATACATGCAAACATTTATATGATAAGTATCTGAACAATGAAAAGTAATCAGCTCTGATGTTAAGACATAATTCTATTCTGTTTTGTAGTGTACCTACGAGTACCTTTTGTTAAAAGATTTATGTTATGTACTCCTATGGGAGATATGAATACTTTGATATCTTAATTATGTTATATGTATACTGTAATTGAATACCACTGCATATGGTCGTGTATATTTATCTATTTTCCCATTCAAGCTATAAACATACGAGTGTTTCATCGGGTGTAGGTACTAAGAGGTTGTCAAAAAACATCCATTCACGAATTTGGCTCTGACATTAGGAAGTCCACCTTATGTAGGTTTTTTATTTTATGTTTAGAAATGTAAATGTAATATTTTGGAGATGGTAAAACTTGTATAAATACAAGTGGATGGACTCCGACATATATGTACAGGACAATCTAAACACCACTACAATGGTAGTTTTACAAGTTTTAAGTTATTATGTTATCATGTTTTTGAAATGGGTCCACCAATGTCGGAAAATCAGCTTAAGAAGTCCCAGTCCCATGTGGCGTCCCCTCATCCACTTAGGCGGGGGATGGGGCGTTATAGTTTTAGTGGTATCAGAGCCTAGGTTTAGGCGTTTCTGGAAAACTATTAGGTTAAAAATGTACCTACATAGTATTGTGTTAGCCTAATCCATATGTCTCTGGTTCGTTTGACTCAGCTAGAAGTGAACATGTGTCAACCGAAGCGTTGTTAAAAATTTCTCAGGATATGGCAAAGGTCTTAAATAGACTCACGGCCCCTCAAGCTCAATTGATCCAGTAAGAAAGCATGGAGTAGAAGAATTCCACGGTCTGAGTTTGGAAAGTCGATGGTGAGTTTTGGTTGGAGAAATTGCAAAAGGCTCTGGATAAAGTGAAATGTCCCCCTGAATAGATGGCCAAATGTGCAGTCTCGCTGCTACAAGGTGCAGCTTATGATTGGTGGAAGCTAGTGCTAAGAAATCTCCTGCTTCCTGACCCCATTTCATGGGACTTCTTTGTCCAAGAATTTCAAACAAAGTATGTCACCGATGATTACAGAGAGACCAAGTGGAAGCAATTCTTGAATCTGAAATAAGGGAATCTGATAGTGGCGGGATATGGGAAAGAGTTTAGCTACCTTAGTAAGTATACACCAAAACCAGTTCTTACTAAAACTTTTTGATGTAGACAGTTTAAGGATGGCCTAAAGGAGTCTATAAAAAGGTACTCATGGCTATTACATCGTTTACAAGTGGTGAATTTTTATCAGCTGGTGCAAGTGGCCATGAAAATTGAGAAATCTGAAATGGTGAGTTAAGAAAGAAATCAAAAGAGAAAATTCTCAAGAGGTAGTTCTTCCTCCGGTAAAGAACTAAGTTCACGAAATAGAATACGTACATGGTTACTATTTGCTAGAGGTAGGAGACAAAGGACCTGATGACATTGAGTTTAGATGGGGGCATTTTAATCGAGATAAGGAAGATCTAGAAATGCTCACAAGTATCATTTGGTACTTCTTGAGGCAGAGTAACAGGGTTGTTCCAGATGTGAGCTTTGCTTCACCTTATAGTGAATTATCCGCGAGGATCTAGGAGTTCTAAAAATCCTCAAGGAAGTAGCAGAGGAGGATCCAATGTACCTCCACCGACTCATGATAGGGGTAGAGGGCGAGGTAGTTTAGGGTAGCATAGAAGAAGTATTGAATCTGAAACAGTAAATCGCCCTCTTTCTGACCCATTGGCTTATCTTTATGAGGACTCGTGAAGATCAGGACACACCAGGGGTTATCGCAGGTAATTTCACTCTCTATGACACTGAAATGCATGCTTTGGTATATCCAAGTTCTACAAATTCTTATATGTGCATTGAACAATTGAGTGATAAATTGCCATCAATAGAGCCTTTAGCATATGACACACATGTTACTAGTTCCCTGGGGCATAGTGTTAGAGTTAACCGAGTATATAAGAAATACCCTCTAGTGATCCATGATAGAGAGTTCTCTGTTGATTTGATTGCTTTGCCTTTTCATGAGTTTGACTTGATATTGGGGATGGATTGGTTATCCAAACATCAAGCTATAATTGATTGTGATAAGAAAATAGTAGTTCTTAAATGTTCTGATTTATCAAAGGTAACTATACATGGTATCCAATCTGGATCAGTGTCAAATGTAATTTCTGCTATGCAAGCCCGGTGTTTTCTTTGAAAAGGTTGTGAAGCCTTTTTGGCTTTGGTGCTTGAATCTAAGAGGGGACAGGTAAATTTGGAAGATATTCCTATGATAAAGGAATTTCTTGATGTGTTTCCCGATGAATTACCAGGTTTACCACCCGAAAGAGAAGTAGATTTGGATATTGAAGTTGTACATGGGACGACTCCTATTTCTAGGGCACCCTACCATATGGATCCAACTGAACTAAAAGAGTTGAAAACTCAACTACCGGAGTTATTAGACAAGGGATTTGTACAACCTAGTGTTTCATACTGGGCTACACTGGTTTTGTTTGTCAAAAAGAAAGATGGCACTCTTCAAATGTGCATTGATTATCGGCAAATAAATAAGGTAACCTTGAAAAATAAATATCCATTGCTGAGAATAGAAGATCTTTTTTATCAGTTGAAATGAGCGAGTGTCTTCTCAAAGATAAACCTACGATCGGGATATTATCAACTTCAGGTAAAATATGTTAATGTCCCGAAAATAGTCTTTATAACCCGATATGGTCATTATGAGTTTTTTGTAATGCCATTTGGGTTGACTAATGCATCGGCTACATTCATGGATTTGATGAATAGAGTATTCCACCCTTATTTGGACCAGTTTGTAGTGGTATTCATAGATGACATTTTGGTGTATTCTAAGGATGCACAAGAACATGAACAATAGTTGAGGATAATGTTGCAAATCTTGAGAGAAAAATAGTTGTTTGCCAGTTATTAGTGGCTTTTTGAGAAACAGGAGGTGTCATTCCCAAAGCCCTGTGTATATGGGTATGGGGTGGCCACGCCCCATAAGCGATTGTGAATTGAAACCACCGAGAAATGTAACGAGGAGGTGGGGCTGTCTTCAGGTGTAGCTACATTGTATTGCAAACGGTTTGTAAAAGGATTCTCCATCATAGCCTCTCCACTTACTAAGTTACTTCGAAAAGGGGTGAAGTTTGAATGGGATGACAAATGTCAGTCAAGTTTTGATCAATTAAAGAAAATATTGGTTGAAGCACCAGTGTTGACTCAGCCTACTCCAGGTAGAGAATATGCCCTGTATAATGATGCTTCAAGGATTGGTTTAGGATGTGTATTGATGCAAGATGGAAAAGTTGTGGCATATGCCTCAAGACAATTGAAACCGTATGAGCAGAATTATCCCATACATGATCTGGAATTGGCAGCGGTAGTGTTCGCTTTGAAAATATGGCAACACTACTTATATGGTGAAAAATGTAAAATATTTACAGATCATAAGAGTCTTAAGTATTTGTTAACTCATAAGGAATTGAACTTGAGGCAACGTTAGTGGCTAGAATTGTTTAAGGACTATGCTTGTATAATTGATTACCACCCAGGAAAAGCTAATGTGGTGGCAAACGCCTTAAGTAGAAGAACAATTTATGTTTTGTCCTTGAAGCATTGTACATGGAGATTTACATCTGATGGAGCTTTGTTAGCTCAATTGAGAGCTATGCCTGATTTGAAGCTAATAATGATAGATGCTCAAAAAAATGGTGTCAAGTTACAACAAAGGGTACAATTAGTTAGAAATGGAGACGGGACTGACTATTTTATAGAAGAAGATGGAGGTTTGTTTTATAAGAACGGATTATGTGTACCGAATGTCCAGGAATTGAAACGAAATTAATGTATGAAAGCCACAATACCCGCAACTCCTCAATTCAGGTATAATTTCGAGGATGAAATTCTTTTAAGGGGGGGAGAGTTGTAACACCCCAAAGTATACCCTAGTAGTTTTATGACATGTTTGGGGTATAATAAAAGTCAAATTTGTATTTTTTGGAAATTTAAGTGCTAAGTGTGAAAAATGATATAATCAGGATTTATAAAGAAATGAAGAGGAGAATGGTAATTTGCAAATTTAGGGACATAATGGACATTGAATGAAAAGATTATATGTTAAGGTAGGATTTTGAGAAGTTGACTTGTAAATAGAGTGAAGATGAAGGACTAAAATGCAATAATCCAAACTTGGAGCCAAATGGCATTAAGACAAACAAGTTGTCTATCGAATGGGTAAGTTCTCCATTTTTGGCTCAAAGAGAGCTAGGGCATACAATTGGGAGAAGGGCAAATTTTGGTTTGATTTCTCCATCTTTTGGAGCTCTACTTGTTCTTGTAAAGAGAAGAAAGCTTGGTTTTGAAGGTTTCAAGAAAAGCAAGGTATGGAATTCTCCCATTTGTTAGTTAGGAAACTCTCTTAACTCCCTCCTTGTCTATGTTTAGATTAGGAAACCCCAACTCTTCCAAATATGTGTTTTTGGTTGTTTTGAGTTGGTTTTTGTGGTTTGTTTTGATGTGGTTTGGTTTTGGTTAATTTCAGATGGAAAGAGCAAGAATTTCCATTTTGTGCAATCTGAAGTAGCCTAGGCGAAGAGGCTTTGCCTATGAGAGCAGCCTGGGTGAACCGAAGCCCCAAAATTGCTAGTTTCTACCTCACCTCGGCGAAGGCTACTCCGCCTTAGTGTAGTTCCTCACCTAGGCGAAGGTCCCTTACGCCCAGGAAAACCTCTTTGCTTAGGCATAGCACTGCTTCGCCTAGGTGAACCTGTAGTCCTGTTATTATTTTCATCCTCCTATTAATTCTAGAAATCGTCACTCCTTTGTTAGGACTCCGATTAAGGTGAACCATAGGCATGAAATTGGATTAATTGACGATCATAACAAATTAATGATAGGGTTCGTACATGTATATAAGTCCATATGTTATAAAGTATTAAACAAAATGTACGTAATATGGACAAGTGAATATGAATGAGGAAAGTACAATCTTAAGAAGTGATCGAGAGTATAACGTAAATGTTGTTAAGACCAGTGTAAAATGCTCCAAACCTCGCCCCTAAGGCGAATCTAGGCAGAAATTGTGTTCTTGCCCTCTTCTTTGCTTGTGTTATCTAAATAAGAATGTGATTAAGAACAATATAATAAGCTCAGTAGTACATATAATTGTATGCTTTCCTAAGACCAAATAGTGAATGAATAGGCACCTCTGATTAGTGCTCCGGCACTCTCTGTTTAGTGCTTAGGCACCTACATTACATTATTATCTGCAGTACCTTCGGATGCTGTGTGTTGTGTCCTCTGCGTTCATTATTCTTGAATTACATCACATTAAACGTTTATATAATGATGTAAACGATGAAATATAAGAAAACAAGGTATAAGCTACGATGCTAGGCATAGATCGGTTATGCGTCTTAAGCATAATTCAGTTCTATTATGTAGTGTACCTATGAGTACCTTCTGTTAAAAGATTTCTATTATGTACTCCTACAGGAGATATGAATACTCTAATATCTGAATTATGTTATATGTATATTGTAATTGAAGACCATTGCATGTGGTCATTTATGTTATCTATTTTCCCATTAAGTTATAAGCTTAGCGCGGGTGTTTCATCCGTGTACGTACTGAAGAGGTCGTCAGAGACATCCTGCATTCACCAGGGCCAACACAGCATTAAGAGTCCACCTTTTGTAGTTTTTGATTTTATGTTTGGAAATGTAAATGTAATATTTTGGAGAAAGTACAACTTGTATAAAAACAAGTGGATGGACTCCGACATATATGTACAGGACAATCTAAACACCACTACAGTGGTAGTTTTACAAGTTTTAAGTTATTATGATATCATGTTTTTGAAATGGGCCTGATATGAAAATGGCTTAAGAAAGTCGATCCGTGTGGCGGCCCTTTGTCGCTTAAGCGGGAGATGGGAGTTCTGAGCACACTTTGAGATACCGTTAAGATGTGACTCTGCATACATATGAGAATCCTAATAACTCAATTCTCAGTGTGTCACTAAGCTAGGAAATCTCACTCGACGTATTATCATCAATGGGTGAAGAAACGATAAATGCCGAATTTGATGCAACTATTAGGGTATTAACATTGTGGAATTTGACAAAACAAGAATTTAGTGACTCGATGCACAATACAACAACTGTGTATAACATGAGAACTGTGTATAATCACATAGCTTTGGATAGCAGGAATGAATTACTCATATGTTGAGGGAGTAGTCAGAAGCAACACGTTAGTTGAATACATAAACTAGATGTAAACCATTCGAATCTGGCATGCTGGTGAACAGTGCATCGTCATAATAGGATAAGCAGATATGAATCAAATTTAACTATGAATTCAAGTTTAACAAAATCTGATTGAATGTTCAATATATCACATACTCTTAATCTAAATTCATCATGCGGCATATGTTCAACAATCTCAATATAAATGGTATGACCGTCATTGTATTTGACATCTCCATCATCATCCTTCACCAATTCTCCCCCCTCATGAATATAGCAAAACATGCCACTATCCATCATATGTTTGATACCTGAGTTTTGCATTGTTCCAAAAAAACTATACACTATTAGTCATAATGCAATACCCAATGTTTACTTGCTTGAAACATGCGACCAAGGTATACAAAGTTTGTTCATGAGTGTCCAAAGTTATTACATCTTGTACCTAAAGTTCACATGGGTTGTACCCAAAGTATATCATGGTTTTACCCAATGTTTCCATGACTTGTACCTATGTTTACTAATGTCCTGTGATAACTCATTTAGTACCTGATGTCTAAATGTGTTGTACCGAGAGTATATTATAGTTGTACCCACGATTAACAAGACTTGTACCTAAGTTTACTAGTGTTCTATACTTACGCATTCTATACTTGAGGTTTAATTGTGTTGTACCCAAGGTTTATTATAGTTGTACCTAAGGTTTACATGACTTGTACCTAGGTTTAGTAGTGTCTTCTGCTTAATCACTGTATCCTTAAGGCATACACTGGCTTATACTCATTATGAATTCAGGTAGTATCCACTACTTACATAAGTCATACCTACTAGTTACTATTTTTTTCAAGGTTTACAAATGTACTACCTTCATTATTCATAAATAATATTTATTAAAAAACACGAAAAAAAAAAATAGCACCTTAGATGAAGACGAATAAAGAGGAAGATGAATAACATTTATTCAAATGTTTCAATATAGTGGAAGATAAACATATATACAATCGTTACTCACCTGAAGCTTGAGAATGAAGAAAGATGTTTACCAAAGATGAGCCCCTTCCACGTTGTAGATCAGCCTTCAAGATTGAGACGTTTGCATGAATCATCCATTCTTCCTTGATCAACCTTAAAATATGGACCCTTATACCAATTGCTAGATTATTTTGTAAATCAAGAGTATTTATTGATCCCAAAAACAATTGGTCAATTATCAAAAGACTTAATAAATACATTACAAAATAATAACTTTATTGAAACAATGAAGCATATCAATTCATATTTGGTAGAAAACATACCTAGCATGGATCCAGAATTGTTGGTTGTCATTAGTCTTCCAAATATGCAAGGGATGAAATCAAAGAAAGGCTAGGGTTGAAGATAGTTATTTCCTTCTCCTAAAAGTGTGTTCTACCAAACCCTTGTCAAATTATAGGGTTTTATTTACTTATATATAGAGCACAAGGGAACAATTAGGCTTTGGTCCAATTAGCTTACCAAAGCAAGGGAGAAGATAAAACCATTGGTCCATAGCTAGTTAATATTAAATCGTCTCATAAATGGCCCATAATTAACATGCACAATTATATAATTAAAATTGTAATATGATTATGCTTAATCCATAATTAATAAATTAATTTAACATTCTTCCACTTGGACGGCATAATCATAACACAAATGTTTTCTTAATAGATTTACATAGTCATAACCAATCATATACAATTAACGCACCGAGACTCTATGTCACAGACTTAGTCTTTTCTACTAAGCTCCCGTGCGACACTTAAACAACTCACCCCTTGGATGTTGCTAAGTCAGCCTTCCCGTTGCCTAGCTTGCTATGCTAAGTGTCATCCGTGACTTAGATGCTTAGGACACAAGAGAACTCTCAGAAATAATGGAAGAAAGCTTTATTGATGAAGGAAGCTATACAACTCACTTGGAAGCTCTTTGGTTGGTTAGGTGGTGCCTTGGCCAAATGAGGGTCTCTTCTATTTATAAGCACCTTAGGAATTCTCTAGAACCTAGGATGGTTCCTTACACTTTAAGAATATTCTAGAACATCCTAGAATGTACAAGTATTTACAAGACTATTATGGAAGACTCTAGATCATTCACTAATATTCCATAGTCTTCCACATCCTTCCATATCCTTTCACATCCTTCCACACCCTTTCACGTCTTTCCATATCCTTCCATACCCTTCCACATATGTGTGGACATCTCCAACATTTTCTACAGTTGTGTAGACTTCTTTAGAGTCTTCTAGAACCTTCCACATACTTCTAGTCAAAGAAATCTTCACAAGTCTCTAAATCTTTTCCTCATCTTATATATGGCCTTGAGGGGCTCATTTGTGCCAATTGAAGGATCTTTCCATATGAGGGTGTGTCCAAGAGAATGAAGTCATGACATATAGCTCTTTTTAACAATTATTTAATTTTCTTTATCAAATATTTATTTAGACTAGGCTTCAAATAAAATTTTTTGAGCCCCATTTCTCAAATAGTTTCATATTGATACTCATAGCATACTTTTCCCTTGAAAAAATATGTTAGTTCAAAGTACAAACCATCTATAGTACAATTTTAAAACAAAAATGTTTTCCTTTTCAAAAATTCCTCCTTCCTTTAATATAAACCACGAAATCTGAAAGTGGCCATATTTTTTGAAAGCGTTTAAAAAAAAAAGCTTTTTTCTTTTTCCTTATGCAAAATCCTTCCACCAAGATAACCTTTTGCTTGTTCTTTAATTGAGAAAGGAAACATAAGGCAAGATAGATTTTTCAAGAAAATATAATTATTCAAAAGATTTATTCGGTGGCCTCAAATAGAATTATCATTATTATTATTTTTCAATTTTTTTATACTATTTTTTTTTAAATTATAAATTTATAAGTTGTCTAAGAAAAATCTTCAAATAAACATAAAAAGAAAATTCCTACGGTATATTTCAAAAATAAGGTGGCTCCTATTAGGGGTGTTTGTGGACCGATTTGGATCGGTTTGAGCATCATATTCAATCCAAACCTATAATATCGGTTTGAAAAAATTGCAATCCGATCCAAACCATTCAAAGTACTCAAACCAACCAAACATAATGTTGTGGTTCGGTTCGGTTTGCAGTTTGAACCGCGGTTTGAACTCAATTTACGTATGTAAAGGAAATAATTATAAACAAAATAGTCACCATTTTTTTTCATAAACTTGAAATGAAAATTTTACAATAAAATATTCAACAAACATGATAAGAAAAATAGTTTAAAATACCTAATAAAATTAAGTACTACAAATTCTCTTAAACATTGATACAAATTATCCAATAAAATCTAAATTTTACACAACCCAACAAATATAGAAAAAAGTTTCACATTTCAAAGCTTCACATATCTTCTTCAAATGGATCTTCCTCCAAAATTTTACTTGATTCTCCAATTTCTAGCAAAACATAGAAAAAAGATAAGTTGTCATTTTATATATCACAAAAATATAAATTACCAAACCAAAATATTTATATACAATACCTTATGTAATGTCTTCATACTTTTCAACCTCCTCTAAAATTTCTTGTAAATTGATTGTGTGATCTTTTCATGATTTTAATGAACAAATAGAAATATCTCCACTGTTTAGGAATGTGAACTCTAAATGCATCAAGTATATGTCCACTTATACTAAAAGCGGATTCAGAAGCGACGATTGAAATCGGAATTGCCAATATATTTCTTGCCATCTTGGAGAGAATCGGATAATTAGAAGCATTCAACTTCCATCAATCCAAAATATCATAAAATCCCAACTTTTCAAGATTATCTAACAAATACTTTCCAATTTCATATTTTGTCTCCAAATATGCCTCATCTTCCAATTTCTTTTCAAATGCATTAGCAATATCATTACTATCATTATCATCAATTCCTCATAATCTAGTGGGAGTATTCATTTCATTCCCAAGTTCACTTGAATAAAAATTATAATACTATTCATACAATCGATTGAAAGTTGATTCTACCAAAACAAATTTTTTAACAACTTCACTTGCTTCATATACTTGCTCAAAACAAAATTTCACATGTTTCATTTTATATCGGGGATCCAAAACAATAGCAACATGCAATAAATATTTGACATTGCTAAAATTTTCCCAATATTTGACAAAATTTTTCTTCATTCTACATGCATAGACAGTTCTCATGCTAAAATCAGAAGAACTGGAAGCTTGACCGTAAACTAATCATTAGGAACATACTTGAATTGATGTTCACTGTTATTGGGATAGCTACATGGGATGGGATGAGTAAATAGCATGCCATTTACAGGGAACATTGTAAATTGAAGCATTTACATGAGATAAATTGTTGTTTTTATTCATCAATATGCTATGTTGAATAATTTATTTTGGATTAGAAATTTTGAGGCTCTTTAATTAGAAAAATTACTTGGATTCAAAAGCATTGTCTCGAGCATATGTGGGGGTGCATCAGCAACGGAAAAAGATTAAATATGGACTATTGCATTATCTTCTTCTTGCATTTTTATCAAATTTATAGGTAATTTTAATGCGTTTCATCACCAAGCCATGTATTCACTCATATTTAGGATTTGATAGTTGTCACCGAGGATCATGAAGCAACATGTTGGGGTTGTGGGTTGCGCCTTCTTCTTTCATCCTACACTCCTGTTTACAAGTGCGGATGGTGTGGAGCCATAACAAAACCCAACACGCACAAGCATGAGAGCAAATGCTTTCGGTGGAGACATTTGCGAGACCGGTGCTTTGTTTGTATTCTCATCATATTTATGCTCTTTGTGATATGTAAGCCCCTTCAACTTTTATTTTAATTATTAAAGAACTCTTTCTATAAATAAGTATTGCCAAATTAATAACTATTTTTGTGGCTATTTCTTGCTCTAGGTTTTGGTCAATCTGATCTTGTTTATTTGTTTTGATTATCTTTTTATTGAAAAGCAGAATTATTGGGTCTACTTTAGAGCAAAGTTGTTTTATTTGTCAAAACTTTAACTATCTGTTTGTAATGTTATGGTATATATGTAATGGAAACTTCTAGACAGCATAATGTGAACATTAGAGAAGCTACTCTTAGATCCTTCCCTTACACTAGTTGGATTATATAAGATATACCTTTTTTCTAGGTGGGTAAACTACCAGACTTTCCTTGAGGTAAGCTATATCTACATAGATCCATCCTCCCACTGTTTTGGGATATACACGACCTCTCTTGTTCGAACAGACTATCTCATGCCGCCACAAAGCCATTAGTTAGTCGACTCTAATTTATAATCTCATTAAAAGCTGAGCCTTTTAAACCATATTTGGTGTCCCTATGTAAAAACTCTCATTCTTACTCTTACAATCAGATTTCTCATTCTTTTCAAATTGCTAAAATTAATTTTAAACAATGTTTAGTTAATGTCAAGTAATCTTAAGCAAATTTTAAATAATGTTGAATTAATGTCAAATAATCTCAAACAAATCACCTAATTAATTTTAGATAATGTTCAATCTATGTCAAATCATCTAAAACAAATCACTAATTAAATATGGATGATGTTCAATTAATGTCATATACTCTAAAACAAATCACTAATTGATTTTAGATAATGTTCAATTAACGTCAAACAATCTAAAACAAATCACTAATTAATTTTAGATAATGTTCAATTGATGTCGAATAATCTAAAACAATCACTAATTAATCACAATTAGTTCAAATTAATCAACCTTTTTCTTCTCTTCACCCAACCATAATTCTCAATGTGTTTCATTTCCTAATTTTTCAATCCTTGAACCTCACAATGTGACAACCTTAATTCCTTCCCATCTCTTCAACTCTTTAGTACTTCCTTTCACCTTTCATAAAAAACAAGAAATAAAATGGAAAATGCAGTGAATTCCATGGGCTCCACTCCCTTTCCTCTTCTGCTCCCTTTTCTTCAAAACAAAGGAGAAAAAACAAAAACGCAAACAAACAAACAAGTACAAAACTCCATTGATAGCCTCATGTTGCTTACCCTGTCTGTTTTCAGTGTTTTTTTTTCTTCCTCCCATGTTTTTGCTGATTCTTATTGTTGAACATGGGCACAAGAAAATCCATGGATGGTGCAAAGAACAAATTAAGTATAAGAGAATTGAGACAAGGATGGGTTTGTTGAATTTTGTCAAGATAAAGAAACCAAAAATTGAAGATGAGACAAGATGAATAAATGGGTCATAGAACTTTTTTTTTGTTAAGAAGCAAAAAGGAAATTTGGGGTTTCTTTTGATAGGAAGGAGATGAACATCAGAGAAGCAAAAATTGAAATAGTAAATAAGTGAAAAAAATGACACCAATTTACATCACTTAAAGAAGCGCAGTCTTTCTACATTTTTGTCAATGGCATCAACAAAGGGGAACAACATTTGACAGGAGATGTTGATGTCATATTCTAAATTTGTGAGGTCCATGTCCATAAATGGTCTTTCCTGAATCGAGGTCTACACAATTTATCCCTTTTTCTAGGTCATACACATTGCCTGCATGTGTTAAGTATTAAATGAAAATGGAAACTCCAATGCATGAGGCTCTGCTATAATATCAGAAAAAGTATAGTTGTAAAGATAAAAACTACAATGAACATGGTTTTTTTAATCTGTCAACCTTTCTTCTAATTTAGAGCTAGTATGTAATTGTTTCATTTAGGTCTTTTTTTTTTCTTTAGATAGGTGAAGAAAAGTATGTATATAAAGAGGACATACCAAAAAGCATCCTCAAGTATACAAGAAATATACAAATGTGGCTAAAAGTGCTCACCTGCCAGTGGAAGGGAAAGAAAAGCAAACACCATCACTCCGCCCCATGTAGCCCAACCAATCTATGAAGCTTACAAGAAAATTGGGGTGGCCTCGCTTACATCTATGTACACTTAGACTAAGGCCACCGCTACATGCCAAAGAAGCTTCGCTATTTGATCTGATAACATCTCATTATCAAATGTTACTGGGTTTCTTTCCTTACAAACTATCCAAAATAAATATAAAGGGGCGACTTGCCAAGACTTATCACAGGCTTTGCGAATGAAAGACCCATGCCACCTAAGGAGAGTTCCTTAATTGAGCAGGAGACAACCCACGACACACCAAAGAGGGAAAAGAGCATATGCGTAAGAACCAGTGACTTAATACAATGAAGAAGATTTTTTTTTTTTTATTATTTTGATAGGTTAACACAATGAAGAAGAATATGATTGGTTGTTTCTACTTTGAACTAGCAAAGAAAACATCTATTTGCCAAAGAGATGGATGTAATTTCCCAAAGAAAACATCTATTTTCCAAAGAAAACATCGGCTTTTTTTCTTGTTGCCATATGGCATTAATTATTTGAGATAAGTAGTTTATATGGCAGGTAATGGAGTGGTGGATGTAAAAGTTTATAACTCATTAATGTAGGCTTTTAAAATTGAAACTCTTGCCAAGACCAACTTTAGCAATTTAGTTTGATTAGTTAAGATCCATTTCCTTTTTAAATATTGCTGATTTTGTATTACTATTTACCAGTTTAATGAACCATTGTGTTTAAGAATTTTAGTAAGTCATTTATTATTGTTATCATGAATGGTTCACTGTCATTTTGTGTCAATAAGACACATCTCTGTGTAAAACTTAATATTTTTCAGTTCAATTAACCTTCCCATAGTCAGTATCTATCTCTTTGTGATAAATTTACCTCTAAGTGCAGGTGGTGGCGTGTTGGCTGTGTACCCAGTTATTTTTTCCATCAGTTATTTTTATGGGATTTTCCACTCCACCATAGCCCTGATCTTGTCTGTGTCTACTCTTTCTACATTTAGCCTTGCTGCATTTTGATGGGATAAACATAAACAATGCACAACCATATTTTATCCCCTCTTGTGAGAACCTAATAGGAAACAATTTAATAGAGCAATAACAATTCACCCAAAGCAACAAATATATGGACACCAACAATTTTAGCGTGGAAAACCTTCCCAAATGTGAGAAGTAAAAACCACGAGACCCTTAGGCCACTTAAACACCTCCACTAATATAATTAATGGGTTACACAATTCTCTCTAGATAAAACTAGAGGCATATACCAATCATATTTCAAGAATTTTAATCTTGGCAAATGCAAATCAACTTGCATAAAACAATAGAGAAATCTCACAAAACAGAGTCACTGTTCTCGGACATAAACACCACTTTTCAGAACTCCAATTCCAATCTTCACCGTTCAAAATGAAGATCAATGAGTTAAGAACGTGCTCACCAAAATCAGCTAGATCAGACCACGGATGAATCGGGATCAGACTGATGATGAAAACTGTCCGGGTGAAAACTCCACAGCACAGAGGCACTGATCTCGGACTGCAAATATGACCTCCCGAAACTCCAAACTGAGACTCACCATTCAGAATGAAGATCAACAAGTCACCAACCTTCCAGATTTCAGGTCGATCGAACCACAGATGAACCGCATCGCCGCTTGATCAAATCTGGGCAGTGAAGATAAAAGCATAAAAAACTGCTTTTCTTCTAACTTCAAAATGGATCTCTCTTCTCTCTTCCTTTCTTGATGGCACAACAGCATCGCCGCTATGGTAGCACTCACTTGATAATGGCCGCTAAAAATCCTCAAGAGAAACGGCAAGCACTCCAATCCTCTTCTCTTCATACTCTAAGGCTTAAGATGCCTTACCGCGCGCTTCCTCCACACGGGATGAAATAACCCAACCCAACACATTTTGTTGTGCTGGCACACCACCAAACATGACATGGGGTAGTTATCCAGTTGTGGGGAAAGGTAGCCTTGAGAACTATACCTTTTGTCACTATTGTTCAAAGCCAAAGTCTCATAGAACCCATCACTGCCGTTCATGTGGAATGTGTATACTAGACATGGATCATCACTGTCCATTTGTAAGTCTCTGTTGCTCTTAATGTAGATATTCTTGTTGCACTGAATGTTTTATTTAGAATATCCTATTTTCAGCTTATAACATGTTATCATCTATGCTTTGAACTTCCAAATCTACTTGTTTGATATAGTTATGGGCTTTTATTTGGTAAATACACCCTTGCATTTTACCATTAACTATAAATAAATCCTTGCATTTTGGTATTTCACATATTGTCCTTTTCTTTAAATTCACCCTTGCATTCAATTGAATTCAAGAATTTCTAAATAGGCTTCAAAAACAAAGTCCTTAATCCCAATTGTTTGGCTACATGAATCCTTCTTCACTGTTGACCTCTATGAAATTTTTTTTAATGATCATGTCTTTTCTCATTGCCTCTAGCCATGTCTGTGTTCGAAGTTTCTACATTAAATGTTTCTTTTCTTCTTATTTCGCTTTACCCAGCCCCAAAGTGACTTGGACGGTGGACTCAGGGGAGCTTGAGGGAGAGGTGTTTGGAATCCCACTTTCCAAGGTCCCTAAACGAGTGGGAGATTGTTATTGTAAGGTGTTTTTGACAAGAGTACAAAACAAGGTGGTTGATGAAGGTAATGAGGATAAGGTGTGGCGGTGAGAGACTAAGAGTAGAACTTCTCTATTAAATCCCTACATACTAGCCTTAAGGAGGGAGGTTAAGTGCAGTTTTCAGCTGGTGTTGTGTGGAATCCATGGTTTTCACTAAGATTAACTTTTTTGCATGAGAGGCATCTTAGGGGAAAGTCCTGACTCGATCGCCTTTTCATGAGGGGTTAATCATTAGCCAATCTGTTTCCTTTGTCTAGCTCATATGAGAATCAATTCCAAGCATTCTTCAAAGACAGGAGGGCAAGTTGTCAGAGGGATCTCTTGTTCTCTCTCTTTAGAGTTTATTAGATGATGCAGCCCATTGTTAGAGAGATTTAGTTAGGACGACATAGCTCATGGAAAGAAAGAAGAAAAAAGTTTGGAGAGCTACACCTTACGCGCGCCTCTTTCGGGACAATTCAGCAGAGAAACAAAGATCTTAAGGGTATGCCTATGCCTAAAGACTGAATTTTTGTTTTTGTGTAAATTTGTTATCCTCGACTGCATTGTTTATAAATGAAAAGCTCAATTTCCATAATTAATCAAGATTCCTTCTTTAATCTCGACAGACACCTCCCTCGGTTCCCTCCTTTGTCTTTCGGGGACTAATCTAAGATACCTTCCCTATGCTTCAAGTTGCCTAAGGGAATTTACTTCTTTTTAAACAACCAACTCTCCTAAAATCTCACGTTTATAGGATTCAAGCACATGACATCACGTTTCACACCCTCCCTCACGTGTGGCCCCATACCCGCACGTGGAGAGTCAAGCAAACCATACGGAGCCCATTAGGGACTTTTAAATACACAAATGGGAAACAAATATTCAAATTGTAGAGAGGAGTCTCGAACCCATGGCCTCCTTCCAGACCAAGCTGTAATACCATGTTAAACAACCAACTCTCCTTAAGGCTCAAGCTTATAGGATTTGGGTTTAATATGAATATCATGTTTCACACTTCCCTTCACTCCATTCCAAAGTTATGGTCCCAGTTGAGCTCCTAAATTCCCTCTTAAAGTGAGGACTTTTCCTTCTTGCTTTTTGAGCCGCCTTCTACATGCCTTAACTTGTGACCTAAGTCAACAACCTCGTGGATACCGAAAGGAACTAAACCTGCCATCTAGTGAACTACTTAAAGTAAGCTAAAAGTTTTTTTAGAAGAAAACACTCATTCATGTTTGTCTTATTCAATTAAAATTGGTACAAATAAATAGTAGGGAAAATCCCATATCAGGAAAAACAACAAGAAAGAAAAGAAACCCTAATCAATCAATCTCTCCAAGCTAGAAATCTTGAAATTGATTGCTAATCAAATTTGAAATAGTAATTTCAGATAAAATTCTAATTTATTTCCTAAAAATCTCGACATCTCCTCAAGCTGAAGATGTACGCCTTTCATACCCAACTTGCTTATAAACAACTCAAAACTAGTTCTGAAAAGTCCTTTGGCGAAGATATCAACTATTTGTTGCGTAGAAGGAACAAAGGACATGCAAATAGCTCCGCAATCAATCTTCTCCTTTATGAAGTGTCTATTAATCTTCATATGCTTCGTGCAATCATATTGTACTGGATTCTGTGCAATACTTATCGCAACTTTGTTGTCTCAATACAACTTCATTAGCATATGTATTGGCATTCGAAGCTCTTCAAGAATTCTTCTCAACCAAAGCATCTCACAAACTCCATTAGCCATAGCCCTATATTCTGCCTTAGCATTGCTCCTTGCTACTACATTCTATTTCTTGCTTCACCATGTGACTAGATTTCCCGAAACATAAGTACGGTATCCTGAAGTGGATCTCCTATCAATAATGGAGTCTGCTCAATCTACATTAGTATATGCCTCTATGTTCTCGTCATAGGCTCGAAAGAGCAAGCCCTCGTCTCGGTGTAAATCTTTAAGTATCTAAGAATTCGATAATTGGGCTCGAGATGTTCTCGTAGGTGAATGCACAATCAGCTTACCAAACTCATAACAAATTCAATATCTAGTCGTGTATGTGATAGGTAAATCAACTTTCCCACTAACTTTTGAAATCGAGTTGTATTCACCATGTCACCTTCCTTGTCATCTCCAAATTTTTGATTGGGATCGATTGGAGTATCAACTGGCTTACAACCACTCATGCCAATCTCCTTAAGGAGATCAAGAACATACTTTCGCTGGGAGACAACAATCCCTTTTTTCTACCTAGCAACCTCCATGCCAAGAAAATACCCTTCAGCTGGGTCCTAAATCCTTGATATCAAATGTTGATGGAATGGAAGGCTTCAATCGGTTCATCTCACGTACATAATCTCCAGTGAGAATTATGTCATCTACATACACAATTAGTATGGAAATCTTCCCATCTTGTGAATGTTTAAAAACATTGTGACAAATACTGGGCTCGCTAGCACTACTTTTAACAAATTTGTAAATTTAAACCAGCTCGTGAGTGTTTCAACCCATATAAGGACTTCTTAATTCGCAAACCTTTGTGCCAAACTTTTCATGGAATCCTCGAGTGCATCCATGTACACTTCTTCCTCCAAATTTCCATTGAGAAATGCATTTTTTTACATCTAACTGTGGTAAGGACCATTCGAGATTAGCTGCAAGAGACAAAAGAACTCTTATGGAGTTTAGCTTAGCAATTGGGGAAAATGTCTCTAAGTAATCAATGCCATAGGTCTGGGTGAATCCCTTAGCCACTAGTTGAGCTTTGTATCGTTCTAAAGAGCCATTAGATTTATACTTTACAGTAAACACCCATTTGCAACCTACAGTTGTCTTCCCTCTTGGTAGATCAACTAATTCCCATGTGCCATTTTTTTCAAGAGCTTTCATCTCCTCGAAGACAACTTTCTTCCACACAGGAACTTTTAGAGCATCCTGCACGGTATTAGGAATCTCCATACCAGACAATTGTGAGGTAAAAGCAAGAAAGACAGGTGAGAGATTCTTATATGACACATATTTGGACAATGGATGTTGGGTACAAGACCTCACACCTTTTCGAATGGCAATGGGAAGATTAGAATCATCAACCTCTTAATTTGAACAAGACTCATGTTCAAGACTAGCTGACTCAGAACTCGAAGATGAAGTAGGTTGAACATGTGGCAAAGAATTATTGAGGACATGACCTGGAGGGTTCATGGACTCTGGGTGGTGCAAAGGATTAGAAGACCCTTTCATTTGAGTTGTCCTCTATCGCGAGTATACAATATCAAATGGTATCAATGCTACAGTTGTTTTCCTTATTTCTCCTTTGTTTCGAGTCAGAGGATCATGGCTTGTGTTTTCGTGATTCAAAACACTTGAACCACTTTCCCTGGGTATAATAAAGCTTGGATTGTCAAGTTGAATGATCAAGGTTGGGGAAGGATCATTTTGTAAATCTTCAGTTTGGACAAAATCATAAAAAACTAAACCTTTATTTTGGTTCCCCCCCTGAAAATGACTCATGAAATAGGGAATCAATTCAAAAAATGTAACATCCATAGTAACAAACATTTTCTTTGAAATGGGTTCAAATCATTTATATCCTTGCGGTTTCGAGCATATCCAACAAACACACATTCAGGGCACGAGGTTCAAGTTTCCCTCAATTATAACTACAAATATGAACAAATACAGTACACTCAAATATCTTTAATGGTAACGAAGAAGAAAGCCTATTCGTAGGGAAAAAACTTATGGAAAACATCAAAAGGTGTTTCAAAGTTTAAGACCTTATTAGGCATTCTATTTATAAGGTATGTAGCAATAAGAATAGCTTCACCCCAAAGATATTTTGGTACTTGATTGGTAAAAAGTAATGCTTGAGCTACTTTCAATAAATGTTTGTTTTTTCTTTTTACCAAACCATTTTGTTTTGGAGTGTCAATACAAGAACTTTGATGAACAATTCCTTTTTCAAGAAAAATTTGGCCTAAAGCATTTTTGAAATACTCTCGACCATTATCACTCCGCAATATTTGAATATTTTTTTGAAATTGTGTTTGCACCATGGTGTAAAAATTTTTGAAAATTGTTTCAACTTCAGATTTTTCCCTCATCAAATAAACCCAACTTAATCTTGTGTGATCATCAATAAAGGTCACAAACCATTTTTTGCCAAAAGATGTCCATGTTCTACATGGACCCCAAATATCACTATGGATCACAATAAATGGTGTGGTTGGGGGGAAAAAGATGCACGATGATGTTGAGCAAACTGACAAACTTCACATTGAAAAGAACATGGACTTTTATTTTTAAATAAATTTGGAAACAAGTATTTCAAATATTGAAAGGTTGGATGGCCTATAAAGCCATAGCATGATATCATTTTCTTTGGAAATAGAAACAAAATTTACGCTAGTACTTTGAAATTGTCTACTCAAGTCAGGTCCATCATCAAAACACAGCCCATTTTTTCCCCAAGACCGCCAATCATCTCCTCCCCGTGGTTAACTTCTGATACTCACAATAAGAAAAGTAAAAATTAGCTCGACATTGGTGATTAGAAGTAAATTTACTAATGGATAAAAAATTGCAAGACAAATTAGGAACATGGAGCACATCTTGAAGGGTTATCACTTAGCTGAGCTCGATAGTTCTCATATCAAGAATTGCCGAGTGAACCATCTGCTAGTGCCTGACCTTTTATTGCTTGCAATAAGGACTATCGTAGGAGAACATTTTAGAACAACCAATCATATGATCGTCAGAATCACTATCCAAGAATGAATAGAATTAGGAACAACACCAAAAAAGTAGTGACAAGAGGTTACCCCTTGCATAAAGGACAATTCGAGAGATTGAACTAATTTGCTTCTGCAAGTGCCTAATTGCCCCCGTAAAAGGAATTGCATCCAAGTTGTGAAGGCCTACGACTTCTAATGAGAGATAAAGGGCTGAATTCGACATTACTGATTAATGCCCAAAAGTGCACTTTGAACCCTATATTGGGATAGTTTTGAGTGCTTTTTGCGCATTAATCATGTCATTTATACCAATTGAAGTATCTCTAGTCTTCTTAGTAACACTTATGCCATTTAGAGGGTATTTTTGGTTGTTTTGGTGCTTACAAGACTGAGTTCAATGTCTAGATGAATGATGAATCATGAAGAACCAAGTCCTTCACCATCAACCAACCCAAGAATCAATGAGAAAATCAAGGCAAAATGAAGAAAATGTGATGCGCTTGAAATATGTATGAAGATCACTGAATGCAGAATTGCTAAGCTTGCGAAAATTTAAGGTTGCAAACTCAAGAACCTTAGCGAAAATTCCCTGAACCTGCTTCGAAACACAAAATTCCTCGCTAGCCACTCCAAATTTCGCTAAGACCGTGCTCCCACGAAAAATAATTGGATTCACAAAAATTTCGCTAGCTTAGCGAAATTTCGCTAGCTAGCGAAATTGCCCACCCTTAGCGAAATTTCTTGTTTTCGCTAGACCTGTTGATTTCGCTAGTTAGCGAAATTCCTCAGCCTAGCGAAATTTGATGCCTCGTCATGTTTTGTAATTAATGCCAAACCGCCTCCAAACTTGGTGTATTACTTAATTGTCCTATAACTTAGCCAATTTCATAGGTTTTTTGGTATTTTCATACCTTGAGGAGGCCTATATAAGCCCCTCTTGTTTTGTAACCTAAAGAAGAAGAGGAGAGCAACAATCTGTGGAGAAGATATTTTTGTAAGTTTTTATTTTTGTAAATAAAGTCTTTTATTTTAGGTTTTGCTTTTATTTCTTTTCTCTCTTCTCTCTCTTCTTTCTCTCCCTTTCCCGGCTGCCAAACACACCTCTTGAGGATGACAACTCAAGAGATGTTTGGCTAAGCCTCCTTTCTTTGAAGAGGAAGGAAGCTAACTTGGTGGTGGGGCAAATACATGTTGTCCTCTTGTACTAAAAGCTACATGTAGTGTATTTATGGCCCTATATTTTCAAAACATGGTTGCATAACATTGAATGTCACATCACAATACTCTCCATGCTTTAGGATCCAAAGGTATATTCAGTGAGAGAAGCACCGTGATTCTTAGATGGTCTTTACAGTTTCTAAAATGATATTTATATGTTAGGTTTCTAAATTAGGTTGTATAGCATTTAATGTTATTGATTTGGCCAATACTCTCCATGCTTTAGGACTCGGTGATTCTTAGATGGTCTCTACGAGCCTCTCAGATGATATTAAATGTTAGGGTTTTAAATAGTAAAGCCTAAGTAACCGCATGCTGGGCATATGTATTGACTCAAATAGAGTTGTTTCATGGGTGAGGTTTGCTAGTTAAACATAGATCCTAAGATGCCAGTGGACTATAGGGTCGCTTGTCATAACGAGATAAAACCCGAGGACACTTGTTTGCCCTTAACTTGCCAAGTTAGTGACCCAATTCTTCAAAGTTAACTTTTCTACCTTTAACTTTCTAGCTTACAATTTCGCTTTCAAACCATTCCCACTGTTTTTGAAACATAATTCCAAAGAGTCCAAATAGAAAGCCTTACCTTCAGGCACTGATGCAAACCATTTTTAGGATGAAAACCCATCCCCGTGTTCGAATTCTAGATCTCACTATACTCGCAAAGAGCTTGACTACCAGCAGGGAACTTAGGTGTATATAAATTTTGTTGATTTTAGCTCAGCCTACTGTGGCACGAATCAATAATCAGGAAGTATAGATAGATCATCTATTAATCCACTGCAAGACTGCCTGGATGAGGGCTCTCTTTTTGACGATAGTTGGAACCACTCGGGGCTCCTCCCGCATTCACAGCATACCCTCTTAGCTCTGCTAGCGAGCTCATGTGGGTAAAAACAAAATAAAATGGATCGCTGCTCATGCCTCGTTGGACTTTATGGCAGAAAGAAATAGGGTGGTGTTTGATACCTAGAAATACTTCAACGCTAAAAAAATTAAATCTAATTTTTTTGAGCAATCCGTGAATTGGACAAATTCAGATAGAAAAGTTATTAACAAATATTCCCTTTTGTGGATTTTTTTCGCCTCGACTGGGGGTGCACATAGGGTTGACAACCTATAGTCAGGGGTGGTTTGGTTTCCTTCTTGGTTCCTTTTGATTCCCTCTTGTTCACTTCCTGTGTACTTTTTGGAACCTCTTGGTTCTTTTGATCTATATATTGTTTTTTATCGATCAAAAAAAAAAAAAAAATCAGGAGGCATAGATGTTGCAGAAACAATAGGAGTAGGATTGGTCGGAATAGGTTCGAAAGAACCATAAGGGGCAGCATGATTTCTTTGAGTGTCAGTCATCAGTTGACCAGATGACCTCAATATTAGTAAAGAGGAAAGAGAAAAATTGGCTCGATACTACGAAAGTTTTTTCATAAGAAACACTCATGCATGTTTGTCTGATTTTTTCTTCGTAAACCGGTACAAATAAATATAGAAAATTCCATACGTAAAAACAACAAGAAGGAAAAAAACTCCAATCAATCAATCTCCAAGCTAGAAATATGGAAATTGATTGCTAATCAAATCTGAAATAATAATTTCAGATAAAATTCTAATTTATTTCCTAAAAATCTGACATAAGTAAACAACCAGTGAAAGATGCAACTAAGAACTTCTCAAGTGCAAACTTTCTGGAACAGAGGAGAAAGAGAAAGCAAATGCTAACTGAATCGAAAGGTTTGGGGGTGAAGCTGTGAACTCAAAGGTAGCTAGAAAGGTCTTTAAAAGAGAGATTCCACCAACCACAAACTAGGGCTAAGATTCCTGGTACTAACTCAACAATCAATAGTGAAGAAAACATAACTGGTAGCCTGAAATTATATTAATTTTTGAATGGATCTATACAGCCTATATTACACACTTTAATACACATATTTTGTACACTGAAAAAGCAAGTTCTCATAACCAATTCCCTAAATTTTGGGATCTGATTATTCACTTCCCACAACTAATTCTATAATCAAATTATTGACCCTGATTGAATGAATCTTATTTACATAATTTCCCACACTTACTTTCAAGCTGGTGAATATAGATCTTCCATTCCCAGCTTGCTAATATTTTTATGAGGTGAACTCAAAGGTAGGTGCAAAGGTCTTAAAAGAGAGATTCCACCTCAACCAAAATAAACCGTAGCAAAGATTCTGGTATAAACTCAGCAACCGATAGTGAAGAAATCATAACTGGTAGTTGGAAATTATATTAATTTTTTAATGAATCTATACAACCTATATTACACACTTTATATATACATATTTTGTACACTGAAAAAGGAAGTTCCTATAACCAATTCTCTAAATTTTCGGATATGATTCACTTCCCATAGCTAATTCTAGAATCAAATTATTGACCCTGACTGAATGAATTTGATTTACATAATTTCTCACAAATAGGAAGGCAGATAACTCGACCAATAACTATGGAAAGTAGGTACTAGCTCGAGTAAGCAAAGATAGAGGTCGCCTTCATCATGGAAACGTCCTCGGTGGTTTGTTAGCTTGCAAAGCTATTACAGGACCGACATAAACATCATCAGTAGCCTTGCCCTTGCTTTATTGATTGATTGATTCCTTAGAGGGAGAGAGTGGTTTTTTGTTTGCTTGTCCTTTCTCAGGTGCTTCTTGGTCACTATTGTACACATCGTATATACTTTGGTCCCCTCCCCCTTTTTGGGGTCTTCCAATACTATCTCTTTTTCTGATAAAAAAAAAAAACGAAACAAATGTTTGGTGTATCTCCGTTCCTTCTGGTGCTGTCCACTTGAATCAAGTAAGTGTGGAGGTGTGATAGGTCATCATTGTACATGGTTGAACCCTCTTGAATGAGTCATACCTCTTGGTACTTGTATCTACTTACTGCGTGTGAAATGAGAGAAGAAAATAATACTTTTCTTTTTTGAATGAGTGAGTGAGTATTACATAGTATAGAGACTTATATATAAAGAAATGAACAAAAAGGAAACAAAATAAATAGTAAAAAGAAGGAAAATAAAGTGTAAAAGGAATGAGGATAATGTACACAAAAGGTAGGAGATAAATCAAAGAATATCTAGAGAATATTCTATGATTTTCAACACTCCCCTTCAAGGTGGAGCATATAGGTCATATGGACCAAGCTTATAACAAAGATGTACTTAATGTTCGATAGAAAAGATCCGCCAGAGAAGATGGTTGCCGAAGAAGGTCCGTCGGAGAAGATCCGCCGAAGAAGGCCCAACGAAGAAGATCCGTTGGAGAAGATGGCTGCCAAAAAAGGTCCATCGGAGAAGGTCTATCAGAGAGGATCTAACTGAGAAGATCCGACGGAGAAGGTATGAGGGAGAAGGTCCATCGGAGAAGGTCCGTCAAAGAAGGTCCGTCGGAGAAAATGGCAGCCGAAGAAGGTCCGATAGAAAAGATGGCTGTCGGAAAAGAGGGCTCACTTTAGAACCAACCATGGCTTTAATACCATGTGAAAAAAGAGAAGAAAATAATACGTTTCTTTATTGAATAAGGGAGTGGGTATTACATAGTATAGAGACACCTATATATATACAAAAGAACATAACAAAAAGGAAATAAAATAAAGGGTAAAAGGAAGGAGAATAATGTACACAAAAGGTAGGAGATAAATCAAAGAATATCTAGAAAATTTTCTATGATTCTCAACACTGCGCAATCATCCCTCGGGCATTGGTAGTTTCACTATACATCATTAACCCATCTACGATGACTTTGACATCTCTTGTTCTCAATCATTGCCACATCTATCTTCTTTGAATGCACTCATTTCTTGGTCAATCTTCATGGCACTAATATCTTCTTGATTAATTTTTGCATATCTTCTTATTTAAAGTTCAACATCTTCTACTCTACAAGGTTGGTTAGGAGTTTGGCCTCTAGTAGGTTTGTGGATTGCACTGCATGTTGTTCCGAGGGAACCTATGGAGGGATTGTGATCCTGTGGGACACTACAGTGGTTCAATTGATTGGGGTGGAGGAAAGTAATTATACTCTGTCCTATAGATTCAAAAACTGTGCGGATGATTTTTCTTGGATTTTTATAGGTATCAATGATCCCACATCCAGCCCGACCCTAATGGGCCATGGGCCGTTAGGCCCAAATTTTATTCGGGCCAGTGTTTGGTCAACCCAGTCCTGCCCTAGGTGGACCATGGGCCTATTCGAGCCAAAATGGGTTAAAATTGTAAAAACATTAAAAAAATAAATTTATAATTTTTTAAATATTTTATAAAATGAATTTTTTTTAAAAATACTTATAATTTGTTTTTATGTTGTTAAAAAACTATATAATAAAGTATATTAATTCTTTTTTATTATTATCTTATTTTTAATTAATTTTCATATGAGTATGATTTTATTTTATTAAAATAATTGAAATCACTATGACAACTATTATTTAAATATTATTTTTTATATTTTCAATAATAAAAAGAAACATGTATTTTTTATAACTAGAAAATTAACTACTTTAAAAACATATGTAATTATGAAAAAAATAAAATATTAAATATAAAACAGTATTCTAAAATATTATATAACAGATTTCAAATGTTAATGAAAATTATTTTTATAATAATTTAAAAAAAGTAATAAAAATGGGTTTATAAGAATGTGTTTGTAAGACATTTAAAAAAATAATAATAAAAAATAGTTTTAACATATCAATCTTATATAAAATATCATTATTAGCGATTGAAAATATTTTGTTGTTGAAAAAGTACTTTTTGAAATAATTTAAAATATATATTATTTGATTTTATACAAAACAAAATTTTATTTGATTTTTATGATATTTTTATGTTTTAAATTTATATTTGAAGTTAATAATTTTAAAATATATAAAAAATAATTCAGGCCAGGCCAAACAGTAGTTCACTTAACCCGAATGGGCTCAAGTTCAATTCTGCCTGGCCATTAAGCCCGAGTTTTATTCGAAATAAGAAAATGTGGGGCTTCCAACCCTACTAAAATAGCTGGCCAAAGTGGGTCGACCCAATGGGTTGTTCTATTCCTACCTAGTTCGCACAACAGTGGATCTCACAAGAGCCTTCTAAGATCCGTAGCTATTAGAGAAGTGTGGAGACCAAAGCTAGGTAACTTTAATGTCTTAAGGTTCCTAGGGGAATGAAATAGGGAAGGAAGCTGGACAGGAGCCATGAGAAGATCCTCCCAGGTCATCGATGATTTAAAGCTCAAAGATCTGCCCCTCTATGGAGGAGCCTTTACTTGGGCTGGGGTCTAGGGAATAAAAGAATGGCTAGGTTCTGGACAAATTCTTGATTTCTAATGACTGGGAAAACTATTTCGAAAGGGTCAATCAAAGAATTTTACCAAAACCTTTTTCAGATCATTTCCTGATCTTATTGACGGGACAGGAGGTGGTAGTCTGGTGAGAGGTCCTATGCCCTTATGTTTTGAAAACATGTGACTAAAGGCAAAGGGTTTCAAAAATCTTATTGACGTTTGGTGGAAGAGTTTTGAAGTTAGGGGTACCAATAGTTTGTGGTGGCAGAGAAGCTAAAAGCACTAAAGCTTAAGATCAAATGTTGGAATTAGGAGGTTTTTGGGAGGGTTGAAGAGAGAAAAAACCAAGCCCTGCATAACTTGGCCCATTGGGATGCCATTGGAGCTCAAAGACCCTTGGACTAAATTAAGCTTGAAAGAAAAGTCAGAGAGGTGGAGGATTTCAAAAAATGGGCTTTGCTTGAGGAAATAATGTGGAGATATAAATCTAGGGAAATTTGACTCAAGGAAGGCGATAGAAATACTAGGTTTTTCCACAAAATTGCAAACTCCCACAGAAAGCACAGTGACATAACAAGCCTGAAAATATATGGGGTTTGGTTTGGGGAAGGGCAAGATTTGCAGCAAGGTATTGTTAATGTTTTCTGTAATCAGAATTAATTAAAGGAAAAAATTGTATTCTTTATTGATCATAAACAACCTATTTATATACAAGATAATCCCTAAATCAAATAGGAAAGAATATGAAGTTTTTTAACTATGCATGTTTCCTTTTCCCAACTAGTTTGTAACAATTCACACTACATAGCAACACTTCAAACCCGTTGATCGACCTCGGGGGACTAGAGGGCAAATATAGAGGAGCTTTTCTTCTCTAAGCTGGATGAGCAAGAAGCAACTAGTTTGGAGCTGCCTTTTACGGAAGAAGAAGTTGTTTCTGCTCTTCATGAGCTGAATGGGGAAAAAGCTCCTGGCTCAGATGGTTATACAGCAGCATTTTGGCAATTTAGTTGGGATACAATAAAGGATGAAGTTATGGTAGTTTTTAGGGACTTTTTCGTGACTAGCAAGTTTGTGAAGAGTTTGAATTCCACCTTCTTAGTGATGGTTCCTGATTCGTGCCACAGTAGGCTGAGCTAAAATCAACAAAATTTATATACACCTAAGTTCCTACTACTGCCGTAGTCAAGCTACCGCAGATAAAGGGTCTGTGTGGCCGAACACGGATGGGCTTTCATCCTAAAAATGGTTTACCGTTGCTCCCGAAGGTAAGGCTTTCTATTTGGACTCTTTGGAATTATGTTTCAAAAACAGTGGGAATGGTTTGAAAACTGAGAATTGTAAAAACTCGAAAGTTAAAGGCAGAAAGTTAACTTTGAAGAATTAGTCACTAACTCGCAAGCTGGGGTGGCAAACAAGTGTCCCTAGTTTTATCCTCGCTGCTATGACAAGCAACCTATAAGTCCCCGCATAACCGGATCTATGTTTAACTAGCAAACCTCACCCATGAAAACAACTCCTATTTGAGTCAATACATGTAGCATGCAAGCATGCCCCTTTACTATTTAAAACCCTAACATTTAATATCATCTCGTAGGCTCAGAAGACCATCTAAAGAATCACAAATCCTAAAGCATGGAGAGTATTGGCCAAATCAATAACATTAAATGCTAGTGCAACCCTAATTTGAGAAACCTAACATATAAATATCATTTTAGAGGTCAGAAGACCATCTAAAGAATCACGCGCTTCTCTCAATTCGAATATACATCGGATCCTAAAGCATGGAGAGTATTGGCCAAATTAATGACATTCAATGTTATGCAACCATGTTTTGAAAATATAAGGGTCATAAATACACTACATGTAGCTTTTAGTACAAGAGGACAACATGTATTTGCCCCACCACCAAATTAGCTTCCTTCCTCTTCACAAAGAAAGGGAGGCTTAGGCCAAACATCTCGAGCCGTCATCCCCGCAGGCGTTGTTTGGCAAATGAAAGCGGGAGAGAAAGAAGAGAGAAGAGAGAAAAGAAATAAAAAGTAAAACCTTAAAATAAAAGACTTTATTTACAAAAATAAAACTTACAAAAATATCTTCTCCACGTATTGTCGCTTCCTCCTTCTTTTAGGTTACAAAACAAGAGGGGGCTTATATAGCCCTCCTCACAAGTGCTTAAAATACCAAAAAACCTATGAAATTGGCTAAGTTATGTGGACAATTAAGTAATACACCAAGTTTGGAGGCGGTTCGCATTAATTACAAAACATGATCTAGGCATCAAATTTCGCTAGAGTCGAGGAATTTCCGCTAACTAGCGAAATCACTGTGTCTAGCGAAACAAGAAATTTCATATAGTGGCAATTTCGCTTAGTTAGCGAAATTTCGCTTAAGCTTAATAAATTTTTGTGAGAAGGAACTCACCATTTCGCTGCGAAGGCAGCTTAAATTTGGAGTGGCTAGCTAAATTTTGTGTTTTCGCTTAGAACAGGAATTTTTTCGCTAAGGTTGCGAATAAATTTTCGCACCTTAGCGAAAATTTTCAAGAAGCTTACTAAAATTCCCGCATTGGCCGATCTTCACTCCTCGTTTTCAACTCGTATCACATTTTCTTCATTTTGCCTTGATTTTCTCATTGATTCTCAAGTTGGTTGATGGTCGACTTGAGTTCAAACTTCATGATTCATCATTCATCTCGACATTGAACTCCAAAAGTGCGCAAAGCCTCGCAAACAACCAAAATACCTCTAAATGGCATAAGTGTTACTAAGAAGTTCAGAATACTTCAATTGGTATAAATGACATGATTAATGCGCTAAAAAGCACTCAAACCTATCTAATATGTGGTTCAAATTGCACTTCGGGGCATTAATCACACCCTCCAACCGAAACGCTAAGTTAGTCCCTTAAAGAATGCAAAATAAAGAAAAAGGAGATGCATGTGGTGATTTGCAAAAAGGTTATGATTCAAAAGGGTTTATATACATAACAATACCTTTAACTCGAGAAATTGAAATCAAAGCAAACCGATATGAAAGAATCAAAACCATACAAGAACAATTCGAGGTCAATATTGATCCATACCTCAACTCAATTTCCACCTAAGTCTAATGGTTCTTTTAACCAGATTAAGCCAATAAACCGCACAAATTGCCACCTCCCCCAACCTAGCACCGGGACATGGCCTTAAGTTGTTGAACAACCTAGATAGGCTAGCTACACTTTTCTTTCTTTATTCATCTACATCATAGGGTGCAATGCTTAAAATCCGACTTCACCAAAGTCCGTGTAACGGTGGTCCACCGATGACTCCCAACCAATTAAGGTTTAGGGCATCAAGCCAAAAGGATCACTTGACCACTAACTCTAAAGGCTTCACCCCGGACTCCGAATGACTTCGAAAATTAAGCACCCACAAGTCATTAAACTTCACCTATCCACCCATGTAACGAACACTAAATCGATGACTCCCAACCAATTAAGGCTTAAGGCATCGGGCTTCAAAGGCTTTCGCCATATACCCCTCGGACCGTGCTCCTAGTTTCAAGACAAAGCTCATGACTTTATTTTTCTTTTCGGCCTTTTCTTTTTTTTTCTTTTCTTTTCTTTTTCTTTCTTTTTCCTTTGGAAGCACAACATTAGTCTTCAACTCAGAGGCGAACACAAACCTATTCCCAGTTGCCAACATACTCTTAAGGCCTAGCTTGCAAAGCTAAAGAAGGCACACAATTTCACAAACTTATTGGAACAATCCTCGAGTGCAAGTGTGTGAAATAGTATATTGTGGGAAATTTCGTTGAGCATGCAGAACTCTAACCGACCAAAATTTAATTCAAGCATGGAAGTCGTCCCAAGATATGCGGACAAAAAAGTGATTCAATTACTCAACACGGCTAAATTCAATTGTCCAATTGTAGCACCAATTGTTCAATTGAAAGAAAAACACATCTAAACATAGTGGAAGCACAAAACATGATATGTACAAAAGTCAGATATATATAAATCGAATAGTTGACATGTGCCCAAAGTGGCTAATACATGAGGCAAGCTTAAACAAAATATCACCGCCTACTATGGTTAATACATAACTCCTAACTGGATCGCAGAGGGCGCTGATAAAGTTGATAAATAAATAAAATCAAAGAGACCGAACCACCTCACCGCCGTGGCTGCAGGCGGTGGGCCCAAACCGCCACGCCGCACGTAACATCCAATGAAGCCGCATCGCTGGTGGGCCTCTCCGGGCAAGGATCACGCAGGAAGACCCGGGATGGGTCATAACTGAGTCGCCATAGAATGGCACCGGGCCAACCTTCCGATCCCGCGTACCGCGTAGCCAGCATGAAAGCGTGACGGCATCCATCACACCCGCCTATCTCTCTCGAGGTAAAGACGGATACTCCTGAATGATGTGTCGACAGAAGGTCTCTGAGACCACAAGGTCGCCGATGTAGTATGTGTGGAGGAGATGGAGGTGAACGACTGGAATGGGAGTCCTCCTCGTGACCTCGGGCCTGGGGGCGTGCATATCATCCGTATGGCGTGTCCCCGCCCGAATCCACCTCCTCCCCGGGTCCCGTGGTCGTATGTGGAATGAAACTGCATAGTCATAACTTCTGGCTCATCGACACTACATGTAGGCATCTAGCTCATCTCTAGCCCGGGCTCCTCTGGGAATCCCATCTGATCGAGGACATAGCATAGGAGTCGCGGCATAAGTCGGAATGCTTCCGCCTCGAGTCGCGCCCTTCGACTTTCGACCTTCTCCTCAAACCGGCAACAGTGGAAGCCATCACCAAATTGTAGGTCAAACTAAAATCTCTCGAGGATCCGGCAGCTTCCAGATTATTCCCTCCTCCCCGCATAATGTCGCAGAGGGAACAAGTCGGGTACTGAGAAGATGGTCAATCTAGCAAAGATCTCGAGGCTGAGCCGCCTCCTCGTGAATACCGGACCAAGAAGCATGTCTCGGCCGCACCTAATTCACTCCCCTACAGGAGGCTGTGGCCCAAGCTCAGAACCCTCCGAATTGGGCGCTGCGGCGCAATCCCAATGCCGCTAAATATCTACTGTCTCGGGTACACTGTGGCTATTATCTATACTGAATCGAATCTCTAAGTGGACCGCCTGCCTCCCGATGTCAGCGGAGCCAGAGAACCGCAGCATTTCAATTTCTGGATAATAAAACTCCGCGAGGAGTCATGAAGCGGTAGGAGTGAATACTCCTCGATCAATCTCAAAGACCCAGATTCGGGATCAGCCCTCACGCGGGATGTCATAAATGACTCGATGAAACTCATGCAGGAGTCGCACATTCTCCCCGGACCCGTCCCTTTACGACAAGGCTCCGAATCCTCGAGGCAGCGACAATCAGGTGATGAAGTCGCCCGCAGCCGGGAGTAATCGGAGACGGGGAGGCCGAAGATGATGACCGCCCGACCCGACTGCGGCGGCCCGGGAGGGCCGGCCCTCCTAACTCTCCGTGGTACAGCGACGGCCCGGTCCCATCCGTGTCTCCGATAACGTCGGACCCCGAGGCTCCTCGCACACGCCTCCGGGACCGTGATGGTACAGAGCCGGGACCTGAGCCGGGCCACTCTCTCAGCGTACGACCTAACCCGAGGTCAGACGGACCCACCCCTGGGCACGAACCATACCAAATATGACTAAAACTCCTAAGAAAGTTCGATTCACGTAAAATATAACCGCCGCACTGTAGTAATCGAACCGTAGCTCGAGGCTACCGAACCACCTCAAGCAAGCAAACCGAACCAGGCTCATCGATCGAATGCCTAATGGCCTCGAACTAACCAAACAAGGCTCTGGAAATGACCGACGCCGAGGCATGGCACCAACAGACCGAACCAGGCACTCCAGAATGGCTCAGCCAGCAAAGAATGGACGTGGTCGCGGCACGCCGTGGTGAAGGCTCACTCACTGGTCAGTGGCCTTACTGCAGGTACACCGCCGGCCTCGAAACTCCGAACTCCGGGTGCAAAGACCGGTACGCACAGCAGCACACTTAAGAAGGGGACACCAGACTCAGCACGGCAAGAGTCACGGAGACGCAGGCTTCTCGCCGAGCTCAAGACACCTACCGGGAGGGGGAGGGGGAAAATGTGAAGTGGCATTCTAAACCAACCCCTCCCCTGTTTATATAAGCTTGAAATGGCACCGAAAGTATCATTCCCCGCCAATTTTCGCTATACTTAGCGACCTCGCCACTGGACTTCCCCGAAATCATGAAAATTTTAAATTAATAAAAAAATTATAGGAAATAAAATTATTGTTATAAATTTACTATATGAAGGTAATATTAAAATTCAAAATAAAGTACTAAAAATATATTAATTAAGCTACCGTAAAATAAAAACTCGCTAAGTTAAAATCATTTAAAACTAACTAAACTAACAAAATTAATTAACTTAAAAAATTAAAATAAAATGTGTAGAACTCCGCAATTCGGCTCTTCGAAAAACAATCGAACCACCACTTCCGAATTACCTGGGCGGGGGTCAAGGAGGATAATCTCTCAACCCCGTACCGCTCGGGCTAATTTCCATGGTTTCAAAGCCCAATTGCTGATCCGCTCCTCGACGATCGTTGAATCGGCAATTGGTTTGCAAGTGGGTGTTGATGGCAAGACCAATATATCTTCATTTTCGGGCCGATCACCTTGCATTTCTGGACCAGGTTTTCCCGCACACCGACACCAAACAACTTCATCGAAATTTGATTTTCAATTTCTAGCAACTCATGTTTGTCATGCCTAAATGAAAGATGTTCAACCCATGGTCATGTTACCAAAGTTAATTGCATGACTCATTCCCAAGAATTTATTATCGCGACGGCAAAGGGCCGAAAATGGTCTTCCTAAGATGATCGTACATGATCAAGTTCACTAGCAATTGGTCTGTCAAGTACCACAAATCTACTCGGGTAGTAGAATTTGTCTATCTCACTAAGACAACATCAACTATCCCCTTAGTGGATTTTCACCGATCTATCTACTAATGAGAGTGGATGTTGGTAGGGTTTAAGTTCACTCTGTAATTTCCAATCGAAGGTTGTGATAATCATCACAAGATTAGGTTCATGACCGCTCCTAAACTGCTATGATGCATGCAATTCCCACCAATATTGACTGAATCGTGGGAGATCCGTGATCTTGTATTTGACAGGTATTTACTTTGAATTATGGCACCGATATACAAGGAGAAATGCTTTCTTCTCAATGCCTAACCCCTTTTGATTGTGCAAAGATCTTTCAAAAATTTTGCATGTTGTGGACTGTTTGATTAGGTCCAAAGAAGGTATGTTAACCTTCACTGGCCTTTAAACCTCAAGAATGCTCGCTTGTCGAGTTGCCTTCTTCTTCCTCTCGCTTGTGGAAATGGAGGTGGTATGCTAGATTTCATTGAATCCTCCTCTAGAGAATATGCCTGTGTTGCAATTCTTCCTCCCCGCCTCGGATTCTTCAACAAAGCTGCATAGTCGATCAACCTCTTTCCACTTCTATGGGTTATTATGGCCTTAACCTCATCCATTCCCGAATTGTCGATAATCCTATCTCACGCATTCCTTGTGGTTCGACCGCTTGTGATGGAAACCTCCCTTCTCTTGCAATTCTAGCAACTCGTTGATCTTAGCATTGAATACCGTAGGTTATCAATTTTCAAGCCGAGATTGCTCAAGCCCATCTATTCTTTTCGCTCAATGTATTCTCTGGCGCATCAATTCTTCGCGGCCGCGCATTGATTCCTTTTTGTTCTCAACAAAGCTGCTCACCACCTTACTTCTAAATTCAAAATGGCTTGTTCTACCGAAGAGGATGGTGGTCATAGACTGTGAGGGGAAACCAAACTGAGGTTTGGCACTTGGGGGTACATAAGGGAGTGGGGACAGTCTCCATGCAAGATTGGTGGTGATTCCTCCAATTGGAATTGTAGGTATTGGCCATATGGAGCATTGGATTGTTGTGGCTTGTATTGCCCTACGTTGTTTCGCACATTCTCGACATCAAATCCTTCACCGCAGGGCCATAGACACCGTTCGCTGCGTGGATTGGAAATTGGTGCAAGGATCGACTGTGGCAGATTTTCGCCACGCATGCACCTCTCGAGCCGTTGTCTTCAAGCCTCTCTACCTTCCTAGCTAGGCTGAAATCCTAGCCTCATTTCATTTCCTTCTCGTGCAAGGTATACATCCCACCCCTTTCGTCAGACCGGTGGTCTCATCCTATCCAATTTCTAGATTAGGCTCATCCCAACCCCTTAGAAGTTTCCCAAACACGAATTCAAAAAATCCATGGCTTCATCAGGATGTTTGCTTAAAAAGTCTCCTCCACACATAGTTTCTAAGAGCTGCCTCATGGCAGGAGACATACCACCATAGAAATGTCTAAATTTCAACATCCAAGTGTCAAACCCATGATGTGGACACAGACCGATGGTTTCCATAAATCTTCCCAACACCGGTAAAATCTCTCACCATCCTCGAGCCGCAAAGTATAAATTTGTTCCTTCAAATTATCGTCTGCGGAGCACCGAAGAACTTCTTCAGAATTCTCGCCCCGCAGCCTCACCTTCACTTCTAATGGTTCTAGCCTCAATGAGTCGAGCCATATTCGCCTGTCTCTTGTAGTCAATGGAAATGCCTTTAGCTTCAAAGAAATCCATGTCCATCATACCTTCCTTAAAGGTAGTGCAAACCTCCTCAAAATCCCTAATAAGGAGCCGATGGATTTTCATTTTCCATACCATGATACGGGGGAGTAGGGTACCCAAATAAGGCCTCACCGCTACTTCTTCAATGTGAGGAATGATACAGACGTGGGGCACTAACTCTGTGGAGGGTGGATGTGACCCCTCATGGTTCTATACAGGCATTCGATTCATGGGAGTTCCCGGGTTATTCGTTCCCCGTGCATGGGATCCATGGTATCGCCTGGTACACCAACTTCACTAGCCAGGGTCAAGCCGTACTTATCCTATGCACCTTACCGATGTGTCTCTATCCCACTGCTGTATAAACACCGTTACAAAATTTAGACAACAAAGAGCAACAAACAACTTGCAAAAAGATTAAAATTAACTAACAACAATAAACTCGACCGAATGAAAAATCAAACTGAATCAAAAATCGAACAAAGGCGCTAATGCTAATTGCTGTAACCGGCGCTCCTGCAACTGAGCCGCAAAAGAGGTAAAAAGGTTACCTTCACTCGCGGATGGGATCACAAGTACTCTTCAACTTACCATTTGTAGTTCGCACCGTCCACTCGCAACTAGCGCCTATTTGATTCGGGTAAGCACAAAGAGGGTCAGGAAGCAACAAATAAAATTTATATACACCTGTTCCTTACCACGCGTAGTCAAGCTACCGCAGAGCAGTGGTCTAGGGTCGAACACGGGATGGGTTTTCATCCTAAAATGGTTTACTGCCTGGCTGCAAGGCTTTCTATTCGGGACTCTTCGAATTATGTTTCAAAACAAAGGGGAATGTATTTGAAAACCGAGAATTGTAAAACTCCAGTTAAAGGTGAAAAAGTTAACTTTGAAGAATTAGGGGGTCACTAATCCTGGCGTTAGCAAACAAGTGTCCCTGGGTTTTATCCTCACTGCTACGACAAGCAACCTATAGTCCCCGCATAACCTGGATCTATGTTTAACTAGCAAACCTCACCCATGAAACAACTCCTATTCAGTCACGTAGCATGCACTACGGCCCCTTTACTATATTTAAAACCCTAACATTTAATATCATCCTGCAGGCTCAGAAAGACCATCTAAAGAATCACACCCTAAAGCATGGAGAGTATTGGCCAAATCAATAACATTAAATGCCATGCAACCCCTAATTTGAGAAACCTAACATATAAATATCATTTTAGAGGCTCAGAAAGACCATCTAAAGAATCACGTTGCTTCTCACCCGAATATACACCGGATCCTAAAGCATGGAGAGACACAAATTAATGACATTCAATGTTATGCAACCATGTTTTGAAAATATAAGGGCCATAAATACACTACATGTAGCTTTTAGTACAAAGAGGACAACATGTATTTGCCCCACCACCAAGTTAGCTTCTCTTCCTCTTCAAAGAAAAGGAGGGCTAGTTTCAAACATCTCAGTCATTATCCCCAAGAGGTGTGCTCATGCACCGGAAAGGGAGAGAAAGAAGAGAGAGAAGAGAGAAAAGAAATAAAAGCGAAACCTAAATAAAAGCATTTTATTTACAAAAATAAAAACTTACAAAATATCTTCCACAGATTGTCATTTCCTCCTCCTTCTTTTTTTTAGGTTACAAACAAGAGGGCTTATATAGGCCTCCTGCTGTACATGAAAATACCAAAAACCTATGAAATTGGCTAACATGTGACAATTACAATACACCAAGCTCGAGGCTAGCTTGGCATTAATCACAAAACATGACGAGGCGATCAAATTTCGCTTAGGTCGAGGAATCTCGCTTAACTAGCGAAATCAACTGTGTCTATTAAAACAAGAAATTTCGCTTAAGGGTGGGCACTACTGTTAGCTTAAATTTCGCTTAAGCTAGCTTAAATTTTGTGAGAAGTTTAAATCAATTATTTTCTTAAGGAACAAGCAGCATGAAATTTGGAGTGGCTAGCGAATTTTAGGTTGCTTAGGGTTAGTCTTTTTCGCTAAGGTTGCGACAAGAATTTTAGCTTAAAATTTTCGCAAGCTTAGCGAAAATTCCCGCATTACGATCTTCACTCCTGCCTTCAACTGCATCACATTTTCTTCATTTTGCCTCGATTTTCTTCATCGACATTCTGGGTTGGTCGATGAGTGTCGAGACTTGAGTTCAAACTTCATGATTCATCATTCATCTCGACATTGAACTCCAAAAGTGCCAAAGCCCCGCAAACAACCAAAATACCCTAAATGGCATAAGTGTTACTACAGTTAATTGTAATACTAATCGTATAATGACATGATTAATGCGCAAAGTTCAAACCTATCTAATATAGGGTTCAAAATTGCACTTTTTGGGCATTAATCAGTTCCAAAGAAGGAAGGGGTTGATGATTTCAAAGACTTTAGACCGATTAGTCTTGTGGGTAGCCTCTACAAGCTAATTGCAAAAGTGTTAGCAAACATATTGAAAAAAGTCATGGGTCGTGGTGGGAAGCAAATTATAATGCAATCGCGGGAAGGCAGATTTTAAACACTCTTTAATAAATAATGAAGTAGATTGATTCAATGGTAAACTAAGGAAAAGAAATTCATATAAGCTAGATGTCAGAAGGCTGACAAGCTCAATTGGAAATTTCTTCTCATGGTTCTAAGGGAAATGGGCTTCTCGTGAATAAAATGGATAGGTCGATTCTAAGTGGTGTATCTCCACAACCTCTTTTCTAAGTATTATTAATGGTAAATGACTAGTTTTTCAAAAGCTCAAGGATTACGCCAAGGGACCCTTATCCACTTACCTTTTGTTTTTGGGGAATGTTTTCTTTCGATCGGGATAAGGCCAAAATGGGAGGTTTTCTCTCAGGGTATGATATTAGGGGGAGAAATGGTGCAACTATGAATATTTCTCATCTATTGTTCGCTGATGACACCCTGGTTTTTTGCAAAGATTCTGAAGAGCAAATAGTGTTCCTAAGTTGGATTCGCGTGTTTCAAGCCTTCCGGGTCGAGTCAGAGAAACTAAGAGAAGAAGAGTTGGATGAATGAATTCCTTGTGTATTTTCATTGAGTCATCATACATACATATATAAGAAGGTTCGACTATACATTAGGTAAGATGATCTATTCTACCTAAATGGTTACAACCTTATAAGTAAAGTATCCTAATAAGATACAAACCGATATGTTAATGTATGATACATACTATAACCAATATATTAATGTATGATACATACTATAACACTCCCCCTCAAGTTGGAGCATAGATGTTAATCATGCCCAACTTGTTACATAGGTAACTAACCCAGTGTCCACTTAGTGCCTTTGTGAAGAAATCACCTAATTGTTTTCCAGTCCCACGTATCTTGTAGAAATCAAACTAAGTTGTATTTTCTTATGGACGAAATGACAATCTATTTCTATTTGTTTAGTTAGTTCATGGAAAACAAGATTATGAGGCAATATGAAAGACAGTCTGGTTGTCATACCAGAGTTTTGCTGGAACTGAGGTTTTAATACCGACTTCCGCCAAAAGTTTATGGAGCCATGTGATCTCGCATGCAGACTGTGTCATTTCTCTATACTCATATTCTACACTAGATCGAGAGACGACGCTCTGTTTCTTACTCTTCCATGAAACTAGATTCCCTCTAACAAACACACAGTAACTCAAAGTGGACCTTCTGTCTTCCTTAGATCCTGTTGAATCTACATCCGTGAAACACTCAAGTCTATTATGCCCATGATTACTGTATAAAATACCACATCCCGGGGCTTCTTTCAAGTAACATAACTTAGCCTACGTACCCACCCAAAGGATCAACTATCTGGAGAAGACATGTATCAAGGCTTGCCAACACTAACGCAGTATGCAACATCAAGGCATGTTATCATGGAGGTAGTTCAACTCTTCCCAACCAAATTCTATATCTCTCGTTCAAATAATTTGCCTTCTCTAATAAGATGTAGGCTTTGTGCCATAGGGGACTGACATGACTTTGTTGCCAATTTTCCTATTTCAGACAATAGATCCAGCACATATATCCTTTAAGATAAAAAGATTCTACGTTTGCTCCTCATAACCTCAACACCTAAGAAGTATTTTAGCATGCCTGAGTCCTTTATGTGAAATTGGCCATGAAGAAAGTGACTCAGTGAAGATATACCTACCGCTATCATTTCTAGTAATGATATCATCAACATACACAACTAACAAGATGATACGTGCTTGAGAGTTTCTATAAAAGACAAAATGATTGGATTTGCCCTTTTGCATGCCAAATTTCTCAATCATTTCACTGAACTTGTCAAACCATGCACGAGGACTTTGTTTTAAGCCATATAATGATTTTCGAAGACGAAAAACTCTACCAATCTCTCCCTGAGCAACAAACCCAGGAGGTTGCTCCATATAAACCCTCTTCCTCGCAAAGATCCCCATGAAGAAGACTTTAATATCAGCCGACGGAGCCCCAAATTACGAGTACGGCCGAGTTATATAAATGTATCAAATAAAGGTCAACTTGGCAACTGGGGAAAAGGTATCAAAATAATCCACCCCATAAGTCTGGGCATACCCTTTAACAACAAGACGGACAACTTAGCAATGGATCCATCGGGATTAATCTTCACTGTAAACACCCATCAACAACCAAATTGACCAGCCCACCCAAATTGCAGCCCTAGGAATATTACTCCTTAAGATGACAATATTTTATCCAATGGAAATCTACTCAACAGGTCTTGTGTAGTCTGATTATTAACAGTTGATCTATCTAGTGATGTTTTTAGTTAATATTTATATTCTAACACCTACGGTGCTAAAAAGGGTTGCACTCCCTCTTTAAGAGTTTTCAATTATATACACTCTATTACAAAATACTTCAGAAGACTTGTTCTGAGATTGCAGCAAGGCTACCCACCTCTCTCTTTTTTTCTCTTTTTTCTTTTTCCTCATTTCTTCTCCTTTCTCCTCTAGTAACATCCAAACAACAGTTATCAAGAGGCTTGGAAATACTGTTCCCTCTTGTTAGGTTTCCTCAGTGTTCTCTTGTCTGTATTTTCTGCTGATGCTATTTCTTTTCATCTTGATTCTATGATTTAAATGTCTAGAATGTAGAACCAGGGTTTTCAGCTTATGACTTACACTGGATATTCTGGATGCAGATTGGGAACTGTGTTGGGGCAGCGAATCACCAATACTTCATTGCCTTCCTCATTTCAGCTGTCATCAGTACAACTTATGTTGCAATCATGTCTCTGTATTCCGGGTTCCACATCTGGCCACCATTAACTTACAGATCTCTTGGTCGTTTGAATGGATCTGGTGCAGATTCAGGTATCATAGCCATGAAGGAGATTATTATTGCCTTTATGAGCTCAGCAGTCCATCTATCCCTGCGAGGGATTGTGCTAGTTTATTTGTTTGTTTCAAGTGTTTCCGTAGAGATTGGTTTAAGTGTGCTGTTGTGGCAGCAACTCTGCTTCGTCTATGAGGGTAAGACTTACTTGTCCCATTTGAGTTCACAAGGAGATGATGCAGCTGGAGACAGGGATTGTCGTAATCTCCTCCGTTTCTTTGGTTGCCCATATTTCGCTTCCAGATACTTTACAAGTTTTTCAACTTCTATGAAGAGACACAAGAAGTGAAATCCCACAACTAGAATATCGCTTTTTCGTTTTTCCCCCACCTCTGTTATAGAGTCTATACACGCAGGGAAAACAGAACTCTTTGTTGTTTGTTTCCTTCTTTTTCTTGCCAATTGAATGGAGAAAGAGAAGGTGTAGTCTAGAATTGGAGTTACAATACTGCTTGTAAAATATATATATATATATATATATATATACACATATATATTAGTTCTTTTCCCCAGTGAAATCTTAAGTGCTATGCTCACAGAAGAGAAGTAATAGAAGTGGGTACGCTTTTCACAGGGTGGTAGGAAGCATTATGAGGCAGCTGGTGGATGAGCTACAAAGTAAAGTAGAAATCATAGTAGATTCCAAATTGGGAAGTCTAGTAATGCCTTGAGCACACTGCAGGCAAATTAAAATGTCATTCTATACAGAAATGTATAGATTGATTATATCTTTTGAATCTTACTGTTCTTGAGGTTTCTAGAATTAAGTTTTTGTTTTAGCACTGATGTTTTCATAGTTTTGCCTGGCTGGAGGCCTTGTAGGCAATGAAAGAAGCCATACAGCTGGGTTGTTCTTCTGGCTGTGTGTATTCTCAATAGAAGAGTGATAGAAATCATTGTGGTATGCATTCTGTTTTTGGCTGAAGATATGTGTCTTAAATCATTCCATTTTACTTAAAGACTTTTCATTCCATTTTCTTGAGGATGAAGGATGGGTTAATGTATGTGTTTGGCTGATCTTCAATAGTTTTTGAAAGCCTTGTCTAAGTCAAAACTGTTTCAATATTTAGGTGGTGTTTGTTTTTTTTACTTAATGCTGAATATAATTTTTTTTAAACATCGTCGAATAAGACTTAATATCACAAGAGTAAAAGCTGCTTGCTTTTTAACATCGATACAAAGAGTGAATGCATAATGTGACATTATTTCGCTCTTCTTCCGCCGCTTCCAACGACGTAGCCATCTTTAATCAGAATCTGTTTAGCATATTTGGGTTTATTTTCCTCAACCAGACGTGGTTTGGGATGTGTTCGTGCATTGCATTCTGCCCCGTCTCCGATTAGATTTTTAAAATAATTTTTTTATTATTTTATTTTATATTTTAATATAAATAATAATAATTATAATTATAGTTTTTAAATAAATAATTTATAAAAATTCATAATATTTTTATTTTTATGAAATATATTAATTTTAATATAATAAAATTTAAAAGTAAATATAAAAAAATTAAAAATAAAAATAAAACAAAATCAAACGTGAACGGCGCGACGGAAAATTCTCATCCCTATCCCGTTTAATTAAAACGAATGCGGTCGACGGCGTCGCTACGCCCCAAACCCTCTCATTGTCATCCATAATGGCAAGATCGTATCGCTATCCTCTTTCTCGTCGGACAACGACGAAATTTTTCTGCTTACTTAAAATAACTTTTTTCAATGTAAAAGCTCAAATATTTTTCTCTTTTTTATTCGAATCGTTTAAAAATTTCAACAATAAAATGCATTAAAATTTTTAAAAGAAACAGCCTTAATGCCGTGCCCGGAATCGACTTTTAACATTAAGCTCAAAAACAAACAAACTTTTAATATTATTTCTATCGACTTAAACGTTGGGATGCTAAAACAAGATTGAAAGTAAAGAAGGATTTAAAAAAAAATTCTTATTTTTGGTTATCTAATGAAAAATCTTAAACAAAATCAAATATGGTTATTTGAAAATTTTCATTGTTTTCGTGTTAATAAATTTTTTAAATGATGAGTCAAAATAAATAAAATTAAAATTAGTTTGAAGTAGTAAATAAAAGTAACATGTCATATGTAACTTTATTTTTATTTTTATTTTCTTCTATTTTCTTTCCCTTATGGTTTCCTTCAAATGTTCTGCAACCAAATATAGCCTAAATGGTTTAATTGCTTATGGCTTAAGCATTAAATAATAAAAACCTCCAAAGCTGGGTTGTGTTGTATCTCTAAATCCAAACCAAACTCAGTAAAATGAGGCTTAGCCCAATACAAAGTGCAGCAGCCATAGTCTAGTCCAATTCAGGAGAGTGGCCCAAACCCAAAAGAAAAGAAAAGAAAAGAAAATATGTGAGCATATCACCTTACCTACCAGAATTTGAAGATAAGGTCATAACAGCAAACATCCCCAACTCAGTTTGTTACTTCTTTGTAAAGAGAGAGAGAGAGAGAGAGAGAGAGAGAGAGAGATGGGGAAAGCAATAATTGGTGGGGGGTATGTTGTATCTGCAAGACACATGAACCCAGTTGCCAGTACAGCAGCAGCAGCAGCTAATCCTCTCAACCTCCTCAACTTCACTGCCTCTTCAAAAACAGGAAATGCTTTCCCGCTGGTAATCTCTATTGCCCTTCCCATTTCTGAACTCTTTTCCTTTCTTCCCTTCCTAACTCTTTTGATATAAACACTTCAAACAGCAAAAACTTCCACGTCTTATTACAACATTAGAGATCGTCAATTTGGTATATGACCTTACCCTTTGCTCGGCAATTTTGTTATTGATTTGTTTCATCCAATTAAGGCAGTGAAGATATTTATTTGATTATCGACACGATGGCAACGGATCTCCCATCTCTAATACTTACCTTGTAACAGTTGATCAACAAATCGTTACGCATTCTTACCCAGGTTGAACGAAGGATTTGGCAGAAATTAGTGATTGCGGAACTCCAATGGAACTGCACTGGTAACAATTACTGAAACAAAGAACCCAGATCCCATCCCACCATACATATATTTTATCGATAAAATCGGCGAAGATAATGACTTTATGTTATTCTTCATATGTTTTTACTAAGAACCTGAATACGATAGATAGCCAGAAGAAGGAGGTGAATAGATTCTCACAACATGTGCTTACAAAACCAATGCTAAAGAAAATCATGAACAGCTAACCAATTAAGTTGTAAAACTAAAAAGGGAACTCATTGAGAAACATTGGTATAAGAAGCCAATAAAGACGAATTAAAGTAAAATCTTTTCAAATAAATAAATAAATAAATAAAATAAATGCCACACCTCCCTTTTTGGATTTCTCTTTATTCTTGAAAGTTCTTGCATGTCTTTCTTGTCACACAAACCATATAAAAAAGAAGCATCCAATTTGCCACAAACTCTTGTCTTTAGTAAAATTCCGATGACAAGAGGTCAAGGCTGCGACAGGAGCATGGTCAAGGCTAGGAGTTCGATGTCGTGACAGAGGGTTTCTGTGTCGCGATAGAGTTGGCCAGGCCACGAGTTTTCTATCACGATAATGTTTTTATGTCGCGACAGAGTGTGGTCATATAGAGAGGTTTTGTGTTGCGACAGAGCAATTTATGTCGCGGACATAGTTGGTCGCTGAAGATTTTTTGTCGCGACGAGTAATTTGGTCGCGACAGTTAGCCAAAGTGAGTTTTATGTCGCAATAGAATATTTCACGTCACAAGAGAAATACGTAAAGTAGTGAATTATGCGCCGCTGACAAGTGCTAAAATTTCCATGTCGCGACAAAGTTGGCCAAGCCATGAGTTTTTTGTCGCGACAGAGTTGCCTAAAGTAAGGAGGCATTATGTCGCGACAGATTAGTTCTATGTCATGACAAAGTTGACCAAAATATGGAGAATTTCTATCGTGACAGAGCTGTTCACGATAGGAAATTTTTTCACCCACGACAGAGCTGGGTGTGTGAAGGCAATGAGCGCCCAATGTGCCAAGCTTAGCGCAGACACGTACAAAGTCAGCCAGCGCAAGGCGACAGCCAGGGCCAGCGCGCACGACAAATCAGTCAAAAAGACGACAGCGATAGCGCGCACGACAAAAAGCACAAGTGACGACAGACACAAGACGACAAAGACAAAGACGCACAAGACAACAAGGCGGCGATGAGGACTACACGCACGATGTATGAGACACTCGTCGCCTCTACAACAGCGAGGGCGACTTACAGCATGCGCGCTGGATCGGGATGCGTGGAACGCGAGAGGTGCGACGACAAATAGCCTAGGGAAGACACGACAAGGACAAGCACGCGACAAAGTACTTCTGTCGCGACAAAGATTCTCTGTCATGACAGACTTGTCCAATAGCCAAAAAAAAACGACCTGATTCAGCTCACATGAACGCGGTATCGCTTCCGGGCCTTCCCCACTTTATCCATGGAAATATAGGACTAAGCTTGAGATGGGGTTAGGTCAAAGTTGGAGTAAAATTGAACCTGCCATAGTCTCCTTTTGGTTCAATGACTAAGGCTGATGCATGGTTTTGTTCTCTGAATCATTTACTCAGGTAAAAGCCCTTAATACAGATATAATCAGAATGACTATGGGTGATGCATGGAATTCTCTGAGTTATTTACCCGCACAGGCGAGTTGGCGCTGACACAATCGATCAAGGTCACACGATGAAACAACTGACACCACGACTAGATTCAAATTTCAACCCCACTAAAAATAATCAAAACCCAGAAGAGTAAGTTCTTGGAGGGTAACATACCTTCAAACAAACAAACACAGAAAAAAAAAATAATAATAAATGAGTTTAAATTGATAAGAACTTGTTCTTTGATGATGAAGCTCAACCACTAACATATGAAATCAGCCACAAACTACCATGCAATCCAGTGATATGTTGGGAGATGAAATTAAAAGATAAACTTCCATTCCCAAACACACAATTAGCAACCAATTTTCTTTGTTAATCAGCCCACGAAGAAGAGACCGGAGACCCATATACATGGTGGCCAGGCAAGATCGGGCTCTCTTGATTTACGCAAGGTTCCCCTTAGCTTCCGTCGAATTTATAAAAATGCATGCAAATCTCCAATTTAATAACTCCCGGGTGCGACCCACCCGTGATTAATTTTTCACGAAATGCTGACCACGGATCGCCGAGGTTTGCTGGAAATTTCAATTAGGGTGTTTGTTTATTCTACTGCGTTTGCGGTCAGCGAAGTTCTGGGGTTAGGTGTTTCCATGGAGAGAGAGACGAACCCCACCAAATATAAAACCCAAAGAAAAAGGTTTATTTATATGGGCGACTTGCATCTTCAGGTCCGCTTTTCCTTCGCAGTTCTTGAGTCTTCTGATTTTTTTTATTTTTAATTGATTTGATAAAATTGCAAGTTTGGAATGAAATTGTTGTGCAATTACAGCTACGAAACCTTGGCTATTTGCACTTGTATTCAGATAGGTCCTTTCCATTTCTTTGTAATAGGAATGAGGTGTTGAAAAATTGTCTAATCACCCAATGGTCGAAGCCGTGGTTTCAAAATTCATAGGTTTGGATTTGTTTAAATTTTTAAAAGCGAAACACATTGGTCGGTTGCGGTTTAGGGGGTGAAAACCCAGCCCAGGCAAGGCAGAGCCCCCAACCAGATTATTGCTTACGAATCGAAACACACATGAATTTGTTTGAAATTTTGAGAAAAAGCAGAGCACATTGATTGGGTTGCGGTTTAGAAGTGAAAACCCCGTGAGCCGAGGCAGGCCAAGCAGGTATTCTTATATATATATAATTTGAAGCAAAATCGAACTATGTTTTTGAAAACCACGGTTTCGATTCGGTTTGGGCGATTAGGACAATTTTTGAACACGCAGCTCTATTCTGAGAAGTAGAGGAGAGAAAGGACTTTATCTGAATACAAGTGCGAATAGCAGGGTTTAAGTAATTTGTAATTCTTATGACAATTTCGTCCAGCTGCAGATTTTATCGAATCGATTAAAAATAAAAAAATCGAAGACTCGAAGCTGAAGGAAGCGGACACGGAAGTCACAGTCGCGTATAAATAAACCTTTCTTTGGGTTATACGGTGATTAAGCCATGGAAAAGCTACGAGAACACACTGGAAGCGTTGACTAACTGCTGATCGCTTTGACTAGTGAAAATTGCGAGAGCAGCTCGTGACTCCGTGTTGCGCTCATTTACGTGAAAGAAACTCTGTATCGATGAAGTGGTCGCTTGATGGAAGTTAAATGGCGGAGATTACATCCCTTTGCTGGGCTGGACGAGACCAGAAGGAACGCTGCGAAATCCGACAGGCGATAGCTGACCTCGGTGCGCGCGTACCGAATATAGCACTGCCGGTGGGTTTGGACCAGCGAAGAGGCGGTTGCTGGCGACGGACGGAGATGGAAGTTTATGGCACTGGTCTCGTGCCGACGTATCATTTGGATTGCGTGATGTTTGTGGTACGATTTCATGTGTTAGTGGTTGACTTCATCATCGAAGAACGAAGTTCTTATCGGTAAGCTTTCGTTTATTATTATTTTTTTAAATGTGTTTGTTTGTTTGAAGGCCACCCTCGAAAAACTGCTTACAGTTTTGTTGACACAGTGAGGTTGGCAGACTCTGGTGAGAAAGAAACTCAGTGTTTCATCGAGACCCAGACGAGCGTGACCAGCGTCGCAGGCTAAATAACACGAGAGAGTCCCATGTTTGGCACCCATGGTCGGCCGACCATATGCAGATAGGAAGCACGGTAAGCAGCCGGAAGGCGAAGCCATATCGACGCCAGTCATTGAACGAGACATAGCGGTATTGCACCCGACGCTAACCTGGCGGTGCTACCAGCTAAAGTGGGGAAGGCTGAAGCATGTTCATGTGGCGCTTGAATCCCGAAATTCGTTTTTTTTTTTGAGGCTGTTGGACAAGTCTGTCATGAGAGAATGCTGTATCGCGAAGCAGAGAAATCTTTTGTCGTCTTGTCGCTTATCGTGTCTTTGGGGGCGGCCCAACTGTCCAGCGCCCTCTCGGTTCACGCATCCAGTCAGCATGCTGTCGTGCGCCCTCGGCTGTTTGTTGTGGGCGACGAGTGTCTCGTAGATGCGTGGCGGGTCACCTGCATCGCCGCGGCTGTCTCTTTGTCGTGCGTCATCGCTGTCGTGCGTGCTGTCTTTGTCGTCATGTATGCTGTCGTCGCGCTATCGCTGTCGTCGCGCTATCGCTGTCGTCTTACGACCCCGATTTGTCGTCTGCGCGCTGGCCTGGCACATGTCGCGCGCTGACTTTGTCGTGTGCGCCTAGCTTAGCGCGATGGCCCATTTCATTGCGCTTCACACGCCCGGCTAAGCCGTGGGTGAAAAAATTTCCTGGCCGTGAGCGACTACGTCACGATAGAAATTCTCCATATTTTGGTCAACTTTGTCATGACATAGAACTAATCTGTCGCGACATAATTCCTCCTTACTTTAGAAGCGACTACATGCATGACGAAAACTCCCCCAGCAGCGACTTTGTCGCTACATAAAGACTACCACATCGCTGACATAATTCCTCACTACCTTAGCGACTACTTGTGACATGAAATATTACGTGCGACAGAAAACTCCTGCACGGCCTTCTGTACGACCTGAGGTACTGCATCGCGACAAAATCTTGACGACGACTATGTCACGACATAAAATTGCTCTGTCGCAACACAAAACCTCTCTATTTGACCACACTCTGTCGCGACATAAAAACATTCTGTCGTGATAGAAAACTCGTGGCCTTGCGGCTATCGCGACCACGAAACTTCTTATCCATGACATTCGAACTCTAGCCCCTTGACCATGCTCACATGTGACCCTTGACCTCTTGTCTCGGCCGTCTCGATCGCGACGAGGAAACCTCTGTCGCGACATTGTCATGACATAAAACCAAAACCTTTATCAGCGACCTTGTAGGAATTGTCGCGACAAAAAAATGAAGAAAACAACTGCTGGCGACCGGGAAAAATCACGCATACCGACCCGACGGCACCCTCCTGACGCTGGGAATCATGTCGCGACAGAGAACCGTAATCGCGGCCCTGAGCAGAAAGCCACATCACGACTAAGCAGAAAGCGGGCAATGGCCTCTGCAGGCCATTTCGCACCTCCAACCCTTTTTTCTTTCTTTCTTTCTAAACACCATAAATTCAATACACAATAGCCTTTTTATTACAAAGACAACATGTAACCTGGAAATCCTTGCCAAACTGGATTAATCACACAAAATGAGTTTAATTACAACTCTGTTCTTCTTACATATACAAAAACTGGGTCTTCTGCCCAAAATTTAATAGAAATTGGATAAATGTCCAGAGTTTTACAAAATACGCCAGACGCAAGCCATAAATGAAACCCTTTCACAAACTAAGGTCTTGGATGTGTTTCATCTCCCGGTGTACCTCTAGTACCTAAAAATATTTTTCCTGGCGGGGTGAGACGTGCCCGATAAATGTTGCTCTGGCACACTCTACGCTAAGTGCGCATGCGATGACAAACACACACATTACAGTAAAATATGCGGCATTCTGCTGAATACCACGTCTTACTGCTCAAATGTCTCGAGTCTCGCCGACTCACATAAGTACATGCATTTGCCATGTGTAATCACATTTTCAAAACAAAAGATTTTTGTTTTTTGAAAACTCATTGAAGTCAATCTCAGATTATAATTTGTTAGACTGACCTTAGTATAATTTATTGGGCGTACTCAGGTAAATTTGTGTGGACAATCCTCGATATAATTTATTGGACATAATGTCAGACGGATATTTATTGGACATACTCCGATATAATTTATTTATTGGACAACCCTCAGATATCGAATCATTCAAAACCCATATGCATTGCACTCGCGCCTCATTTCATGCGATGTCCCCGTGCATATGAAATGTGGAATGCCATTTCATACCAATTCATGTTATATGCATGATGAGTGCTTCATGCAACATCAATAAATCATGGAAAATTATATTTTCTACATATAATTCACGTCCATCAAGTAATCCATGTTAATACATCAAACAAGCATATATATCAACATGATTTTTCACATAATCGACATGTTCATTTTTTAGCCTTGACACACAAAAGCGATTACCTGATCAGAAAATCAGTCGGATTTTAGAAAATAGTCACGAAATTAGCGTTTAGTCCCCGAAAATTTTGGGGACTAAAGCGTGCGACCACTGCGGCCCCAAAACACTCCATGCCATTAAATGGCTTTTTAGACAAAAAATAACCAAAGTAGGAGAGAAACCCCTACCTCACAGGAGTTTAGTAGAAAATCGGATGCTTGTCTCTGTAGGCTACTCGTCGTGTAGTTGAACTTTGCCTCTTGTTAAAATGGCAAATGACCTAATCTTCCGTAAATCTGAGAGAAGGTGGAGCTCTCGCTCCTCTTTCTTCCTTTTTTTTTTTTTTTTTCCTTTCTTTTTCTTTCCCTCCTTTTTCCCTTCTCTCCCACCAAATTGTCCCAACTTGATTCAGTGGGAAGTTTCCTCCCACCTTCCCTTGCCACATGTTTCCTTCTCATTGGCTTTCTTTCTCTCACCTTATCCCCTTATCCAAAGACTTGGATTTTCTTCCTCTAGGGACTTGACACATGGTCTCCATGGGTCCCCCTTAGAGTTTCTCTTTTCGTTTGACTTATCTCTCCCTTTGACCTGTGGCTCACAAATGAGTCATTATTTAGAGTGTCGTGTGTCCTTGCTACACCGGTGCCTCGAAAAACACGAAATTAGGCCATCTCGGAATCCAGCGGATTATTTGGATAAGCCCCAGATTTCGTGAGGCGGTGCGCGGTGAAGTCGGTTGTCATCAGAGATGCAGAAAAATTCAGTTTTCAAAGCCAAATTACCATTTGTATTTTTAGAAAAATTGAATTTTTCATGGGTTTTACATTCTGCCACCCTCCCTTAAAAAATTTTGTCAGAAATTACCACGGATACACATCGAATCATATGCATATCTGCCAGTACCTGATACATGCGCCCCAAAGTAGTCATTTAATAAGCTAAGCGACTAAACCAAGTGCCTTCATCCTTAAACGAAATGATAGGTGCGGCGTAGTGTCGCTGCGTTTATGTTGCCTCCTGCACTCCTCGGTGTTGCTTTCTGACACCTTCGCTAACCTCACGGTTTGTGTCGCTGAGGCACAGTCGACTATTCGTGATCGCTGCCAGCCTCCTCGAAGATCCCATCTGTATCAATAACAATCCCTCCCGATCAGCTGCATAGACTAGATGCGGAGTATACTTAGAACATGGAACATGGAATACCTAAGTGAACACACGATAAACTCGTTGGTAATGCTTGGCCAGATACGCAAGCTGTGCCCTGTCTCGAGTATCTCGAAGGGCTGAATGCTCTACCTCGTGGCTTCCTGCGTCGAACCTGACGAGCTCATCTTTTAGGCATCACCTTGAAGGCAGCGATCGCCCACGCCAATTTCACAGGGTCGGTCGTCCCCCATCGGCGTAGCTCTTCTGCCGGCTTTGGGTTGTCGGGAGGCCTTCCGATATCGAGCCACCTTCGGAGGTGTCTCCTAATGTCAAATCCCGGGACCGGTGATGGACCTTTCTCACCGCCTCTGTCAGCCAGATCGGTCGGCGCTGACTCAGATACAAAGCCCTCATCAGGGTGCCATCACGTATACTCGGCAGTCGCTGTTATTGTGGCCAGATTCTACTAAGAGTAAGTGCTCCTCGACCCTTAAGATCCGAGGACATGCTCGTATGTCCTCCCAAAACACATGGTCCTCCCGGCGGCCGTAAATGCGTGGATGAAAGCGGTGCTCATCATCAAGCGTGTCCCATTGCCCATGCGGAAACTCTTCGAGTGAGGCCCATGGCTTGGGATCCACATCTAATACTGGACATTGGTACTACATGTGGCGAGACGATGTCTCGAATATACAACCGGTAGAATTCCTCCAGTGTGAAGGTCATCATGCTTGCCATCAAATGTGCGACTTAGTGAGCCGGAGTCCCTTATCGCTGTAACGCATCATGCCTCGGAAGTGGCGTCAGTGGCGGTGGGTGCAAAGTCCATCGTGATGTGCTCCTTCCACTTTCGGCTACTTCAGAAAATTTGGAGTAGCCTGTTGGCCTTTGGTCTTTCGACCTTTACATTGGCATGTGAGACATCGTCGTACAAATTCTCTAATGTGTCTCTTCATCCTGCTCCAGTAATACTAGTGACAAAGATCCGCGGTACATTTCGTACCACGCGGATGCCTGACAAATCGAGAAGCGATGGAACTCCTTGGATCTCTTATACCGGATCGTCAAGCGGGTCCGACGCCCGTCCTGCATTACCCCAACTATACGGTTCACGATGGACCTTATCTACTGCGTCTTATCGCGGGACTTCGTCACTCTGCCTTTCGATAGGGAAGGCGTAGCCACTAAACTCCCGACATACCACGAGCTGTCCGGCTTTGTACTATAGTCAAGCGTCCCACCGTCTCGAGCATCTTGCCTCTCGGGAAGCTACACTAGCTAGTACTCTCGTGACTTATGACTGAGTGCATCAACCACCACATTTGCCTTACCGGGGTTGGTAATGCAAAGTGAAGTCATAATCCTCGAGAAATTCCATCCACACGTGTTACCTCAGTTACCTCATGTCGAGGTCTTGCCGCGAAGATATACTGCATTTTTGTGCATTTGAAAAACACTTCAAATCGCCACTATGCGAAATAGTGGCGCCAGGTTACTTCAAGGGGCAAAGATGACGTCGCTAACTTCAGGTCATGTAGTGTACTCGCCGTGATTTCTCTTCCTTCAACCGCGAGCACATGTTACCCTCCCTGATCGCATCAAATGCATCCCGCCCCGTCTTCAGGCATCACAATAATATTCGCCTACTCTGAACTGCTTCGGAATCATTCGGGAATAGGAGCTGGCAAAGCCTCCTTTTCAATTCCCGAATGCCCTCTCACAGATGGCGCTATTCCCACCCCGCGATCGACTCCTCCTTCCGGTCAATCCCACATAAAGTCGCAGCTGAGAAATTCTCACGTGACCCCAGTGCCCCGTCAATCCCAAGAAACTGTATCCCAAGACCTACTTCCTACCTCCCAACCTCAAGGGCTTTAGCTTCAATCTTCTCACAGTGGTTCATCGACACACTGCCTTTAACACGACGCGTCCCAAAGCACTTCACCTCGCAAGCTTAAAATTCATATTTGCTTGGGCCTGAAGTATAATCGATGAAGGTCTCTCAAAATCTATAACGACCAAATAACCTCATGCTCCTCCCTCGTACTTCTGAGTAGATCAAGATGTCGCCAACTAAGACTATAACAAATCGCATCCAACAAGATGAGATCCATGAATGCCGCCGGCGCATTCCACCAAGACTAAAGACATCATTAGAACCCCCAAATCCCCATATACCGCCGCCCTAAATGTCGCCTTAGGGATATTCGCTCCCCAACCCTCGCACCACGAGCACCTGGGTATGAAGGTTCATTTTGTGACTCTCGCCTTTCACTGATCAAATGAAAGTCATCAATCTCCTCGGGAATGGATACCATTCTTGACCGCAAACTGCTCAACTCGTTTAGTCAATGCATAGTCGAAGGGTCTGTCTCCTTCTTCTTTGCTGCATCCGAGCCTCTGGTGGTGAAGTGCTCGCCCACAGAAACCCCTCGGGTCCACCAATTCCTCGATTTGACCCCCAGCCCTCGCAACTCGACCGCCCATCCCGGCGTGAGAGTCATAGAAATGGGTGACGCACTAGGTGTAACTCAATACAAAGCCCACATCCTCTCGCGATAACTCGTAGCTCATTTAAAAACATCCCTTTGATGCCTGCTAAACTATTGGCAGCATCCAAGTCTTGTCCCATTCTGCTTCCGGGTAAGGCTTGCCAGCCAAACCCATCCCATCAACTCCGCCCGTGTTACCCAGGAGTCGCACACCAAGCCTCGCAAGACATCGTGCTTGTCCCCTTGAAACGCAACACGTCATCGGCCTCAAAGCGTAACTCTCCTACGTCACGACAATGACGATTCTGTGCGCCAACCACCAGATCCATGATGACATCAAACTCAGCACTACAGTCCATTTGACCCGAGTCCACTGAGGTGAACCCCAGATCTTAACTCGCAACCCCCACATACACCGGGATTCAATACCACCCTAGTTCCTGGGGAGCCATTCAACTAAGCTTCCGTCTCAACCTCTGTTCTTCACCTTTCTAAAGCATCACCTACGACGCAACAATAAATGAATGCAATGCACTAGAATAAAAAAGTATTCTTGCCTATAGGCGAGATAGCAGAAACATACCCCATGCGCAACTACCTCATCCGCCGGCCCGCCGGTGGTACAACCGAAGGCAGGCGCCTCGCCCCGCACAGTCTCGCCTCAGGCCTGCTCTCGACCTCGACTCTCGCTCCGCCTCTGGTCAGTCAGACATGGTAGGTGCATGTGTTGCACCCCGGCGGCCGACATCGTTCCTTCGCCTACGCCGGGGTGGCGTTAAATATACTGTCAGGCATCGCCCCATCACGATCGGGATCTGCATGTCGCGCCCCAAAATCCGATCCTTGCCTTCGCGGGCACGTTTGCGCCATACCGGGCCCGCCATGGGCGCCCATGCCGATGGCAAATGAAACATGCCATCTGCCTCGACCTAAGAGGGATAGCCCCCATCGTCCCGATAGCCACCCGCCATGTCCTTGAAACTTTCAAGGAACCAGAAGCCTTCACTCTTTCCGAAACTGGGAGAAGGCTAATCCTCCTTCCACACGCGCCCGCATCCTGATGCCCGTGCATCTTCTATCTCCCATGGCCGCTGGCTGTCCCACAACAGTCCTCCATGTCTTCGTAGGGAGAAATCTTACACCATGCCTCTGACGGGACAACCTTAGTCATCCTCAACTTCCTCACACTCATCATTCGTGCCACATAATTAAAATAAATGCCAAACTGCTAACTCTCGCGGAACTTAGCCACGTATTTCATCATCGTTATCGCTCTTGCTTTAGCTCAAGAACTCCCGAGCAATGCCTAATAGCGGTTGGAAAATATTTGCTCATGAAGAGCCTCACTGAATCCCCCCCACCCAAGTCATTGCCTCTAAGTCCCTCGAGGTCTTGACCCAATCCCACCATTCTTGGGATTCACCCTCTAGCTGGAATGCCACTAGTCTAATCTTTATCGCAGATCGGAGTGCGGACTCCAGAGTCCCAATATCTTCTCAATCGTCGAAACCTCACGGTCACCACCATCTATCCCGGGGTGAATGCTCGAGACGACGTGTCTTAAACCCCAAAGATCTCACCCTCGACTCTTCGGGCCAGACTAGACTGTGGAAAACAGCTACTAGTAAACGCAGAGCCCATAGCCTCCATAAAGGCCTGCTGGTCAAAAACGGGTGATATCGCCACGCCGCGACCACCATCCTCGCCCCACTGCATTATCTTGGCATATTAAAACAAATGGCAATATGTTATCAATTTCTCTCTCATCTGAACTAAATGCTATTACTGCCGCCTAATTACTTAGACTTTACTTCTCATCAAGGAATTACAACTGCTCATCCTTTTTTTTTTTTCCTTAGCGTAGTAAATGCCATTCTAACATTTATACATAATTCAATCCACCCTAATTCAATTCCCAAACTATTATGTTCAATTCTAACCCCCATAGGTTATGGCTTTTCAACCCTAGTGTTCATATCTTTTCCTATATACATTCTACCATGGTATATTCATTAATAAATCACCACACATGTCACACAACATGTTAAGCACAAACACACAACCCACAATGCATGATCTAGACCATGCTCACACCGAAACTTCTTAGGTATTTTGGGAGCACAAACTCGATATCAAGTTGTGACGTCCCAAATTCCAAGGTCTTTTTTTTTTTTTTTTTTTTTTTTTTCGGGACAAGTCCCGTCGTGACAGAGACTGCCGCACAGCCCCCCGTCGGCGACGCGACGCTCCTGTCGCAGGCGCGCCCCGCCTAGTCATGTGCACGCCCGCCTAGTCGCGTGTGTGCGCCAGGGGCAATAGTCGTCATTTCTACCGTAGATCGATCCTGGCCAGCAAGATGCCCCGCTGGCCCATTTCAGTTTGGGTGATGTAGCCGCTTTGTCGGCGCGGCGTATGCCTCAGGCGAAGCCGCGCCAGGCGCTTGCCGTGGCGCTCCCGTTCGCCTCGTCGCGCGCGCATGGCTCGTGATGCCCACCCCTGCTTGGGCCATAACTTCCTCTTTGCCTTGGCCGCCTAATGAGACAATTTCTCTTATTTTGCCAACTTTGACATAGAGAGAATCGCTTTCGTATCGCGATATAATTCCCCATTGCCAACTCTATTTTTGACATCAAAAAATATTCTCGTCAATAGAAACTTCGCTTCGTCAACCCATCAGAATTCCAAAAAATCTCACATAAATTCTCCTCTACTCTTGCCAACTTGTTGCAACAGTTGCCAGCTTGCTCTAATACAACTCGCCTGCCGCGATACCTCCCACGCCAACTTTGTCGCGACATAATTTCCCCTTACTTTGGCCAACTCTATCGCGACATCAAAATATTCTCGTCACGAATGGGTAATCTTTCCTAAATACCAACGCGCAAGTACATAATCGCTTTAGTCAGCAACACAAAACTTTCCCATTTACCACACTTTGTCGCACATAAAAGCATTTGTCATGGAGCAGAAAACTCCCGTCTCGCCGCAACTGTCGCGACATCGAACTCCCGGCTCGACCAAGCCCCCGTCGCTACCGACCCCTCGCCCTACCGCCCTCGGGCCGCGGACGAGGAACCTTTTTACTTATAAAAACCAAAACATCAAGCCATGATACCGTGGGGCCCTGGTCGCGATGTAAAAGAGTGGAGAAAACAACTTTGTCGCGACCAGTGAAAATCCTCAAAGGCACCTAGCACCCGTCAGAAGCTTGAAATCACGCGCCGCCATTACAGAACCGCGTCGCGAATACGCAGCCAAAGCTCGCCGCAATGCAGAAACCCCAAGGTGTTCCAAACCTCGAAAAACGTAGCCCCGGGCCATTGCACCTCCAGAACTTTTCTTTCTTCAAACACCCTAAATTCAATACACAATAAAGCCTTTAATTCAAAGGCAAACATAACTGAAATCCTGCCAAATCAGATAATCATACAAAATGAGCTGCGCATCATAACTCGCTTCTAGCATATATGGTACCGTCTTCCATCGTAAAATTAACAAACTGGAGTAAATCCCAGTAGCTTTACAAAAAACACACAGAACAAGCCACATCCGATCTCTTAAATAATCCAAGGTCCCTGATGTGCTCTCATCCCTCAATGTGTCTCCAGATCTGAAATATTTTCCACGACGGTGAACAATGGTTTAGACGCACCTCCCCACAAGCGCTACTCCCCACCAGAATACACACGAATTCAGAAATTATCAACAATATCTCTACTCTAATTAACACACTGTGTTCCCCGCCTCTATGTCCCCACGATTCCCTCACACATGCATTTCTCCATGAGAAAACGTTTTCAAAACAAAATATTCTGTTTTTGAAAAACTCATCGTCAACTCCATATAAATTTATCGACAACCTCCAGGTATCTACTGGACATACTCCAATAAAATTTGTGCGGACAACCCTCCTCCCATATGAATTGCTGTAAGATGAGACCTGGCGAAATATTATCGACATACCCGATATAATTTATTTATTTAATAAACTGAGATCAAACCATTTTAACTCATGTCAAAGACCACAATCTTAAGCTTTCACGCCACATGTCCTTGTGCTTATGAAATGTGGAATGTCATTTCATGCCAATTCATGTTATATGCATGATGAGTACTACATGCAACATTAATAAATCATGGATAATTATATTTTCTACATATAATCCACGTCCATAAAGTAATCCATGTTAATACATCAAACAAGCATATATCAACATGATTTTTCACACAACCAGCATATTCATTTTTTAGCAACAACACAAAAACAATACACAAGTCCCGGGACCACCCTCGACTACCCAAAAACAACCGAAAAATTCCCAAAGATTCTAGCTTCCAGTACCCACCCGAAATCGCACTATACTCAGCGGCCCCAAACACTCGGCGGTTATTAAATGACTCTCAGACAAAACCAAAGAGTGAAACCCCCACTCCCTCGGAGCTGGCGAAACCCCAGATTATATCTACGCCGGGGCCTCCTGTCACAGACCGTTGAACTTGCCTCTTGCTTCGACGAAAAACCCACTACCCGATATCCGTAAAAACCTGGGTGAGGAGAAGGTGGGAGAGCTTCACTCCTCTTTCCTCTTTTTTCTTTTCTTTTTTCCTTTCTTTTCTTTTCCCCTCCTTTTTCCCTTTCCTTCTCCCAATCTCTAATTGTGTCCAACTTGATTCAAGTGGGAAGTTTCCTCTCACCTTCCCTTGCCACATGTCTCCTTCTCATTGGCTTTTTTTCTCTCACCTTATCCCCTTATCCAAAGACTTGGATTTCCTTCCTCTAGGGACTTGACACATGGTCTCCATGGGTCCTCCTTAGACTTTCTTTGTTCGACTTATTCTCTCCTTGACACACGGCTTAAACGCCATTCAACCAAGCGCCAGGTACATCACTACACCCTGCGCTCAAAACGCCAAATTTAATTATCTCTAATCCAACTAAATCGAACGGTCAACTAGATTTCGCGAGATCGCATTCCAACCGCGGAAGTCCGCTTGCTATCCAAGACAAAAATTCGCGCAAACGAACCATCGCTTTTACCCTCTTTTTCCGAAAATTGAATTTTTTCTCGGGTTTACGCCATCTTTGCTTTCTCGAGGTGTCCTAATGCCATAGCATTTCCCTTTAATTTGTCGAGCCCTCATGAAATCATTAACGTATGGTTTTCAACTTTGTGAGTCGAAAGTACTCATGCAATTACAAAAATTTTAGATGCGATTATTTTCGTGATCACCGCCGACAGAATCGGGCATGTCTTCCACCCATGGGTCCGATCGCCCATAACTTTTTGTATGTTAAGGCTCCCACTTCACAATGCCTGAAATTGTTAATGCAATGCAGGCCAATTGGTAAACCATGAATAATGTTATCTACCGTATTTTTTGCTAGGCCAAGGTCTAGGAAAGGTTATAATTACTGGGATTATTTTCGTATGGAAATCTATTCAAAGATGAAGGAAGTAAAGAGAAGGTATTTAAAGTTAGTGGTTACCATAGATGGAGTTGGAGAAACCAAGTTAGGTTAGTTTATGGACGGCCACTACTTTTTGGCTTTGTTAAACGACCAACTCTCCTAAAAGCTCAAGCTTGTAGGATTTGTGTTTAATATGAATATCATGTCTTTAACACTCTCCCTCACGTGCAACCCCATACCCGCACGTGGAGAGTCAAACAAATCAAATAGAGTTTTCCATGGACTTTTAAATCAGCAAATGAAGAATAAATCACAGAGAGGTTGCTTAAACCCAGGACCTCCTATCAAACCAAGCTCTGATACCATGTTAAACGACCAACTCTTCTAAAAGCTCGAGCTTGTAGGATTTGTGTTTAATATGGATATCATGCCTTTAATAAGATTTAAGGTGCTTAGGGAGGAAAATGTTTAGGGTTATGAAAGTAAGACTTTTAGGTTAGAAAACTGGCAACAATATCTGGTTGTGAGTAGGAAAAGGTGAAGAGATGGTGAGGAGTTTGGGTGTTGAAGGTTCTTGGAATGAGGTGCTATGGAATCCAATAGGGTGTAGGAGTTTATTGAAATAGAGGTAATGATATTTAATCTCTTGTTAGTTTAAGAATTACGAGGACAATTTTGTGTGATATTATTTTAAGGAGTGTATGGGCTGGTTAAAAGTTAAGGTTGGGGGAGAGCTTTTTATTTTATTTTATTTTTGGTTGGTGGAGAGTGGGGGCTGTGTGGTTAAGAGTTTTGTGGTTCTTGGAGGGCTTTCGGATGACCTTTGGTGTATCAAAGGAGACTTTAATGCAGTCATTGGAAAAAGAGGAATTTCTTATGATGCTTGGTTGCAATGGAGCTTTTCTCTAAGACAGCATAAAAGCTTTATTTAAAAAATCCACTAGGTGGTATGTTTACTTAGTGTGGAAAATTAAATAATCAGTCCTTATAAATATTGTACTGCTTCCTTTTTTAAAGAATGGGAGAACTACTTCAATGGTCTAACCTAGAGCCTTTTGTAAATACCAATTAAGAATCAACTTGGAGAAAAGTGAGTTGGTACCAGTTGGGAGGGTTGCTAATATGGAGGACCTGGTTATGACATTGGGTTATTGGGTGGTACCCTTCCTACCGGCTGTTTGGGCCTTCTGTTGGGAGATCCTTTCAAATCTTAAACTTGGGGTGGAAAGATTTTTGAAAAAGCTCACTTCCTTGAAGAGTTGTACCCATTAAAGGAGGGAAATTAACGAAATTAACCTTGATGAAAAGCAATCTATCTAGCTTATTAATTTGCAATTCGTCATTTGTCATATTGAGAAAAGTAAGTTCAATATTGGGAAACATCTAAATGGACTTCCTTTACAGGGCAAGGGCCCTTGAGAAGAATTTGCATCTAGTAAATTGATCAACAATTTGCATGAGGAACTGTTGGCAGCTTTAACTCTTTGTAGTGCCTTTACTAGAGAGAGGCCAAAGGTGTCCTCGAGAGGTAGATGTTCATTAAGTCTCACTCATTGGACAAAGATTCTTTTTCTTTCCTAAGACACTATCTATTATGTGGAGACCTAGAATCCTAGATTGTTCTACTAGTTAACTGACTGTTCTGATAAGTTCTATGTCAATAGGTTGTGGGACACCCCTTGACTGTTCTGAGAGATATAATACCCATGTCATGATTTTTGCTTTCTCCTTGGGCACTTCTATTTTACCCTTTTGAAGAGATATCTATACATGCACATTCTTTTTCTATCTAATTAACAACTTATATGAAATAAAATTCTTTTATTGTCAAGAAATGCTTTTGAACATGTATGTTGCTTTTTCATTTTCAGTGTCTGCTATAAATCACAGGCACTCTTTTACGACCTTATCCATGAATCCTTGTGAAACGCAAAATTGTGGATTGTAACTTTCTTAATAATTAGAAAAAAGTAAAAGAAAATATAAAAGAAATAAGAAGAACTGGAAGCTTGACCGTAAACTAATCATTAGGAACATACTTGAATTGATGTTCACTGTTATTGGGATAGCTACATGGGATGGGATGAGTAAATAGCATGCCATTTACTGGGAACATTGTAAATTGAAGCATTTACATGAGATAAATTGTTGTTTTTATTCATCAATATGCTATGTTGAATAATTTATTTTGGATTAGAAATTTTGAGGCTCTTTAATCAGAAAAATTACTTGGATTCAAAAGCATTGTCTCGAGCATATGTGGGGGTGCATCAGCAACGGAAAAAGATTAAATATAGACTATTGCATTATCTTCTTCTTGCATTTTTATCAAATTTATAGGTAATTTTGGTCGTTTCATCAGCCGCTCATGTATTTGTTCATATTTAGGATTTGATAGTTGTCACCGAGGATCATGAAGCAACATGTTGGGGTTGTGGGTTGCGCCTTCTTCTTTCATCCTACACTCCTGTTTACAAGTGCGGATGGTGTGGAGCCATAACAAAACCTAACATGCACAAGCATGAGAGCAAATGCTTTCGGTGGAGACATTTGCGAGACCGGTGCTTTGTTTGTATTCTCATCATATTTATGCTCTTTGTGATATGTAAGCCCCTTCAACTTTTATTTTAATTATTAAAGAACTCTTTCTATAAATAAGTATTGCCAAATTAATATCTATTTTTGTGAATATTTCGTTTCTAGGTTTTGGCTTCAATCCCACCCGTTTATTTGTTTTGATTATCTTATTGAAAAGCGTAATTACTGGGTCTACTTTAGAGCAAAAGTTAGTTTTTATTTGTCAAAACTTTAACTATCTCTGTAATGTTAGTGTATATATGTAATGGAAACTCTTAGACAAGATAATGTGAACATTAGAGAAGCTACCTTAGATCCTTCCTTACACTAGTTGGATTATATAAGATATACCTTTTTTCTAGGTGGGTAAACTACCAGACTTTCCTTGAGGTAAGCTATATCTACATAGATCCATCCTCCCACTGTTTTGGGATATACACTGACCTCTCTTAGTTCGAACAGGACCATCTCATGCCGCCACAAAGCCATTAGTTAGCTGATGCAATTTGGCAATCTCATTAAAGCAGCTTTTAAAAACCATATTTGGTGTCCCTATGTAAAAACTCTCATTCTTACTCTTACAATCAGATTTCTCATTCTTTTCAAATTGCTAAAATTAATTTTAAACAATGTTTAGTTAATGTCAAGTAATCTTAAGCAAATTTTAAATAATGTTGAATTAATGTCAAATAATCTCAAACAAATCACCTAATTAATTTTAGATAATGTTCGAATCGCAGCGCTCAGTTCACTAAAGCAAAACTACTAATTAAATATGGATGATGTTCACTATCGTCATATACTCTTAAAAACAAATCACTAATTGATTTTAGAAAATGTTCAATTAACGTCAAACAATCTAAAACAAATCATTAATTAATTTTAGATAATGTTCAATTGATGTCGAATAATCTAGAACAATCACTAATTAATCACAATTAGTTCAAATTAATCAACCTTTTTCTTCTCTTCACCCAACCATAATTCTCAATGTGTTTCATTTCCTAATTTTTCAATCCTTGAACCTCACAATGTGACAACCTTAATTCCTTCCCATCTCTTCAACTCTTTAGTACTTCCTTTCACCTTTCATAAAAAACAAGAAATAAAATGGAAAATGCAGTGAATTCCATGGGCTCCACTCCCTTTCCTCTTCTGCTCCCTTTTCTTCAAAACAAAGGAGAAAAAAAACGAAACAAACAAATGTGTACAAACTCCATTGATAGCCTCCTCGTTGCTTAATCTCGTCTGTTAGTTGTTTTTCTTCCTCCCCATGTTTTTGCTGATTCTTATTGTTGAACATGGGCACAAGAAAATCCATGGATGGTGCAAAGAACAAATTAAGTATAAGAGAATTGAGACAAGGATGGGTTTGTTGAATTTTGTCAAGATAAAGAAACCAAAAATTGAAGATGAGACAAGATGAATAAATGGGTCATAGAAACTTTTTTTGGTTAAGAAGCAAAAAGGAAATTTGGGGTTTCTTTTGATAGGAAGGAGATGAACAGCAGAGAAGCAAAAATTGAAATAGTAAATAAGTGAAAAAATGACACCAATTTACATCACTTAAAGAAGCGCAGTTTTTCGCATTTTTGTCAATGCAGTATCAACAAAGGGGGAAACAACATTTGACAGAGATGTTGATGTCATATTCTAAATTAGAGGTCCATGTCCATAAATGGTCTTTTCCCCGAATCGAGGTTCACACAATTTATCCCTTTTTTCTAGGTCATACACACAATTGCTCGCATGTGTTATATTAAATGAAAATGGAAACCCAATGCATGAGGCTCGCTATAATATCGTAAAAGTATAGTTGTAAAGATAAAAACTACAATGAACATGGTTTTTTTAATCTATCAACCTTTCTTCTAATTTAGAGCTAGTATGTAATTGTTTCATTTAGGTCTTTTTTTTTCTTTAGATAGGTGAAGAAAAGTATGTATATAAAGAGGACATACCAAAAAGCATCCTCAAGTATACAAGAAATATACAACAGAAGCTAAAAGGCTCACCCAAGCAGGGAAGGGAAAGAAAAGCAAAACCATCACCTGCCCCCATGTAGAGCCCAACCAATCTATGAAGCTTACAAGAAAATTAGGGCTCACATCTATTTACACTTAGACTAAGGCCACCAATTACATGCCAAAGAAGCTTCAGTCTTTGGATCGATAACATCTCATTATCAAATGTTACTGGGTTTCTTTCCTTACAAACTATCCAAAATAAATATAAAGGGGCGACTTGCCAAGACTTATCACAGGCTTTGCGAATGAAAGACCCATGCCACCTAAGGGAGAGTCTCTTAATTGGAGCAGAGACAAACCCACGACACACCAAAGAGGGAAAAGAGCATATGCGTAAGAACCAGTGACTTAATACAATGAAGAAGATTTTTTTTTATTTATTATTTTGATAGGTTAACACAATGAAGAAGAATATGATTGGTTGTTTCTACTTTGTAGTAGCAAAGAAAACATCTATTTGCCAAAGAGATGGATGTAATTTCCCAAAGAAAACATCTATTTTCCAAAGAAAACATCGGCTTTTTTTCTTGTTGCCATATGGCATTAATTATTTGAGATAAGTAGTTTATATGGCAGGTAATGGAGTGGTGGATGTAAAAGTTTATAAACTCATTAATGTAGGCTTTTAAAATTGAAATCCTCGCTTTCGCCATCAATCCATAATTCTAGTCCCCATTAGTTAAATGAACTGTATCTTTTAAATATTGCTGATTTTGTACTACTATTTACCAGTTTAATGAACCATTGTGTTGGCACTTTAGTAATTCATTTATTATTGTTATCATGAATGATTCACTGTCATTTTGTGTCAATAAGACACATCTCTGTGTAAAACTTAATATTTTTCAGTTCAATTAACCTTCCCATAGTCAGTATCTATCTCTTTGTGATAAATTTACCTCTAAGTGCAGGTGGTGGCGTGTTGGCTGTGTACCCAGTTATTTTTTCCATCAGTTATTTTTATGGGATTTTCCACTCCACCATAGCCCTGATCTTGTCTGTGTCTACTCTTTCTACATTTAGCCTTGCTGCATTTTGTTGTGCTGGCACACCACCAAACATGACATGGGGTAGTTATCCAGTTGTGGGAAAGGTAGCCTTGAGAACTATACCTTTTGTCACTATTGTTCAAAGCCAAAGTCTCATAGAACCCATCACTGCCGTTCATGTGGAATGTGTATACTGGACATGGATCATCACTGCCCATTTGTAAGTCTCTGTTGCTCTTAATGTAGAAATTCTTGTTGCACTGAATGTTTTATTTAGAATATTCTATTTTCAGCTTATAACATGTTATCATCTATGCATTGAACTTCCAAATCTACTTGTTTGATATAGTTATGGGCTTTTATTTGGTAAATACACCCCTGGTATTTTACCATTAACTATAAATAAACTTTGCATTTGGTATTTCACATATTGTCCTTTTCAACCACCTCTTGCATTCAATTGAAATCAAGAATTTCTAACAGGCTTCAAAAAACAAAGTCCTTAATCCCAATTGTTCATACATGAATCCTTCTTCTTTCACTGCTGACCTCAGAAATTTTTTTAATGATCATGTCTTTTCTCATTGCCTCTAGCCATGTCTGTGTTTGAGCCATTAAATGTTTCTTTTTCTTCTTTATTTGCCTTATCTAGCCCCAAAGTGACTTGGATGGTGGACTTGTGGGAGCTTTTGAGGGAGAGGTGTTTGGAATCCTAATTTTCCAAGGCCCCTAAACGAGTGGGAGATTGTTATTGTAAGGTGTTTTTGGCAAGAGTACAAAACAAGGTGGTTGATGAAGGTAATGAGGATAAGGTGTGGCGGTGAGAGACTAAGAGTAGAACTTCTCTATTAAATCCCTTTATACTAGCCTTAAGGAGGGAGGTTAAGTGCAGTTTTCAGCTGGTGTTGTGTGGAATCCATGGTTTTCACTAAGATGAACTTTTTTGCATGAGAGGCATCTTAGGGGAAAGTCCTGACTCTCGATCAGCTTTTCAAGGAGGGGTTAATCATTAGCCAATCGGTGTTTCCTTTGTCTAGCTCATGAGAAATCAATCGGCTACATTCTTTCGCATTGTGGGAAGGCAAGTTGTTGTAGGATCTCTTGTTCTCTCTCTTTAGAGTTTATTGGATGATGCAGCCCATTGTTAAAGAGATTTAGTTAGGACGGCATAGCTCATGGAAAGAAAGAAGAAAAAAGTTTGGAGAGCTACACCTTTATGTCTCTTTTGGACAATTTGGAAAGAGAGAAACAAAAGATCTTTTGAGGGTATAAAGCTCTATGCCTAAAGACTGAATTTTTTGTTTTTGTGTAATTTGTTATCCTTGACCAAATTGTTTATAAATGAAAAGCTCAATTTCCATAATTAATTGGGCATTCCTTCTTTAATCTCTTGAATAGAGACACCTCCCTGGTTCTCCCTTTTTTGTCTTTCGCTGGGGGGACTAATCGGTATACCTTCCCTATGCTTCGAGCTGCCTAAGGGAGTTTACTTCCTTTTAAACAACCAACTCTCCTAAAAGCTCACGTTTATAGGATTTGGGTTTAATATGAATATCACGCTTCACACCCTCCCTCACGTGTGGCCCCATACCCGCACGTGGAGAGTCAAGCAAACCATACGGAGCCCATTAGGGACTTTTAAATACACAAATGGGAAACAAATATTCAAATTGTAGAGGAGTCTCAACCCACACTCCTTCCGTAATTCACGTCGTAATACCATACAACAACCAACTCTCCTTAAGGCTCAAGTTTATAGGATTTGGGTTTAATATGAATATCATGTTTCACACTTCCCTTCACTCCATTTCAAAGTAATGGTCCCAGTTGAGCTCCTAAATTCCCTCTTAAAGTGAGGACTTTTCCTTCTTGCTTTTTGAGCCGCCTTCTAAGGCGTCTTAACTTTGTGACCTAAGTCAGTAAGTAAACCTATGACAGCTAAAAGGAACTAAACCTTGCCATCTAGTGAACTACGAAAGTAAGTTAAAAGTTTTTTCAGAAGAAAACACTCTCATTCATGTTTGTCTTATTTTTCATCAGAAATTGGTACAAATAAATAGTAGGGAAAATCCCATATCAGGAAAAAAAACAAGAAAGAAAAGAAACCCTAATCAATCAATCTCTCCAAGCTAGAAGTCTTAAAATTGATTGCTAATCAAATTTGAAATAGTAATTTCAGATAAAATTCTAATTTATTTCCTAAAAATCTGACATTCCCCCTCAAGTTGGAGCATAGATGTCTTTCATACCCAACTTGCTTATAAACAACTCCAAAATCCAAGCTCGAAAAAGTCCTTTGGTGAAGATATCAACTATTTGTTGCGTAGAAGGAACAAAGGGCATGCAAATAGCTCCGCAATCAATCTTCTCCTTTATGAAGTGTCTATTAATCTTCATATGCTTCGTGCGATCATATTGTATTGGATTCTGTGCAATACTTATCGCAACTTTGTTGTCTCAATACAACTTCATTAGCATATGTATTGGCATTCGAAGCTCTTCAAGAATTCTTCTCAACCAAAGCATCTCACAAACTCCATTAGCCATAGCCCTATATTCCCCGCCTTCTTAGCATTGCTCCCGTTACTACATCTCTATTTCTCGTCACCATGTGACCAGATTTCCCCAAACATAAGTACGGTATCCCTGGCGGATCTCCCATCAATAATGGAGTCCGGCTTCTCACCTACATCGCATATGCCTCTATGTTTTGTTGTGTGGTCTTCTGAAAGAGCAAGCCCTTGCCTGGTGTACCTTTTAAGTATCTAAGAATTCGATACTCTGCTTCGAGATGTTTCTTATAGGGTGAATGCATAAATTGGCTTACCAAACTCACAACAATTGCAATATCTAGTCGTCTATGTGATAGGTAAATCAACTTTTCCAATAACTTTTGATATCGAGTTGTATTCACCATGTCACCTTCCTTGTCATCTCCAAATTTTTGATTGGGATCGATTGGAGTATCAACTGGCTTACAACCACTCATGCCAATCTCCTTAAGGAGATCAAGAACATACTTTCGCTGGGAGACAACAATCCCTTTTTTCGACCTAGCAACCTCCATGCCAAGAAAATACCTCAAAGGTCCTAAATCCTTGATATCAAATGTTGATGGAATGGAAGCCTTCAATCGGTTCATCTCACGTACATCATCTCCAGTGAGAATTATGTCATCTACATACACAATTAGTATGGAAATCTTCCCATCTTGTGAATGTTTAAAAAACATTGTATGATCACTTTTGCCCTCGAGTACCCTTTGACTTTAACAAATTGAGTAAATTTCAAACCAGGCTCTTGGTGAGTGTTTCAACCCATATAAGGACTTCTTTAATTCGCAAACCTTTGTGCCAAACTTTTCATGGAATCCTCGAGTGCATCCATGTACACTTCTTCCTCCAAATTTCCATTGAGAAATGCATTTTTTTACATCTAACTGTGGTAAGGACCATTCGAGATTAGCTGCAAGAGACAAAAGAACTCTTATGGAGTTTAGCTTAGCAATTGGGGAAAATGTCTCTAAGTAATCAATGCCATAGGTTCGGGGGGTGAATCCCTAGCCAATTAGTCGAGCCAGACGCTCTAAAGAGCCACGCATTTACACTTTGGCGCAAACACCATTTGCAACCTACGCTGTCTTCCTCTTGGTAGATCAATTAATTCCCATGTGCTATTTTTTTCAAAAGCTTTCATCTCATCGAAGACAACTTTCTTCCACTCAGAACTTTTGTGAGCATCCCACTTATTAGGGAATCTCCATAATGTATAATTCAGAGGTGAAAGCGTGAAAGATGTGTGTGAGAGATTCTTCTTATAAGGACACATATTCGACAATGATGTTGGGTACAAGACCTCACACCTTTCGAATGGCAATGGGGGAAGATTAGGAATCATCAACCTCTTAATTTGAACAAGACCATGTTCAAAACTACTCGACCTTAACCTCAAGATGAAGTAGGTAGAACATGTGGCAAAGAATTAATGAGGACATGACCTGGAGGGTTCATGGACTCTGGGTGGTGCAAAGGATTAGAAGACCCTTTCATTTGAGTTGTCCTCTATCGCGAGTAGACAATATCAAATGGTATCAATGCTACAGTTGTTTTCCTTATTTCTCCTTTGTTTGGAGTTGTAGGATCATGGCTTGTGTTTTCAGTATCTAAAACACTTGAACCACTTTCCCTGGGTATATAAAGCTTGGCTTGTCAAGTTGAATGATCAAGGTTGGGGAAGGATCATTTTGTAAATCTTCGCTTGGACAAAATCATAAAAAATCAATCTTTATTTTGGTCTCCTCGAAATGACTCATGAAATAGGGAATCAATTAAAAAAATGTAACATCCATAGTAACAAACATTTTCTTTGAAATGGGTTCAAATCATTTATATCCTTTTTGTGTTGGAGCATATCCAACAAACACACATTTTGTGGCACGAGGTTCAAGTGTCCCTCAATTATGACTATGAATATGAACAAATGCAGTACACTCAAATATCTTTAATGGTAACGAAGAAGAAAGCCTATTTGTAGGAAAAAAACTTATGGAAAACATCAAAAGGTGTTTCAAAGTTTAAGACCTTATTAGGCATTCTATTTAGAAGGTATGTAGCAATAAGAATAGCTTCACCCCAAAGATATTTTGGTACTTGATTGGTAAAAAGTAATGCTTGAGCTACTTTCAATAAATGTTTGTTTTTTCTTTTTACCAAACCATTTTGTTTTGGAGTGTCAATACAAGAACTTTGATGAACACCTTTTCAAGAAAATTTGGCCCCAAAGCATTTTTGGAAATACTTCTACCTCATTATCACCCGCAATATTTGAATATTTTTTTGAAATTGTGTTTGCACCATGGTGTAAAAATTTCTGAAAATTGTTTCAACGTCAGATTTTTCCCTCATCAAATAAACCCAACTTAATCTTGTGTGATCATCAATAAAGGTCACAAACCATTTTTTGCGAAAAGATGTCCATGTTCTATGGACCCCAATATCACTATGGGATCACAATAAATGGTGTGGTCGGGGGAAAAAGTGATGATGATGATGTCAGCAACCCGATTAAACTTCACATTGAAAAGAATACGGACTTTTATTTTTGTAAATAAATTTGGAAACAAGTATTTCAAATATTGAAAGTCGGGGAATAATCTTAAATTTATAAAGCCATAGCATGATATCATTTTCTTTGGAAATAGAAACAAAATTTACGCTAGTACTTTGAAATTGTCTACTCAAGTCAAGTCCATCATCAAAATAATAGAGCCCATTTTTTTCCTTAGCACTGCCAATCATCCTCCCCGTGGTTAACTTCTGAAACTCACAATAAGAAGAGTAAAAATTAGCTCGACATTGGTGATTAGAAGTAAATTTACTAATGGATAACAAATTGCAAGACAAATTAGGAACATGGAGCACATCTTGAAGGGTTATCAATGAAGTGAGTTTGATAGTTCTCATCTCGGCAATTGCTAAGAGTGAACCATCAGCAAGTTTGACCTTTTTATTGCTTGCACAAGGACTATCAGAGGAGAACATTTTAGAACAACCAATCATATGATCAGTTGCTCTAGAATCAATTATCCAAGAATGAATAGAATTAGGAACAACACCAAAAAAAGTAGTGACAAGAGGGTTACCCTTTTGCATAAAGGACAATTTTGGAGATTGAACTAATTTGTCTAGGTGCTCTAATTGCTCCTTGGTAAAAGGAATTGCATCCAAGTTGGTAGAAGGCTCATGAGACTCCTCGGTAATGAGATAAAGGGCTGAATTCTGGGAATAATAATCAGGAAGTATAGATAGATCATCTGTTAATCCACTGCAAGACTGCCAGGATGAGGGCTCTCTTTTTGACGATAGTTGGAACCACTTGGGTCTTTCCGCATTCTGTCAGGCATACCCTCTTAGCTTGGCAAGGAGCTCATGTGGGTAAAAAACAAAATAAAAAATGGATCGCTGCTCCTTCATGCCTGTTTTGGACTTTATGGCGGGAAAGAAATAGGGTAGTGTTTGATAATGAGGTTACCAACGCTAAAAAAATTAAATCTAATTTTTTGAGCAATCTGTGGAATTGGACAAATTTGTATAGTGTTATTAACAAGACTTCTTTTGTGGATTTTTTTGGTTCTAATTGGGTGCACATGGTTGACAACCTATAGTCTGGTGGTTTGTTTCCTTCTCGTTCCTTTCGTCCCTCTCTTGTTCACTTCCTCAGGTACTTTTTGGAACCTCTTGGTTCTTTTGATCTATATATTGTTTTTTATCGATCCAAAAAAAAAAAAAAAAAAATCAGGATGTATAGATGTTGTAGAAACAATAGGAGTAGGATTGGTCGGAATAGGTTCGAAAGAACCATAAGGGGCAAAGATGATTTCTTGAGTGTCAGTCATCGTTGACTTGTATGACCTCATTATTAGTAAGAGGAAAAGAGAAAAAATGCCCGTGGCTCTGATACCATGAAAGTTTTTTCAGAAGAAAACACTCTCATTCATGTTTGTCTTATTTTTCTTCAGAAACTGGTACAAATAAATAGTAGGGAAAATTCCATTTCAGGAAAAACAACAAGAAGGAAAAAAACTCCAATCAATCAATCTCCAAGCTAGAAATATGGAAATTGATTGCTAATCAAATCTGAAATAATAATTTCAGATAAAATTCTAATTTATTTCCTAAAAAATCTGACATAAGTAAACAACCAGTGAAAGATGCAACTAAGAACTTCTCAAGCGCTAACCCTCTGGAACAGAGGAGAAAGAGAAAGCAAATGCTAACTGAATCGAAAGGTTTGGGGGTGAAGCTGTGAACTCAAAGGTAGCTAGAAAGGTCTTTAAAAGAGAGATTCCACCTCAACCAGAATAAACTAGAGCTAAGATTCTGGTACTAACTCAACAATCAATAGTGAAGAAAACATAACTGGTAGCTGGAAATTATATTAATTTTTGAATGGATCTATACAGCCTATATTACACACTTTAATACACATATTTTGTACACTGAAAAAGCAAGTTCTCATAACCAATTCCCTAAATTTTGGGATCTAATTATTCACTTCCCATAGCTAATTCTAGAATCAGATTATTGACCCTGATTGAATGAATCTGATTTACATAATTTCATTATCTACTTTCAAGCCGGTGAACATAGATCTTCCATTCCTAGCCTTTGCTAATATTTTTATGAGGGTGAAACTCAAAGGTAGGTGCAAAGGTCTTAAAAGAGATTCCACCTCAACTAAAATGTAGCTAAGATCTCCGTATGAACTCAAGAACTCGATAGTGAAGAAATCATAACTGGTAGTTGGAAATTATATTAATTTTTTAATGAATCTATACAACCTATATTACACACTTTATATACACATATTTTGTACACTGAAAAAGGAAGTTCCTATAACCAATTCTCTAAATTTTGGGATATGATTCACTTCCCATAGCTAATTCTAGAATTAGATTATTGACCCTGATTGAATGAATTTGATTTACATAATTTCTCACAAATAGGAAGGCAGATAACTCGACCAATAACTATGGAAAGTAGGTACTAGCTCGAGTAAGCAAAGATAGAGGTCGCCTTCATCATGGAAACGCCCCGTGGTTTGTTAGCTTGGGTAAAGCTATTACAGACCACTTAAACATCATCGCAGCCTTGCCCGCTTTATTGATCGATTGGATTCCTTAGAGGGAGAGAGTGGTTTTTTGTTTGCTTGTCCTTCTCGTGTGCTTGGTCACTATCAGACACATCGGTATACTTTGGCCTCCCCGGGGTCTTCCACTATCTCTTTTCTCGATCAAAAAATGTTTGGTGTATCTCCGTTCCTTCTGGTGATGTCCACTTGAATCAAGTAAGTGTGGAGGTGTGATAGGACATCATTGTACATGGTTGGAACCTCTTGAATGAGTCATACCTCTCGTACTAGATCTACTCATCAAGGTGAAATGGAGAAGAAAATAACATTGAATGAGTGAGTTAGTATTACATAGTATAGAGACTTTATATATAAAGAAATGAACAAAAAGGAAACAAAATAAATAGTAAAAAGAAGGAAAATAAAGTGTAAAAGGAATGAGGATAATGTACACAAAAGGTAGGAGATAAATCAAAGAATATCTAGAAAATATTTTATGATTCTCAACACTCCCTTCAATGAAAGATACAGTTTATATTTCGACCAAAGCTCAGAACAGCATGCACTTAATGTTCGATAGAAAAGATCCGCCGGAGAAGATGGTTGCCGAAGAAGGTCCGTCGGAGAAGATCCGCCGAAGAAGGTCCGTCGGAGAAGATCCGCCGAAGAAGGCCCAACGAAGAAGATCCGTTGGAGAAGATGGCTGCCAAAAAAGGTCCATCGGAGAAGGTCCACCAGAGAAGATCTAACCGGTAAGATCCCAATGGTAAGGGTTTAGGAAAGCACCATCTGAGAAGGTCCACAAAGAAGGTCCGCTTGAGAAAACATATGTTCAAGAAGGTCCATGAAAGTGACGGTCAGCTTTAAAAGAGGGGATTTCACTTGTAACCAAATCCTCTATTTTATTACTACGAAAAAACAGGTTAAAATAATACTGCTTTTAATGAATATATTAGTATTACATAGTATAGAGACACCTATATATATACAAAAGAACATAACAAAAAGGAAATAAAATAAAGGGTAAAAGGAAGGAGAATAATGTACACAAAAGGTAGGAGATAAATCAAAGAATATCTAGAAAATTTTCTATGATTCTCAACACTGCGCAATCATCCCTCGGGCATTGGTAGTTTCACTATACATCATTAACCCATCTACGATGATTCCCTGAGATCTCTTTGCGCCCTCAATCACTGCCACATCTATCTTCTTTGAATGCACTCATTTCTTGGTCAATCTTCATGGCACTAATATCTTCTTGATTAATTTTTGCATATCTTCTTATTTAAAGTTCAACATCTTCTACTCTACAGGGTTGGTTAGGAGTTTTGGCCCTCTAAAGTAGGTTTGTGGAGACTCGTGATCTTTGTTCCGAGGGAACCTACGGAGGGATTGTGATTCCGTGGGACACTACAAAGGGTTCACCGACCTGGGTGGAGGTGCAAATTACTCCTCATCCTATAGATTCAAAAACTGTGCGGATGATTTTTCTTGGATTTTTATAGGTATCAATGATCCCACATCCACTCGACCCTAAGACGGTTGATGTAGTCACTAGCCCGACCTTATTCTAGCCAAAGGTTTGGTCAACCCAATCCTGCCCTAGGTGGACCATGGGCCTATTCGAGCCAAAATGGGTTAAAATAGTAAAAACATTAAAAAAATAAATTTATAATTTTTTAAATATTTTATAAAATGAAATATTTTTAAAAATACTTATAATTTGTTTTTATGTTGTTAAAAAACTATGTAATAAAGTATATTAATTCTTTTTAATATTATCTTATTTTTAATTTAATTTTCATATATGAGTATGATTTTATTTTATTAAAATTTCAAATCACTATGACATTTATTATTTAAATATTATTTTTTATATTTTCTAATAATAAAAGAAACATGTATTTTTATAACTAGAAAATTAACTACTCTTAAAAAACATATGTAATTATGAAAAATAAAATATTAAATATAAAACAAGATTCTAAAATATTATATAATGTATTTCAAATGTTAATGAAAATACTTTTATAATAATTTTCAAAAAAAGTAATAAAAATAGGTTTATAAGAATGTGCTTGTAAGACATTTAAAAAATAATAATAAAAATAGTTTTAACATATCAATCTTATATAAAATATCATTATTAGCGATCAAAATATTTTGTTGTTGAAAAGTACTTTTTGAAATAAAAATATATTATTTGATTTTATAGAAAACAAAATTTTATTTGATTTTTAGCACATTTTTATGTTTTAAAATTTATATTTGAAGTTAAATAAATTTTAAAATATATAAAAATAATTCAAAGCAGGCTGTAAACAAAGAAGTCCTAGCCTAACTGAATGGCCCGCCATCCCAGCTGTGCCATTAAGCCTGAGTTTTATTCGAGCCGTAAAAATAGAGGCCTAACCCTACTAAAATAGCGTGCCAAAGTGGGTCGACCCGATGGGTTAGCCCATATTCCTAGCTCTAGTCGCACAAATAGGGATCTCAAGGAAGAGCTTTGGGAAGATCTGGTAGCTATTAGAGAAGTGTGGAGACCCTTGGTGCTTAGGGGGTAACTTTAATGTCTTAAGGTTCCTAGGGGAAAGAAATAGGGAAGGAAGCTGGACATGAGCCATGAGAAGATTCTCCCAGGTCATCGATGATTTAAAGCTCAAAGATCCGCCTCATGGAGGAGCCTTTACTGGCCGGGCCCAGTGGAATCAAAGAATGGCTAGTTCCTGGATGCATTCTTGATTCTCGAAGGACTCGGGAAAACTATTTCAAAGGGTCAATCAAAGAATTTTACCAAAATCTTTTCAGATCGCCCGATCTTGACGGCATGAGGTGGTAGTCTGGTGAGAGGTCCTATGCCCTTATGTTTTGAAAACATGTGGCTTAAGACAAAGGGTTTCAAAAATCTTATTGACGTTTGGTGGAAGAGTTTTGAAGTTAGGGGTACCAATAGTTTGTGGTGGCAGAGAAGCTAAAAGCTCTAAAGCTTAAGATCAAATGTTGGAATTAGGAGGTTTTTGGGAGGGTTGAAGAGAGAAAAAACCAAGCCCTGCATAACTTGGCCCATTGGGATGCCATTGGAGCTCAAAGACCCCTGGACTAAATTAAGCTTGAAAGAAAAGTCAGAGAGGTGGAGGATTTCAAAAAATGGGCTTTGCTTGAGGAAATAATGTGGAGATATAAATCTAGGGAAATTTGACTCAAGGAAGGCAATAGAAATACTAGGTTTTTCCACAAAATTGCAAACCCTACGTAAAAGCACAAAGGACATACAAGCCCCAAAAATATATGGGTTTGCCTGTGGAAAAGACTGCAGAGCAAGGTATTGTTAATGTTTTCTGTAATCAAAATTAATTAAAGGAAAAAATTGTATTCTTTATTGATCATAAACAACCTTTTTATATACAAGATAATCCCTAAATCAAATAGGAAAGAATATGAAGTTTCCTAACTCTGCATGTTTTCTTTTCCCAACTAGTTTGTAATTCTACAATACTATAACACTTTCCAAACCTTGTTGATTGACCTTGGGGACTAGAGGGCAAATATAGAGGAGCTTTTCTTCTCTAAGCTGGATGAGCAAGAAGGCCATTGGAGCCACCTTGACGGAAGAAGAAGGTTTCGCTTCTTCATGAGTCGAACGCAAGCTCTCGCCCGGGGACAGTTATACACATTTTGGCAATTTAGTTGGGATACAATAAAGGATGAGGTTATAGTAGTTTTTAGGGACTTTTTCGTGACTAGCAAGTTTGTGAAGAGTTTGAATTCCACTTTCTTAGTGATGGTTCCAAAGAAGGAAGGGGTTGATGATTTCAAAGACTTTAGACCGATTAGTCTTGTGGGTAGCCTCTACAAGCTAATTGCAAAAGTGTTAGCAAACATATTGAAAAAAGTCATGGGCCGTGTGGAAGCAAAGCTCATAATGCAATTGTGGAAGGCTGGTAGATTTTAAACGCCTCTATAATAGCTAATGAAGTGATTGATTCAATGGTAAAACGGAAGGAAAAGGAAATCTTGTGCAAGCTAGATGTTGAGAAGGCTTCTGACAAGCTCAATTGGAAATTTCTTCTCATGGTTCTAAGGGAAATGGGCTTCGGTAACAAATGGATAGGTTGGATTCGGTGGTGTATCTCCACAACCTCTTTTTCGGTTATTATTAATGGTAGCCCGACTAGTTTTTCAAAAGCTCAAGGGGATTACGTCAAGGGGACCCTTTATCCACTTAACTTTTTGTTTTGGGAATGGAAGTCTTCTGTCTTTTGATTGACAAGGCCAAAATGGGAGAGGTTTTCGGCAGGATAATAGGAGAAATGGCAACATGAATATTTCATCTATTGTTCGCCGATGACACCAAGTTCTCTTCTGCATTCAAGAGCAAATGGTGTTCCTAAGTTGGATCTTGCTGTGTTTTGAAGCTCTCTCTGCGTTGAGAGTTGTAGAAACTAAGAGAAGAAGAGTTGGATGAATGAATTCCTTGTGTTTTTTCATTGAGTCTTCATACATACATATATAAGAAGGTTCGGCTATACATTAGGTAAGATGATCTATTCTACCTAAATGGTTACAACCTTATAAGTAAAGTATCCTAATAAGATACAAACCGATATGTTAATGTATGATACATACTATAACCTATATTAACGTATTTATACATACTATAACACTTCTGCCGGGAAGAGATGATAAGACCATGCCCAACTTGTTACATAGGTAACTAACCCGCCCACTTAGTGCCTGTGAAGAAATCACCCACTGTTTTCCATTCTTCACGATCTTAAATCAAACTAAGCTCAGATTTTCATACGAAACGAGACAATCTTATTTCATTTGTTTAGTTGGTTCATGGAAAACAGACAAGAGGCACATGGCGTAGCTTGTCATTCATTGAATTTTAGTTTTGGCTGAACTCAGGTTTTAATGTACCAACTTCCGCCAAAGTTTAGAGCCATGTGATCTCGCACGCAGACTCGCTATCGTTTATACCTCATATTCTACATCTTTCAGATCGAGAGACGACGCCTGCTTTTACTCTTCCATGGAACTAGATTCCTCTAACAACACACAAAAGAACTCAAAGGACCCTTCGTCTTCCTGATCCCGCTTGACCTACAGCATCCACAAACACTCAAGTCTATTATGCCCATGATTACTCGAGATAAAATACCACATCCCAAGTTCTTTCTCAAGTAACATAGAATCTAGTCTGTCAAATGCACCAGCTGATTTAACTATTGAGAAGACATGTATTGGCTTATAACACTAACAGAGTATGCAACATCAAGGCATGTTACTGTGAGGTAGTTCAGCTTCCCAACCAGCCTTCTATATCTTTCATGCTCCTCAACACTTGCCTCTCTAATAAGATGGAGCTTAGCCATAGGGACTGCAATACTCCTGCCGCCAATCTTCCGATTTCTAAGACATTGTAATGTATCCAGCACATATATCCTTAAGATAAAAGACCCCACGCTTGTTCTCATAACCACCTAAGTATTTAGTGTTCTTCCTGAGTCCCCTTTATGTGAATCGCCATGGCAAATGAATTTTAAGTGAAGATATACCTCTACCATATCATTTCTAGTAATGATAAATATCATCAATAGATACTACAACAAAACAAGATGATACGTGCTTGAGTTTATAAAAGATAAATGATTGATTTTGCTCTTTGCGATGCCAAATTTCTAATCATTTCATCAACTTGTCAAAAACTGTAAACTGGCGTAATGGTACTCTCCGGTTTTAGTTATATATCGATTTCAAGACTAAAATCCCCTAATTAATCTCTCAGCACAAACCTGCAGTCAAGCCTCCATATAAACCCCCTTCGTAAAGCATTCCCGCCAAAGAAAGACATTCTAATATCAAGTCGACGGAGGTCCAGCCATGAGGGCGGCCGAGATATAAACAAATAACAAAGGTCAACTCTTGGCTACCGGGGAAAAGGTGTATCAAAATAATCCACCCCATAAGCCGAGCATACCCCAAGAACAAAGACGATAGCTAGCAATGGATCCACGGGATTAATCTTTCACTCGTAAACACCCATCAACAAACTTAAATTGACCAGCCCCACCCAAATTGCAAGCCTTGTAACAGCTACCCTAAGATGACAATATTTTATCTAATGGAAATCTACACAATAGTTCTAGTAGTCTGATTATTAACAGTTGATCTATCTAGTGATGTTTTTAGTTAATATTTATATTCTAACACTTATGGTGCTAAAAGGCTGCACTCTCTTTGGGAAGCCAATTATATACACTCTATTACAAAATACTTCTAGAAGACTTGTTCATTGCAGCAAGGCTACCCACCCTCTCTTTTCTTTTTCTTTTTCCTCATTTCTCCCTTCTCCTCTAGTAACATCCAAACAACAGTTACTTCTGAGGTTTTCAAAATACTTGTCTCTGTTAGGGCTCTCAGTGTTCTTGTCTGTATTTTCTGCTGATGCTATTTCTTTCTGATTTGATCTCATGATTTATATGTCTAGAATGTAGAACCAGGTTTTCAGTTTAAGTGACTTACACTGGATATTCTGGATGCAGATTAACTAGTTAAAGCAGCAAATCACTAAATACTTCATTGCCTTCCCTCATAGCTGTCATCAGTACAACTTATGTTGCAATCATGTCTCTGTATTCCCGGCCCCAGAAGCATCTGGTCATTAACTTACAGATTCAATGCTTGAATGGATCTGCGCAGATTCAGGTATCATAGCCATGAAGGGAGATTATTATTGCCTTTATGAGCCAGCAGTCCATCTATCCCTGCGAGGGATTGTGCTAGTTTATTTGTTTGTTTCAAGTGTTTCCGTAGAGATTGGCTTAAGTGTGCTGTTGTGGCAGCAACTCTGCTTCTCTCGCCTATGAGGGTAAGACTTACTTTAATCCATTTTTGAGTTTACAAGGGAGATGATGCAGCTGGAGCACAGGGCTGTCGTGAATCTCCTCCGCTTTGGTTGCCCATATTTCGTCTAGTGATACTTTACAAGTTTTTCTAACTCTGCAGTGAAGAGACACAAAGGAAGTGGAAACTCAGCCAACTAGAATATAGCTTTTTCAGTTTTTCCCCCACCTCTAAGAGAGTCACACAGGCAGGGAAACAGAACTTCTTTTGTTGTATGTTTCCTTCTTTTTTCTGCCAATTGAATGGAGAAAGAGGCTGTGTGTCTAGAATTGAGTTACACACTGCTTGTAAAATATATATATATATATATATATACACACATATATATTAGTTCTTTCCCCAGTGAAATCTTGCGCCATGCTCACAGAAGAGAAGTAATAGAAGTGGGTACGCTTTTCACAGGGCAGTGTTTTTACTATGAGGCTGCTTCTGGTGGATGGTTACAAAGAAAAGTAAATCATAGTAGATTCCAAATTGGAAGTCTTAAAGTAATGCCTTGGAGCACACTGCAGGCAATTAAAATGTCATTCTATACAGAAATGTATAGATTGGATTATATCTTTGAATCTTACTGTTCTTGGAGGTTTCTAGAATTAAGTTTGTTTTAGCACTGATAAGTTTTCATAGTTTTGCCTGGCTGAGGCCTTGTAGGCAATGAAAGAAGCTATACAGCTGTTGTTCTTCTGGCTGTGTGTATTCTCAATAGAAGAGTGATAGAAATCATTGTGGTATGTATTCTGTTTTGGCTGAAGATATGTGTCTTAAATCATTCCATTTTACTTAAAGACTTTTCATTCCATTTTCGAGGGCTTGAAGGATGGGGTTAATGTATGTGTTTGGCTGGACTTCACAGTTTTTAAAAGCCTGTCTAAGTCAAAACTGTTTCAATATTTGTTCGTTTTTACTTTGATGCCAATATAATTTTTTTTTTGAAGCACATCGACGCATTTCCTAATATCATTAAGATGTTGTTGCTTTTTAACATCGGGATAATGAATAAAAAATTTCGCACAACGTATTATGCCGCTCTCGTCCCGCCCTCGCCTACCTTAATGTGCTTTTACTTAATTATAATCTGACGCTAATGCGCCGCTTATTTTTCAAATCGAAGACGGTTCGGACGGGTTTGCATTATACTCCCGTCCCGCCCCGATTATATTTTTAAAATAATTTTTTAATTATTTTATTTTATACTTTAATATAAATAATAATAATTATAATTAGAATGTTTTTTAATAAATAATTTATAAAAATTCATAATATTTTTATTTTTTATGAAATATATTAATTTTAATATAAAAAAATTAAAAAATAAAAATAGAAAACAAAATCAAAATGTAAACGGTGAGGGATAAAATTTCATCCCCGTCCAGCTTTATTTAAAACGAAATGGATCGGGATGAGGTTGTCAGCGTCCTAAACCCTTTTATCATCCCTAATAAAGGTAGATATTATCATTTTTCTTGCTGGGGTACTTAAGCTTTTTCTTATCTGGACAAACGAGACGAAGTTTTTCTCGTTTTTTTAATGAACGATTTTTCTCGAATAGAACTAAATATTTTCACTTTTTCTATTCGTAACTTTTTAAAAAAATTTCGAATAACATAAAATTTTAAAAAACAAATGTACTTAAAATTTTTCAAGATTAAGCTCAAAAAACAAATAACCCTTTAGTCATTATTTCTATTGGACTTAAATGTTAGATGTTAAAAGTTGAAGTATCAGAAAGTAGTAAGGAAAGAAAAAAAAAAAAATTTCTTATGTTTGGTTATCTAATGAAAAATCTTAAACAAAATCAAATATGGTTATTTGAAAATTTTCATTGTTTTCGTGTTAATAAATTTTTTAATTGATGAGTCAAAATAAATAAATAAATTAAAATTAGTTTGAAGTAGTAAATAAAAGTAACATGTCATATGTAACTTTATTTTTATTTTTATTTTTCTTCTATTTTTCTTTCCCTATGGTTCCAATGTTCTTGCAACCAAATATAGCCTAAATGGTTTAATTGCATATGGCTTAAGCATTAAATAATAAAAACCTCCAAAACTGGGTTGTGTTGTATCTCTAAATCCAAACCAAACTCAGTAAAATGAGGCTTAGCCCAATACAAAGTGCATCAGCCATAGTCCAGTCCAATTCAGGAGAGTGGCCAAAACCCAAAAGAAAAGAAAAGAAAAGAAAATATGTGACCATATCACCTTACCTACCAGAATTTGAAGATAAGGTCATAACAGCAAACATCCCAACTCAGTTTGTTACTTCTTTGTAAAGAGAGAGAGAGAGAGAGAGAGAGAGAGAGATGGGAAAAGCAATAATTGGTGGGGGGTATGTTGTATCTGCAAGACACATGAACCCAGTTGCCAGTACAGCAGCAGCAGCAGCTAATCCTCTCAACCTCCTCAACTTCACTGCCTCTTCAAAAACAGGAAATGCTTTCCCGCTGGTAATCTCGCTATTGCCCTTCCCATTTCTGAACTCTTTTTCCTTTCTTCCCTTCCCTAACTCTTTGATATGTTTCTTGCTTTCTCTAAATGCAACTCTTTTTCCATGCTTATTATACACTGAGATCGTCAATTTGGTATATGACCTTACCCTTTGCTCGGCAATTTTGTTATTGGTTTTCGTTTTCTCTGTCCAATTAAGCTAAAGAAAGGAAAAGATGATTACGGACATTTCTGCGCGATGCATAGATAAGCAGCTTCTCCCCTCCCCTCCCCTCCCATCTTTTAATTTAATCTTGGAAGTGTATAGAAAGCTGGACCCTAACAACCCATATCACAACTTTCTTACTCATATTTGGAAATCTCAATGATTTTGGACAGAAATTAGGAAGTGATTGGTGTGAAACCCAGCTGAAATTCTGCACTAAGGGATCAAATTTTCATTGAGAACAAAGAACTCTCTCTCTTTATATCTCTCTATCTCTCTGTCTCTCTCTCTCTATATATATATATATTTCCTTATCGATGAAAATTTTAAGCGAAAAAATAATGAATTTATGTTATATTTTTCCCTTTTCTATATATTTTTTTATCAGAAACCGAAAGTATGATATATTAATAGGAAGAAAAAAAGGAAAAAGGAAGGAAGAGATTTCCTTCCTTCACAACATGTGCTTACAAAACCAATGCTAAAGCAGAAAATCATGAACAGCTAACCAATTAAGTTGTAAAACTAAAAAGGGAACTCATTGAGAAACATTGGTACAAGAAGCCAATAAAGACGAATTAAAGTAAAATCTTTTCAAAAAAAAAAAAAAAGTAAAATAAATGCCACACCTCCCTTTTGGATTTCTTTTTATTCTTGAAAGTTCTTGCATGTCTTTCTTGTCACACAAACCATATCAAAAAGAAGCATCCAATTTGCCACAAACTCTTTACAGCCTTAGTAAAATCTGAGTTCCAATAAAAGGTGCTCCCTGGAGAAACCTATATCAAGTTTACTAAACTGATTAACTTAAACCACAACCTAATAGTAAAAGGACAATGAAGAAAAAGGTGATAGATCAACTCTCCATCTCCTTGGTATAACCCAATAGTGAAAGGACATTAAAGAAAATGATGATAAATCAACTCTCCATCTCCTTGTCAAAGAATACATCATTGAGGATTAAGGAATTTATAAGATCGTCTCAATGGTAGAAAGTCATTGATGTTTACCTTCCTACGAACTACCAAGCAAGCAACAGCCTTAACCTTTGAGGGAACTTTTAAACTCTATAAAAATTTAGTTGAGCAAAGCAAGTAATAGGGCAAATGTAGTGATGTGGAGAACCCCATTTTTCAGTTAATCTGCCCATGCCTCCTCCTCACACTGAACAATGTTTCATTGATTTTGCAGGAAAGCTTCAAGTGTACAAGCAGAATGCCGGTATGGGGCTCCAGGGCTGACACTAAACTAAGCAGCAACAGCAGAAGAAGATACCATTTCCTGGGAATTAAAGTAACTCCAAGAACTGGACTCTCACCTCCTCGTGCAGGGAATACTGATGGTTTTGGTTTCATCATCCATAGTTTAGATTTAGGAGAGATGGGGTTAGACCCTGCAACAGCAAAGCTGGCAATTGGGATTCTAGGACCTTTTCTCTCAGTATTCGCCTTCCTCTTCATTATCAGAATAGTTATGTCCTGGTACCCTAAACTTCCTGTCCGTAAGTTCCCCTATGTCGTCGCTTACGCTCCGACTGAACCACTTCTCATCCCAACCAGAAAGCTCATCCCGCCTCTTGCCGGCGGTGTCGATGTAACCCCTGTGGTCTGGTTTGGCTTGCTTACTTTCCTCAATGAGATACTGCTCGGTCCTCAAGGGCTTCTTGTCCTCCTATCTCAGCAGCTTTAGATATATCCCCCATACCACTTAGGGAGCATGTTCCCAGTTTTTGACTTCCTATAACTCTATATTTATTTATTCCTAGAACTAGAATTTCAATTTTCAGTCAATTTTCTTTTTCTCATTTACTTACCCAGTTTGGTGTCACTGTAAAAAAACTCCATTAATCAAATGAAATGAAAGTAAATTTCAACCTGACCACAAGTATAGACAAAATGGTTAAAGCCAAAGGCAAAAGCAACTCTAAATATTGTTTGAGTCAAAGAATGGAAGATGAAAATGGGACAACCCCATACCATCATCTCACTCTAAATACTCATGTTCCCTTTGATCATTTGATCCCAAAATAAATTAAGTAAATACACAGATAAATGACAATGGCATCTAAAGGGGAGTTACCAACCAAACCTCCTAGTACTCCAAATAGAAGTCTTCCTGATTCAGAGGACAAACACTTGATTAAAATTCCTCTTTCCCCTTATTGGGCAGTGTTTGGGCAAAACACCAGACATCGTCTCGTGTTTGTTTTTCATTAGAGACTCTAATGGTCATTGTTAAATGACATCCAACAAACTTAAATAAACACCAACATCATGCTTTCTGTTAATCGTCCAGTAATGACATCCAACAACAGCATTCAATGATTATCACGGTGAACGAGCCCAGCTTTTCCTTCCATGTTTTTAAAAGTCAGACACAAGAAAGTTTCCCGATAGTGACACCTGACAAAGAAAGAAAAATGCTTTACCTTCTATGTTCCATTCATGACCGGTTATGTAAAATAAAAAAACCCTGCCTTCATTACCTTCTCACCCAGTTTGAATGCAGGAAGACCCTTGTAAGGGCATGTACTGCACCGAAAGGCATCTCCTAATCCACACTGCAGGTGCAACATAGAACATTTAGAACATGGGGAAGGAAAAAAAAAATGATTTGATAAATCCATAGCTGAATTGAATAGACAAACAAACAAAAGAATATGCACTTTGTAATGATAACATAGAACAGCCCGCCTAGGGAAATGCGACTTCCAGATATTGTCTACCATACAGCAGAAGTCAAACAAAAGATTATGCTAAATGGGATCAAGTCATTCCTTTACCGTACTATCTAACTTATCAAATTGCCAACCAATTAAAACACTCAAAAGGAGAATCAGTATTTATCTACACAGCACACATAAGTTATGATTGGACATACATTTCCACATGCTGACTGAGGATTGTTCAATTGATCCATAGTCGGACCTAATTTCTCTACTTTCTCCTCTGCCTCGGCCCTTCCACAAGTGCAATTTTTGCAAGCTTTCCTTGTGCTTCCAACTTCACAATCATCAACTGCAAAAGCAACTCCTTTTAATCTATGATGCACACTCTCCAGTAAATGCAAAACAAAAGGTTAAAAAAAAGAAGGTTTTGGGAGCCTAGTATCTTACCAACTGGCAGCTGTGGTTTCTTCAAGTCTTCTTCAGTTAGGAGGCTGTCTTCATCAATCAGATCCATATCATCATCAATTTGAACTTTGGGTAATTTTTTTTCAGCCTTTTTGATTGAAAATGATGATCCAATATTCCAAGAAGGCTTCTGAGCCTTAATCTACACAAAATATAAGCAAAAGGAGGGGAAAAACTCACATTCAATTGTATTATTTCGACATATCACATAAGAGTATTTGAAATAAAACAAGATCACAACATCCGCATGATGCAAAAAGTATAACACTTCAACAGAGACCAAATGGTTCAACCCAAGATGTTTACTGCACAAGTTCAAATCATTCATAGAGAGCTTCCTCATTTCAACCTATCCTAAAGTAAACAGTTAGGAAAGAGAATAAATATTAATCAAAACTAGAACTTACCCTGAAAGACTGAGCACCTTCAGATGGCACATCCGGTTTCAGCTGAATGGGCTTGAGCTTCTAAAAACCCTGCCATCAACAATTTGCGCTGAAGAGAGGTTTCCTGTGGTTGCAAGAACACCCAGTTAAGTCTCTAACTACAACAGAGGTTTCACCAAGTCACAAATTGTAGAATTATTACCCCATCCTTTATCCCTGTAATTAATACTGTCCCACCAGGCTTCAAAACTCTTGAGATTTCTGCCAGCAGCTTATCACCAGGAAATTCAAGTGATCCACAAATAGAGATGACAAGTTCCAAGGACGATGACTCCACTGGCAGCTGACCTATGGTTAAAACAACATCAAAAAGACTCACAAGCATACTGAAAATAAAATCTGCAGATTACTGTTTAGATGTTAGCAAGAAAATAACTCTAACCATGAAAATTGACTAAAGATTTTCCTAAGCACAAGGCTCCTAGGTTACCAAAAAGAATTCTTTATTTAACAAATTAATTAACTACATTTAATGCATAAGTCCTCATTTTTCTGGTTGGTACACAAACAGAAAATGATGATTACAGAAACAAGATGAATGAACATTTGCATCAAAAATTAATGATCAAAATAAATTGGACCAACTGTTCATGCTTTGAAAAGTTGAGACTAAAAATAATGTCTTCCAGCAATAAGAATAACAAATAACTAAATCGTTATGGAATGGAATACCACAGCTCAACTTAACTAGTGCCCACAAATCTTACTGAAAAATAAAACCAAAAAATATTGCCAAGTGGCTACAGCAAGAATGCTGAAGAAGAAAGTGGTTGTGCCACATCTGTGCCAGTTCCCATACCAGATTGGGCATTGCCTGCTTCATTCAATTCTATTGTTATCTTGATTCCTCCTATTTGTGGCTGGTGACGTTTCTTCTGGAATCTCATGGTTGGGATCACACTGTTGGGTATGAAGACATAGATGTAGAAAGAGTGTTTTGAGACATGATACCCATATCTTTTTCATGCCAGATACAAAGGATGAGAAGGATACGATCTCCAAATGAAAATACATGGTTAAGTAAAGCATGGAGAAGGGCACAAAAACTCCAGTAGGTTTCGATATGCAGACAGTTGGCATGTACATCCATATGCTCTATGCAGCAAGATCAGGTTTAGTAACATATAGGAAAAATAAGGCAATGGCTGTTAACAGCTAGATTGAAACTTTAAAGGCAAATCGATAGCTAAAAAATGGATCTGGTTGGTTACAACTGTTGAATATGCTACCAGGAGCCTACAATTTCATCCAACATACTAGCACTGATGCCACAAGACATGGGTGTGAATATGGTATACTTGTCTTATTTTACTTTTATGTGGCTGTTTGATTTCTTTCATTGATATTCTTTATTCTTTCACCTTTTTTTAGTAATAACCACATTAGAGAAAACAAAGTAGCTGAAAAGTGAATTTTTGTAAGAATATTTAGGGATTAAAGGGAAAAGAATCAAAAGATAAAAGCTTTTAAAAAAGATATCTTCACTTCCATTTATTTTTAATTGAATCTTTATCTATTATATGGTATGCCAATATCCTTGCCCACTTTTTGGACCCATGTCAGCCAAGTCCCTATGTCCTAAACTTTGGGTCATGAAGGATTAAATGCCTTGAAATGTATCCACAGCCAACACTCACACCTAAACTCATGCAACATAGACTCTTGGCATCATAACAATCTACAATGACATTGCCTTCAGTGGTAGTTTGGAAGCCATCCTGGAGATAAAGATCATCTTCTAGGTTATTCCTTATCAACTCTTGGGCCCTCTTAACATGGATTGACCATTTTGCTATTCAATGATCCCTGTAGTAAGGTTCAGAAACATGATGTACATGTCAAATTTGAATAAAAGGGGGGCAGGACAAATCAAGATCTGCTCGAATAGCTCAAGACAGCTCCAGGTAACTTTAATTGGTCCCATTCCTCTATCAAAAAGCAAGCTACCCTCAACAACGATAGTTTGGACAAAAATGAAAATTAGGATAGATATGTTACAACACCAGTGTTGTAATTGGAGAAAAGTTCTAAGGAAGCCATCTTTGCATGGCCAAGAGAGATGAAGCTTCATTTTTCCACTTTTTCACATCCCAACCATTTGTTAGCTACAGCATAGTTATTCGAGGCATAATGAGCATCGAGGCACAAAAGCCTCTTGGGGCCTTGAGGTGCAAGGCACACTTGAGGCATGGGCTTTTTGAGGTGAGGCTCACCCTACCTAATATAAATAAAAATTATATACCTCACTATATATAATTTTTAAGCAAAGTGAGACGCACCCCACCTATATATCTCACCATCTCACCCTATCTAAATGATGCGCATACTTTTTCAAGTGAGGTGCACCCTACCTAATATAGATAAAAATTGTTTATCTCTCTATACATAATTTTTTAAATGAAAATTTTTAAGTGAGGCGCAAGATACACTTGAGGCGCAGGCTTTCTTGGGGCCTCTCATGCCTTTGTGAAGTCCCCGTGCCTCCCCTGAGGCGAGCCTTTCACAACTACGGTGTCAATATATACCAAGAGCCATATTTTCATTAAAGAATGAGAATGTTAGTTCTTAAAATTCATGTTCATCAATACACTCCAACCCCCAAAATCAAGGTTCCAAAGGAGTTATTTGCCACCACTATAGCAATTCTCTAAGGTGCACCATTGGTATTCTTAATATTTGTCATCTAACCATCAGATGTCCTCATACTTATGACATCAACTATCGAGACCACCCCTATGTTAACATCGGTTGGTGTATGGAAGCGAGTACTACCATCTTTTCACAGGCACTGGACTAATTTGGCCCACCAAATGTATCTATGTATAAGGTCGCTAGCAATGTCAACATAAGCTCGGAGGGGGCAAGTGTCCCCTCGAAAAAACCAATTTCCTTTAGATTACCAAATTTAAAGGCAAAAAAGGCTGCCAAATTTGCATCTTGATAACACCAGCCCCCACTTTCAAACAAGTTCTTTCTATTTTCACCCACCTCCCCAGGCACTATATTTTAGGCTCCACCAGTGTGTAAGGTCCTTTGCAACAAAACCTTTAAGACACAAGGATTTAGTTGAAAAAGATCCCAACCATGGGTACAGATACTTGACTACAAGATTAATCAAAAATAAGTTACCACTAAACATAAGCACATTAAGGTAAATTATCTATAACACTATATGGTATACCCCTTCTATTTTAATAAGATGTTAACCTTTGTTTACTTCAATGTCACCACTAATTGTATGAGAAGAACCTACTTATTGTGGGTAGTTTATTTTATTAGGATGCTAAGAAAATATTGTATGACCCTACTGATACACTTTGAAAATTCTAAAAGTTTTTATTGATTTTTTTATGAAAATCTTCATTGATATATATATATTTTTGATAAATAAGAAATGCATTAAAAAAGGGCGCTAAAATTGCACCAGAGGAAAAGTACAAGTAATAGCAAACCCACCCCCTCCTTATTTTTTTTTTTTAAAATAGGCAAAGGCAAGCGGGTATATTAAGGCACAAAACGAATAGAGTCAAGAAGTCCCCAACCATACAGAGAGTATACAAAGCAGAACCTGACCTATACAAAAAACAACCAACACCTACCATCCAAAAAAGAAAGGCCTAAAGAATACACAAAAGAATTTTCACAAGAGAACACTCCCTTGGCTCCAAGCCCCCCTCCTTACCAAAAAAAAAACACCACGCTATACAAAACAATCCCTCAGTCACTTACTTTTTTTTTCTATTTTTTATAGGCAAAAGAGAATAGCCATTCATTAAACAAAAACCATATACAGGGAATATACAAGGGGGCCCAAAAGGACAAAATAGGGGAGAAACAAAAGAGGAAAGAGAGCCAAACCATCCCCAACAAAAAGAGAACACCTAGGCAAAGCCATAGAATTTGTATAAAAGCAGTCTAACAAAAGAGAGGTCCACATTTAGGGTGTATCTAGACCAAGAGAACAAAGATTGTATAACATGAACCTTTACCCTGAGAATAGAAAAAGAGGTGTCTTCGAAGATAACTCTATTTCTTTCCTTCCAAATAGCCCATAGGAGGAACAAGGGGGTTGCCCTCCAGATTGATTTTGTATTATTCTTAACTGGGAAATACATCCAGCTCTGGAGGATATCTTTGGTCAAGAGGGGGCACACCTAGCTCACCCCAAAGGCAAAGAGAAGATCAATCCACTACTCCCAAATTAGAGGGCAACGGATGAGAATGTGTTCTAGCTCTTCTTCCTCCTTTCCACATAAAGGGCACTTGCTTGCCAGGTGAAACCCTCAATCACTTACATCCCACTCAATCAATAAACTAAGGTGGAAGGACCATTTTCTATAGACAACTTGGTCTCCATTCAAAGCAAAAAGAAAAACAAAGATTTAAATTTTTGTATAGACAAAAAATCATCCCAGAACACAATGCTATTCCTAGCCTTCCACACCATCCAAAACAAGCAAAGTGGAGCCGCTTGTCACATCCACTCGCTTGTCACACCACCTTCCTCATTTCGCTGACAAAATCACCCTTCCAACCCAAAAGCAGCTCTCGCAATAAGCCTTTCATTGATTATATAATTCATTTTAATTTTTTATCATGAAAAAACTTTAGCTTTTTTACAAATTATTGTAATTTATCTCTAAATTTTTTAAGACAAATTTTGATATTTTCTTTAGTTTTTTCTACACCATATTATTATATTTTTCTTTAAATTTCATATATTTTAAATTTATATGAAATAAATTACTATGGTTAGTTTTGAATTTTATCTATTCTATTTTTAAAACATTAAGAAGGAGATCAAATACTTCTTCGGTTACAAGAGTTAGAAATTAATATGGAAAATCTGTATTTTTTGTAATTTATTTTATGTTATTTGATGTAATTTATTAAAAAAAATAAGAAAGAGAAAGGGGAAATAATTGTATCTGATGCAATATAAGAATAATTTAAAAAAAAAATAAGAAAGGAAGAAAGCAAATGAAACAATCATGAGGTAAATAACCATATTTAATGCAATATAAGCATATCCGACAAAGATCTCCTTGAGCCATATACCGTCACATAGGGTATTTTATTCCTCAAATTAACATGTTGGTGAGACATAGGGCTACCCTAAGTAGTTCTTGATCATTTATATTTTCAAGAAACCACAGCTTGTCCAACTCAACATATTCAAGATTCTGCAGTTCATGCATAAAATGATGACGCAGACCATTCATGTCAAACACGTCATTTTCAGACTAATCACAGAATCAACATCAATGCTTTATCTTTTAGTTAGTTTTCGTGTTATGTTTAAAAAGGAGAAAAAAGACCTACGAGCCAAAGAAACTAGCATCCGTGGTCAGGCATATTCTTGTAGTCCCCAAAGTTTAGGAAGAAGATTAGCACCGAAATTCTATTTTTCAAATGTTGGTTCGATGTGGGAATCAAGCTCAAACACTCAATATCGGGTCAAAAGTCAACAAAAGTTCCTGAAACCAAGAAGAATTCTCTTCATATTCTTACCAAGAAGAGGTTTCAACAATTGAATCAAGACCTTTATGAGAAATTTCATGCCTTTAACTCGCCAAGGTCAAGTTTTTCTAAGCCAACGGGAGTTGATGGAGAAGTGGTAGCCACCTTTGAAAGTTTACCATAGACGCAAGGGCTCCAAGGCTCAAGCCTTAATTTGGCACTCTTTGGATGATAAAGGGCCTAATTGGGATCTTTTTTAATGGGTTGATTGTCATTTCCCAATGGCTGTGATTTTCCAAGGGTTGTCATTTTCTATGATTGTCATTTTCTAATAGCATTTATGAGGTCCTAGAAGTCAAGTCAAAGTTGTTAGTTTCAAGTTCATTTATTAGATGGCAGTTCCAAGAGTAATGGGTCCCTAAAATCACCTATATATATGGTTGTTTCAGTCTTGGTGAATCAATGAATGAAATGAAGAAATTTCCAGCAATTACTAGTGTCTTTGTGTGATGCAAAGATCCATATGGTGTGATGCCTAGGGTTCCTAAAAGTGAATCCTAGGGTTATTTCAATCTCTTTGTGTGATACAAAGAACCCTTGGTGTGAAGCCTTGAGTTTCTAGGAGTGATTCCTAGAGTTATTTTAATCCTACCCTGTTCTTCTAGCATTTTCTTTTTGGTGTTGCATCACTACCTATATATCTCATGATATATATCTCACTATCTCACCCTACCTAAGTGAGGCGCAAGCTTTTCCAAGTGGGGTGCACCCTACTTAAAAAATATTAAGTGAGGAACAAGGCACCTTGGGGCCTCCTACGCCTTTGTGAAGTCCCTACGCCTCCTACCTATATATCTCAAGATATATATCTCACTATCTCACCCTACCTAAGTGAAGCGAAAGCTTTTCCAAGAGGGGCGCACCCTACTTAAAAAATATTAAGTGAGGCGCAAGGCACCTTGGGGCCTTTTGAGCCTTTGTGAAATCCCTACGCCTCCCCTAAGGCAAGGCGCCAGCAGCAGGAGTGATGGCACCTGGGTTTTAGGCGCGCCTCATTTCACATCTATGAGCTACAATCATTTGAATTTCCTAGTATTTGCATTTTGTGATTTCAGTTCTCTTAAAAAAGTTAAATAATTAATGCTAAACCAAATATTGCTTGTTTTGGAACAAAGACAAAAAAATTAAGTATGAACATTGTGGGGGGGAGGAATAGAGAGAATTAAAAATAATGTCAATTTGCATGTATAATGCCAAAGAATGTGGAAACTTGAGATGATGAAAAATAGTGATCTGATTGCTATTCTATTTCAAACATCTCTTTAGCATATTATTTAAGATGTAAACTACAAGGGGCCCTTGCTCAGAAACCTTAAATTTGGATGTTCATGCAGAAAACAGGTTAAGTTTAGCACTTCCCTACACCAGGGCATCCACCATGTAACATACTAACTAAACTTTCATATGACATAGGTAAGATTAAAAAGATTCAAAATGTGTGTCATTCTTCTTCTTTCTTTTTTCATATTCTATTTTTTATATTTATTTCATTATTTTGCCTACTAGCATCCAGAAATATAAACAAGAAGGATTTCATATGACATCTTAAATATTGAAAAAATTCAAAATGTGTAATTTTCCATTTTCTCCACAGGCAAATTAAGAATATATATGAATAAGGAAACCAGTAAAAGAATGCAAGGATAAATTCAAAATGAAAAGAATGATGAAGTTACTTAGGGAAGATGCTTGAGTGATAATTAGTGGATCACACTGATCAGCCCCTGCATTATGAAGCCTCTTCACTGCATCTAAAACTGTACTAATGGGCAAAACTTCATGATCTGTGAGGGCCAATGTCGTATTCTGCAACATTTTGGTGTCCTACAACAATGCCAAACAGAACAATTCAGATGGCATCTATCAAAATGTTAAATTATTTGACATGTAAGATATGCTTATGAAAACAAGAAAGCAAGATATCTTATTCTCAGTCATGCAAAATTTATCTACATAAACAAGAAAGCACGATAGCGTCATCTATGCTGCAGACATTGTGGCATACAAACAATAATTGATACAAGATGGCTGGACGGCTGGAGATAAAGCAGAAGAACACATGACATATACACATTCTGATATAGAAAATGTGATACCCCTCAGGGTTTTCATGAAGAGTTAAATTTGACAAACAAATTATAAAGCAGAAATAATAACAATTTATAAAATCAAAATACTCACCAATTAGATGCAGTACTTACAACTCCAGCCCAAAGCGGAAAAAACCAATGCTAAGAATCTTAATTGCAACTAGCATTGTGAACCCTTTTTTTTTTTTTTTTTGATGAGTACTAGCATTGTGAACCAATATATTGATCACTCCATCAGTTTCACACTTGAATGCAGTCAACAAATCTTAAATATCTCACGTCATGGTCTTCTCTATTAGTCCTATGGAGATCTTTGTATTGAAAATTAAATTGACTCCAATTAGGTGGAATCTCCACATGATAGAGAATAAAAAATTGGTCACTCATAAGCAATCAAATATGGCTCCTTTTTGTGCAAAGGCAGAATATCAAGCAATGAAAAAAATAACAAATGAGCTTACAGGAACTTTTGTCATATCAGCTGCAGGATTATGTACATCAAGCACAAATCATCCAACAATATGAAATACAAAATTAATTGCGAAAAACAAATAACACTAAAGCTGATTTCAAGAAACCAAAGGAGAAAGATGGAGCCTTTACGTCTACATAAGAATTGGTTGATTGGATGAGCCTTTTCAAGGGGATTGGAATATTTTTGTTACACTCCTGACCCACTGCCATCCGGGCACCTTCGTACAACCCCCATGTACTTCGGTGCATCTTTTTTTTTTCATTTGATGATATCAATAAATAACATTGAACCTCAACATTTAGATGTTTATACAGGCATTCTCATATTTAATAGCTAAAAATTCTTATACATTCTCTAAAACACATTAAAAGATTCCACGACGTAAAAGCTCCAGTAGTTTCAAAATGCAAACCATCTAAGCTGCCTGGTAATCAGGGCCAAGACTGTTGCATTGACAGGCTTGTGTGGTTTCAAAACTGATAAATTATGAGGTTGCAGTTTCTCCATATATGTTGGATGAATTCCAAGCTACATTAGTACAGAGCACGAAATGCAAGTAGAAGATGATTTCTAAGGATACATTTGATAAAAATAGCTTAGGTAAGACAATAAGATAATCCAGAGTATGGTAATGAGTCTCCAACATCACTAGGGTCAGGTTATAACAAAAAGCTAAATTGTTTTTAGGTCCTCTGAAGAATTTCCTATTGTAAATTATAAAAAGAAAAAAGAAAAAAGGAATATCAACAGGAATAACACCAGATGAAAGACAGTGCAAATCGAAGCCTAAATAATCCGTCCCTCCTAAAGCTTATGAAAATGCTTCAAAAACATTTTCATTTGTAAAAACCCAATGCAGAATCTAGATTTTATACTAAAAAATGGAGTTAGGCTCAGAATTCCAGAAATTCAAGGTTCGCTTCGAATTCCAGTCACACAACCAACATATTCTAATCTCATGAACTCAAAACTTTTGAATGATTTGAGCTTCAAATACCAGATGAGCGTGCCGAAATTCGCTTCATAAAAATTATCATTCTTGTCCAGAATTCAAACGGTAGACAACAACAAAAGGGTATAAACGTAGGGTGGTTTTAATTTCTTTCTACTTCCAATAATTTCTCAGGAACTAGAAGGAACAAAACGAAAAGCAAAATCCTATAAGAAAAGAAACAGATCCAGCCAAGAACATCTCTCACCATGAGGATCAAAAACCCTAGCTTTTGTTCGATCTTCGAAGAAATCAACAGTAACCACGACCCTGTAGCCGACTCTCTAGTCTTTCCGTCGGCGAAGATCGAAGAAATATAAAAAAAGAGAAACGTAGTAGGATGACGTGGACGAAGTGAATGCCACGAGGGCACTAGAAAGACCCAAAAATTGATGACGTGGACACCAAAATTAAGTTCGAGTCGTGGCGATATGACTTATGACTTATGAGAGACATGTGAGCATCGCCGTGTTGTTGTACGCTAGGAAACCCCGTGAGAGGTGGTGGTCCAAATTGACACGTGTCACGCCAGAAGGTGACAAGAAAATACCTCTACAAATACAATACACCGACCTTGGCCGGAGACCGGAACGGAGTGGTTGGCCCGTGGCCACGTGGAGGGAAAAACAAGAAATTCAGTATTTTATACGGAAATAATTTTTTTGAAAAAAAAAAAAATTAAATTAGTTTGAAAATCAAATTAATTATTAAAATAGCGTGTAATGTAGATAGTGGTAATTAAAAATATAAAATTCTCAAATATTATCGGTTTACGACAACGATACTGGGATTAAATCGCTAAGTCATTATAATTGATAACGAGCACGCTTTATCAAATACCATTCATAACAATGCGATCGAATGATATTTAATCATTATATTTTAAAACTGAAGTTATCATACAATGATCAATACCATTTAATTTCAATCGCTGTCAGTCTACGATACCAGATACGTACTACTTTCGTCTTTAATTCGATTTTCAAACTAATTTAATAATTTAAAAAAAAAATTTATTTCCATCTAAAACTTAGAAATTCAAATATGAAAATTATTGTAATTTTCCTATATTTTCTCGGCATCCAAACGATGAAGTGGATGGGGATGGATCTGGCCTTTCGGGGAATAGATAATGGAACATACCTTGAACAAGGAAATTGACTGTAGTGTAGGCCCACGTTTGGAGAAGGAATGATTGAATTTTGCTATGTAAACTGAGACAGAGAAAGACAGAGACCCCCCGCGGGCTGGGCTTCTTCGGCTGCAAGCGAACCCAGATCCGGTTTCAGTTGTTCAGAGAAAAATGGGCTAACGTTGGGCCGGCCCAGTTTTGTAACCATTGGATTGCAATTGAGCTATTTTATATGCTACAAATCAACTATTTAATATATTTTTCTATTGCCCTTTGAGTAAGGGTGAGCAAAAAAACCTAAGAATTTGAATCAAACCCAAAACCAAATCGAAAAATAAGTTAACCGAACCGAGCGGTTCGGTTTTGGTTTTGGTTTACAAAATACAAAAACTGTGGTTTCGGTTAACCAATCGTGTAATATATATATATATATATATATATATATATATATATATATATATATATATATATATATATATATATATATATATATATATATATATATATATATAAATAAGTTTCTTTAGCTTAAAAGGAAGGTGACTTTCCCAATTTCTATCCTTTTGCTTTTTGCTTTTCCTCCAACCCAAGCTTTTACCATTTTCCTCAAAACCAATGCATATAGGCTGAGATTTATTTGGATTAGTTTCTTTTTTAACGGTTGTTAAAACATGTGGTTGATTAAAAAAACAGTGATTAAATTATCTAATCTCATGAGTTTCATATATTATTTGTGGATGTATTATAAATGCACAAGTGTCATGGGATTTCAAATGAATAAATTGTATTCATTTTTTTTCTTTGCCATTTTTTATTGTCTTTATAATAGTTATTTTAATTTGAACTTTAATATATGATTATGAAATTGCAAATTTATTTTTAATTATGGTTAACCGAAAAACCAATATATGGTTAGCCGAACAAATAGTTAAGCGAATATTGGGTTAACTATATCAATAGTTATGTTTTTTGTTTATATAAATAACAAACCAAAAATCGATGGTCTGTTTTTATTTTGTGTCATAGTTTGGTTAACCAAATCATGTCCACCCCTACCTTTGAGGCCTACCTCTAAGTGAGAGGTGATCCTAAGATCGAATTAAGAACAAAATACTACGTCATATGAAAGTAAATAAAAGTTAAAAGAAACATCTTTTTGTATTAAGAAGAGTAACAGAATTGAGCATATTTATATTAATTAGCAAGATCTAAAAGAACGTCTAAACTAAGGGTGGGCATGGTTCGGTTAACCTAATTGTGCCACTAAAAGTAAACTGACCATTGGTTTTCGATTTGTTATTTATATAAACCAAAAACTTAACCATAAATATGGTTGAACTTTAATATCTGATTAATCATTTTTTTCTATAACTATATATCGTTTTTGGTTAAACTGTAATTAAAAACAATTTTATAATTCCAAAATTGTATATTAAAGTTCAAATTCCAATAATTACTATAAATACAATAAAAATGCAACAAAAAATGAATAAATTGTTATCAATTCATTTGCAATCCCATGACACTTGGTTCATTTATAATACATCCAAATAATATATGAAATGCATGCGATTAAATAATTTAATCACGATTTTTTTAATCAATCATGTAACGCCCCTTCCCTAGTCTTCGACAAGCGAGGGGGCGTCACACGAGGTTGAGAACTGCTAACCTGATTTCCTATGGGCCCATTTCAAGCATGTATTCATGAAGACATAAACTTGTAAATCTACCACCATAGTGGTGTTTAAATTGTCCTATACATATATGTTTGAGTCCAACTACTTGTATTTACACAAGTTGCACTATCTCCAAAATATTACATTTACATTTTACTATAATAAAAACCAATTCGGGGACCTTTATCAAAAGGACTCATAATGTCATGGTCGGGTTCTAGTGAATGCGAGGATGTCCCCTCGCGACCTCTTCAAAAGATTCTATATCCCATGTTGCTTCGCTTAGTGGGAAAATGATACATACATGACCACTTGTGGTGGCTCTCAATTACAAAGATATACGTAAAATAATTCGCATAACGTAACGTTCAATTTCGTAGAGCATAATGTGGGTTTTATATCGAAGGTACCAAGTACACTACGTGACGTAACTGGTGATATCCTTAACATCAGGGTTGATTGCTTTTGTTTTCTTATGATTCATTATTCAAATACTTATCATCTGAATGTTTGTCTGCATAGACGAATAACAATGAATAAGAGGGACGCAGTACAATAGGTACCCGAATGTACAAGCATAATATCGGCTAGAAGTGTCGGGCACCAAATGCACATGCCTCGCAACACAAAATGTATGTCGCGAAAGCACTAATCAAACGTGCTTGTCATACCGAAATGGCGCTCTTGCACTGGATAGAGGTCAAAGCATTGCCACATATGCCTGGTCGATTTACTATCTTGGCCTTGGGCGTAATTTACAATTATATGCGTTTCAGAGCTTTTTCTACTAGTATTTATAACATTTGTTTAGGCTTTATAAAAATAGAAAGCAAAACAAGCAGAGAAGAGGCAAGAGCAAAGCCTGCCATTTGCTTCACCTCGACGACGAAGTGGTTTGCCTAGAAAAGCATCCCTTCGCCTAGGCAGAGCAAACAGGGGTCAGAAGATGGTCTCGGGTTTGCGTAGGCGAATAGACATTTGCCTAGGCGGAGAGACGTCGGGCTAAAACAAAAATGAGGCATTTTTGCCCTTTTTCACCAGACACATTCAAATCCAAAACAAAACAAATTCAAACCAAAACACAAAACCCCACTCAAACCAACCAAAAACACATTTATAGAAGAGTTAGGGTTTTCCAAACACACACATAAACAAAGAGGGGGTTAGGATAGTTTCCTAACCTTGATTCTCTTGAAAGACTTCAACCTGACTTTCCTTTTCTTCTTTTCCTTCTTTTCTTTCTTTCATTTATTTACTTGATCAAGTAGAATTCCAAAGCAAATGAAGAGAAAACAACCAAAATGGCTTCTTCTCCAACAAACCGTATGCCCTATCTCCAAGCCAAGCAAATGGGGAAATTTCCCCTTCCTATAAGACAACTTTTTGTCTTATGGGATTTGGCTCAAGTTTGACCCTTTTTGCTATTTAGTCCTCCCTCTTTAATCAATTTGTAGTTCAAACTTATCAAAATTCCTACAATAACATATAATCTTCTTTATTTTATGTCATTTGGATCCTTAATTGACTAATTACTAGTTTACCCTTTTTCACACTTAACACTTAAATTTCCGAAAAATACAAATTTAACTTTTATTATATCCTAAACATATCATAAAACTACTATGATATAATTTGAGGTATTACAAACCACAAGTTTCAACATCTAAAATAATCACAACCTATATGCTTTGATTTGACGAGATTAGATAGGTCCAAAGAGTGTCTTATATTATATATTGTTATATACTATTAATATAAGTATATAACCATAAAATCTGGTGCATAATGTCTTCCTCCAGTTTCAAAAGCAAACATTATATCAAAATATTAATGTAACTCGCTAACCAAAAAAATTATTATAATAATTCATCCAAAAAATTTGAAAGTATGAATATTAAAGTGAAATTATATTGATAAAATATCAATATCACCTTTATAAGATTATTTTCATATATATATATATATATATATATATATATAATTTAAATTATACAATAATATTGAAATATACATAAATTTATTTTCATAATATATATTATATAAGCATTATATTTTATAATTTTTTAGTATAATATTTGTAATTTTTTTTAATTTTTCGGTTGATTAACCGAAACCACAGTTTTTGTATTTTATAAACCTAAACCAAAACTAAGAATCAGAGGTAACAAAACAAAAAACCGAACCGATCGGTTGATTAACCTATTTTTCGCCTGGTTTTAGCTTGCTCGACGATTTTGTTTCTAAGTTTTTTTGCCCAACCCTAGTCTCAACTATTGATGAGTCTTAAAATCATCTATTTTTTCAGCCATTTTTCTGGCATGTTTTTAACAGCTTACAAATGGCTTCAGGTGCCAAATTATGAACATTCACCAACTTTCATGCTGCGTGTTAATTGAAACTGGAGAAAACAAGCAGAAAAGAAGCAAAAAAATGGAAATTGCAACAGTCTTTGTCGCGACATAGTTTTTGTATGTCGTGACACAATTTCAAGCAAGTCAAAAGAACTATGTTGCAGCCAGCAACTAAATGTCGCAACAAAGCTCAGGCAGAACTCAAGGCTGAAAGAGTAGTTTTGTCGTGACAAAGAGTTTTTATGTCGCGACATTATTGAAGAAGATTGTAAGAAACCGTCAGCGACAAATTCTAACTCTGGCCGTGATAATGATCAAGGCGTAGAGTTAAGAGCCGTGGTTGTCGCGCCAATATTTCTTATATCGCAACATAAAAGTCAAGACTACCGCATGAACTCGCTACGACAAAGACAATTCCGTCACGATGTAAATGCTAATAGTGTAACACAAGTCAACATAAACAAGTGTTTTTATGTTGTGACAAAGTTTTCACCAAGCCAAATCATGGCTTAATTACGTCGCAACAGCAAATTACGTCACGACATAATATTCACTACAACTAAGAGCAACAAAATCTTTGTCACGACAAAGATTATTTCTATCGTGACAAACAAAACATGAAGACGGTGAATTCTCTGTCGCGACAAGGAACTGAAGAGCAAAACAAGAGGAGTGGCGACAAAGAAATTCATGTTGCGACATAGTGAATAATTGAAGGTAGAATCTCTGTTATGACAAAGAAATTTTCTGTCACGACAATGTTACTTATCAAGAGAGAATTCCGCCAGGATGTATCAAAAATTAAGTCGCGATAGAAATTGAAGAAGAACTTAGATTGGCCAAGGAAATATGTGTCGCAACAAAGATTTCTATGTCATAACACACAGCTCAGCAAGCAACAGGAATTAGAAAAGAAAAGTCTATCGCGACCAAGGAGTTTCCTGTCACGACAAAAATTGCTAAGGACTCAAAGAAATTCTGTTGCGACAAAACAGATAAAACTTTGTCGTGACAGAGTTAACAGGCTGAAAAGGAAAATGTTTTTCGCGATAAGGAAAATTATGTCGCGACAGACTCCAGAAGCAGAAGAACATGAGAAGCTGGTTGCAAACAAGTTTGGTGTCGCGACATAATACATTCCTGTTGCGAAAAAAACAAGACTACTACACAAAAATTATGTCGCGACATTATCAAAGTCTGTCGCGACAGAATCCAAGAAAGAGCTCGTGAGAATGTGTCGATTAAGACAACATACAAGGGTCGCGGCTGTGTTTATTGTAAAGTCCGAAAAACTCATGACGTAACTTTCTATGTCGCGATAGAGTGAAGACTCTTGTATATTTTATTTTATTTTCTTTTCTTTTTAGTAGAGTTAGTTTAGATTTTAATTGGTATTCTTTTAGATTTCTGGATTTTGGTATTGAACTGAAGTGCAGCTTCGAGTTGGAATTTGTTTATAAAATCATCTTTCTCATTACTGTCTAAGTTCAAATGGAGGATGGAAGGTTTCTGGAGTTCATTTATTTCAGTTCGTTCATGATTTCAGTGAATTTTCCTAATCATTTAGTCACTAATATGAGTGAACCAGTTTTGAAAAGTTGAGCCCTCTGGAAATGGGTCAATGATGATATTCATTTTTATGCATAAGGTGGAAGAACGCCTTAATTAGAATTCTTGAATTTATTTATTCCCAGCACTAGCACCGTGAAACCCCAAGCAAGGTCTTCAGATTCACTCTCTCTCGCTCTCCGTGAGAGGCCCCCACGTGGGACACGCAGATGGAGAATCCTAAGAGTATAGAGTTGTTCTTTGTGGGTATGGTAGACTAATACTAAGGAACTAATGTACTCTGATGGGTTACTCAAATAGATCACCAACTTACTCGTAATTTGAGTATAGTTGAATGAAGTATCGGTTTAATCAATTAGAGGTTTCTTCTATTTCTGCTGAATTGATTCTGATCCTGTGTTAACAAGGATCTAATCAAGGAGATGGAAATTTTCATCAGAAATGAAGGATGAGGTAATGAATCAAATTGGACAGCATTTGCAACATCCTGTATATGGGGCAAGAATTCTCCAGTCCTAAGATATGGGTATGAAGTACTAAAAAGGAAAAATACTTAAATTTTATAAAGAGGGTTACAAATTACAAGTAACTGATTAGAATCATGTCTTAGAAATGAATATGAACCTTTAATCAATGAAAAGTATGGTTAAGGGAGAAATCCAAACCATACTACCATGCATCTTGACAAACTTAGTTTTCTAATTTAAGGCTGAGCTATGAATCGATAAGATGTAGAAATTGATTATCACTCATTGATCTATATTCAGTTTTGTCTCACTCAGTAAATTCCCAAACCTATTTTTATTAAAAATTATTTTCATGTATATTAAGGAATTGAATATAAGACTAAAATTCTTTTTAGTCATCTCATCATCATAACAGTAGATCTCAAATAGTAAAGATCTTTGAAAGGTCAGGTAGTTAGTCTTTTTTGATTTATCATCATTCCTCGTGGGAATGATATCTGGACTTTAAATATCCACTTTTATTACTTGTACGACTTGTGCACTTGTAGTAATCAAGACCAACTCAATTTTTAATGAATACATTTTAAAAAATGAGTTAATCACTCTTTTCATCTACACAAGCATCTGGCTAACAAGTTTTTGGCCCCGTTGACGTGGGACTGAATAGTTCTTGAGTGGCAGTACCAAAAATTTGGCATATACAGCTAGCATCATACAGTTTGGTCTGTAACAAGTTTTTGGCGTCGTTGCTGGTGATTAGCTAATAGTCATTTGGTAATAGTGTTATTAATTTGTGTGTACATATATATAAAGGTCTTAACAAATTTTTGGCACCGTTGGCCGAGGATAGATTGATGAATTTAAAGATCAACATTCTAACCAAAAAGGGATTTACTAATTTGGACATTTTTCTTTATTATTATAAATTTCATAAAATCACAAAAACAGTTTTAATGGCAGTAGCTGAAGAAGCTACTAAAATTTTTCTATGAGCTTAAATAGAGATAATTGTATCCCACATAATTCATTTGATCTTAGTGTATTTCTATTTTAGGAAGATTTTAAATGCATAGAAAACCAAGCGCATTTGTCGCCTCTATTAATAAAATAGAGAGAACACTCGAAGAATATGAGGTATCACAAGTGCGTAATACAAAAGTATGACAAATCAAACAGAGAACTGAAACATTCTGTACAAGATAAGTAAGACATCAACATTGTTATGAAGACTCTGAGTCATATTTATTGTCCGGTGAGGTACCTTAACAGAGAAACCTCACTGAAAGTCAAAGATTTGCCACATGTTAATAACGCTCAACCGTTTATCTCCGGCGATCCCAATGAGCTACGCAGATCGCGACGGTTTAACATACCACCGGTTAAGCGAGGCGACTATTGCAACTCTTCCTCTTCAATCAGACGTTAATTCATCGACCATTTGTCAACGGATCACACGAACCCATTAGTGAGTTCGCATATTTCCCGCCCACCTCAGAATAGAGAAACACCACCTCATTAAACAAAGACGTTAGTTCTACACCGCCGGAGAGTTAGAAGATCGCCGCATGCCATATACGGAATGGATCCAATCGCCCGATGATATTTATCGCCAACAAAAACCCGGCAGCAACGACACTCCCCGCCGTCAGAGCAGCTTTAGTGGCAAAGAAGCTGAGCCAGTTGTCTGCCAAATGGTCATGGGCAGCCCATCCGTTTCGGCGAAGTGTTGAGCATCAAGGGAAGTGGTTTGATTGAGCTGAACCGAATGATTGCCATAGAAGCAAAATTGGATGCAGTGATGAACAAATTGGGAAGCAATGAGAGATGAATGCATACTGCACATGAAGTGGGAGCAGTAGATGAAGGAGAAAGAAGAAAGAGTGCTGAAGAAGGACCAAACCATGAGGGTTCTTACCAGGTTGAGGAGGCATAGTACCTGAATGCTAACATGAGCTACACTTTCAAACCAAACCCCAACCTGCCCACTCATTACACACCAACACTCAGGAACCATGAGAATTTCTCATATGGTGGAGGAGCACATCAAGGCCCTAGACCAGGATAGAATTACCATTAGGCTCATGCTTAGCCCAAGTTCCAAGAATAGCAGCAGCAGAGGGACAATAGAGGAGAATATCAAGGTCAAAAAATGACTCAATCATTTGAAGATCATATGTTGTATTTCATGTCAGAAAATAAGAGAATTTTAAATTTGCATGAGAAACGATTTTTTGAATTGGAAAATTTCCAAGCAAACAAAACTATGTTTCAGACAAATACTAATGCTTCATTGAGGAACTTGGAAACTCAAGTAGAGCAGCTAGCCCTTTCCTTGAAGAACCAATCAAAGAATGCATTTCCCAGTAGTACAGAGATAAATCCAAAAGATTTCACACCTACTGCATTGAGAGGTGACAATGAATTGCAAGGAAATAAGAAGATGTAGGATGAAACGGACATTGGAAAGAAATTGAGGAAGAACAACTCAGACTAGAGGAGCATATAAGGAGATGCTGAAAATGAAGAATTTATCATAAATGTCTAAGCTAAAGACAGAAAATTGAGCAACTTCTTGGGAGGCAACCCAAGTGGAAATTTTAAATTTTAATGTTGTTAGATTTTGTGTGTTTGATTTTTCAATTTTTAATTATGTTAGAAGTTATATTTTTAGTGGTTGTTGATTTTTCAGGACAATGAAGTTATATTAAAGATGAATTTTATCATGAAGCACACTATCTCAAACTGAAATATGCATAAAATAGCTACAAGGGGGAGTATTTCTATTTCCCTCAATTTGTTATAATGATGATGCATAATTGAAGTTTGGGGGAATGTGATTTTTATTTTAGTTATTCTGAACATCATCTATGCTAATTTTCTTGAATAAAGAAATGAAATGTCATTGTTCATACTTGAATTGAGGGTCTTTGATGATTAAATGAGCGCTCCTCACAAGTATGTTCAGAAGGATATGAGTGGGTGCACCTTGTTTGAAAGTATCTTGAGTGAAAATTGAGAGAGAGGCAATTTGAAATTAAAGTTCAATGTTGTGACATAATTTCTCTGTGTCGCGACATAAATAACTTTGGACTCAATTTGAAAAGAACATTTTCTGTCGCGACATAGATTTTTCATTGTCACGACATAGATTGAAATGGAGACGTAGAATAATGTTCGCAACATTTCTCAGAATGTCGCGACATTTGACTCACCAGCCCAATAAGTGATTGCAAAACTCAACATTTATTTCGAATGTCGAGACATAGTAGAAAAAAATGGAATCACACCCTAGGTCATTTGTTTGTCACAGATTAATTGAAGGCACAACAGCCACTGGGCTTAAGAAGGAAAAATTCTTTGAAACTATAAGGTCACCCTTCTATATGTCGAGGTCGAACTTTCAGCTTCCTTCATCCATCTCTCATCTTTCTTGTCCCTAGAGTTCCTGAAAACCCAATCCAACGAAACTGTCGTCAATCTGATTCCAAATCTGAACTGAGATGATAGCCACACAAGTGGAGGAAGAGACCGTTCAAGAAATCCAATCATAAATGGCCATGAAAGAACGGAAGATAGTGAGAGCAAGTATTAGGAAGAACCAAGCAAAAAGGGTTATGAGTTATAAGTACAAAGTTTGATCTCGTAATAAAGCAGTCGTTTAATGAGAAGAGTCGGAAGCGACAGGTCCCATTGCTGAAAGATATTCGTTATTCTTCGCGAAACGTTTGAGATGAGGATGCACTACCGTGCCACAAAGAACCCGGGTTGTGTCGCTACAGGAAAGAATTTTTTTGCGAACATGGTGGGAAGAGAAAGTGAAAGAAAGTGTATGTCGTGAGGACAATGGATGGACTTCAAGAAAGAGAGAAGATAATTTACATTGTTAACCAAGGTGCGTAAAGATGGTTCAAAGTTCAAGAAAGTACTGAAGGAGCCAGAGTACCAAAAGATAGTAGACCTACTTACAGCCGGGAAAGGAAAATGGAAGAGGACAAAGAAAACCCTTTATAAATCCATTGCTAGAGGAGACTTAACTGAAGAGGCTAAGGTATGGTTCTATTTCATCAACTCTATCCTTTTTCCATCGAAGCACCTCAGCACCTCAGCACAGTGAGAAGAGATGAAGCAATCCTCCTATAATTGAAAAATATATCTTAAGCTACTCCAGAAGCAATTGTAGGGGATTGATTCCACATTCAACGACAATAACCAACCTTTGCCTTCTTAGGGAGTTAAGGCAGAATGGGGAAAAGAAGAAATATACCCCAGGGCATCCCCTCTAACCTTGCCAGGAGTGACAAAAGGTCCCAAGCACAGAGAAAAGCAAAAAGAGAAAAAGAAGGAAGAAGAAAAGGGGAATGAAAATTGCAATGAGCCAGCACAGTGGGAAAGTCCACCCCAAGGACAACAAGATTTGCAGGAAAGTCAAACCCCCAGTCGGAATGCATCCCCAAACCTGAGAGAAACCCATCAGGAACAAGCTAAAGGTTCAGGGCACCAAAGTAATAATGCAAAACTAATGGAGATGCTAAAATCCATGAAACATGAGATGAAAGAAAGGGATTATCAGCTGAAGCTCCAACTGGCTACCAAAGATGAGTACATGGAGGCAAGAGCTTCCAAGAAGGGACCGCACTTGAAGATGCCTTGAAGCAAAGAGATGAAGAATGGAGGGTGAGTTGAATTGGAAAAATGGACCAAGATTAGTCAATAGTATGGTAATAATCGCAAGCAAAGCTGCCAAGCCAATGACCTATGAGCAAGTTAACAGCAGAACACTTCTTGAATCATTGGCTAAAAGGCAGCGAGAACTAACAAAAAACAATGCAAAAATTTTAGACTGGGCTATGAAGATAGTCTCAGACAAGAAGAAAGTGCCATGTCACAAATTAGAATCTCATATTGTGTGCCTTACATAGTAGTCCCTCAAGGTGTAACAAACCCTCCAATACCATTCTCTAACCCAATTCTAGATGATGAAGGACCTTCTAAACCTTATAAAGCACTAGCCCAAACTAAAACCACTAGTGAAACAAGCAAAAAATAACTAACCCCAGCAGAGGAGGTTGAAGAATACTTAAGAATGGAAGCTGCCAAGAAAAGGCTGCAAGGAGTAAAAAATGAAAATTGTCCTGCTCTTCCATATCTTCTTTCTCTATGTAACCAATACCAAATCCTTGACAAATTCAGTAAAATAGAAAATTCTTTGCAAGATTGGTGTTCACTTTTGTTTGATTTTTCTCATTTGTTTGTTTGTTTTGTCTAATTTTTCTTTCCTTCATGTTTAATCGTTAGAAATTTTTTACTTATGGTAAATAGCTTAATTGCATAAATGAGAAACCAAGCATCTGGATCTAATTAATAAAATTGTCGCAAATATGTTTGGTTGATCGGGAATTGATTAAAAGAATGACATTGTGGTTGTGTTGGATTGTTTGAGTTGAATGCATGATTAAAATGAACCTCTTGACTTGTTAAACAACACAACAACAAATCTCAAAACAAACCAAACAAAAATCCAATAGATGCATTGGGGTAGGATAAAAATGAATGGAATTGGAAGGTTGTAAGGTTATAAATAAATGTGTTGTACTTCAAGAAGAAGGAAGACTTTTAATAAATTGATGGAGCAGTATAATTACATTTGTGTAAACAGTTTGGTTATAAAAATCATGATAACCTCTACACATGGTAAAAAATGACTCTGAAACAAAGTGTGCTATGATTAGCAACATCTTCTGGGATCCATCACAGTAATCTCTCTAATGTCCTAGAACTTGTTGGATTATTAGTCAAAGCGAAATCCTAGGCAATACCACTAATAGGAAATGATTTAGGCCATCCTTGGAAGTTTGAACCTTTCAAACCTACCCTATGATATGCATAAGCATATAATCTAGTTCCTGGCCCAGGCTTATAGCGATCTCTTCATCGCTTGACAGACGAAGCCCGATTCCTTCCTTAAATATAATCTGATAAAGAACCCTTATTTACCACGATTATCACTTATAAATATCGATGAGAAAGGACAAGTTTGGGAACGTTATTTGAGTTGTAGAAAATGATGAAAAGGGTTAAGAAGGCAATCTGAAGATAAAGAAAAGATGAAGGTATGAAGAAGGTACGTGAAAGAAAAACATCGAGGATGAATGGAAGTTTGGTCTTCACGGACTTCCTCCTTGAGCAAATTAAGTCCTTAGGGGTGTTGACTCCTAGCAAGCTTGGTATGAGAGTTATTGACCCTGAATTTCGTTAAATGTAAGAAAGCAAAGACAAAACATTGCACCATTCCCATCGAACTTGTTGAGAAATAAACTTCTCAAATAAGGAGGAAAGTTATCTTTGTGTGTGGACCCAATGAAAAAAGAAAATATACCCTGATGAAGAATATGCGAAAAATGCCTGAGCTTGATGGGAAGGTTAGAAACTTACAATCAAGAGAAATCAAGGACGTATCAATAAGGCAAGAGTGTAAGTTGTTAGTGAAATCTAGGTGAAATTGAGCCTAAATTGTGAGTTATCTACCTAGTAAGCCACATTACAAGCCTAAAGACCTATTTGATCCTGAAAGTGGTATTTATGCCTACATTAGTGGAGAGTAATATGATCAACAAGCATATGGGACTTTAAAAATGAAAGAGAGTATGCCAACAGAGTATTATCCCAAAAGATTAACTAATCTGCCAAGGAAAAGAGGAAAGACCAACACACACACAAAAATCAGGATTTAATGATTAAATTGTTTACACCATATGAATTATTTATTAGTTCAGTAAACTTAATTGCAAATCTTCCTGAATCTATGGTTGGAAACATATTTTAAAGTAATTTACAATGAAGCTTATGTTTCACCGTTGAACTAAACAGGAAAAATGTCCTTAAAAATCAAAAGTTAAATTGTTTGAGGACAAACAAAATTTTATTTTCTTTGTTTAAAAGGACAAGCAAAAACTTTAAGTTTGGGGGAATTTGATAGTCTTAAGCTCATCTTTTTTCATCCATTTTTGGCATGTTTTTAACGTTTAAACTCTATTTGTATGTAAATTATGGAATTGTTAATAACTTTGTGTTTTATAGGACTTAATTGAAAAATGAGAGAAAACAAGCAAAAAAAAATGGAAATTACAGTAGTCTTTGTCGCGACATAGTTTTGTATGTCACGACACAATTTCAACGAGCGAAAGACTATGTCGCGACTGACTGACTAAATGTCGCAACAAAGCTGAGCGGAACTCAGAATTTGAAATAAGCGGTTCTATCGCGACAAAGAGTTTTTATGTCGTGACATTATTGAAGAAGATTGTAAAGAAAACTGTCGCGACAGTCCTTAACTCTGTCGCTACAATGATCAAGGCAGAGAGCAAAGGAGTTGTGTCGCGATAATATTTCCTTTGTCGCAACATAAAAAGTTGAAGACTGACAGATGAACTCTGTCGCGACAAAAGACAATTATGTAGCGACAGAAAATGCTAATAATATAACACAAGTCAACTAAGACAAGTGTTTTTATGTTGCAACAAAGTTTTAAGAACCAAGCCAAATCAAGGAGGAATTTCTGTCGCAACAAAGAAAATTATGTCGCGACATAATATTTAGAATTCACAACTAAGAGTAAAAAAATCTTTGTCACGACAAAGATTATTTTTGTCGTGACAAACAAAACATGAAGAAGGTGAATTCTCTGTCGTGACAAGGAGCTGAAGAGCAAAACAAGAGGAGTGGCGACAAAGAAATTCATGTTACGACATAGTGAAGAATTGAAGGCAGAATCTCTGTCACGACAAAGAAATTTTATGTTGCGACAATAAAAGCTACGAAATAAGAGAATTATGTCGAGACAAAATAAAATTAGGTCGCGACAGAAATTAAAGAAGAACTTAGATTGGCGAGAAGTAGTGCCGTAAGATTTCTATGCAACCTGCTTATTTCGGCGTAATTAGAAAAGAAAAGTCTGTCGCGACCAAGGAGTTTCCTGTCACGACAAAAATTTCTAAGGACTCAAAGAAATTCTGTCACGATAGAGAAAACTCTGTCGCGGCAGAGTTAACAGGCTGAAAGGGAAAATGTTTGTCGCGACAACGAAAATTATGTCGCGACATATTCCAGAAGCAGAAGAACATGAGAAGTTGGTTGCAAACAGGTTTGGTGTCATGACACAATATATTTCTGTTGCGACAAAAACAAGACTGCTTCACAAAAATTATGTCACGACATTATCAAAGTTTGTCGTGTGAGAATCCCAAAGTCTTTCGAGAGAACAATTAGCGGTAGCGCATGCTCTGACGAGAGGCAGTGACAAAGTTTGAAAACTCTGTCGCGGCGAACTTCTATGTCCGCGGCGGTGAGCCAATTTAGGCTAAATTTTGGGGATCCTAGCGCCAATTAATGAAGTCGCATTTAACATTGGCAAGTCTATAAATAAACGCATTTAGGGCACTATGCATAGCTTTCGTAACTCCAGGACGTCTGGGTAGTTGAAGACTCTTGCATATTTTATTTTTCTTTTCTTTTCTTTTCTTTTCTTTTCTTTTTAGTAGAGTTAGTTTCAGTAGAGTTTGAATGTAGATTTTAATTGGTATTCTTTTAGATTTATGGATTTGGGTATTGAATTGAAGTGCAGTTTCGAGCTAAAATTTGTTTATAAAATCATCTTTCTCATTACTGTTTGAGTTCAAATGGAGGATGGAAGGTTTCTAGAGTTCATTTATTTCAGTTTGTTTATGATTTCAGTGAATTTTCCTGATCAGTTAGTCACTGATATGAGTGAACCTGTTTTGAAAAGTTGAGCTCTCTCTAGAAATGAATTCGATGATGATATTCATTTTTTATGCATAGATTGGAAGAACGCCTTAATTAGAATTCTTAGATTTATTTGTTCAGTCTTAGTCTAGTATGCCCGAGCAAGGTGCGTAATCTTGCACTACGATTTCCAAGGGAGGCCCTCTGCGTGACACAGAGATGGAGAATCCTAAGAGTATAGAGTTGTTCTTTGTGTGTATGGTGAATGTACTTCAGGAACTAATGAACTCTGATGGGTTACTCAAATAAGATCTGACTTACTCGTAATTTGGGGATAGTTGAATGAAGTATTAGTTTAATCCAATCGGAGGTCTCTTCTGTTCACATTAGATTGATTACGATCCGTGTTAACAAGGATCTAATCAAGAGATGGAAATTTTCATCATAAATGAAGATGATGTCAATCAAATTGGAGAAACGCGATATCACAATACATGGAAACTGATAATTCTCGATCCTAAGACTATGGGTATGAAGAAATCTTAAAGGAAAAATCACCATCTTATAAAAGAGGGTTACAAGTACAAATGGCGATTAGAATCATGTCTCATAAATGAATATGAACCTTTGTCGAGTGAAAAGTATGGTTAAGGGGGAGAAATCCATTATACTACCATGCATCTTAACAAACTGGTTTTCCATTTTAAAAAATTTGAGCTATGAATCGATATGATCACAGTGATTATCACTCATTGATCTATATTGATTTTGTCTCACTCGATGAATTCCCAAACCCATTTTTATTAAAATTATTTTCATGTATATTAGGAATTGGTTAGGACTAAAATTCTTTAGTCATCTCATCATCATAACGATCATATCTCGAATATAATGATCTTGAGTAGTTGGGGTAGTTAGTCTTTTGATTTATCTTCATTCCTCGTGAGAACGATATCTGGACTTTAAATATCCACTTTTTTTACTTGTACGACATGTGCACTTGCAGAAATCAAGACAAACTCAATTTTTAATAAATACATTTAAAAAAAAATGAGCTAATCACTTTTTTCATCTACACAAGCATCTGGATAACAAGTTTTTTGTGTCGTTATAGGGAATTGATTAGTTCTTGAGTGGCAAGATCAGAAATTTGGCATACACAGCTTGTATCATAATGTTTGAGTACCAGTTTGATGCATAGCAGTTTTGAGCGTCGTTGCCCCGAGGGATTAGCTAAAAGTCCTTTGGTAATAGTATTATTAATTTGTATATATATATATATATATATATATATATAAAGGTCTTAACAACATACCCGATTGCTATTGACTATTGTGTTCCCAAAACCATTCCCTTGCACCGCTCATTTTAGTTTTTCCTATAAAAAAAAATACTTTTTTTTTCTTTATTTTAGAAAATTTTGAAATAACCTACGTGTGAAAATGACAAAATAAAAAGATTTTGATCAATTTTTTTTCCCTTTTCAATCATTTCGTCAATTAGATTAAGTTTCCGAATTGATAAAAAAAAATCGAATATTAATGAGTAAATGTGAGCATGAATTGTAAACTGACGAGTCTAAGAGAAAATTATTGTTTAAATACTAAACTTTTAACATTGGTATTTTTATATCTTAGAACTAAAAAAAAAACTTGCTTTTTAAATACACCATCTTCCTTTTAAAAAAAAAAAAAAAACTTTCATTTTTGTTATAGTTCGGAGTCTTCTGACATTTGGAATATCCCAAGCAAACTCCAAACCTAGATTCTTCGTGGCAAACAAAAACCCCCCATCATTTTGTACAGTGGGATGGACCAAACCACGTCATAATACAAAACGATGACATTCTAAGCATTGAATTTTCACATTTTTATCCTTGGTAAGAAAGCCAAGATTTTCATTTTAAGGAAAATGTTTTAAAAATTGAATCGGGTATTGAACCAAAAAAGTTATCGTTTACGATTTACTAGTAAGACCAATAATCGAACCGTGGTTGAATCGGTGACCTCATAAATATATAATTTATATTTTTAAATAATTTAAATTTAATTTTAAAATATAAATTATAATATTATTTATTCATTTTATATAGTTGTATTAATATATAGATTTTATGAAATAAAGGATGTATAATTTTGTTTCAACAATAAAGATGTATAATTTTTAAATATTAAAATTCATAGAAAATGGAAAAGGTAATATTATATTTATATTTATATCCATATTTATATTTTTTAAATTGGAGTTGTGTAAATGTTTTTGAAAAAGATAAAATGAATGTACTTGTAGCCTAGTGGTATAATATTTGTAACACCCCATCCCCTGCCTAAGCAGATGAGGGGACGTCCTACGAGACATGGACTTCTTAATAAGATTTTTCTGATATTAGTAGGCCCATTTCAAAAACATGATATCATAAATTTAGTAAAACTGTAAAATTACCACTGTAGTGGTGTTCAAATTGTCCTTTACATATATTGGAGTCTCATTTACTTGTACTAACACAAGTTCCGCTATTACAAAATTTCACATTTACATTTCAAATACAAATTCATGGACCTAGATCAGAAAGACTCTTAATGCTGTGTTGGCCTTGACAAATGCGGGATATCTCACAGCAACAACCTCTTAAATGCACTGCACGAGATGACACCCGTGTTAAACATAGCTTAATGAAAAACATATACTTGCTATATGACCACATCGGTGGTCCTCAAATTATAATATACATATACATGGTGTATATAAAATTTTCACATCTCTAGTAAGAGTTCATAGCGAATCTTTGCTATGAAGGTATTCGTGGAGTCATTCACGTAACATAAGCGAGATATGCCTTAGCATCATAAATGATTACTTTTGTTTTCATATAATTATTTCCATATATCATCTTATTCGGATAATGTTTGATGATGCTTTTGGCCGGGCGAAATTTTACAGGCTTGTAGAGTCGTTGAGGTGGACGGGTTGTTTGTGAAGCGAGGATGCGGCGTCTACGGATCGTGCGGTGAAATATAGTAGCTGCGTCTAGATCTTTAATTAGTAGCACTCCTCTGCAAAAACAAGGAAGAAGAAGGGGTTCGATGAGAAATTTTGTGCAGATGGCCTTCAGTCCGTCGGTTCTTTACAGAGAAGAGAAAAAAGCGCTTAGATTGCTTAGTATCGGCGATGCAGGTGCGTGCCTTTCGCGATGGGGTGGTCATGTATTTATAGTAGATGCTCAACCAGTTGGATTGTGATTAGGACTCGCTCCCATTGGTCCTGCATCCTCTTTTTATTTTTAGTGATCTTGTTTTCTCCTGGCTTTTCATCTGCCTCTTTTGTGGGGGTCTTGTGCAGGCGTTTTCTGGTGACTTCTTAGTCTTGCAGGTCCAGCTGCGTCTCTGTCTCTTTGTGTTCTTTTCGATTGGTACGACGAGGCGCTAGGGTTCAGTTGTCTGGATTTCGTTTTTGCTGTTCGCTTTCATCATGGGTCCGAGTCATTCTTCTTCTTTGCGTATTGGCGATGACTCTTCAGGCGGTACCGGTTCACGGGACGGGTTAGGAGACTCGGCCCAGATTCGACGCTGGTCGAACTCTCGAGATGCTACAGGGCGCCTCCTCTTCCTTTGAATAGGGATAAAGGGAAAATCGCTAATTAAATATCTGAGGGTCGAGTTACCTCCAGATATCTTGGATTAAACATCTCATCTTTGTGAATGTGGGACCTAGCAAAGATGCAATCGCCGTGTGGGGCTACCTTTGGCGAAACGTTATCGACCTCCCAGCGTCCAGTATGGACTCGGCGTCACGACTTTTTATGTAGCCTCAGATTACTGGGATGGTATGTTCTTTGAGGTTGCTTTGTGATGGTCTTCGTTTTCGGCTTTGCATCCTTTATGAAGAGTTACTGCGACATTTTCAACGTTTGTCCTTCGACTCGCTCCCCCAGTTGGGGCATTTTAGTGAGCCTATTGGCCTTTTTAGGGACGGGGGTTCGGCGTCCCTAGCGTGGCTCACGCTCCTCATCTTTTCGGTCAAAGGAGACCAGGAGCTTCCTTTATTATCAACGTTAGACTCCTCTGGTGATCTCGATCTTCATAGCCGCATAGGTCGTGGAAGGGACCTTATTTCTTTGTCGGTTTCATGGGAATACAATCCTTACGACCGGGGACGACACTCACACAGGTATTCAGACGGCAAGGCGCCCCCGATAATCTTCGTGAGTATTTGCCGCCCATTTTACGGCATGACTTGTCTAAAGGTGGCCAGATGTTTACGATTTTATATTATCTTCATATTTCCCGGTGCTGCGTCTCTTGACCTTAGCGCGAAGATAATGTCATAGCTCGGCGTTGGCGGTCATCTGCTTTCGTCCTTAGCGGAGTTGTCGTCGGACATTCACGGCCCGGTAATTTGGTCTACGCAGTTCATACGCGGTTTCGCCTCCTTCCACCACAGGAGTCTCTTCCGGTGGGCTTCTTCTTTGCCGCTCCTGCCGGGGAGAGAGATTTTGGTTCATTGGGGCGATGTCTGAGAAACCGGTCGCGGAAAAATCAAGTTCGTGATGGGGACCGGTCGGTTCAGGCGAGGTTCGAGAAGTTGGGGCGTGGGCTTCTGCCCAGGAGACCCGGAGCGGGCGTCGTCGCCTTCTAGTGAGCTCCGGTGGTCTTGAGGCTAGCCTCCTTCTGGGCTGTCGTAGAGGCCCAAAAGTCTCTTGGGTCTTTGCTTAGGTCGACGTGGATTCAGCGGCTAATGCCTATAGCAGGTCACGGGTCGCCCTCGCGAGAGGATGCCCAGAGTCACCTCCTCGAAGGGCGGAAGAGCTAAAGAGAAAGAAACCGAAACCAAAAGTTGACGAGAACATGGACTCTTTGCTCTCTAATGCCGAGCCTGGCGGCCGGAGTCTTAGATCTCATCCATCTCAGGGATTAGGCCTTGGGAGGTCGAAAGCATTGCTGATGACCAGGCTACGGCTTTATCCTTGAGAGTTGCATCGGTAAGTTTAAAGATCGTTAGCCTCCCATGCGATTCCGGTTGAGCATTAACTTCATGTTTGATATCACGGGTAGCCACTCATTTAGAAGAGCCTAAGCCAGAAAAGGCGAACTAAATGAAAAGCACGTGAAATTGCGGTTATAAGGCGGCGACGCTCACATCTCTGAAGCGAGCCATTGCCAGACGAAGCGCGGGGACATGAATGAAAGAAGTGGAAGCGACTTAAATCGATCTAAAACATACCATGTCGACTCGCTTCAGGCGAAAGTAGAAGATGAGGTCACGTAGCACATCGTGACCGGCGAGCTTGGAGGTTGGGGATCGCGCTCCGGGCCACTTAAAATGACTTGATTGAGACCCGAGAGAAATTTAGGAAATGCGCGATGTGAGCTTCAAATGGTTAGGGAGGCTCATCATCGAGACGGCTGCGGGATCTTCGAGAAGTGGGCTCTGTGGCTGCCGCGATGGTGACTGAGCGATAAGGAAACGCCTGGCTTCGACGGCCCCGTCGTGAAGCTTAGAAGGTGAATCTTCTTTAGGAGCGCTGCCGTCGTGAGTCCTCAGAAGCCCATGAGCTTGGCGGGCGGCTGGAATGAGGAGTGTCGCGGATTCTTGCGCCGATCTTCATCAGCGGGTTAGTTTGTGGTTCTTTCAGAGAGATGAGGTTATTAGGCGGCTAAAGGGACTGGCCGGTGCTCGGTGGGCCTCTGGGTGGCTGGCTTTCAACGAAGGCGGTCGCGCGTACTCGGTCGGACGGCTTCGACCTCCCAGCGGCGAGGCGGAGGAATCTCTTTCTACGAACTATTCTCGAATCTGACCTCTGTTGGGGCCCATTCCCCATCTTAAATCGTCACTCCTCCTGGCGGCGCTGAATCTAACGCTCATCTCTGTTTGTGATGTCGACTTATATATATATATATATATATATATATATACTATATATATATATATTTTATTTTTTTATTTTATTATTATTATTTTATCCACTGTTTTCTTTTGGCATTAGGGCTGGAGTGCGAGACACAATGTAGCCCTCCTTCCCAATAAATACTCATTTTTAAAGATTTGTGTTCATTGGGATATTTTCTTTCTCCTTGAAGCCCCATATAGCTCGAATTGTGAATTAGAGCAATCGGGCTCGTCAAGCGAGTCATTGAGGCCTAGTTTGCTATTTTGCTGAAATTTTGGCAGTTCTAGGTTGTAGGTCGAGTGTAGATGGAGCTCGATCAAATTGGAGCCTCTAGCCTTAGCCGTCGGTAATGCAGCCAGGTTTGTTCCATAGATTTGCCGCGTCGTTTTATTGGGTGAGGTCGTCGATGCGAGTAGGTGGGTAGAGCTTCGTCGATCTGAATGGGCGCAAAGCTTCATTACATGAGCGAGTGACTCGTAGAGTGAACCGGTTGAGTAGGCTCGTCGAGTAAGCCTGGGAAGAGCTCGTCAATGTGAATAGTTGAGTAGAGCTCGTCTAAGTAAACCGATGGGAAGAGCTCGTCATTGTGAATAGTTGAGTAGAGCTCGTCCAAGTAAACTGATGGAAGAGCTAAAGTCAGCGTGAATGGTGGCGGGAGCTTTCGTCCATGTGAGGCGGAGGAAAAACTGTCATAGTGAACGGTTGGTGGGGCTCGTCGAGTAAGCCGTCAGGAAGAGCTTTACGTCGGCGTGAATGGATTAGCGGGAGCTGCGTCCAGTGGGCGAGAGGAAGAGCTTCGTCAATGTGAATGGTTGAGGTAGAGCCGTGCAAATAAAGCCCGATGGGAAGAGCTGCCGTCAATGTGAATAGTTGGTAGAGCTCGTCAGCGAAATGGCGTGGAAGAGCTCGTCGGTCTTGGCTTGGCGATCGACTCGTTAGCGGCGTGACTGTCTTGAGTGGATCACCTCGTCAAATTGAGGCGGCGTGGCTCGGCGTGTGTGGTAGCGATGTAGCCAGGTTGATCGGCTCGTTTAGCGGCGTGGCTGTCTTGAGTGGATCACCTCGTCAAGTGAGCGGCGTGGCTCCGGTGTGTGGTGGCGTGTGTGGGGTGGCTTGCAATGTGTATCTGGTAGGTCCCAACTCACGAGGGCGGCGTGGCACGTGCGGGGTAGATGGGCTCGTCAATGGTGGCGTTCGGTAGAGTGTAGGCGTGTAAGCCGGTGGCAATCGTAACTGGCCGTCAACTCTGAGGCGAGTGGCTGTGCGAAGTAGATGAGCTCGTCGATGATGGCGTTCAGTAGAGTGGCGATGTAGCCAAGTGTGATGTAGCTGGCCAGGTCTAACTCTGAGGGCGGCGTGGCTGTGCGAGTAGATGGGCTCGTCGATGGTGGCGTTCAGTAGAGTGGCGATGTCGTGGTGGCAATGTAGCTGAGTTGATCGGCTCGTTTAAGAGCGGCGTGGCTGTGCTAAGTGGATCACCTCGTCAAATTGAAGCGTTGCTCGGTATTTGTGTATATTGTGATGTGGCCAAGTGGCAATGTAACTGGCCGGGTCTAACTCCACGAGAAGCGTGGCTGTGTAGATTAGATGAGCTCGTCAATGATGGTTGCTTGGCTCATGGTACACGTCCGTTTGGGTTGGAGGCTGGCTGCGCGTCGCGTCCATTCGACCGATTTCCTTGGAAAGGTGCGAACGTCTTTAATGCTGATTGATGGAGAATTTGGAACGTTCAGGTGACCTTTTGAGTGCTTTGGCCTTCTTATAAATGGTAGCTACATTCTTGTGAGTTTCGTTTTGAATACTTTTGGCCCCAATCGTGCGTGGCCCAGATGCAGTGTGAGATGGAGTATCAGTCGAGTCGATCTTGGGCATCCACATGGAGATGCAGGTGGTCTGTTAACTCTTACGGTGGGAGTTGTGTTTTCCTAGTCTCCCCTTTATGGGAGTCATGTTCCCACCAGCCGTCTTGGGGAATGCGTCTGAAGGGTGGTGCATCTCTTCTTGTTGCTTTCTACCGTTTTGTCTCTTCTCCTCTCCTCCTCTTTTCTTCCTCCCTCTTCTCTTTCTCCCTCCTCTTCTCTTTTCTCCCTTCTCCCTCTCCTTCTTTCTCATCTTTTCTTCCACATCTCATTCTCCCACTTTTTGTTTCTTACATGAACTCCTTCCATCCTTTTCTTAACCTCCTCTTCCACTTCTCCTTTCCTTCTCCTTCTTTTCATTCTGTCTTTCTCCTTTGCTCCTCCTTTTTTTTTTTTTCGTGGGAACTGCTTGTACTGAATGCTTTCAAGATGTAATCGATGACTGATTATGTGAATGTAATTCAATTTAAATAAAGAAACTTTTCGCTGTAATACATGAACCTTCTTATTATGCTTTTACGATTTTTCGTATAATCTGACCTATGAGATGTCGGCAGCGTAATCAACAAATACTCAACTTCGCCATCTAATAATTGCAGAATTTATGTACAAGCAGACACTTATTAGGTAAGCGCTTAGGTGTTCCGCATTCGTGTATCTTTCAAGATTTTTCCCTCTTACATTTTGAGTTCACCAATTATCTGGTCTAACGATTTCGGGATATAGTAGGACCTTCAGTTAAGGCTGGTTTTTCCATCTGGCTGATTCTTCCTCGTTGGCGGGAGCTTCTTTAAGACTAAGTCGCCGGCATGTAGCTCCACAGGCTTGACACTGATTATAGTACCGCCTTCTTTCGCTGATGCTCCTCAGTGCGCCTTTGAACTTCTTTCAGCGCTTTTCATCCAGGAGTTAAGTTTAGACGAAGGGCCTCGTCATTATGCTCTCGATCTTAACTTCGATCTGGAGACTTATTAGGCCTCCCGAAATTTCTTTGCCTCGTGTAATTTAGGGCAAGCGGGGTTTCGATTCTTGACCCATGTTGCCACAGCCTAGGCGTAGTACCTCGGGGAGGTACTACCTTGTTCCCTTAAGGTCTTCGACTTGGTCTTGAGGCGGCTTTAAGGGTTACGATGGTGACCCCGACTCATCCATTTGATTCTTGGGTGTCTTTGGGGACGAGTAATAGTACAATTCCGAGCTCGGCTTTAAAAATCTACGAATTTAGCGTTGTCCGGCACTAGTTGTTTGATACGGAGCTCTTGGGATGCAGAGCACGCATATGATGGCTCGCCACACGAAGTGCGTATCTTACGCTCTGTTATTGTGGCTAAGGCTGACCCCACGCCGCTTGGTGAAGTAATCGCTGCGGCGATTATGAATTTGCGAGCTTTTACCAATGGCGAGGATTTGATATGTCCAAACCCCATTGTTGAAAGGCCGGGGACTTGTGATCGATGTTAAGGGCTGCGGCGGGCGGTAAAGATCTTGGCGTGCTCTGGCCGAGATCTTACGCATTTCTTGACTACGTCGGTTGCATCCTTGAGTATGGTTGGCCAGTAGTATCCTTGCCTTAAAACTTTTCCTGCTAATGCCCAGAGCTCGGAGTTCCATATACCCTCGTGTACCTCTCTCGAAGCCGCGTACTTGGTGTCACTCTCCTGCGATGCATTTAAGGAAGGTGTAGAAAAATCCTCGCTTGTAGAGGCTTCCTTTATGATTAGTGAACTGTAGGTGGCCTCGTCCTTATTTATTTGCTTTGGTCGTTTGTTAGGCTTAAAATTACATTATATAATTCAAATGGGGTCAAATCCATTTCGTCGCGGACTAGGGGCGGCCAACCATGCTATAAGGATCGATGGGGTTCGCGAAGTATTGACCAGTGTCGACGCCTGGGAGTCTTCTGTGGTATTGGCTAACTTTGCCAAGGCGTCCGCTCGGGAATTCTCTGCTATGGGGACATGTTTGACTTGAACCAACACGAATTTCTTTAACAAATCGCGGACCTTTTGGAGGTATAAGATCATCCTTTCACTTTTGGCCTCGTAGGTGTCTTCTGTTGTCGACCACCGGGTTGGGAGTCATGAACCTCTAGTTGATCGACCTCTAATGAATGGGCGAGGTTGAGGCTGCCTTAATGACCCTCGTACTAAACCGTTGTTAGATGTATGGAATCGAATGCGAGTGCATACCATTATCATTCATGGGGAGGTTAGGATGAAGGCCTGCTCCACTCCCTTGAGCATTCGAGGCTCCATCTGAGAGAGTTTCAAGTGGAAGTGGGTAGTAAGCGAACTCACTGGCAGTCTGGCGATGCAAAATTCCATGGCCAGTCGGCAGAGACCCTGCCGCTTTTATTCTTGGCTGTATCGTGTCAATTCGCTCAACTCTATGGCCCACTTCCATGATCCGGAGTCTCGATTTATGTAATACTTGCTTCATTGGGTACTCTGTTGGGATCTCTATAGTATGAGCTTGGAAATACGGGCGGAGCTTCCGAGCTGTGGTCACCAGAGCCAGAATTAATTTTTCCATTCTTGGGTACCTCTCCTCTGCTCCTCTTAGAGCTCATTTGCGATGTCTGCCCAGGATCTTGAACTTCGCTCTTTTTCTTCTTGAGGACAACCTTTGGTTGAAGTCCGTCTGACCAGTATAGGTGTAAGGGAGCTCCCTTCGACGAGCTTACTAGAATAGGGAGGGAACTTCAGTATGTATGTCTTAAATCATAGAGATAACTATACGCTGAGTCCCCATTGAAAGGCTTTCTTGAAACTTGGGAAGAAGGTGGCATTTATCACTGCCTGGTCTGAGCAGGCTTAAAGGCTGCGATCCTTCTGTTGATCATTTGGACCTCCTTTATTCCTGATGGTGATGGCATGTCGAGCATTGCCTTTATTTTGTCTGGGTTTGCCTCAATTCCCCTGTGGTTAACTATGAAACCCAGAAATTTTCCGGCTGACACACCGAAGGCACATTTGGCTGGGTTCAGTTTCATATTGTAATTCCTTAGGATCTGGGCAGGCGCCTACGAGAGATGAGCGTGTGGAGATCGGCGTAGTGGATTTTACCGACATGTCGTCTACGTAATACCTCCATAGTTGCGCCTATGCGCACGGAACATCGGTTTACTAATCTTTGGTAGGTGGCTCTGCTGTTCTTGAGTCAAGCCAATTGCAGAATACCAATAGGTTCCGCAATCTTGTGACGAGCGAGGTCTTTTCTTGGTCATCGAGTCCCGCATCAGCGTCGGTTGTAGCAGAAAATGCATCCATAAAGCGAAGTTCGTAGCTGCGGTGGAGTCCACGATGAGAGTCGATCTTGGCAAAGGAAAATTTGTCAACCGGGCATGCTTTGTTTATGTCGATGGAAGTCGTCTGGTCGCCACTTGCCATTTGCTTTTTGGCCGTCTGGCGTTCTTGACCGCTTCGAGGATATTCTGCCTCTTTGATCGCTCTGCTTGGGAGGAGCTTCGCGTCTCACCGTTATGGCTTTTTGCCTTTACGGTGTAAAGCTCTGGCTTTGCTTGACGGTTTGAAGGATGAGTTGGTGTTCAATCTATGGTGGTCACGTAGAGATTCGATTCCTCCCATGCTTTGCTTCCATGCAACGTCTCTATTACGTCTTTAAAAGCGAGTGAGGGTTTTTGGTCTTCACGCCGATTGGAGCGATGTAGGCGAGATGTTCGATCGTCACCCGATACGATTCTGGTTCCTCGGGCTTTCGGTCGGGTGAGCACCTCGTGGCATGTCAGGCTTCGTCTGCATTCCACGTTGTCATTGCTTTCTTTGTTTGTAGGCGTGGCATTCCACTGGCCACGGTGATCTCCTTGGACCATCCACACTCCATGTATGGTTGGGAATTTGATTATCATGTGATCTGGCGGGGATGACTTTTGTGCATTGAGAAGTGCACGCCTAGCAACATGTATAGTGACGGGCGTCTACGACAAGGGAACCTTCTTTGTTGTCGTCGCTGTGAGGAGGCTCTTAAAGTGAGCCTGGGTTAGTCCGAGCTTGATGGTAATACCTTTTCTCCACAGAAAACCCCGCGAGATGTGTGATGGGTTCATAGCTTTTCTCTCCTAATGCCTATTTGTCAAGGTGTGAAAATGATCGGTGAACTCCGATTATCAATTAAAACCCAGTGAAGCTGTTGTGTTGGCCTGTCAGTGCGAACTACCAATGGAGTGTTCATGGGGTGCTAGCATCCCTCGGTCTGGTCGAAGAAGCGTGAGTAAGTAGTGTCAAGTCGGCCCGGTTTAGATATTGCTTGTATTTCCCCATTTGCAGTCGATGCTACGTGGGGTGAGCCTTTCGTGAACTTGATTCTCCTCCTCCTGAATCTCGAAATCAGTGGATTTCTCAAGGGGTTTACGGTCTTTGAGTCGTCGTTCTTAGAAGCGGTTGTTGAGTTGGGGCTGGTTCTAATTTTGGGCTGACTTTGGGCACGGTCCCAGACGATTCACGACCCAGTTTCCCCGGAGATATGGCTGCCGGAGGTATCAAGCGTTAATGATAAGTATTCTATTTCTCTCTTAGGTTGTATGATTGTCCGGGTCGCGATGCAAGTAGTCCCTATGGAACTCTCAATATTTGGAGTTGTCCCTTGTGGCGGGATCTGATTTCATCTGAGTTGGCCATCTCAAGAGCCACCTTTCATTTAAATTACTTGTCACGCCCAGATCCGGTCAGGCAGATTGGTGATCCGAGCAGGTTCCGAGTGCGAAATATATCTTGGGACTCCGCATTTTATAACTTGACAATCATTTACAATTAAAAATGAACTACCCTTACGAGTGGTATCCATTAAAATTTATTCACATTTACAAGTCCCATTTCTTATACAAATACACATATATACATATAAGCCACAAACATCGAGATCGCGGAGCAGTCTTTGGTGAGCAGCACTTATCTGAAGATGGCCGTCTTCTTTAGTGTGGAATGTCATCCTCTTTATCTCCTCTTCGATCACTACGGATTGAACACGTCTTAAGCTGCGCTTAGTGGGAACATATAGACAATAACGACCAATAATAATAATCGTTGTCACTGTCTTTTTACATTTACTTTTACTTATGCAAATAACAATGTCTATTCTTATTTGACTTCTAACTCATCTCATATTATATATGTAGATTTTTATTCTTCCAGATTCACTTATCATTTTCTTGCTTCATATCCTTCCTGTCGAGTCTTTTCTGAGTTGTAACTTTCATATCTACTACATGTATGGCATATCATATCCTATCATATTCAAACAACGTATTCATATCTGATAACCGTCGAACCATATCAAGTCATATTAAATAACTCTGGTCAAATCAAACTAATACCCAGCCACTGTATTAGACTCTTACCATTATACTGACGAAAGCCATTTAATCGACTCAGTTAAATTATGTTTCATGATGCAGGATGCGGGTTAAAACATTTTGTTTAGATTTATATTTAATTTTATTTTCAAAGGTGTCGCGACCCCAAGTCCCCTACTTGACCGATTAGCGGATCAAAGGCTGGGCGGTTTACTCAGGCGTTTCAATCAAAACATTTATTTCATTTTATTAAATTTTGTTTTTAAAAGTGTCGCGACCCGAATCCCCGACTTGACCCGATTGGCGGATCCAAGCTGGAGCCCGGTTTACTCCGACATTTTCAATTATCTTTCCAAAACATGTTGTTTATGTTATTCTATTTTTGACCTCTTAATTAAGCAAAAACACTTCCCTTCGGGCAATCCCATGACCATTTACAAATTCAAAACACCCGTAACATTCACCGCCAATACATGCATTTACTAAATGATGCCTTTTTACTAATATCAGTGTAATGTAAAATACTTACTTAATACACTTTTTTTAGCCATCGTTTTCCTTTTTTTTCGGTTTGTGATTCCACATATAGCTAAGTCGACATCCGTAGCGGTCGGTTGGTGAATCCTGCTGTTTGTCATTCGATAGTAATGTGATTTCACATTCAATATTCTGGATCTACATATGACTATAGATTCGACATCCTGCCAGATTGATTTGGTGAATCCTGCACATTTTGTCGATTCGGTAGTAATGTGATTTCACATTCAATAATGCAGGTCTCACATATGACTAAATTCGACGCATTCCACAGCGGTCGGTTGGTGAATCTGTCTGTCTGTCATTCATTAGCAATGTGATTTCGCATTCAATTATTCTGCCGAGTCTCACATATGGCTATAGGAAATTAGACATTCCGCGGCGATTCGGTTGGTGAATCATGCATCGTTCATTAGCGATGTGATTCGCGTGATTAATGCAGTCTCACATATGGCTATAGAAGTCGACATTCCACGGCCAGTTCGGTTGGTGAATCCTGTCACATGCGTCATTCATTAGCAATGTGATTTCGCGATGAACAAATACGGTTACCTTCATGAATTGATTTGGTGAATCGTCGCCGGTCGTTCAATGATATTTCAAATCAATTCACTTTTATCACGGTAATTTACTTGCTCGTCGAAATACATGCACATGCATGCGTGTGGCGGACATTTGAATCACAATCATTCAAATCAATATATATATATACATATATATTTCACAATTAACATTCATAAATGCGTGTTCATTCCGTATACTCATTCTATACACTTTCAGTCATAAATTCATTGTAGCGTATACTCATTCATGTATACTTATTCCTTAAATTACTCATTTTCTGGTTATATGTGATAATAATCATATATCCTCCAACCACAGTATGTGTTCATGACCCCAGTGTCTTTCATGTTCACGTTCATGTTTCATTTCGTTTTCATTTTCATTTTCCACCAATCATTTTCATGTTTCATGAACACCTTTACATTTTCATTTTCCACTTTCCTTGTTTCGTACCTGTACATATGGCACTTCATATTCTTGTGAAGTATGATGTCTAGGAGATCACCGCATTCATATATTCTCATTCTTTTATGAATCCTAGTTTGCTTAGAATTGGAATCAATCCAATCGGATCATCAAATTAAAGTTATGGCATTTTCATACCAAACTAGTCGGTTTACGGATTACACTAGAACAGTTTATTACTAATTTTCCGAGGTTCTAACTTTATATTTGACATGAAGAGGTCTTTGTACTCATTTAAAGCTAAGGTTCTAAGGGTTCTATTCCAGTGGAATCACCCAATTGAACACCGAAACTCAAGTTCGATCCGAGAAACAACCCGGACTACTCTATGTTCAAAGCTGGAACCAGAATTTGTCTTGCACATGGCCCCACTTTGAGTGAATATTTCGACCCCTTAGAGTCATAATTTGACAATAATTTCTCTTTAAGTTTGGTTCTCCTTGAAGTCTATTTTAAGTGGCCCCTTGAATCACTCCGTCGGATAAGAAATGAGAAAGTTATGGCCAAAATACGAAAACTAGTCAGAACAGGAAAAGCAGAACAAAGTCCTACCGAAAGGTTTTAAGTTCTAGGTAGGACTTGGCCCAGTGACCGAGTCGAAGTTCTCGGTAGGACTTAACTCGCACCCGGTAGGACTCCCGAAAGATGCCCGAATGTGTGTTTTCTCACGTTTTTCATGTACTTTGATCCCGATCACTTCTACCCTTCAAACACATCAAAACAATTCCAAATTCATCTTGGAATCTCTTTTCTATCTGAAATTCCCCTTTCAATTTCATATCTTTCATCAAAACCCTTCATGATTTTTCTCTCAAAACCACTCTAATATGAGTTATAGTATACAATTACCAAATACACAAATTTATTGGGTTTGTTCTTCTTGACCCCTTTTACCTTGCAGGTAAACCATAAATCCAACCTCGAAGGGAGGGATTCCATGTTTTTCTTGTGCCATTTAGAGTTTTGTTAACCCTAACTTCAGTAATCTTTGGTTAGGATGAAATCCTAACAAACCTAGATTTAGTACAACAAATAATAATATTAAACAAACAAAACCAGGATCCATACACAAGGTTAGTAGTTCCATCTTTTGGAGCTTGGCTTTGCTTGCTCTTCTTCCCCTCTTTCTCTTCTTAACTTTCTTCCTTCCTCTACCTTTCTCTTCTCTCACGTTTTTCTCTTACCCAAATGAGACCAGGAGATTTGGGTCTTTTAATCCATGTTTAATTAAGGCCATGTTTAGCGAACATGAAAAACTCATTTATTTGCTAAGTTTCCTTATTTGCCTTTTAGTCCTTAATTTCCTCCTTTTTGCAGATTCCAACTATGCCATATTCTAATTTGCCCACTCTCCTTTCCTCAATTCCATAATTGCATACTAACTTATTTATTTATGCCATTTATGTCCTCAAGTGGTAATGACCACTTTACCCTTGTCTCTATTTTTCATTTCGGGTCTCAAATTTTATTTCCGAAAATTCATATTTAGCTTATAATATACCACTAACAAATTCAAAAAACTACTATAGTATATTTCGAGTGTTCTGATACTTCATCACGAGGACTGCGACACGAAATTTGTTAGGGAGTGAAGCGCTGAGGCGAGTAACGTCGTCGTCTTTCATATTGTGGTGGGCCCAGACGGTCTCTAAGATTCCCCCGCCTTTTAGGGGATCGTTCTCGATCTTCTCTTGGGGATTTCTCCTGGTCGTCTTGTCTTTTAGGGCTTCGTCCTCGCCGTTTGTCTGTCGTACTTCTCTCTTTACGGGTGGAAGAGCTCTCCCTCTTGGATATGAGGGCTTCCTCGCGGATTTATATTTCTGGCTTTGATACCTCGGTCATGCTTGGCAGGGTTCTTGAGATGGAAAACATCGGATCAACTGGCTGCACTCCTAACCTACTTGATGAATGCGTGATGGCGAATTTTTCATCGGGTGCGTCTATATTCCAGGACTCGGCGTTGAATCTTTGCACGTGTGACTTCGGAACTCTCGCAGGCCACCTTGTGATTGATAGATGGTAACTTCGGCTACGCATGCGTCTTTGGCTCGATGAAGTGGAGGCGAGCGCGGATAGTTCTGCAGATGAAGAGATTGATGAAGGGGATTCTATTAGAAGCGAGGCTAAAATTTGGGCCTTTTTAGTGTAGTGGCGAGCCACACGCACGATGCGAATCTTGATACCCATGCAACTCAGTTTGATTAACTGCAGTATTGAGATGATCTGGCGGGATCTTTGGTTCCCATCAGTTTCACTTGTGGCATTTGAATTTTCTTTGAAGCCCGGATGGCGTAACACCTCATTTGTGAAGAGGTGATTCGGTTTGTTGTACCAAGGTATCCGTAGTGTCGAGTGCGATCCTTAACCACCTCCTTCACACCGCGGCCCGAGCTCATTGAAGACTCTGAACCCTCTGCTCCATGATTGCTCTTGAGTCAATTGGGGGATGATGTGGTTCTTCATTCCCCGAGCATGTCCTCAGGGCATTGCTTTGTTTTCTTCCTCATGAGGAGGGACTAATTGTGGTCCATGCCTCTGTGGGGATTTGGACTGCATAGCCGTCACCTCGGGAGAATGCGTGAGGCTGTGCGGAGTCATAGTGGGAATGTTATGACCTTCTTGGGTGCATCATGTCTCAGTGGATCTTTGCGTTCGTGCAGTAAGGCGGTAACTCTTCTATCGGGCGTTGGTTGACGGCGGAGTGCTTACTTCGTTCGTGATGGCACATTGCTTCCTATTGTCCCGGGGCCTACGGTCCTCATGTCGCTGGTGGTCTGCATCCTTGGAGATTCGCGTTGCTCTCACACTTTGTGTTCCTAGTTGATACCATCGATGGCGAGAGAAATCGGTTATATTTATAAAGGCTGTTCGTTCCCTGATGGCCCATGACGATAATGCTTTCAGCAGGCTGGGCTGGAGCGTGTGGGGGTCGTTAAGGCTGGACCCAGGGTTGTTTATGGGGCGGGGATGCGAGGCGTGCCGGATCGTGCGGGAATTTGAAATATGGCTGGCTGCAATCATAGATCTTTGGTCGTAGCACTCCTCTGTAAAGCAAGGAAGAAGGGGTCGGCGAGGCGTACTGTGGCCTTCCGATGCTGAAGTCGAGTTTCTTTACGAGAGAAGAAAAAGCTGTAGATTGCTTAGTATCGGCGTCTAAGAGTGTGTACCATTCACCGATGGGGTGGTCATGTATTTATAGTAGATGCTCAACCAGTTGGATTGTGATTAGGACTCGCTCCCATTGGTTGGGATTTTCTTGTTACCCATATCGGATTTGGTAATGGATTTAGAAAGAACAGTTTATCTGGGATAATCTTCCTTCCTTATTGAGCAGATCCAACTGGCGATGATCTTTTATTATTTTCCTTTCCTTATTGAAAGGAATTTGATTGGATCGGTAGGATGACGTCTTGTTGGGGTTATTCTATTTTACGCATTAGCAAAAACTGTCCCGACTTGCTTGGTATGGACAATAGTTTGTCGAATCGTATTTTTTAGGCCTAGAGAGTGGGACCTTAACTTTAATTTGAATGGGGGCCGGGCGATGCATTGGATCGCGTAAGCTTCTTTGGAACTTGGTGGGCCTTTGAATCCTTATTTTTCAACCCTATCAACAACATATAAGTATTTGCCTACATAGACTGGTAACAGTGAATAAGAAGGACACAACACAGTAGGTGTAACGCCCTATCCCCCGCATAGGCAGACGATAGGGGCACTACGTGAGACTGAGACTCTTTAACCTGCTTTTTTGACATTAGTGGGCCCATTTCAATCATATATTCATAGTTACATAAACTTATAGAACTACCACCGTATTGGTGTTTAAAATGTCCTATACATATATTCCTGAGTCCTATTTACTTGTACTTGCACAAGTTCCACTATTACAAAATTTTACATTTACATTACAAAACAAAGTCAAAAACCTACATATGGTGGACTCTTGTTGCTGTGTTGGCCCTGGCAAATGCGGAATGCCTCGGATGTCCTCTTCAGTACCTATACGAATGAAACACCCGTGCTAAACTTATAACTTAGTGGGAAAACAGATAATATATATATGACCGCAGCAATGATCCTCAATTATAGTATACATATTCAACAGTTCATATATCATAATTTTCATATCTCCCGTAGGAATATAAGCGAAATCTTGTACAGGTACCATAGGTACACTCTGAGTCGTGATTACTTGTGATTTCATGTAATTATTTTCATATATCACATTATTCAAATTCTTATTATATAAATGTTTGCCTGTATAGACCAAAAATAATGAATGAGAGAGACACAACACAATAGGTACCCGAAGGTATGATACAGTATTGAACAGAGGTGTCGAAGCATAATACGTGCTTGCACACGTAATAGAGGTGTCGTAGCACAAAGCAGGAGTGTCATAACACTGACAGAGAGTGTCGTCGCACTAATTAGAGGTGTCTCTTCATTCGCTATTCGATCCTAGACAAGCATACAATTATATATATTACTGAGCTCTGTTATATTGTTCTTAAACACATTAGCAAATAAGGGGCAAGAAACAATGTCTGCCCAACGACAGGATCATCGAGGCGAAGCGTATCACTTATATACATGTACGGACCCTTTCATTCACTTATCAAGATCCTCCTTTAATCCAATGGATAATTGCTAAAATTAACGAAAGAAAGAAAACAAAGAAGGAGATCAAAAATTTTGGAAACTCAGGCCTCGGGTTCACCTAGGCGTGGGTTCCTACGCCTAGGCGGAGACCTATGCTTAGGCGAGCGCTCCTACGCCTAGGTGTAGAGCGTCGAATTTTCTAAAAACGGGCAGTTTCCCCTTTTTCACTAGAAATTTGCAATTCAAAACCAAAGTGAAGCAAAACAACTCTCAAATCGGCTAAGTATTGAAAATACTTATATGGGAAGATTCGGACTTCTCATCACCTGACCCTAAACAAAGAGGAATTTATATGATTCCATGCCAAGTTCAGCACCTTAATCTTCTTGAAACCTTCAAAACCTAGCTTTCTTTTTCCTTCTCTTCTTTCTTCCTTCCCACTTGAACAAGGAACACCAAAAAATGGAGAACTCAACCCCAAACTTCTTGCTCCTCTCCCAAACTTTAAATGCCCTAGCCAAAGCCAACAAAATGGGAACTCCCCTATCTAACAAGGCCATGTTTGGCTTTAAGGCATTTCGCCTTCAATTTTTCCTTTTGCTTATTAGTCCTTCCACTTCATTCTATTTGAAAATCAACTTGTAATATTTCTACTTTAACATATAATCTTTTCATTTTATGTCCCTTGGGCCCTTAATTATCAAATTACCAATTTACCCTTAGTACTTAAATTTTTTAAAAATGCAAAATTTACTTATATTATACCCTAAACTGTAACAAACTACTATGGTATAATTTGGGGTGTTATAATAGGTACCTGAAGGTACAGTGCAGTACTAAACAGAGGTGTCAAAGCACAATAGAGACGTGTCTGCCCACATAACGGAAGTGTCGTAGCTGTAGACCCTCAATTTTTCCCCTCAACACTTGCATTATCCTATGGGTGTCACACTCTCCCATCGTTCTCATATAACACCATTAGGGCCCTTTTAGGCTTAGGTCTGTGTTGAACTCGGGTGGGCTTGTATGTGGTCCATTGAGTCTGCGTGTGTAGTTCACTTTAGAGTGTCATCATGGCTTATTTTTTTAGTTATTGGCATCGATGCTATAGGAACCGTCGCCCCCTACCCAGGGTTTAGTTCAGTCAAAGTTATTAAATTGTATGTCAAATTCGAGACACTTGAGCTTGTTTCGATTGTATCTCCCTTGTCAGAACTCAGAATCGTTCAATGTTTGTTTTGTTGGATTTCTTATTCTGGGAGGTTCTGTTAAAAATTCATAATTTTTTTGTCAACCGTTTGACAATCGGTTGAAGCGGTTCATCGGCGATGCATTATCTGACCAACTTGTTTTTTGGGTGATTTTAGTGACACTCCTCCTTGTTTCGATCCTTATCTCCCTCATCCGAACTTGGAATGGTGCACCATTTTTGTTAGTCTCCTTATTCTTCCAGAGACATTCTATCAAAATTTCATAATTTCCTCAAATTACGACCTTCGGTAGTTTGGCATCTAGTTCCAACCAGTTAGTCGAGACGACTTATTAGACCTTGTTTTAGACCCAAATCCTATATGGTTCGGGCCCATAAGCTCCAGCTCGACCTTGGGCAGTATTTTGGGTCCATTTTGGGCCTTGTCTTAAGTTACATGCAGCCCACCATGAATCCATGTGGATACTTGGTGGTGAAGCAAGCTGAAAACTTAAGATATTCGAACGCATGGAAAATGAGGAGAGGTTAATGGGAGAGTTGATTCTGAGGCCCGGATGGGCTCTTTCAAAGCTTGAAGGTGGAAAACACCAGGTAGGCTCAGAGGCTAGAGGTAGGAATCAATATAAAAGGAAAAGATCAAAGTGGAAGGGACCTTTAGAGGGCACTTTTAGGGCTCAGACAGCACATTTGCTTATTTTTTCTCGGATGCTTAGCTTAGTTTCTTTTAACGTTTTTGTGGAAGAGGTAGAAATAGACCTGGCTCCACTCTATTAGGGACATTCTGACCAAATTTTAGGTTTTTCCTCAACCATTTGAACCGGTTTTCACGCTCATACGTGAGGCCAGGTTAACCGGACCTTCTATTTGGGTGAGTCACAGGTTTTGAAAACAACGGATTGTTTCGGTTGGTTCTCCACTCATCGCGAGGCTAGGGAAGTGTTACGCGGATTTGATTTTTAGTTTCCCTATTATTTAAGGGACATTTTGACTAAATTTGAGGTTTTTCCTCAACCATTTGAACCGGTTTTCACACTCATACGTGAGAGCCAGTTCAAGCAGTTTCCTCTTAAGTCGGTTTTAGGAAACAATGAACTGTTTGGTTGGTTCTCACTCATCCGAGCTGAGAATCAATCACCGTTTGTTTTTTTAGATTCCTGAATCCTTGAGGAAGGTTCTAACCATTTTTGAGAATTGTTCCCAACCGGATCAATTGGTTAGGAAACCGAACCAGCCAGTTCATTGAATTCAGTTTGTTGGAATCGCAGTTTGGGTCTTTTGCACCGTTTGTGTCGGTTCTCAGTCATTCGGAGTTGAATTTGTACTTCGTTTGTTTTCTTGGATTCCTAACTCTTAGAGGAAGGTTTTGAAACATTTTGAGAGCCTCTCTTAGCAGAAGCCAAACGGTTGGAAACCGAGATCGGCGGTTCTGGAAATCCGGTTGTTAGGCAGCTGATTTAGGTCTTTAGTGCCGTTTATGTCGGTTCTCAGTCATTCGAAGTTGGTTTTCTACTTGGTTTGTTTTTTTTGGATTCCTGACTCTTTGAGGAGGGTTATGAAAAATTTTGAGAGCCTCTCGGCCATTGGCTTGGTTGAAACGGATCGTAGGTTCAACGGCTCCGGTTTTCGGGAATGGAAGTTTGGGTACTTTGTTTTGCTTGTGTCGGTTCTTAGTCATTTGGCGTCGTAATTGTACACCGTTTGTATTTTTGGTTTCCTTACTTTGTAAGGAATGTTCTGAAAAATTTTCAGAATTGTTCTCATGGATCGGCCAGGTTGGGAAGCTGAATCAACCAGTTTTGGGTTTTGTAAGAGATTTGTCAGTTCGGTTTAATTGAAGCCGTGACGCTGTGTAGTCGGCCCATTAGCTCAGTCGGTGTAGGGCTATGTTTAAGATCTGAAATGGGGTTTAGTTCAGGTTAATGTGGTTCAATTTTGGATTCTTAAGAATTAGGTTCTATGCGGGTCCAAGGGTGATTAGTTAAGCACCAATAATCTAGTATTTTGTTGAGCTCGTTTCTTCGGGATGAATAGATATGGTTGCACAAGAGTGGTAGCATCAATGAGTGGTTGAGATGCCATGTATGGTTTCTCTTGGCTTCCTTTGCTTTTGATATCTAATTTTGAGAAATTATTTGTATGCTCGAAATGCGACTAACTTTCACTTGTGGCCTTGGCTGAGGACCGCTGGTCACGCACCATTTGCCCTTTTGGTTGGTGTTTTTAAGCATGCTAGATGCAGTGGGATTTAGTCTGATCCAGAGTTGTATGTTTAGCCTAGGCCCATCTGATATGTGACCCATATGCTCCCATACCCAATTCACTAGCGAGGCAGGGATTAGGGGGCATGGGGGTGCTACCTCGTATGAGGTACCTTCGATAAGGTATCCCAATCCCCGGACCCGAAATCTAGTTTTCCTTGACCCGCTTTTTCCATACTAAGTCATTGGGGTTTTTGTTCTTACTTGGTTTTTCCCTTTATAAAATAACAACAAAAAGTAAGGAGTGGTGACTCAATTGTTCCTCCTCGGGGCAGATTTTATAAAATTAAAATCAGCCCACGTTTTCTTTCTGTTTAAAGCGGTGTGGCCGGTCTAAGGTAAGTTGGGTAGGGTCCACAGTAGCATTATGTAGGAGTGTCGTAGCACTGAACAGAGAGTGCCGAAGCACTAAACAGAGAGTACCGAAGCACTAATCAAAGAGTGTCGAAGCACTAATCAGAGGTGCCTATTCATTCACTATTCGATCTTAAGCAGGCATACAATTATATGCAATATTGATCTTGTTATATTGTTCTTAATCACATTCTTTTATTTATATAACGCTAGCAAATAAGGGGCGAGAAAACAAGTCTGCCTAGAAACAAGTCGCTTCTCCCCGGCGGCGAGGTTTAGAACATTTTACATATAACCTGTATATAGGTACTGACCCTTTCATTCACTTATTATGATCGTCAATTAATCCAATTTCATGCCTATAGTTCACCTTAATCAGAGTCCTAACAAAGGTGCGATTTCTAGAACCAACAAGGTGAGCGATCGCAGCCGAGTTGCGGGTTCGCCTAGCGTAGGGACCTTCGCCTAAAGCGTAGGGGATCTTCGCTAAGTGAGAAGCCTATGTAGTGAGCAACCCATGCGGCGTATGGGAGTAGAAAATTTGGGGCTTGAGGTTTGCTGGCGGCTCCTTTGCTTGAAGCTCACACGTGTAAACTAAGCTCCCTTCATTTAGGCGGAGAGCTTCGAGATTGTACAAAAATGGCCTTTTTAGCCATTCTCACTAGGTGATTTCCAACCAAAACAAAACCAAACCAAAACACCTTTATAATGAGAGTTAGGGTTTTCCTAACCGACACATGAATAAAGAAAGGACTTAGGATAGTTTCCTTACCAACAAATGGGAGAATTCCATACAAAAGTTCCAAACCTAGATTTCTTGAACTTCCAAACCAAGCTTCCTTTCTTCTTACTTGTACAAAGAGAACTCTAAAAATGGCTTCTTCTTCTCCCAAAATCGAATGCCCTAACTCCCTCTAAAGCCAAAATGAGAACTCCTCTCATTCCAAGACCAGTTTTGGTCTTATCCCTCATTTGGCTTAATTTTTAGCCCTTTCATTTTAGTCCTTCTTCTTTATCCCATTTGCAAATCAAGTTATCCAAATTCCTACAATGGCATATAATCTTTTTAACTTATGTCATTCGAGTCCTTAATTTAACAATTACCATTTTACCCTTATTCACCTTTAGCACTTAAATTGTAATAAACTACTAGGGTATAATTTAGGGTATTACAACTCCCCCCTCCCCCTTAAAGAATTTCATCAGCAGAATTATACTTAGATGAATAGTTGCAGATATTGTGCCCTCATTGTCGATTCTAGTTCCCAAGTTGTTTCTTCCATACCGTGGTGTTGCCAAAGCACCTTTACCAGAGGGACTTGCTTGTTTTGCAATTGTTTTACTTCATGATCTAGAATTGCTTTTGGCTCTTCATCAAAAGTGAAGTCTGATTGCACTTATACATCTTGTACAGGCAAGATATGAGATTCATCAAAATGGTATCTCCGAAGCATAGAGACATGGAACACATTATGTAATTTAGCCAACTCACAGAGGGGCGAAACGATAAGCCTCTTTGGTCGATTCTTTCTAAAATCTCACTTAAGGTCAGATAAACCTTGGACTCGGTTTCCTTTCTTTCAAACCGATGAATCTTCCTCACGGTGATACTTTCAAGGAGCTTTATCTGGAGCTTCGTACTCTATGTCTTTCTTTTCGGATGCATAAGACTTTGTCTTATCTTTCATGACTTTTAACATGCTGAATGATCCGAACTTTTTCTTTTGTCTCTTTTACTATTTCAGGACCAATTACTTTATGCTCATTCAGGTCTATCCAGCATACATGAGTTCTACATTTTCTACCATACAAAGCTTCATAGGGGGCTATACAAATATTTGACTAATAACTGTTGTTATAGGCAAATTTCATAAGGGGAATATACTTATCTCAACTTCTAGGAAAATCTAACACATAACCCCAAAGCATGTCTTCTAACACTTGAATTATTCTTTCAGATTGTCCATCTGTTTGTAAATGGAAGGCTGTACTAAAATTCAGTCGAGTACCTAAGGCTGACTGTAATTCTTTCCAAAACTTTGAAGTAAACCATGGATCGCGGTCTGACACCATTGATAGTGGAATCCCATGTAATCGAACAATCTCACTCACATACATTTCCTCTAACCAATCCATGGAATAGTCAAGTCGAACTGGTAAGAAGTGAGTGGACTTTGTAAGTTTATCGATAATTACCCAAACTGAATCATGTTTCTTTTGGGTGAGGGGAAAACTGGATACAAAATCCATAGTTATGTTGTCCCACTTCCATTGTGGAATAGGATTTAATAGACCGGATGGTACCAGTTTTCGAAGCTTTTTACTTGTTGTGAGTCGAACTTTTGGATACATACTTGTGCACTATATCCTTTTTCATCTCGCCACAGTAAATGCGAGTTTCAAATCCTGAAGTGCGTCTTGTTAACTCCAGGATGCATGGTGAATACGGTGTTATGGCTTTCATACATCAATTTATTTTTCAATTCTTGGACATTCGGTACACATAATATGTTATTGTAATAGAGACCTTCATCTCCTTCTATAGAATAGTCTGTTTTGTCTCTATTTCTGACTAATTGTACCATTTGTTGCAACTTGACATCATTTTTCTGAGCATCTATTATCATATGTTTCAAATCAGGCATAACTCGTAATTGAGCTAACAAGGCTCCATTAGATGTAAATCTCCATGCACAGTATTTCAAGGACAAAATAGAAATTGTTTTTCTACTTAAGGCCTCCGCCACCACATTAGCTTTTCTTGGGTGGTAATCAATTATGCAATCATAGTCCTTAAACAATTCGAACCACCGACGTTGCCTCAAGTTTAATTCCTTCCAAGTTAACAAATACTTAAGACTCTTATGATCTGTAAATATTCTACATTTTTCACCATGTAAGTAATGTCGCCATATTTTCAAAGCCAACACTACCGCTGCCAATTTTAGATCATGTGTGGGATAATTCTGCTCATGTGGTTTCATATTTTGGATGCATATGCCACTACTTTTCCATCTTGCATCAATACACATCCTAAACCAATCCTTGAAGCATCACTATACATAGCTTATTCTCTCACAGGTAGGTTGAGTTAACAACTAGTGTGACCAATATTTTCTTCTTAATTCAAAACTTGTTGACATTTTATCATCCCTTCAAACTTCACCCTTTAGAGTAACTTAGTAAGTGGAGAGGCTATGATGGAGAATCCCTTTACAAACCGTTGGTAATATCTAGATAAACCCAAGAAACTTCTCACCTCTATTACATTTCGAGGTGGTTTCAGTCTAATTGCTTGATTTTCGTAGAATTCGACTCTAATACCCTCTGAAACCTGATATGGCCTAGGAATGACACTTCCTTAGAAAGCCAAAAATCACACTTACTTAACTTTGCAAACAAGCACATTTTCTCTCGAGGTTGCAACACTATCCTCGGAAATGTTGTTCATGTTCTTGTGCATCCTTAGAATACAGAATGTCATCTATGAATACCACAAATTGGTCCCAATGAATAAAAGGTGGAATACCTATTCATCGAGTCCATGAGATGCGGTCGATTACATTAGATCCAGCAAAATGGCATTACTAAAAACTCATAATGACCATATAGGGTTACAAAGGCTGTTTTCGAGACATTAACATCTTTCACCCGAAGTTGATAATATCCCGATCGTAAGTCTATCTTTGAGAAGACACTTGCTCCTTCAACTGATCAAAAAGATCTTCTATTCTCGGCAACCGATATTTATTCTTCACAGTTACCTTATTTATTTGTCGATAATCAATGCACATTCGGAGAGTGCCATCTTTCTTTTTGACAAATAAAACTAGCGCACAGGCGAAAGGTCGAGCGAATCCATATCAATAGCTCGTAGTTGAGTCTTCCAACGCTCTTTTATTTCGATTGGAGTCATACGACAGGGTGCCTAGAAATGAACTATTCCATGTAAAACCTCGATAACGGATCTACTTCTCTTTGAATTTGCTTAAACCAGGTAATTCACAAGGAAACACGTCGATCCTTTATGCGGAATATCTTCTAGATTCACTTGTCCCTCTTAGAGTCAGTACAAGCAGGCTTCCTGACCTTTTCTAAGAAAAAGTCGAGCTTGCATAGTTGAAATTACATTTGACAACGATCTATGCTCCGGATACCATGGAGTTACCTCTAACTTGATTAAGACATTTAAAAGCCTTCTTATTTTCTTATCACAATGACTATAGCCGTGTTTGGATAACCGATCCATTAAATCAAATCAAACTCATGAAAAGGCAATGTAATCAAATCAACCGAAAATTCACTATCATGAACCATTAGGGGATAGTTCTTATACACTCGGTTGACTCTAACATTATGCCCTAGGGGACTTGTAACATGCATGTCATATGCTAAAGGTTCTACTGATGGCAATTTATCACTTAATTGTTCAACATATATAAGAATGTGTAGAACCCGGATCAACCAAAGCATGCATTTCATTGTCATAAAGAGTGAAATTACCCGTGATAACCCACTGGTACATCCGATCTTCACGGGCTCTCATGGGCATCTTTCACAGTGGGGTTGCATTAGTAGAGGCGATTTACTATTTACGGCAAATACCTCTTCCTTGCTGCCCTGAACTACCTCGCCCTCTACCTCTATCACAAGTCGATGGAGGTACATTTGATCCTCTTCGGCTACTTCCTTGAGGATTTCTAGAACTCCCAGATCCTCACAGATAGTTCGCTATAAGGTGGTATGTGCTCCCATATCTAAAACAACCCTCGGTTACTCATCTGCAAGTACCATAATGATTTTTGTGGCAGTGTGGGCATTCAGGTCTTTCATCTTGTTCGGTGGAAGTGCCCCTACCAGAACCTTGTGTCATTGTATGTCCTTGTCACCTACCTTTAGTAGGAGAACCATGAACTGATTCATCTTGAGACTCTCTAGTTCTTTTACCTGAAGAGGAACCACCTCTAGAGGACTCTCTCTAAATTTCTTTCTCGACTCATCATTTTAGATTTCTCAATTTTCATAACAAGCACTTAAGCGAGTAAAAATTCAATACTTTACCTTGATGCCAACATTACGATGTACCTTTTATAGACTCCTTTAGGCCATCCTCAAGCTGCATCGACATCGAGAATTTTGTAGGTAGTTACGTGTATACTTGGTAAGGCAGTAAACTCTTTCTCGCCCCTCCGCCTATTCCATTAGATTCCCTTGTTTCAAATTCAGCAATTTCTTATACTTGGTCTCTTTATAGTCATCGGTAACATACTTTGTATGAAACTCTTGGACAAAGAAGTCCCATGAAATTGGGCCCAGAAGTAGTGAATTTCTTAGGACTAACTTCCACCAATCATAAGTTGCACCTTGCAATAGTGAGATTGCACATTTAGCCATCTGTTCAGTGGGACATTTCACTTTGTCCAGAGCTCTTTGTAATTTCTCAAGCCAAAACTCAGCTTTATCAGACTCTTCCAAACTTGTACCAAGGAATTCTTCTACTCCAGCTTTCTTACAGAATCAATCGAAGCTCGAGGGGCCGTGAATTGATCTAAGACCCTTGCCATATCCTGATAAATTTTTAACAACGCTTCTATTGAAGCATGTTTACTTCTAGCCGACCCAAACGAACCAGAGACTCTGGTGGATTAAGGTCCATAAGATTGACGCTTTCAACTGTTTCCTCCACAGCTTCCTGGGATTGGTCCATTCTAAACATTATACAAAACAAGGACATCCACATTAGGCTAACATAATACTATGTAGGTACATTTTTAACATAATAGTTTTCTAGAAACGCCTAAACCTAGGCTCTGGTACCACTAAAACTATAAAAATCCATCCCCCGCCTAAGCGGATGAGGGGACCCCACATGGGACAGGAACTTCTTAACCTGATTTTTTTTTACATTGGTGGGCCCATTTCAATAATATGATATCATAAATTTAGTAAAACTATAAAACTACCACCGTAGTGGTGTTTAAATTGTCCTTTACATATATTGGAGTCTCATTTACTTGTACTTACACAAGTTACACTAATACAAAATTTTACATTTACATTTCAAATACAAATTCATGGACCTGCATTAGAAAGACTTCTAATGTGTTGATACACAGCGAATCTTGGGATGTCTCACGGCGACTTTAGTACCTGCGGATGAAACACCCATGTTAAGCTTATAGCTTAGTAGGAAAACAGATAACATATATGACCACATGCAGTGGTCCTCAATTATAGTATACAAATACATTATTCATATATCATAATTTTTACATCTCCAATAGGAGTCCATAACTGAAATCTTGTAACAGAAGGTACTCTAGGTTTTCTTCTGTGACGGGGCGAGATATAGCTTAGCGCCGGAACTAATTACTTTGTTTTCATATAATTATTTCCATATATCATCTTATTCGGATACCACGACATATAAGTATTTGCTGCGTAGATCGGTAACGATGAATGATAGGGACACAACCTGATAAGATACCTGAAGGTACATAACGATGCGAACGAGAGGTGCGAAGCACAAAGCAGAGACACAATACGCCCACATAACGAGTATCTCGTAGCTGAGCGAGTCTTAGAAGCACTAGCTAGAGTGCCAAAGCACCGATTAAAAGTCTTTGAAACACTAATCAGAGGTGCCTATTCATTCACTATTCGATCTTAGGCAGGCATACAATTATATGTAATACTGAGCTTGTCATATTGTTATTAATCACATTCTTATACTTATATAACGCTAGCAAATAAGGGACGAGAAAACAAGTATGCCTAGAAACAGGTTGCTTAGCCTCATTAGTAGGGTTCGAACATTTTACATAACTTTTGTATATGAGTGCGACCTTTTTGTTATAACTCTCTCTCTCCGCTATGTAGTGAGTGATGAATCAAAACTTAAACACAAATTTATAACGTTATTACCCAAGGACTATTGTCTAATCCCCGGCAATAATGCCATGAAACTTGTTTGTTATATTTCTTTGCAATTATCACCGATTCTGGTTTCCTTAAAATTGGTTGAATTTTTAAGTTTTGATCCATGATTACGCAAGTGTACAGGTCGAACAAGTAATAAAGTAGTTTAAGTCCATATCGATCCCACGAAGATCTCAAAGAATTCTCAATCAACTACCACGACTTCTCAAGCTCTATACTATTTGGACTATGATTTGCAATTGATATATCCACAGCAACCTTTAAAATAATGAAAAGAATAAAGATATGTAAACTAAGAACAAAATGAAATAATCTTTAGAAAATAAAGAAATAAAAATTAAAATTGGACTAATCAGTTAGCTTTTAAGGGTGTGAAAATCTTGCTGTGTGAAACATCGATTCCTATGAGATAACTCTGTAGCTTTGCTTCATGAACCTCGGATTTAAGATAAGTCGAGGAGATGGTAATGTCATGTGGATCTCTCATAGCGACAGCACATTTCATCATCTAATCTTCTCTGTTTCTTTCGAGACGGGAGGATTAGATAACACGCAATCTGAATTGCACTTGTTGGGTATTTTTTCTTTTCAATACTTCATACCAATAACATGGTATGAAACCTTGGCTCTAAGACATAGGCTAAGCATGGTGCACCCTTTCTTGGTTTCTCATCCTCAAAATTGGAGCAGTTCATTCTTTCCTTGATTAGATCCTTTACTAACGAGGATTGAACTTCGCATTCGAATCGAGAAACGAGAACTCTACGCTCATTTGGCGATGATCATTCAACTCATTCTCGGTTTCAAGTAGGAAGAAGATTTATCGATTAAAATTCACAAAGCTCATTAGATCCTAATATTAGGTTCGCATACCCTTGAAATTGTTCAATACTCTCGAGAGTGCCTTCTACGTGTCCACTGGAGGGCCTCTGGAAATCAGAGCATCAAACAATCCTATTCTGAGATATAGGACACACTAATATTTGGATCGAGATACAAAAATAAAACAAAACCGACAAGCAAATTCCAAGTGAAGTTGTTAGTCTACGATAAATTTATGCGGGAAAGATAAATTCTAACAGAGTAAAATTCAGCAGGCTGAGTTTCTAAAATTACTTCATTGCACTCCGCGGTAGCTCCATGATCAAAGAACTACTGTAAATCCGAAGCGGGCGTTAATTCCAAAATTTATTTGGACTTGGCTTAGTGGCGATATTGAAAAATAACGTGCATTAAACTTCAACTTCAACAACTAACATCAGGATCGAAATTCAAATGAAATAAAAATCTACTCTAATCGTAATCTAAAATAGCGGCAAAACAAGAAAAAGAAAGCGAGAGAACAAATACGAGCCTTAGGCTACCAGACTTCGTTATTGCGAAGAGCACGCTTTCGCCGATGCTTGTTGCGTATTTATAAGTTTGGAAGTTGGGGCTAACCCGATGCACCTATTTGTGGATTTCAAATAATGGCCCATTTGTTTGTTCGTAGCCATTGACTCCATTTGTATGTCGCGACCTTGACTTGATGTCGCGACCTCTCTTTCACGTCGCGACTTCACTGTTCTGCTTATGAGTTGTTTTGATGTCGCGACTTCAATCATACGTCGCGACTTCGTTTTACGACCGTCTATAGCGGAAGCTTTATCGGTGGCGACTTGCCTTTAACACCTTGGATCGATGTCGACCGTAAATGATCATCACGACCTTCTTTCCTTGTAAGTGATGTCGCGACCAACTTGAATGTCGCGGAGACTACCGCTACATGTGTGAGCTCTTTTGAGTCGGAGGCTTGATCATGCGTGGCGACTTCAGTATTTATGCTATGGCTCTTGATGTCGCGGGGAAGTTTTATTTAGTGCGTGACTTGTCTTGACATCTCGCGGATCGATGTCGCGGCCATTAAATGGCGATCGCGCGACCTCCGTTCTTCTGGTGATGCCAGCGACCCGCTAAATAGCGACCTCCATTCTTTACAGCTGATGTTGCGACCACTAAATGATATCGCGACCATGATACCTTTGGCCCGATGTCCACGGCCACTTAAGGGCGTGACATCTTTCGATTGATGTTGATATGCGATATCTCTTCAATCATCGCGACTTATGTTAATCTCTTTGAATCTTTTGTCGCTGACTTCACATTGATTATCACGAGCCTCGTGTCTCTTCTTAGCTTTCAGTCTATCGCACGACCTCGAGAAGTGGTGTCGTGACATCGTAATACTTCTTCATTGAATTCTTGATGCCGTGCGATTTGGGTTACATTGCTGACGGTATTCATTCTTCATTCTTTGTCAAGATGTGACATCAGTCGCTCTTTGAAAAATTAGTTGCGACTTCTTTACTTCTTGAAGAAATTTGTTCTTGTGGCTTTGTAAACGGATCCTTATCGCGACCTCGCCCAATTGGTATCACGACATCATTTATCTCCTTTTGGTGTCGCGACATACTTAACAATGATGTCGCGAACATGGCTTCATTTAGTACTTCTTTTAATCTCGACGAGTCATTTTGTCTCAACCTTCTTAGTCCGCGACTTCACTTGTTCACTCTTGATTTCTTCTTTAAAAAGCCAAATTTGTTGATGTTGTGACTTGAAATTCTTCTTGCAGAAGCTGCGCTTCACATCGCGACTTAAATTCCCGGTTGACTTCAATTCTATTGCAAGGCGATTTCTTATGATTTTGCTAAAAATTTGATTCTACTTTGTATTTTCACTGCAAATTATAGATTTGAGTCAATTATCAGTTTTCTGCAGACAATTCATCATTATTATCATTATAAACTCAGAAAATGGATTAAAAATCTAATGAGTTTTTGGACTCATCACCTTTTCATTCACTTATTATATCGTCAATTAATCCAATTTCATGCCTATAGCTGCATGTGTCGAGTCTGACGAGGAGTGACGATTTCTAGACTTAACAAAGATTAGAAAACAATAGGGATGTAGGTTGCCGCCTGGGGCGCAGGGGACCTTACTTTGAGGCGTGAAATTTCGCTGAGGCTGAGGCCTATGCCAAGGTGGAGCACCCACTCAAAACGTAGGAGACTAGAAAATTTGGGGGCTTCGGGTTTCACTGGGCTAGCCTCCTTCGCTGGCGACTCTCGCGTGGAGGAAGCTCCCTTCGCCTATGAGGCGGAGAGCTTCGAGTTAGCCACAAAAATGGCCTTTTAGTAGTTCTCTTAGGAGTGATTTGACAAACAAAACCAAACCAAAACACCTTTATAATGAGAGTTAGGGTTTTCCTAACCCACACATGAACAAAGAGAGGAGTTAGGATAGTTTCCTAACCAACATATGGGAGAATTCCATACAAAAGTTCCATACTTGGATTTCTTGAACTTCCCAACCAAGCTTCCTTTCTTCTTACTTGTACAAAGAGAACTCTAAAAATGGCTTCTTCTACCTCTCCAGGTCGGATGCCCTAACTCCTACAAGAAACCCAATGAGAACTCTCATTCCCAGAGACCGATTGTGGTCTTATCCTAGTACCAGCTTAATTTTTAGCCCTTTCATTTTAGTCCTTCTTCTTTATCCCATTTGCAGAAATCAAATTATCCTAAATTCTCGATAGTATATAATCTTTTTAACATGTCCTTTAGTCTTTAATTTGACAATTACCATTTTACCCTTATTCACCCTTAGCACTTAAATTTTAAAATACAAATTTAACTTATATTATACAACTAAACTGTAATAAATAACTAGGGTATAATTTGGGGTGTTACAATATTCGTGAGCCGTAAGAAGGCAATGAACCCAGGTTCTACTCCTTGTTATTGCCAAATAAAAATTTGGGAAAACTATGTTATGGGGGGCCTTATCATGAAATATTTGAAAATTTAAGCCCAAAGCTTATCAAACCTAGCCCAAATCCTATTTGAACAAAATAATTGATAAAAAAAAAACCTAAATAATTGATAAAGAGTCCATGAGGTGGCAAAAACAAACTTGTCTCTCTAAAATATCCTTCACTCTTCTTACCCACAAGCCCTAACTCAATCCAAACATCTCCCTCTCCCTCTCATCTCTCCAATCCACCTAATCATCTCCCTCTCACCCGATCATCTCTCTCTCATTTCTCACTCTCTTTCTCATTTTCATCTCTTACTCTCCCTCTCATTTGGCCCAAAGCCCTAACCCGAAAAACCCCATAAACTCATCCATCTCATTTCAAGCTTCCCCTTTCAAAGAAAGATTGGGCGTGCACGAAAGAGAAATTGCTGCTAGTATAAATCATCAAGAAACTAATTATATTTGAAGAAGAAAGTATCTATGGAAGTTACTGCATGGTTGTGACCTCAACTGGTCGAGATTGGTAAACTCAACCGGTTGACCGAGCTCTAGGTTAGTCGCCATGAAAATGTAATTCAGTCAACCGGTCGAGGTTCCACACCTCATCTGGTTGAATGACCTCTCAGTGAGTTACAATCAGAGTGCATGTCAATCGATCGATTGAGATTGGTACACTCAATCGGTCAACTGAGGAGCATTATAATTGAAATTAGCAGAGAGCTACCTCATGAGTCCAGTGTGCCAATGTATTAGGTCGACTATATGGAATTGCCTAACCGCCTGGCGTAAAAGGTGTGGCTTAGAAATGGGACTCTTTGCCACTTTTTCAGGACATTAGTGCGCCCAAGTCTTATAATGAGATTTATATCCTGGTCTGAAAAAAATAAAACTACTGCAGTAGTAGTGTTTGATGTCGATACAAAGTCGAGTCCGTTTACATATACATGCTCTGAAAAAAACTTCTACGTTTTGTTTGTGTTGACGGAACCTACATGTGAAGTGAACCTGAAGTGTACTTTAGCCTGGCAAATTAACGAGGAAGATGGGCGTCACCCTACATACCTACACGGATTAAAAACCACGTTCTAAGCTTTACGCTTAGTGGGAAACATATGACTTATATATGTGCATGCATTGATACTCTTGTACAATGGCATATAACAATATGAGTATTCATTAACGAGATGTCGAGTTTTAAATGATTTCATATAAACTTATACACCTACTTGTGCCATAAGCGGACTTATGCTTATTCGGATCTCAGTAGGAGTTACAAAACTTATACTTGTATAGAAGTACCCATAGGTACTATAGAACTTTGCCATATACTTATCTGAGTACAGTAAAATTTTTATTCGGAAACGGAAACGATGTACATTACTTTCTTCTTATTCGCTTTTCATAACCATATCATATAGATGTTGGATTACCTAGACCAGTAATAAGAAATGAGTAGGACACAACACAATAAATTGCACAGTGCAGTGCAATCTTGGTGCCGTAGCACAAGGCGGGAGTGCGAAACAACGATCAGAGTACCGAGAAGTACTATCGTGCTTGCACCGTATGAAGTGTCGTAGCGCTAGCGGGTGTTGAAACGCGGCGGGTCTTAGGAAGTGCTATGTGTGTGCGCCCCTTACCAGAAGTGTTATAGAACTAGCGGTGCCCGACTGGCGATCGATCTTGAAGTACTATCACGTGTACGCCCGTAATAGCGAAGTGTCGTAGCAGCGAGTGCGAAGCAGCGTCGATTACAAAAGTACTATACGTGCCTTCCCACGTAACAGAAGTGTCGTAGCATTAGTAGGAGTGCCGAAGCACTGATTAGGAGTATCGAAGTACTATACGTGTCTGCCCACATAACAAAAGTGTCATGTCATTCAATATTTGCTCTTAGGAATTCTTACAAGTATATGTGTTCAGGAACTTAATATCTTATCGTATATGGGCATTAGTTTGTCGCGTAGAACTTTACTTCATCAGCGGTGGTAAGGACAGTACTGTCTTTACCTTACAAACATGTATGGACCCTTTCATCGCTTATGAGGTCCTCATGAGTCAATGGACAAGTCTTGAACATGAAGAAAACAAAGCGAAGCGAAAACACAACATTTCCATCTTTGTGAGCAATTAACCGCGGCGTAACATTACTTTGCTTGGCGAAGCCCTTCATGCGGCGTAAATGCGCTACTCACTTGTGAACGAGGCAGTGACCTTCCCTCTCAACCTCGCTGTGGCATGGGGATCCTTCGCCCTTTTAAGGGTCCTCTTCATTCTTTGAAGGACCCCATGATGCCCATTTTCCCTCTTTTGGTCATTTTCAATCAACAAGAAAACAAGAAAACTCATATATTATCTAGAAGAACATCTCCCAAATATGTTCTAACCCAGCAAAACCAATCATAGAAATTAATTAGGAGTTTCAAACCCTAACTCCAAATCTTATAAGTTAGGTTAACCTTACTTTGACTTTGAATCCGCCACATCATAACTAAGAATCCACCAATCATCTTATACAAACTGAGGTTTTACCAGCAATTTCAACAACTCTAGGGTTAGGATGAATTCCTAACTAAACCCTAGAAATGGAACCATTAATATCCATACAACACTTCCATACAATTTTCATACAAAAACATCATAAATCCATACTATAATCCATACAAAACCATAGTTCCATAGAGTTCCATACTTCCGTACCTTTCCTCTTCTTCTTCTTCTTCTTCTTCTCTTCCTTTCTCTCTTCCTTTCTCTCCTTCATGGTTTGTTGATTAGTACCCAAAAAGTGCTATTTTGAGTCTTATTCAAGATAGGTTTTGAGTGCTTTTTGCGTACTAATCATGTGAATTAAGCCAATTGACATGTGCCCGAGTCACTTAGTACCGATTTCGTTTAGGGTTTTGTTTGTGGTAATTTTGCGGTTTGCATTCGGTCATGAATTTCAAGTTTGGTGTCGTATTGGTGCTGAATGTTGAGCATTCTGTTGATTTCATCAAGCGGAAGCTGAAGAAATGTCAAGTGGAATTGATGAAATGGAGGTGAGAGTGGATGCGGGAGCAATGCTGCGAGAAGGGAAGGGTAGGGATTGCGGGATTTTCTCTATGCATTGCGGAATTATGGGATTACTTGAGTTCGCAGCCATGGCGAAAATTTTGCAATCCACTGCAATTCGCTATCTGTAGTTTTTAGCTAAGTTAGCGAAATTTCGCTATCATTGCGAATTAGCTATCCATAACGAGTGCATGCATGAGAATTTAATTTCCCATCCCACTTGTATTTTTCGCTATGATAGCGAAAATTCACTTTGCATAGTGAAAATCCTCCCAATGTTTGGTTACAACGACCTGGATTTTGTATAATTCCATTTTGTCCCTATTGTAATCATGTATATTTAAAAGGTATTTTAGTATTTCACACATTTTGGTTGAAGTATATAAACACCACCTTATAAGCTTTGTAACACTAACTTCATTTCAAGCATTTTATTTCCACTTAGCGACTTTTGTTTTTAGGTTTTACGGAGTTTTCTCTCTTCTCTCTCTTCTTTCTCTCATTTCTTGGTACTTAAACACCACCTTTGAGGATGACAACTCAAGGATGCTTGGCTAAGCCCTCAAAAAACCTTGAAGAGGAGGGTTGTAAGCAGTTAATGGTGGTTTGTCTCATGTTTTTTAAATAGACAGTCTTTGCATTTCTAGTTCCCAAACTTTCAAACTAGAGTTTAATGCCACCATTTAATGTCTTTCCTTTGGTCAATACTTATGTGCTTTAGGGTTCGGTGCATTCTTAATGGTAGATACCTTTGACATTCTTTTAGATGTCATTCTGAGGCCATTGAAATGAGGTTAAATGCTATGTTTTTCAACTGTTGGAGCATTAAATGCTCGGTATTTGTTTTTGACTCAAATAGGAGTGTTTTAAGGGTTAGTTTTTAAAGCTAAACAAAGATCGGTTTGGCTCATATATGACGCTATCACGTCATTTGCCTAATGCGAAATGCGGGACACCTTTATAACCCCATTTATCAAGCTGGTGACCCGAGCCTTGAGGTCTCCCTCAGCACCTCATTTAGCTATTTCGATTAACATAGTGACACGACTCCCTTTTTTAAATGCAAATCCGAAAATCCAAATAAAAGCCTCACCATTTGAATCATGGCAATCTGAATCATTTATGGGATGAAAACCCGTCCCGTGTTAGACCTGAACCCCATTATCTTCATGTTAGCCGGCTTCTGACGTAGAGAGGGAAAAAATAGGAAACAAATTTTGTTGATTCGGATCCACACACTAACGCAGCGCGATCAAATGGCGTCGTTCTTGAGGATGGTGCCAAACCTCACGAATGATGAGTTGATAATAATACTTGTAATCCACATTACAAGTGTTGGTGACATAACTAACCGTTTAATTTCGTTTGTAAAATTACAAGTTCTTCCTTAGCGATTCTTTGCATTTTTATTTTCTGTTCGATTTTGTTTTGCTTCTGCTTGATCCTTTTTGGCAAGCCTCTTTATTTTGTTTTATCTCATTTTGTCTTACGAGTGTTTATGCGGCAGGACGGAGGATATCGAGGTGGGTGCAAAGTGGAGTGCACCCCGATTGAATAAGGTATGAAATCAATGTGCACGGTGACGAATGGATCCTGCACGAGGCAATGAGAGTGATAAAAGCTACCTATGAATCCCGGCCGGCACTGCGGTCGATGAGGACCACGCCCTCACAGGTTAGTGCTCCTTCTGCATCATACCTCCTGCGAGAAGATGCGGTGAGACACTACCTAGTGCCCACAACATTTCATGGTATGGAGAATGAAAATCCATATTCACATGCGGGATTTTGAGGAAGTATGCATAACTTTTTAAGGAAGCATTATAGCAGATATGGAATTGTTAAAGTTGAAGGCATTCCGGTTAACCCTCAAGGACAAAGAAGCCAAAAATAGCTCAATTCACGGCGAAACGATTAAGTGGGCGATCTTGGTGAATTTTGAAGAAATTCTTGATCTGACGAACCCAGCCCAGTTTGAAGAGACAGATCTACACTTACTCGGCCTATGACAACGAGAAGTTCTACCAGTGTTGGGAGCGATTCATGGAAGCCATCAATGCATGCTCACACCATGGTTTTGATACATGGATGCTAGTGAACCATTTTTATGATGGTATGTCCTGTGAAGCAGCGCTGAAACCAAGTGTGGAGGGGTGATTTTAAGGCAAAATCCGGATGAAATGATGGATTTCTTGAATTATGTGTTTAAGGCTTCCAAGGCTTGGGATGAAGCGAGATCAAGGGAAAGTGAAAGAATGAAGCGATCTACCCATGAGGAGGCATTTATGCACTTCGAATATGGAGATGAAAGCAAAGATATCAACCTTAGCTAGGAAGGTGGAAGAATTTAGAAGGAAAAGCACATGAGGTTACAAGCGGTATTTGAAAATCTGCGCAAACTGACCATGCATCAATTACCAATCCATTGGCCACGGAAGAACCTTTGTCCAATTGCTCCCTCGGTGAGAGATTTGATGTCGAGCATGCAATCTGTGGGCTTGTCTGCCCGCCTAATGCCACAGATATGGCAGCCATATAATCCCGATTAGGAGGAACCACCTAATCTCTCTTGGAAACCCGGCCCCTGCATATGTGCCTCCCAGTGTGAACAAATGGTTGGTTCCTCACCTCAACCACAGCCATCTTCATCCCCTGTTGAACAAGCTATTTTAAATTTGAGCAAGGTGGTAGGCAATTTGTGGAAAATGAAAGGGAATCGATGTACAATTGGCTCGAAAGAATAGATCTTTAATGAAAGCACCACGAAACGAGAGAATAGATGGGCTTGAAAGTAACCTTAATCGAGAAGATTGATAACCTACGAGTACTCTATCCCAAGAGTTAACAATTTCTTTGAGGTACAAGAGAAGGAAGATTCCCTTCCCAAACTTTGCCCAATCCAAGGAGTTCATGAAATAAGGTTCTTCCGGCAACTCGAGGATGGATGGGTAAGAAGCTATCATCACTTTGAGGTGGAAAGAAATTGAGCAACCGGTGCGAGATTTGCTCAAGAGTTGAGAAAGAAGGGTACGATCCGAGGAGGGTAATATTTAGTGAAGGCTCGGTGAAAAACATGCCTCCATTTCCCCGAGCACTAAGAAGGAAGAAAAATCCCAAACCAGTTTGAAATTTGGGAGTGCCCAAGAGCGAAGTAAAGGTAAATATTCGGCTGCTTGACATGATTAACCGAGGTCCCGACTGTAAAGTTCTTAAAGGACTGTGCACGGTCAAAGAAAGGGTTAGGCATTGAAAGAAAGCATTCCCTAACCAGGCAAGTCGGTGCCATCATTGAGCAAGACCCCGGTGAAATCTGAGGATCGGGATCCCATGATATGTCGAGTTAACATTGGAGGGACTTGCGTAGACAAAGCCTTTGTTGGACTTGAGGCGGTGTAAACCCTCTTTGCCATATTAGGTGTATAAGCGGAGTTAGGTTTGGGAGGCTAAGCCTACCAACATCCTGCAATGTTGGGCGTCGATCGGTGAAAATTCCTAAGGGAATAGTTAAGGATGTGTTAGTAAGGTGGACAAATTCTACCCGATGGACTTTGTAGTGCTTGATACCGAACCAATAGCAAGTGGGCCCAATCATGTGCCATTTAATCTGGGAAGACCATTTTTGGCCACTTCCGGAATGGAGTCATGCGGCTCACATTTGGCAACATGACATTGGGCAGCTGATATTTTCAACGATATGAAACCTGTTGAGTGGAAGATGACAAGCAAGAGGCTGATGAAGTTGCTCAATTGAGTGAGAGTGAGAGCAAGAAGCCCCAAATTGCAAGCATAATTGGTAAACCAAGGTGAAGCAATTGATTGGGGATTGGCTGCATCAGTCACCCCTGCAGAGCCCGATGAGTCGATGACGTCACCCGTTGAGAATTTCAGCAGAAGGAACTAAGCATGAAGGTGCGACACGAGACCCTTCACGAAGTCGGGAGCTCCTCCTCTTAACCCCGTAGATGAATCGGTGAAATTGGGTTGGTTTGGTCTTCCTGAGAGGCCCGGCTAGCGGCTGAAATATTTTGGTTCCTAGTTATTTTGATCGATTTTCATTTAAGCTATTTTAGTAACTTTCCTTTTCTAATTTTAGCTAAATATAAATGTTATTTTTATTTTATTTTTATATTTATATATATATATATATATATATATATATCTTATAGCTCATTTTACTTTTATAATGTGTATTTTAATTTAACTAATTAAAATTTTGTTTACTTTGCGAGGTGAAATCGAGGCAAGAATTTCGCTATCCTTGTGAGAATTGGGCCTCACCGAACCTTGGACTCCCGAGACCCTTGAGTTGCAAAAGCGGAATTTATAAAGGGGTCAGCTCATTTTCATTCACGCCTTCACAACCAGAGCCCACGCCTGGCCCTCCCGGGTGCCTGGCATTCCGCGCTGAGCCTCTCTGCTTGGTGACATTTCCTTCCTTGCCGATTGCCTGGCCGTGGATTCAGAGCTTGTGACCGGGTGCCTTGCTCTGCCACGCGTCCAAGTGGCCGAGCCACTGACCTGCGGTCTGCGCCCCCCACGGCCCGACCCGTAGTCGCCGCCATCGGGCCTGTTTGCCCTGCCGATGCGCTGAGACCACGGGCATGGTCGTGCAGAGTGGTGGTTCGCTATAGGCGGGGTTGGGTTGGCGCCTCTCGAGAGATGGGGTCAGGGCGCCGAAGGCTGCAGTGCCATTCTCGGACCTACTGCGGTTACGACTTGCATTAGCCGGCGGCCATACGAGGCCTCGGGGGATTCCGGCGATATCGGACTAGGATGGGACCTCGGGCCTTCTCGGTGCCTCGGAGGCGGCCGGGGAGGGTTTGTCCTCAAGCGGGCCGGGACATCGGGCCCGGGGAGTCTTCAGGATCTCGGCCCCGGCCGTCCTCCCCGGTGATGAGGCTCGTCACCCGGTATCAGGCCTCGAGGATCGGGCGTATGTTCACCGTGACCAGGTCAGGGTAATGTAGATCACGCCCCGGGGGACTTCCATGGGGAGCCATGTGATGTACCCGGCATTGACCCGCGACCACGCGGTTCGAGAGATTGATGGCGATCCTGTAGTATTCCTTGCTTCCATTCATGACACAGCGACAGTTCTATTATCCCCGGGTTGTGCTCGAGTTTTACCATATTATGACATCCCGGGGAGTACCGAGTCCGTTGGAACTCCGGTTCAGCGTTGAGGGCCGCCCGGGAGTACTTCGAGTTGCGGACATTACAGGTTGCCGGCGCCCAGTGAGAGGTGGCAAGTCTGGAAGGATATAGGGTGGCCCCGACCATCATAGAGAAGATGGTCCATTGTCTCGCTCGAGATACTAATGGGACCGTACTCTTCGCGGCGGCTTCCTCCTGAGATGCTCCTTGTGGACCCTTTGTTGACAAAATCAAAACACATGTACAAATTTATGACACTATCACCAAGGACTATTAATTAATCTCGGCAACCTTGCCATAAACTTGTGGAAATTATATAATATGTAGAACGAAATTTCTTAAAATAAGTCATTTTCAAGCTTTGTTTTGATTTGCTATTACGCAAGTGCCACTTAGTCAACAAGTAGTAAAAATGGATTTAAGTCGGATATCGATCCCACAGAGATCTCAAGAATTTTTAAAATCAACTACCACGACTACTTTCGAAAGCTCCATCTTATTTGGACGATCTAAAATGATAGTGAGTCCGGCGCGTCGGATCTTTGGAAAATTGAAAGAACAAAAGGAAATAACGGAAATAACCAACATTTTGGAGATAAAGAATAAAGAATAATGATTCTAATAACGAAATGAATGCGAATAGTTATCCTCAAAGACACATCAATAAAAAAAAAACGATTATAGTGAACTATCATTTCCTGTAGTTAAATCGATAGAATTTCTTGATTAACTCAAGTTTCAAAAAATCACATCGAGGCGATTGTAGTGCATTTGGATCTCTCCGCCTCCACATTTCATTATCTAATTGATGACACGATTCTCTCGAATACGGGAATTAGATAACTATATATTTAAAGGACTTCCCTTAATGCGGGTATTTTTAACTTTTCTGATACTTCATGTTTATGGGCGTAAACCTTAACTCCCGAGTTATCGGTCAGCGAGATATACAACTTCGATTGCTCCTCCCTCGAAATTAGGATAGATCAACCTTTCCTTGATTAGATCTCGGCTAACACGAGTTGGACTCACTATCGAATTGAGGTGAACTCTTTGCTTGTTTAAGTGGATAACTCATTGACTCATTCTTGACTTAGTGAGAAGAGGATTTATCAAGTGAACTTACCATGTGAAGGATCCCTAATGGGTTAGTATACCTTGAAAGAACTAGGCGTTACCCCGAGTTGTCTTCCTGTGTCACATGAGAGGACTTCCTTGAAATCGAGTAATGGCGATTCTTATGGGTATAAGCGTGACCAGATCCAAATCAATAAAACGAAATGCGAAGTAAATTAAGTGGCGAAATTAACAAGCACTACGACGACTACGGGAAAGATAAATTCGCGATAACGTTCAATTAATGGAAGGCTAGTTCCTCCAATTACTAAATTACGTCGGCATTCCTCGATCATAAGAAAAGCTATGATTAGGCGAAACAATCGAATTCGGAAATTTGCTTGAACTTCAAACGTTCGGGTGAAAGTAATTTGAAAAGAAAATCTGCATTATTATTTCAGCGATAACATCAGTTCGGAAAATACGACGAATGAAAATCTGAAACATAATGCAGCTCACAAGCGATGGAAACTTGACAAAATAAAATAAAATAAAGAAAAAAAAAGAAAAATGAGCTTTGACCAATCCGGACCTCTAAATGCGTGGCGTAAGCTTCTTTCTTGTTTGGATAATTTGTGTATTTATAGAGGTTCCTAAATTGGGCCTAATCGATGTAACTTTCTTTGTGGTATGAAATTATCCGGGCGAGTTCTTGCATTCACGTCGCGACTTGGTTTCCTTGTCGTGACATCATCGGTCGCGACCTCGATCCCAAATCAGCGACCGGCGTACACTATATAGCGCAGTTTAGTCATTCTTGATGTGCGACATCATCATCTTATCCTTGACATCTTCTCATGTCTTAGCGAGGTTTCGAATTGTTCTCTCCTGATGTCGCGTGATATCTTATCGTGACTACCGGCTTAAGGCCTTTGCGTCTTCAGCGAGTATGTCGCGGATCATACATGACCCGATCTCATGTAGCGACATCATCTTATGGAAGCGTAGGCTTGGTGATACCGTTCGATATGGCGACGCCCGATCTCATATGGCGACATCAACTATAACCGATCTTCACTTGATGGTTTTGATATCGACTTGGCCTCCGATGCGTGACGGCGATTCATTTCCCTTCTACTTTCATCTGCGGTTCTTGATGCTTCGTGACCTCGTTCTCTTTATCGTGACGCCAACTAAATCCCTTTGAGATTTCACTCGTTGTTTTTCGATTATCGCGACTTGGTCTTACAGCCGCGACATCGAAACTAAAGTCATTGCGGTTTTCAACTTGTCTTGGTATCGACTTGGAAGGCTATTGCCGTGACCTTATTTCATAAACTTACCTTTCAGCGGCGAGTGCAGTCAGCGACATCAATTTAGTTCTCGGGGCTTTCATTGGTTGCTCTTGATGTCGCGACATGATTGATGTCGCGACCTTGCTTTATGACTGCGGCTTTGATCTGTCGTTCACGATGTCCGACGCCGATATCTTGTCGCGACATCACATCATGCCTTCTGAAGTCTCCACGGTACATTCTTGATGTCCGCGACTTGATCCGTCGCGACATCGACTCATTCTTCGGTCTTTCTCGTATGCGGTTTCATGTGCGACTTCTATAGCTTGTTATCCTGTCGCGACCTCCATTAAGACAATGTAACTAAGCGCATCAATGACTTAGTCATTTCTTTTCCTTTACACTTTCTGTAGTGGCTGCACCTTTATCCACTTATTTCTGCATTTTTTTTGCTGCTTTTTCTTCTTTCTTGCTTCCTCCCTGCTAATGACAAATTGGTGAGTTTCTTCATAATTCTGTATATTAAATATTTCATTTTAACTGAAAAATAAACAGAAAAATGGACTAAAAAGAGATGACTTTTAAGCTCATCAACCACCTGCTCCGGACTAGCTTATTCCCAGCTGCTGACATTATGTTCGGTGCGGGGAGGTATACGAGCTGTACGGGATCTCGAGGAGGGATTCTGGTTGATCCTGGGCAGGTCATGACCTCCTGTTTGCACTTTGAGGAGGTCCTTTGCAAAGGGCTGGCTCGAGTGAGAGCTTACCATTATTGATCACAGGAGTTCTTTGGGCCGAGGTCTGGAGCATCTGGGGTTCCTTGAGGAGCCACGCATCGAGCGGAGGATCAGCTTGCACTCTCGTGATCTCGTTCTCCACAGCGATCTCTTTGAGCATGTCGATCTCCATTATTCTCCCAGCCAGGATCGAGAAGGCAGCAGATGATGTACCGTAGACCCACCCCAAAGGGGAGATCCTGCTCGAGGGGAGGTAGAGGTGGGAGAGAGCCCGCCCAAATTCATCTCCCTCCACCTCCACCTCCCACGCCCTCACCCCGCCGACTACTCATTCTTCCATAGCACAGCTCAGAGCATATTCATATCGCTCAGGAGCTTGTCATATGGATGTTGTTTGCGCGCTGTTACCACATCAAAGGCCATTGGACCGGGCCTGGATGGCTCAGCCGAGGCCAATGAAGCACATAGTCACGCCCATGCTTCTGATCATGAGTCACCCCTGGCCTCCGAGCCTGGCACGCACTACTCGAGACCAAATTCAGCAAAGAAATTTCTCCTCGGACACGCTAAGAATTACGCAGCAAATTCTTCGTGATCCACCGCACATCCACCACCACGTAGTGAGGTGGTCGTGACTCCCTTCTTGCCTCTCCGACCCCTACCAAAGGAGACTTGTTTATACTCTGTCAGGGGAAAAGTTAAAGTCAGGAGTGTCTTCTATCATATTTATAGTTTTTAGCTTTATCAACTCATCATTTTGTATAGGATTGTATAGATTCATGTATTAGCCAATAGTAGGTGTAAAGTGATACTTCTTTTGTGTGTGTTTAGCTTATTTTAAGCATGCATAACCACTTTGGTTATATCAAAAGCTTTATAGCAGTATTTACATTTTTCTATACTTCTGCAAATCAATTTTTTTAGTGTCATTCTTTGCTTCTACTTGCCTTATGTTGAGAATTGAACATTGTATACAATGGCCATGTTAGAACAATTCCATGCATGATTTAGTTTTTGGTCGACAGTCCCAAATAAGATTCAACCTTGTATATCCACCTTTAACTAATTCACATACTGCACGTCAGTTTTTATCAATAGGTTGAGAAGCTATATACCTCCTCTCACCTTGCAAAACCGAGCCTTGGATCTATTGACAACCCATAATAGGTTTGTGTTACCCACAAAAGAAGGCCAATGTAGTCTTCCAAATGAAAAAGAAAAGAAAAAGCAAAAAGAAAAAGAAAAGAAGAAAGAAAAATTAAAGTCGTGACGCTTTGCCTTGAAAACCGAACACGGTCCGAGGGGTATATGGCGAAAGCCCTTAAAGCCCGATGCCCTAAACCTTAATTGGTTGGGAGTCATCGACTTAGTGTTCGCTACACAGGATGGGTGGAGTTTAGCTAGTTGTAGGTGCTTAATTCTCGGGTCATTCTAAGTCCGGTGAAGCCTATAGAGTTTGTGGTCAGTTGATCCTTTTGGCTTGATGCCCTAAACCTTAATTGGTTAGGAGTCATCGGTGGACCCCCGTTACACGGACTTTGGTGAAGTCGAGTTTTTAGCATTGCATCCTGCAATACGATCAAAGAAGAAATAAGAGTGTTGCTGGTCCTATTTATGTTGGTCAATGCGCTTATGCCCCGGCAAAGAATTTTGGTAGGGGGGAGGGAATAGCTTTGCAACTTATTGGCTCAAACTGGTCACCTTAAGAACACTTAGATTTTGGTGGAAATTTAGGTTGACTTCCTTGGAACCGATGTTGCCCTAAAACTTGTTCTTATATGGCACTTGTTCTCTCATGATGGTTTTTGTACAGAGTCTAAATTGTTCATACTGAAGGCAAAACCCTACGTATACACACACTTTTTTGAACAATATACACTTTTTGTAAAGCACAAAGATGCATACCTTAATTGTTTTTTAGCATTGCTAAGGGACTAGCAACGTGCTCATTGGGGGTGGACAGCACCCAAAAAATGCTATTTGAGTCCTATTCAAGATAGGTTTTCAGTGCTTTTACGCAGTCACCATGTGAATTAAGCCAATTGACACGCAGTCCAATTTAGTACCACCGATTGCCGAAGTTTGTTTGTGGTAATTTTGCGTTTTATGAGCGCCCGGGCCATAACCCAAGCGGTGTCGTATTTGGTGCTTTTAATGTTGAGATTCTCGTGATTTCATCAAGTCGAAATGAAGAAATGTCAAGTGGAATTGATGAAATGGAGGCCAAGTGATGCGTGATCAATGCTGCAGGAACGCAGGATCAGAGGATTGCTATGCATTGCGTGTTCGCATACCATGAAATTAACCATAGCCAAAATTTTGGTAATCCTCGCTGGTACTCTCGCTTATGCACGCTTTTCGTTGTTATCGAAATTTCGCTTATCATTGCGAAAAATTCGCTATCATAGCGAAGTTACCCGTGCATAGCGAAAATTTGAATTTTCGCTATGGCTGTATTTTTCGCTATGATAGCGAAATTCACTGCATAGCGAAAATCCTCCCCGTGTTTTGTCCAAACAACCTCCTGCTTTATACCCCATTTTGTCCCTATTGTAATCATGTATTTGTGTATTTTTGGTATTTCACATTTTGGTTGGCTATATAAGCCACCTTATAGCTTTTGTAACCCTAACTTCATTCAAGCATTTTATTTCACGCAGCTTTTGTTTTTAGGTTTATAGTCTTCTCCTCTCTTCTCCTCTCTCTTTCCTCCTCTTTCCTCTCCTTCCTTATTTCCTCAGTGCCAAAACACCTACTCTTTGAGGATTTATTCAACTCAAGGGATGCTTGGCAAGCCTCAAAGCCTTGAAGATGAGGGCTAGCTGTTAATGGTGGTTCTACAGTTGGTCCTCATGTTTTAAATGGAAACAGTAACGCATTTTATGGTTCCAAACTTTCCAAACTAGGGTTTAATGCTATTTAATGTCTTTCCTTTTGTCAATAATTGTCATGCTTTAGGGTTCAGTGCATTTTTAATGGTAGATGCACTGACATTCTTTAGATGTCATTTACGAGCCATTGAAATGAGGTTATATGCTATATTAAACTGCTGGGAGCATTAAATGCTCAAGATCTTGCTTTCGACCTCGTAAATAGAGTGTTTAAGGGTTAGTTTTTAAAGCTAAACAAAGATCCGGTTTTGGCTATGACTATACGTCATTTGCCCTAATGCGAGGAAATACCCGAGGACACCTTTATAACCCCATTTTATCAAGTTAGTGACCCAAGCCTTCAAGGTCTCCCTCACACACCTCATTTTAAGCTATTTCAGTTAACATAGTGACACCAACTCCCACACTTTTAAATGCAAATCCGAAAATCCAAATAAAAGCCTCACCATTTTGAATCATGATACGACCATTTGTGGATGAAACCCATCCCCGTTCGACCTAGGACCGCTTATGCCGCAAAAGAGTTTGACTACTAGCAAGAGGAGCAAAATAGAAAACAAATTTTGTTGATTCCTGATCACTCTATCAAGTGGTATCTAATCATTTCAAGGCCCAAAATGCCCAAATGAGAGACCAAATTGGTCTTTTTTGGTCTCATTTCATAAGGCCTTGTTTGGCCACAAAATGCATTCTTTTGACTTAAGTTTTCCTTTTATTGCACTATGGTCCTTCATCTCTCCTCTAATTGCAAATCAAGTTATTCATTATTCCGCTTTGGCATATAATCTTATTATCTTATGACTTTTATATCCTATTTTGACAAATTCCACTTTTACCCTTGTATCTTGTACAAATTCTGGGTTTTCGAAATTTTCGTGTTTTGAATTAAATTAAGAAAAATTCAAATTATACCTACAAAATACCCTAAACATGCTAAAAATGACTAGGGTATATTTCGGGGTGTTACAAACTAAGTTGTACTATGAGTGAAATTCATCAAAAGGTCATTCAACCAATTGAGGTGTGGAACCTTGATCAGTTGACTAAGTTACATTTTAATGGCAACTAACAAAGAGCTCAGTCAATTGTTGAGTCTATCAATCACGACCGATTAACTAAGATACATTGTGAGTGAATGTCACCAAGAGTTTATTCAACGATCTTATGTTCAATCATAGTGTACCTCAGTCACAGTGTACCCAAGATACATTTTGGTTGTACCTAAGGTTAACTTGTGTAGTACCCAGAGTTCATGAAGATTGTACCCAAGGTTTACTCATATGGTACTTAGAGTTTATTAATTACAAAAACAAACAAGTGTTATTAGTAGTACCCAAGGTATATCTGGTTTGTACCCACATTACATTTAGATTGTACCTAAGGTTTAAATGAGTTGTACCTGAGGTTTAAATGAGTTGTACCCTAGATACATTTTAGTTGTACCTAAGGTTAACTTATGTAGTACCAGAGTTCATGAAGGTTGTACTTAGAGTTCCTAAAAATTGTACCTCCGCTAATCTAGCCACAAGAAGTTAGAAAACTTATTCTACATTGAGTTAATTCATGACTCTTATGGAGGATTGTTTCCATGTTAGGTAATTGGGGTTTGGTTGGGTAATACCTTATTATCACCAAGCCCACTTCAGGAATGAGTAGTAGGTAGTAGATTTCCATCTTGAAGATCATTTTCTCAAGTTACAAGGTTGGGTGATGCACCCATCTTTGATCCCAATCCACTTATATTACTCACAGATCTACTACACCCACAATGTACTACCAAAAAGTTCTATGTGCAAACCCCATTTTTTGAAGCTTTGTATTCACAGGCTTGTGAGCACCAGTGGGAACATTCACGTGATAACCAACTAGAAATTAAGATGAGAGGGAGAGGGATGGGTTTTTGAGCAGAAGAGGGAGAGACCATTGTGAGCAGAAGAAGGAGATGAGGGGGAGGGGGGAAATTTGAGATGTCAAAATGGTGAGGGAGGGTGTCGGGTTGAAGAAGAAGAGGGAAAGGGATGGGTTTTAGGTTAGATCGGGTTAAGGCTAGGGTTTTTTTTATAAGGGTGGGTATTTGGATCAAGTCAAGTGGAGGGTATTTTAGGAGACAAGTTTTTTTTGCCACCTCTGTCACACCCCCAACCACCGCCTAGGCTGATAAAGGGGGCCCGAAACCATACCGGGACTCTTTACTTACTTTTTCAAACATTGGTGGGCCCAAGTCTTATAACTGAATCAAAATATCGTATACAAAGATACAAAATAAAACTACCACCGTAGTGCTACAAAGTGTCACATACAAATTCTAAGTCCCATTTACATATACATATACAAAAACTGTACATTCACATTTATATAATCAGAGCACAAAACCTACTATGATGGACTCCTACTAGTTTGTTAGCCCAACAGTATGCGGAAGATCGCGGACGTCCTCCTCTATACCTACACGGATTAAAACCTATGCTAAGCTTAACGCTTAGTGGGAAACATATGACTTATAGGTATACACATGCACTAATACTTATTTACAATAAGCATATAACAGTAACAGATATACAGTAGTAGATATAAGAATTTTTCATGAATTCATATAACAAACTTATACACATACTTGTACTTATAGCAGACTAATGCTTGTTCAAATCTCCCTTAGGTGTTATAGAGCTTATACTTGTACGAAGGTACCCGTAGGTACTACAGAGCTTATACTTGTACAGAGGTACCCGTAAGTACTACAAAGCTTATACTTGTACAGAGGTACCTATAGGTACATTCAGAGCATAACGATGTACATTACTTTACTCTTATTCGTTATTCAGACTCTTATCATATAACTGTTTGACTACCTAGACCAATAATAAGAAATGAGTAGACACAAAGACAATAAGCACCGAAGTACCAGAGATAAGATCGAGGTGCCAGAGCAATGTTGTGAGTGCATGTAGAGTGTCGCGCATCTAATCGTAGAGTACTAAAGTACTAAATGTGTCCAAGCACGGTCAAAGAGTGTTGTCACACTAATCAGAGAGTACCGAAGTACTATACATGTCTGCCCATGTAACAGAGGTGTCGTGTCATTCAATATCCTATTTTAGGCAAATTCTACAATTATATGTGTGTGTTCGTGGAACTTACTATCTCATTAGTGCCTGCAAATGAGGTCGTTTTGAGCCTGCTCTATTGCAGGTTTTGAGCACTTGTGTACTAATCAACTTTTAAATAACCTAATTGATACACTAAGGTCTCGAATTATACCTACTAATCATATTTTGTGGATATTTTTGTAGTTTTACAAGTTTCAATTATAACATTATCTTCAAGCCAATCTAAATGCGAAGAACCTCGAAATGGAACTCGGTTTGATGAACAAAGCGTAAGGCAATTGGAGCTAAATACGAGAGGGAGAGGAGCATTGCGTAGGATTTTGGCGCTTTTGTGAATTTTTCGCAATCGGCAGATTTTTCACCAAATTCTCGCAGAAATGCACCGCCTCATTTTGGCCGCGGTGTGGTCGACCACTCTGACCGCTTTTATGGTTTTCTACCAAAATTACCCTCAATGTATTTTTCTTATCTCATACCTTTTGTTATTTTGACTCAGCACATATAAGCTCTACCAAGCTCCTATAAAAGGAATCTCAATCCATCGTAATAAATTGTGGCGCTTAAAGCTTTAAATTCTCTTCCCGCTGGTGTGGATTTTCTCTCATTTTCTCTCCTTTCAGACTTTCTCACCAGCCAAACACCCCTTTGATATGACAACCTCAAGGGATGCTCGATTAAACCCTCTCATCCTTGAAGAAGAGGGTCACTGGGTGGAAGTCTTGAGGTAAAGCACTCATCCCCTCCCCTGCTAAGTTAATGAAGGCATTTATTATCATTTATGTTTCTACATCTCAATGCTAGGTTTAAACCTCGGACGCACCCGAGCGCGCACTTCTGGCAAGCTTTAAAGGTTCAATGGATACTTATTGCTGTGATCCATCGACAGGCTTAAGAAGGCTATTTATTTCACCTTACAAAGTTAAATCCAAGGTCGCTTTAACCGTTTCAAACATTAATGGTTAATAAATTCTATATACTAGAAGGTTAAACACTTTTGGGGGTTCAGCCTTATGGTAAACATAGATCCTACTCGGGGAAATGACTATAGGTCATCCTCCCTAACGAGAAAAGGAACCACTTGCCTAGAACCCAAGCCCAAAGGCCCGAAACTTCCGTGATTTCTTTTACACTTTATTTCTACGCTACGCTTTTCAAGCCATCAATCCCACCGCTACAAGAAACCCTAAATCTAAAGGAAACACTATTTTCGGGGCCAATCCTGACTCACTTTGCATGAAGAAAACCCATCCCCGAAGTTCGACCCTAGACTACTATATCGCAGCATTTCAAAAGTACATAATAGGAACCCTAGGATATAAATTTTGTTGATTCCGGTACACCTACCGTGGCATGAATCAAATGGCGCTGCTAAGCCGACGTGCCAAAGTGTGGAAACGAGAAGTTGCTGAACTCAGGATCCACATCACAAGTGTTGGTGAATTCTCATTCCTTTTTTATTTTACCATTATTCCCTATTTACAGTTCACTGCAAGGGAAATTGAATGTTTATACTGTGCATACCTAGTTTTTCTTTGTTTTAAGTTTAACCAACTATAACCCTTTTTGGTAGCCTTTTGTTTTTTTTTGTTGTTGCTTGTGGTTGTGGGTTCCAGGACTTATAACACTGATAGGAACATCAAGTAGCAAAAGCTAGAGAGAACTAGTGTACCATAAGAATGTGGGTGTGAAGTCGCTTTTATATAGTAATGTATGGAGTCACCTAAGGAGCAACAGTCGCTATAGGGATGCCAAGAAACCCTAATGTTTACATGTCAACGGGTGACTATATACACCCACCAAGGGTGAGCGCACCCTCATGCATCAGACCTCCCGCAGAAGATGTAATCGCCAAAGTTTATTTGCGCCTGCTCCCAACCTACAGTATGGAAAATGAGTAAACTACACACACACATCCGAGTATGAGGAAGTTTTGCACAACTTTCAAGGAGGGTGCAATCGATGGATTCGCTTGCCGAAGGCCTTCCTCAAAGACAAAGCCAAATTCGCTTAATTCTCTAAGGCCAAGAACCATCCCGACGTTAATCGCAGTGTAGTTTGGAAAAAGTTTTTCAAAGGCAATACGTGACCAATAGTTTCTGAAGAGGCAAATTTATACATTTAAGCAGCCTCCTCCATGATAATGAGAAGTTCTACCAATGCTGGGAGAGATATATGGAAACCATCGCGCATGCCCACACCACGGCTTTGATACAATGGAGCCGGGTCAACCACTTCTATGATGGAATGTCTTCTGCCATGAAGCAATTATTGGAGACCATGTGTGGAGGGGACTTCCTAAGCAAGAATCCAAACAAAGCCATGGACTTCCTCAACTATGTAGCTGAAACCTCCAAAGCTTAGGATGAGCCAAATTCTAGGGAGACAAACAGAATGAGGCCACCACCAAATCAAAGGGGAGGCATATACTCGCTCTCAGAGGATATGGAGACGAAAGAAAAGTTGTCCACCTTGACTAGGAGGTTGGAAGAGCTTGAAATGAGGAATCAGCATGAGGTACGAGCAGTGACTGAGGCATCTATGCCTAACCAACCATGCTTCAACCACAATTCACTCGAGCACCAAGGAGAGCTATATCATTCAAGTGCTCCTTCAGTAAGGGATTTTGTGGCTGAACAAGACAATGTAGTGGGCCAATACAAGCCACCAACCACAACCCCATACAGCAATACCTACAATCCCAACTTGAGGAACCACCCAAACCTCTCCTGGAAACCAAAACCACCACACTTATAGGCCTCTGGCCGCACAACAAAGAAGAGAAGGGTCTCACCAATTCACGTACCACCACCATCTTCATCTCCAGTTGAATAAGCTATTTTGAACTTGAGTAAGGTGGTGGGTAACTTTGTGGAAGAACAAAAGGTAGTGAATGCCCAAGCCAATCAAAGAATTGACACGGTGGAAAGCACACTCAATAAGAAAATGAGCAACCTACACTCAGAAATTTCTCAAAAGCATGACAGCTTGCAAGATGAAATTTCCCAAAAATATGACAACCCGCAGATTCAACTTCAAGGCTATCCAACCAAATAGCAGTGTAGGAAAAGGGGAAATTCCCTCCGTACACAGCCAAACTTCAGTGGACTGCATGAAGTGAGCTCTTCCAGTGAGCCAAATTCTAGGATGGATGAAGTTAAGGCAATCATCACATTGAGAAGTGGCAAAGATCTCAAACAGTAAGCACCTAAAGATGTAAAACAAGGCCAGGAAGCTGAAGAAACTGAACCAGAGGAGGTGGTGATCAAGAAGACTGCAGAAAAAATTAGCACACCCTCACCTTTTCCTCAAGCACTAAAAGCTAAAAAGAAGGCCATTAATCAGGCTGAAATGTTAGAAGTGTTAGCGCGTGCGTCACATCCCCATGCTTGACATGATCAATTGGCCCCACCTATGCAAATTTTAGCGACTTGTGTACAGTGAAAAGAGGGTTGAATGTTGACAAGAAAGCCTTCCTGACTGAACAAGTCAGTGCTATCATCCAATGCAAGACTCCAGTGAAATATAAAGATCCGGGTTGTCTAACCATCTCGGTTAATATTGGAGGCACTTGTGTGGAAAAGGCACTACTAGACCTTGGTGCAAGTGTGAATCTCCTCCCTATTCGATGTACAAGAAGCTCGGGTTGGGAGACTAAAGCCCACCTCCATCACACTGTCTCTTGCAGATAGATCAATTAAGATACCAAAGGGGACAGTGGAAGATGTTCTAATACAAGTGGATAAATTCTACTATCCAATAGATTTTGTTGTGCTAGACACAGAACTAGCAGCAGCAGGGGCCAATTATGTACCTATCATCTTGGGAAGACCATTCTTGGCCACTTCCAATGTGATTATCAACTTTCGAAATGGTGTTATGCAACTCACCTTCTAAAACATGACCCTAGAACTCAACATCTTCCACTTGAGTAAAGGCCACATGTCACGAAGACACTCTAGAAGAAGTTTGCATCATTGACACAATCCTGGAGGAACAGGCTGACCAATAGGGGATGCAAGATGTGCTGACTAAAGAATTGGCTGAGTATTCAGAAGGGCAGCATGAAGCACAGGACATGAAACTTGTCCAGGGGCACTGGAGGAAGAAATAAGAAATTTTACCTTTGATGATTGAGGAAGGAACAAGTGAGCCTGATTCGTGCCACAGTAGGGTGATCCGGAATCAACAAAATTTATATCCTATATTCCTCCTACTGCCGTAGTCAAGCTAACGCAAAGATGTGCTGGTCTAGGGTCGAACACGTGGATGGGTTTTCTTCGTGACAAATGATTTGAGTGAAGTAAAAAAATGGTGAATTAAATTTGATTTTAAGGTGGTGATAAAAACAAGTGGGTTTGGGTGGTTCGACACCTAAAATAAATGAAATAAAATAAAAATAGAAACCTGAAGCATTGGGCCACCGAGTTTAAGATCCTAGGCTAACTAAGAGGTCTCGGTTAATTTCCTCGTCAGGAGGATGACATATAGTCATCTCCCGAACCGGATCTTCATTCGAAGATTAAAACCTAAACCCTAATAATTTTCCTTTTGATAGAAAGCATTTATTTAACATTTACGGTTCCCACAAAGGAAAATCTATCTTGACTCATCCTACAATGATTCGTAAAGCGTAACTAATGAGTCTCAATGGATCTAAAATAAGAATCCACCGAACCCTCAAAAGATTACCAAGTATTTATCAAAGGAGGATGCACTTACAAAGTGGAAAACATAACCCTTAACCTACTTCCAAAGGGCTCGTGAAAGAGCAACTATCGGATACTTGTATCTAGTGCTGGGCGAATACACTGAACTAAAAGCTTGCCAAGTATTGGCCAAAGAAAGTACATCAAAAAGCTTTACACCTAGAGTTAGAAATTTGGGAACCAAAATAAAAACTCGTCAAGTGAAAAACAGGGGAACCACCAAAGAAATTTCAGATCCTTCCCCAAAGAGGGCCTTACTTCAAGGAGGAAAGTGGTGAAGGCTCATCCTCCGTCATTATCCTTGGAGGGTGTTTGGCAACCAAGAAAGTGAGAGAAAGAGAGAGAGAAGAGAGAAAATCGAAAGAAATGAAAAGTCGCGCGTATGTACCGAAAGATTAAAGCTGGGTGGTTACAAAATCTATAAGTTGGCTTTTTATAGCCAAACCCAATGTGAAATGACAAAGATTCAAAATGGCAAACAGCAAATAGGCATCATACAACCAGGTCGTCAACTGCACATCTGCACCACAAACATTTCATGAGACTTCATGAAGAATGGCACTCTCATTAAATAACACCGCAACAAGCTAAGACAGAGATTGTACCGTGAGCCTCACAGGCATGCCAGCTCGCCAATAGTACAAATGCCAGTTCCAGAGAATCATAATTTCAGAATCCTAGTTTGGGTCTGAAATTTTCGCTATTACAGCGAAATGCAATCGTGCTCTATGGATCATGCGGTTACCGTTCCAGCCTACATCCCCGCAGATCCCTATTTTGCCCCTGCTTCACTTTTCTTCCCATTTTCTTCTTCTTTCCTCTTAGTCTCTGATCTATGATGTTGAGTTTGACTTGAATTTTTCGTGCTTGGATCGACTCAACAATGTTGGCATGATTAGCTCGCAAAAACTGCAAAATTTGCCACAAAATGCGATCAGTAGAATAGTAGAGACCTTAATGTGTAAATCGGGTTAATTAGAATTATTAGTATACAAAAAGCACTCAAAACCTATAATAAATAGGGTTCAAAATAGCACTTTTTGGGTACTAATCACACCCCCCAACCTACACATTGCTAGTCCCTTAGCAATGAAAGAAAGAAAGAAAGAGCATACAAAACGATAACAAAATTATGTTACAAAAAGGTTGCAGTTCAAAAAGGTTGTGAAGGAGTAGTGCCTAACCCTAAGTAAGAATCATCAAAACCAAGCCCAATAACCATCTCGAGAGAATGAATGTCATAAAAAATTGAGTATTAAAAGAGCCTCTTTCTTGGTGAATCAATCAGAAACTTCCACCAAAATCTAAGTGTTTTGTTTGATCAGATCTCAACACAAACCGTCAAACTCGCACTCTCCCCCAACCTGGGCCTGTCACTACCACGACCTAGCATGCTAACCAATCCCAAATAGATCGGGGACCCACCCTCTATTCCACAATTTTTTTATGCTGTAGGGTGCATTGCTAAAAACTGATCAAAGTCCGTGTAACGGGGTCCACCGATGACTCCCAACCAATTAAGGCTTCAGGCATCAAGCCAAAAAGGATCAATCGACCACAAACTCTAGCCAGTCGGACTCCTAATGACTTCGAATTAAGCACCTACAACTTGCTAAACTCTACCCATCCACCCGTAGCGAACACTAAGTCGGTGACTCCCAACCAAGAAGGCCAGGCACCGGCTTTAGTGGCTTTCTATATACCCTCGGACTGGGTGCTCTGGGTTTCAAGGCAAAGCAAGCAATTTTTATTCTTTTTCTCTCGCTTTTTCTTTTCTTTTTCTCGTTTTTCTTTTTTTTCTTTTTCCACAGGGGTCCTAACCTATTAAAGGTGGTCAAAACTAGGTAGGTTATGCAAAAGTAAAGGAGGTTGTGCGCCAGCCTATCATTGAAACCTAATGTGTCAGGGTTAGGCTAAAGGTGGAAGAAAAAGGTCGAAAATCTAATAACATTCAACTAATCATCCACCAATTACATGGAACCAATCTAACATCAATAGAATTGAACAAATTTTCAATTTTTCAAACTATGGGCTAGGCACAACACACAAAAATTTTGGTTGCAAAACGAGTCCAAATTTTGAAAAGTGTCGCTTATATAACAAATTTATAGAAAGGGGACCCAAATGTGCTTCAATGAACACTAAGTAAAATAGGCTTGCTCAAAATAATAACAAAACATAAATACAAAAGGCACTTCCTTCGCTAACTCACCCCCCAACCCAAACATCTCGGTGTTCGAAACAAGGCTCGGATTGAAAAATTAGAGAAGGAAGTGTTACCTCCTTGATGAGATGTGATCATTTCTGATAGGAGACCTCGTGTAAGCTTCCATCGACATCTTATTGCCCGTTTGGGGCTTCAAATAAAATGTTAGGGAAGAAAAGAGAGAGGGAAAGTGACTAATTGGACCATTTTAAAATTACACTTTCAGCAATAATCTTAAAATGTTCTTCTGTCCATATTTGATTCTACATTCTCTGCCTTAACGGTACCGCTAACGCCAAACGAGCTCTGGATGAAAAAGCTTACGAGCAAAACAAAATGGGAGGCCAAAAAGGCCTAGCGAAAATTTTCACAATAATGGGAATTTTTTTATTTTTTCAATTTTTTTTCAAAAACAAAATAAAATAATTAAAATAAAAATAAAATAAAAATAATAAAATATAAAATAAAAAATAAACAATTTTTTTAGAGACAATTTTTTTCTTTTTTTTTTAATATATATATATATATATATATATATATATATATATATATATATATATATATATATATATATATATATATATATATATATATATATATATATATATATATATATATATTATATTATATTAAAAATAAAAATATTTTTAATTTTTTAATTTTTTTAATTTTTTAATTTTTTATTTTAAGAAATAAAATAATATATATATAAAAACAAACAATTAATAAAATATAAAATATATAAAATATAAAATAAAATAAAATTCGAAACACGTGCATATTTTGTCAGCGTGAATGAAGACTATTCCTAAGCAATCCATTTCATTAGCCAGCTAAATTTTGAACCAATTTTTCTCGCTTATAACGAAATTTTTGCATTTCGCAATTGCGAAAATTCTCATAAAGCTGCTAAATTCTCGCTGCTACAAAATCCCCGTCGCACGTCTCGATCTTCCATTCAAGCCTTCAAAATTTGCATTTACCAAACTTAAAATTTGCTTGTATGTAAAGTAACCTGTGAAAAATTAGGAAAAATTACGAGAAAATAAAGAATTAATTTAAAAGCATTAAATTAACTAAAAATTAGAAAACTCTATAAAGAAAAATTATAGAAATCAAAGGAATAAAATACGATAAAATAAAACAAAGCGAAAAATTAAAACAAAAAGTGGGGGGTTGTGCTCCCCAGGCCACTCCTTAAGCCTTTTGGAGGTGTTTGGAGCTGCGAGCTCAAAAATCTTTGAGATTCGGGTGCTCGAATCCGGCAGGCGCGGCTCATCATGCCCGTACAGTGCAATGCGGTGCCATCTTGTTTGGTAGTGGCAAGATTACAGTACAATGGCCACTGTCTCTTGAATTTTTGCACGAGACGTGATGGGCGGCATGAGTTTTGGGAAGCGAGGTGTTGTAGGCTTGGTTTGCATGTAGGGGCGGTATGCACGCGGTGGAGCTATTTTGGGGTTGGGCGGTGGCACACAGGATTGACTTCATGGGGATTGGTTGAGAGGATAGGTTCTTGGGGCTCTTCCCTGTTTCATGTCCTTGCTCTTCTAGGTCAATGGGAAGGTTGCTTCCTTAACTGCTCCCATGGGCGGATAGCACGGCCTGTGAGGATTCAAAATTTTCCACCAGGCTTTCTTGTGGCTGTTGTAGGCACGGCTCCTCTACCATGGTGCCACTTTGACACTCCTCCTCTGGTGGACATTGCTGCATATCAATTAGGTCTTCAATGGAATCATGCAGGTTGTCCCATTCATGCTCAAAATCATTGTTCAGCCCATCTAATCTTTGGTCCAGGGAATTCTCCTCGGTATGGATTTTCACTCAATTGGGTATTGAATTCCTTTTGTTCTACCCGCGACATCACCCACCGGTTTAGTAAGGTGCAGGGTAGCGTTAGAAGTCGAGGTGTGGTGGTTGGCGAGACAGAGGCATATTGTGGATGTGGAGGAGGTGCATAAGTTGGGGTAACACTGTAGGAGGGTGTACCCATCCATTGGTTTCTATAGTCCCTCGTGGACATATATTCACTTGGGTTCCTCTCCACAGGTGGCTGACTTTGCCATGACTGGTTTATGTAATTCCTCATGGACATATATGCACTAGGGTTACACTCCACGGTGTATTGCTCTTCATGTGTGGGTTCCATTTTCTCTCAGTCAATTTTCCCACAGAACCTGAACTACTTGCCTTAGAAATTTTCATCCACTAAAAATGGATTCTACTTGACGAGAAGCGACGACAAAACAGTCTACTTGGCGTTTTTTTTTTTTTTTTTTTAGTGAAATGTACAAGAAAACAAAGCGGCGGTGAAAAAAGTAAAGGAAAATTTCACGAGAACTTGTGATGAAAATCTAGAGTGTTCAGCTCACGCACTAAGGCACCATCCGGCAGCGGCCCATCATTTGATTCGTGCCACAGTAGGGTGATCAGAATCGACAAAATTTATATCTATATTCACTCCTGCTAGCAGTAGTCAGACTCTTTGCCCCGATGCAGGTGGTCTAGGGTCGAACACATGGATGGGTTTTCTTCGTACAAATGATTTGATTGAAGTAAAAAATGGTGAATTAAATTTGGATTTTAAGGTGGTGATAAAAAAGCGATGGGTTGGTGGTTTGGATACTTGAAAATAAATGAAATAAAATGTAAAATAGAACTCCTTGAAGCATTGGGCCAGTATTGCAAGATCCCAGGCTAACGAGGGTGGGTTAATTTCCTCGCGTTAGGGAGGGATAGCATATAGTCATCTCGAGCCAGGATACTTTCATTTGACATTAAAACCTAAACCTAATAATTTTCCTTTGATAGAAAGCATTTATTTAACATTTATGGTTCCACACAATGAAAATCTATCTTGACTCATCTGATGATTAGAAGTAAAGGGTAACTAATGAGTCTCGATGGATCTAAAAATAAGAATCCCTTTGAACCTGAAAGATTACCAGTATTTATCAAAGAGGATGCACTTCTGGTGAAAACATAACCCGCCAACACCTCTTCCCGGAGTGGCTTTCGTAGAGCAAGCTAATGGATATCGATGTATCTAAAGCTAAGAATACTTGAACCTAAAAGCTTGCGAAGTATTGGTCAAAGTACATCAAAAAGCTTTACACTAGGGGTTCGAATTTGGGAACCAAAATGTAAAAACCTGGCTGGCACGTGAAAAACGGGAACCACCGACGGCACAGGATGCCCACGATGGCACACTTCGAGGAGGAAGTGGTTTTTGGCCCAGCTCATCCTCGAGTGTCATCCTTGGAGGGTGTTTGGCAGCTTGAGGAGAGAAGAGGAGAGAGAAGAGAGAAAGCGGAAAGAAAATGAAAAATTTGTGTGTATGTCTTGAAAGATTAAGTTAGGGTTACAAAAATCTATAAGTTGGCACCTGCTTGACAATGTGTCGAAATGACAAAAGACCTAAAATAGTAAAATTACAATAGGGACAAAGTGGTAATTATACAAAACGAGGTCGTTTGGAATCAAAAATATCAAAATCACAGGGCAGCCATTTTCGCTATGGAGGGAATTTTCGCTAGCATAGCGAAAATTTCTCTAGCTAGTGAATTTACGTAGTACAGCATTAGCTAAGCTTCGTAGAATATTGTGAATAGCGAAGTGGGAATTTAAGCTGAGCCGCGATAATTTACTAGGCTAGCGAGAATTTTATTTAACTTTAGAGAAAATTCATAATTTCACAATCTAGCGGTGGAAATTTCATATGTGTACCATAGCGAAATGCAACGTGCTTTCTATGGATAAATACGACTCTTGTTTCCAAACATCTGCGTGCATTTTGCTCCTGCTTCACTTTTCTTGTTTTCTTCTCTTCTTTTCCTCTTAGTCTCGTCTATGATGTTGAGTTTGACTGAATTCTTAGTGCTTGGATCGACTCAATAATGTTGGCATGGTCTTCGCAAAGCGCAAAATTTGCCCGCAAAATGCGTCGGTAGAATAGTAGAGACCTTAATCGTAGCCAAATCGGGTTAATTAGAATTATTAGTATCTGGCTTGCACGAAACATAATAAATAGGGTTCAAATAACTTTTAGTGTAATCGAGCCTGGTTGAGCTTAAAACTTTGCACCGTGGAGTTTGAAATATGCCTGTTGGAAGAAGCTAGGGAGAAGTGTCAGTTGTTGTTTCATCCTGCTTAGCACTTCATGGGAAGGTGATGCAACGCACATCTGAGGATAACAAGAAGCCCAGGGTGGAAAATTGCGATACGAGAAGGGTGCATTAGCCTAGAGAGTGCGTACCCATCACATCTACCTAGAGGAGGAGGCGGTGATATAAGGGGAAGCCATAGAGAAAGGCCCGAACCCACACATACGAAGTGGTTGGGGCGAGAAGTCTGCAAAGGTATTCAGCTGCGTTTGGTATCATCTACCCGTGTCGGATGGCACACCGGTCGACCCGGTGGTGCCTAGAAAATCGAGGCGACCACGGTGCATAGCAGGAGAGGAGATGCCACCACTCCTTACCCACCTTAAAGGTTGGAGGGTATGTATTGAATATAGGAGGCTAAATGAAGTGACCGGGAAGGATCTTCCTACACCCTTCATGGATCATCTTCTTGAGAGGATTTCTAGTCAACCCTTCTCTTGTTTCTGGATGGCTATTCTAGATGCTCAAATTGAAATTCTTGCAAAAAGACCAGGGAAAGACCACCTTCACATGCCCATTGGCACATAGTACTCACGCCCCAAAATACCTGGAGTACATAATAATTTTATTATATATTAAGGGATTAGGGTCAAAGGTCAAACTTGGGTTTTTTAGGAAATTTGATAAATTGTAGAATGTAAATTAGAGGAAATAATGAGCATATGATTGAATATTATATGCTTTAAATTGAGGATGGATTGAACTTCCAGGAAATAAACCCAGTGAAAAGGGCAAATGTGAAAATTTGTAAAATGAGAGGACTAAAGTTAAATGATAAGCAAAAGCTAATGTGAAATAAATGATAAATGATAGGGAAAGTGAAATAATGAGTTAGAATTACCAAAAATGGAAAATTGGATTTATTAGTGGCCAAACAAGGCACTTATTTTTTTTTTTTGAAGATGGGATTTAAGACCAAAAGGAGAAAAATGAGAGTTGAGAATAGGGTGGAAGGTCAAACATGGCCTTACACTTAAGTGGGGTTCTTAAAGACCAAAAGAGGTCTTTGGGAGCTCATTTGTGAGCCATTCCGTTTTTGGAGAAGAAGATAGGAGAAAAATGGAGAAGGAGCTAGGGTTTCCAAAAGATCAACCTTTGGTGTGATTCTTTGCCACTTTTTACTTCTAAGAGGCCAAGCAACATGGAAGGGAAAGATTTGAAGGGGCTAAGGTAAGAAAATCAAACCCTAATCTCATTCTTTTTTATTTAGTTTTGGAAAGCTAACGAGGGAAATGGATTTTCATTGGTCAAACCACTTTTGGAGTTGTTTTATGGTAGATTCATGGTGGATTTTTTTATAATAAAGGACGGGTGGAGAGATTGGTGGATAATAGGTGAAAATGCAAATCCACGCACATTTATGGGCAAAAACCCGTGGGATTGTGCGGCTGGCGGTTGTTTGTACGATGCGAGGGGATGCGAGGAGCAATCGGTCTGGGCTGGCTCAAACCTGTCTTGGAATGCCGGCGGCGTGGATAATCTGTCTCTGAATCTGGTCAAAGTGGTGCCCAGGATATCGGTGGTTCGGCTTGACCACATGTATGACATGTTTTAACGGCAGATTAAGTCAGTATTCGTATACCAATTGTTTAGGGACCCTAAGAAACGATTAATGGGGGTTCAAATAAGAATGAGACCAAGTGAAAAAAATCATTTCACCGCCTCGGCGATATTAGTTCCCAGTATTAGTTGTTGTAACCACTAAGAGTGAAGAGAATTGTATTTGACTAGGTGCGGGTGAAGGCGACAACGACCTAGGATTGATATCGAAAAGAAAAGGAATCGATAATTGTGTTCTGCCTTTTCGTTTGGTTTCAAGATTTGAAATGTTTGTTCTTTGTTCCCCTATTTGTTCTCGGTTGTTCTCTATTGAAATATATATATATCGATTTGAATTATTAGTATTTGAAATGCTTGTCAAATATCTCGCACATGCGTGTATTCAACTATAAGTGAATTTATTGCATAAAAGTAAATTGATTTGAAGTGTAATATTGAATGACCAACATGACGGGATTCACCAACTGAATTCGTCATGAAGGTAACCGAAATTGTTGGATGTGGAATCACATTGCTACTGAATGACAAACCAGGCAGGATTCACCAACTGAATCTGTCGTGAATGTCGATTTCTATAGTCATATGTGAGATGGCAATATTGAAAGTGAAACCACATTGCTACTGAATGACAAACAAGACAGGATTCACCAACCGACCTGTGAATGTTTCACTCTATAGCTATATGTGAAATCACAAACCTAAAAGTTTAAAAAATGATATAAAAGTTATTTAGAGCAAGATTTTTCCATTACCGCATATCATAAAGGCATTATTTTGATAAATGATGATATATATCGAATCGAAATGGAATAGAGAATCAGAGAACCACACAAAAGCATGAAAAATGCTTAACGTATTGTTTATCAATGCGTACCAGTGCGTGATACAGCGCGAAGTAAGACCTAAGATCAAGGAGCTCGAGTCATAGAGAGAAAGAATCAAGTGAGTATGTCTGGGTCATGTGCATTCACCATTTCTTTCGAATATTGATATTTTGTAAAACAAATTTGAACTCTGAACTTCTATTTTGTAAATGCATTTTGTTATATGTAAATGTTATGGGTCTTTTGAATTTGTAAATGTTTATGGGCTTGCCCAAAATGAAATGCTTCCGCGTAATTAAAAAGTCTAAAAGGGAATAACACAAACAAAATGTTTTGAGAAGATAATTGAAAATGTCGGAGTAAACAGGGCTCCAGTTTGGATCCGCCAACCGAGTCAAGTCGGGGATTCGGGTCACGACACTTTTGAAAATAAAAATTTAATAAAACGATAATTAAAAGAATTAAACTAGTTCCTGTTGTTCTGATCCGCCAACCGGCCCAAGCTCGCCGAGGGTCGCCACACACATATGCATACAGGAGTATGCCATTTGGCCTCGTAATGCTCCCGCCACATTTCGATGTATGCTCGCATTTTTCTGCTGGTCATGAGCCGACAGGAGGTTTACATGGATGACATTACAGCCTATGGAGGAGCTCAAGAACGCCAATCAACCTCGGAAACCGCCCCGCATAGGTGCATAGAGAAACCCGGTAATCGAACTGGAAAAAATGCCATTATGGTTAATCGGAATTGCGACCGGGCATATTATTTCTGCAAAGTATAATCAAGTTGATAAGGCAAAAATTTAATTATTTTCCAAACTGCCCTCCCCCACAAATGTCAAGATTGTGAGGCAATTCTTAGGTCATGCAGGGTTCTACAAGAGGTTCATCAGCGACTCCCTCAAAATCGCCAAAACCTTTCTACAAACCGCCGAGATGCCAATTTACTCGATGTAGACTCCGCCAAAAGAGCTTGAGGAGCTTTTATAAAGCCTATTTTGACCACTGGCACCACATAATGAGAGCCCTCAACTAGCGGGGGCCGCTCTTCGAGGTGATATGCGATGCAAGCAATATGCCCATTGGAGCAGTTCTCGGACAAAGGGAAGGAGGAAAGCCTTATGTGGTCTATTATGCGAGCAAGATGCACACCTAATGAGGCATGTGAGGAATTACACATAACCATGTGGGGTGCGAGCTACCGGTAGTGGTCTATGCCTTAGACAAATTTCAGTTTGCCTGGGTTGGCTCGACATAATAATATTCACTTATCATTAAGCCTTGTGCCACTGCCACTCAAACAAAATGCTAAGGCTAGGTTTATCGTGGGTTCTCTTTGTTGCAAAGAGTTTAACCCAGAAACGTGTGGACAAAAAAGGGTCCGGGAAAAATGTTGTTGTCGATCACCTATTGAGCCATCAATCGCACACAACACTCACAACCCTCCAATCACGAGTTCTCGAGGAGTCATCAAGCCCCGTCGAGAAGGCACCGAATGCTCACATTGCAAATTACTGCCATGTGGGAGTTTTCTGCTACCAAGATATCGAAAGCACAAGATAAGAAATTCTTTTCGTAAAATTCAATGGTTTGGTCAGGGTGCTAACCCTTCAGACAAATACCGTGGCCGACCGTATACTGCAGGTGTGGCCCAAGGCAGCAATAGGAATAATCAGCCAATCGCTACAGAGAATTATGGGAGGCCATTTGCTTCCCGTAAAAACTACGCCAGAAAGGTGTTGCGTGTCGATTCCACCGGCCCTCTCTTTTCATACGCCCACTACCTATAAAATGTGAGAAATGCCACAACGCCAAAGGTCAGAAGATTTTCGCCACATGATGCCTTTAAACCCGATTTTAAGAGGGGCGATCTTTTCGACTATGGGGATCGATTATGGGACCATTCCCTTCCTCCCTTGGATACACTCCTACATTTGGTGGGAGCTGACTATGTGTCCAAGTGGGTCAAGCAGCTCTTGGTATGCCAGACCAATGTGGTGGTACCGAATTTCAAGGAGAATATATTGTATCCGCCTCAAAATACCTCGAAATTTTTATAATAATTTTATTATATTCGTATGAATCGAGCCAAACTCGGGTTTTTCCTCTATGAAAAATTGATAAATTGATAAAATATGAACAGTGTAATTGAAAGTGTGAGCATATGATTAAGACAGCAGCGTTAAAACGTGGAAAAATGACGAACCCGTAAATAACCCAAGTGAAAACAAAGGAAAATTGTAAAAATGAGGACCTAAGGGTCAGTTGTTATAAAGAATAAAATGTCTAAGTGAATTTATGATAAATGAGTGGCCAAAGTGGAATAATAGGAGCTTAAATGAAATAATAGTTTTGAGCCAAACATGGCCTTAAGAGAATAAGTGACTTAAGACCAAAAATGGTGGAAAATGAGAAAGTATAATAAGTGTGTAGGCCAAACAAGGCCCCGACTTAAAGGGAGTTATAAAGGCCAAAATGTGGTCTTAGGGCTCATATGAGCAAATCTCAAGCAGGAAGAAGAGAGGGAGAAAAAGTGGGGAAAAGCTGGCTCGTAAGAAAGATCGTAGTTTGGTCGCTTGGCCTCCCACTTTCAAGGCCTCCTATGAGATCAAACAACTTGGAAGATAAGATTTGAAGAGAGTTAAGGTACAAATCAAACCCTAATTTCATCCTATTTGATTCGATTTCGTGGGGAAAAGCCCCAACTTGAGAGAAAAGGGTTTTTATCGATTCTAAACCACATTTGGAGTTTGCTGGGGTGGATTTCATGGTGGATTTTTTGATATGGGACTAAATCGGGAGAAGATTTGAAGACAAATGAGTGAGAAATGCAAAATCCCGCAATTTCTGGGCAAAAAACCCATAGCGTACTCCATCGCTATGGCGTTCCACATGATGCCAGCACCCATTCGCACCACTCAAACCCATTCCAGATCACCCGGGTAATGTGATTTAACCGGTACCGTAACGGGGCCAGTGGTACCGGCATTCTCACTACTTCCACCGCCTGCTTTTTTGCAACTCAAGTCCCGGTATTCATGCAATCGATTGTTGGGGGATCAACCTAAGAAATGACACACTCCGGGTTCAAATAAGGGCGTAATCCAAGTGAAAAATACCGCACCGCCACCCTGAGAAGCGGTTCGCTCTTCGGCAAACTTGTCTTAACCTAAGACCGTTAACGTAAAATAAATTTATGGTCTACTAAAATTGCTTAACAATTGTTTATCCACTAAGAGTGGCGTGAATGTCGTTTACCAGGATTCCGGTGATGACGCTCAACCCAAAGACCGTAGGATCGGAGAAGGAATCTAGATTCGACAAATTTTCGTTTGTTCTCTCGACTCTCAGCTCTATATTTCAAGTATTTTGGTAGTTTACCAAGTAACTATGAATGAGTACATGAATGAGTATATGAAATGACTACATGAATGAGTATATGAAATGAGTACATGAATGAGTATATGAAACGAGTACATGATTGAGTATATCTTTGAAAAGATAATACGAAAGTGAATATGGAATTGAAATGTGATATTTGAAAACCGAATGAATGTGAATGATAATAAGGACAGGATTCATCAAACGGAATCCGTCATAAATGTGAATTGAATGATATATTGAATGAACCGCCTAACAGGATGCACCAATCGACATCCGTCACGAAGGCACCCCGAAATTATCCAATGTCCCACTCGGCGGGATGCACTAATCGGCATCCGTTATGATGGCGTATGGCATTGAAGAAATGTCCCACTTGGCGGGATGCACCAATCGGCATCCGTCTTGATGGCGTAGCATTTAAGTGATACCACATGCTCGGGCGCACACCAAACTAAGATCCGCTACGATTTGTGCATCGACCGTTAAATGTAAAGACATTACCGGTCGATAATAAAGGCGATTCATTAAAACGGAATCCGTCATAAATGTGAATCGAATAGTCAAAGTGAAATAACCAACATTGACGAAAGTGCGTAAATGGGATTTTTATGTATATGCTTAAATCTCATAAATCGACCGGCGAAATGAATGAATCATCGGTTAGCAATGCCGATATATAACGATTCAGAATTAAGATGAATGGATTTATACATTTATATATAAAGGATATAATAGGCATGGTTTAATGTTAAATGCATGTCGAGTTACATTGAATATTGAATGAATCAGAGGAACCACTAAGCATGAAAATGCTTAAAGTATATAGTTTTTATCTATGCGTGAGGTTTCAGCAGATGTGAAAGAAGACAAGATCTGAAGCGTAGAGTCATAGCAAGCTGCGGCGTATAAATTCCATACCTCTGCCATATGCATATCATTTCTTTGAACATGGAATATTTGTGAATGAAATAGTTGAAGTCTAAAGAAATGTTTTGATTCTTTTTGTATATCATTCGAAAAAGGCATGAATGCCTCTTTGTAAATGTACTGGTTTAATGTTGATGCGCTCTGTTCAATTGCATTGAATTTTAAATGATTAAGTGGTCGCTCTGTAAAATCGGAACCGCCCTCGGCTAGAACGAAATGACATAATAAAAATGTCTTGATAAGATAAATGAAAACGTTTGAGTAAACCTGCTCCTGCTCGATCCGCTATTCTGCCTGCCTGGGATTCGGTCGCGAATATTTTTTGAAAAAGAAAATTTAATAACACGAAAAATAAAAGAAATAAACTCGAAGGCCCCCCTGTTTCGGGCTTTTGATCGCCATTCGGCCTTAATTAAGCTTTCTCGTGGTTGCTACATATATTCTCCGGGATTGGGGTCCCTAAAGCCAGGTACTAAGGATGGGAGGTTTATTTCTCCAACAAACCTTGGAGCCTTCCTCACTAAGTATGGTGTCAAGCATAAAGTGGGCCACCCCATACCACCTCCTCGCACTGCTGGTCAAGCTGAGCCGCCAACAGAGAGATCAAGACACGTATCCCGATGAAAGTATGAACTCTAACCGAAAGGATTGGTCTTCAAATCGCCGGACTCTTTGTAGCATGAAGTAGAACAACCTACAAGACCATTCTCGGGGCATGTCTTCTATTGCCTAGTTTATGGCAAAGCATGTCACCCGCCTCGTGGAGATCGAGTATAAGGCATGGTGGCGCGCTGAAGAATTGAACTTGGAGACATGTGACGTAGCCGTCTCAACAGTTCCTCGATATCAACGAGCTAAGAACCAAGGAACGATGCCTACTTCAACCTCAAAAATTGCAAAGAATAAGTCAACAGGCATGATCAACTAATAGTCAGAACATTTCAAACAAGGAGACCAAGTGTTGCTTCAGACGACCCAAGCTCCAATTCTTCCCCAGCAAGCTTAAATCAAGATGGATCGCTGCACCTACACTATCCGTGAGGTCTATCCCAACGGATCGCTGGACTGCCAATCCCAAAGACCAAGGTATTCATGTTAATGGGCAAAGGCTAAAGCCATATGCAAAGGTAACACCTCAACCGACAAAGGAGGAGATCCCCCTCCTCGACCTCCTTATCAAGCCAAAAACATTTTACAGAAGCCAAGCTTTCGCAGCATTTAAGCCCATAAAAATATTGGTTTCTTTATTTTATGTTTCGTTTTAGAGATTTTCTGACTACTGGCTAGGCTCTTTTCTTTCTGGGAAAATTTTCTCATCTACAAGATCGCTTTTCTCACAATTTTTAGCTCTGCTATGGTGTGCTCTTACGGGTCGGGGGAGTTATTTTCGCTCGAAATTTCGCAGCCGCTAAAATTCGCAGTCCACTGCTCATCTCCTTGCCCTTTTCATCTTCCGTCTCGCTGCTAATCCCTTCCTTTCACGCCATAATAATTTTCCTTTTCAACCATCCATTTAATGATATTTAAGGCCATTGAACAGCCAAAACCTCATTTCCCCCCTTCTCCCCCCTTCCCTCCTATATAAAGCCCTTTTCTTTCTTTCCTTTTCATTTCACATCCCGTTTCCATTTTCTGAAGCTCCCCTCCCCCTTTCTTCTCCTTCTCAGGCTCTATAATGGTGAAGACCCGTGGTGGAAGCGCTTTCGGGCCTCGAGTGCGCCGATCCTCCTCCTCGCTCCCAGGCCTAACCTCCCACCGCCGTCGCCGCCACGCCCTAACTCCAAGCCCCGTCACCGCCGGCCGCCCTGTCATCGCTAGGGCACACCGCATGGGTTCCTCCACTGCAACCCCTGCCCCGAGGAGATATCAATCACACTAGGGTTGGCCCCACTCCACCCTCTTCACCACATCCTAAGCCATCTTGGAGGGCCCCACCACCTACAGGCCCCACCCCGCCCAGGGAGTCCTCCGCGCCTCCGTGCCCGAGCGCCACACCTCACCCACTCAGCTGAGCGCCCTCCTCTGCACTGCCCCAGCCTTCCATTATCCGGCGATCACTCTTCCACCGCAACCCTATTCCAGGAATGCCGATCGGCAGCTGGGAGAGGACCCGCACGACGCGGTTTATTATGATCTTCCGTCTTTTTCCTCGTTGCACCGGAAGCCGAGACTCTCGCGTTCCTAGTGCAGCAAGACACCGAGACGCCATGACAACTCGCCGGTTTTCTACCCTGGTCATTGAGTTCTACCGCACGATGACATCCAGGCGCAAGTCCAACTCGGCTGCTCTTCATTTCTCCATCGACGACCAGCCGTGATACCGTGGCCTCGACATCGCCGCTACATTCACCCGCTTGGTCCTCGCCAGCAACTCGACCGCCTATAGCAGCCGGTCCCATCCCTGCCCAGTGAGATGGTCCGTCTTCTCTCCCGGGGAGGCCACCGCCGGCCATTCGGCTGGGCTGTGGGCCGTCACGCATGCTTCTTATAGACTGGCATCTGCGCCCTAATCTTTTCCTGCTTCAAATATTACGCCTAAAGGAGATGAGCCATCTTCGAGGCCCCATATCGTGAGCACCCTGGGTGGCCACCGGCTCACCCCGAGCCATTATGACTTTGTTCCATTTCGAGGACAAGGTCCATCGCAAGATTCACATCCCAGTGAGTCCACGCCTCTTTATTCTCAGACTCCTATGCTGTGCAAGTCAGCCACATCGCTTCCCGGCAGAGCCCAGATTCGGCGTCGCCGGATCACGGAGGCCGCCTCATCACGATCGCCATGCGCCTTATGCCCCGTCACCTTCCGCTTCTGCCGGGCCGGCGGTCACAATCGCCGATATTCCCGCTAAGGAGCGCCTCCACGAAGCGCTCGAGCCTCATGCTCCCAAGACTCGGGCCCCTGCAAGATCTACCCCTCCGCTTCCCGCATCGCCGTACCGCCGCTCTCTATCTTTTCGTGGCCCCACCTCCAGCATCGCCCTCTACTGTGACGGTGGCTGCTGCGGGCGTAGCACTTTCGCACCACCTCCACGCATATCACGATTTCTACCCCTCGGATCTTACATGCAGCCCGCACATTCTCCACTACAACAAAGATCACTAAGGACGGCCCCATGCGTGTGCCCTCGCGATAGGATGACTCGCACCGAGGTCGCTTATGGCTCAACCAGCGCCTACCTCGCACGTGAATCAAGCCATCCTCATGCAGATCTAGAGTCACCCTGGGTCTCCCTACGATCTCCCATATGTTCTCGCTAGGATCGCTTTCCGGCCCTACTCCAGCCAGAGATTCGCGGCCCCTCCATCTCCGCACTTTAGATTCTCTTTCGCCGTCTCTCGCAGTTTACAAGAATTCTAAATTAATTTCTCCAAAGAAGACCTCAGCCCGTCTGCACTTGAGGACGCCTCTTCACCCACACGATCGAGACACTTCCTTCACTACCTTTTCCAATCCACACCCCATTACTTCTGCCAATGGCACACTTCTGTCAGGGGAGAGTTAGTGAAGGAAGTGATTTTTATACTGTAGATATCAGTTTGTTTTACACTTTTCAAATCTACTAAATGTGTAAGCAAAGCCCATTTTGTATTTTTAGTGGCTTCGCTGGGCTTCTTTTAAGAAAGCTATTTTTGGAAAAAGTCGAAAAATTTGAAGGACACACACCTGCTATACATACTACGCTCGCTCTTAACCCATTTGCAAATACTGGGCCTCCCATTTTTTTTTTTTTGTGGTTTTGCCTAACCCATAAGTTGAAAATTTGAAACACCCGCTTCAGCCGTCACATGCGAATATCCCTGGCTGCTGAGCTGGCGAAGTCGGTCAATGTTCTCGTAATCCCATCTCTTCTTCCATCTTTGCTAAGCCATTATTGCTATGCATGTCGTTTTCTCTAATAGCCTCGAGAAATCGCATAACTCCCTTTATCGCAAACCTACCCTAGTTCATTGACCACCGTAAAGGTTATGGTGGTTCCTCAGAAAGAAGGCCAATGAAGTCTTCAAAAGAAAAGACAAAGAAAGAAAAAGAAAAGGAAAAGAAGAAAAGAGAGAAAGTCGCAATGCCTCATCACCTGAAACCCGAGTACGGTCCGAGGGGTTTACTTCGCGGCGAAGCCCGGGTGCCCTAAGCCTTAGTCGGTCGGGAGCCAATCGACCAAGGTTCGCCACGGGTGGATCAAAGCAGGTTTAATGATTCATGTGCTGGAATTTCAACTCCATTCTCCAAAAGTCCAAAGGCAAACCAGGCTTAGTGTTCGGTAATCCCTTCCTCGCGACTCGATGCCCGGAAGCCTAGTCATCGGGAGTCATCGGTGGACCCTACACGGATTCTTGCGTGAGGTCACTCAAAGATTGCATCCCACGTATACAAAAAGCAAAGTATGACAAAAAGAGTGGAACCAGACATTAGGTTGGTCAAGGTGCTAGGATTCGCAATAACTCGTTGTGGGAGAGCACTTAACAGGTTTTTGTTGAAAACGCATCACATAAACACTTAGATTTGGGTGGTGTTTCGCGCTCCATTCCTTCGATGCCAGATACTCTTCAAACTCGGGTCCCGTATGTGGCATTTATTCCCAAGTCAGGTTGTTGTGGCAGGTCTGGGGACTATTCACACCGAGGTAATGGCACGCTTTACTTTATGGCTACACTTCTTGAAAATTCCAGCATTCCTGCATGAACTTAACTCCTGCCTATTTGCTTCCTTTTTTCATTGCTAAGGGACTAGCAATGCTCATTGGGGGAGTAATTAATGCCCAGCTAGTGTCATGAGCCCTCGTTTCATTGGGTGTGTTTTGAGAACTTTTTGTGTACTAGTCAACTTAAATAACCCAATTGACACACTAAGGTCCCAACTATACTACTAATCATATTTTATGGATATTTTTGTAATTTTGCAAGCCAATTATACCATTATCTTCAAGCCAATTCAAATGCGAAGAACCCGAGCCGAACCTCGAAGTCGCATGAACAAAGCGTAAGGCAATTGAGCTAAATACAATGGAAAGAGGGCGGAGCATTGCAAAGATTTTGTAGGTCGTGAATTTTTTCGCACGCAGATTGCTGCAGCCGCGAAATTTTCAAGTACTCGGCATATTAGAGCACTCTTACTATTTTGCTCACCAAAATTACCCTCAATGTATTTTTTAGAAAGGTTTCATTCTTTTGTAGCTCGACTCCTCAGCAATATATAAGCCCCGCCAAGCCTCGTAAAGGAATCAATCCATCAATCAATAAAATTGGTGCCAAAAGCCGTACTTTCCGCGGTGTGATTTTCTCCTCATTTTCTTCTCCTTTCAGACTTTCTCACCAGCCAAACACCCCAGGATGACAACCTCAAGGGATGTTTCTACTAAACCCCTCTCATCCTCGAAGAGGAGGGTCACCAGTGGAAGTCTGAGGTAAAGCACTAATCCTCCCGTTGCCAACGAAGGCAGCATTTATTATCATTTATGTTTCGCATCTCATGCTAGGCTCAATCCCCTGTAATGTACCCCAGTGGCCGCATTCGCAAGCTTTAAAGGTTTAATGGATACTTATTGCAAGATCCACTTATGCTAGCTTAGTTTCCATTTATTTGTTTCTACAAGTTAGATCCAGGGTCAGTTTTAACTGCTTCAAAACGTTAATGGTTAATAAATGTCAGATACCAAAGAGAAACAATTTCAGCAGGTTCTCGGGCCTTTATGGCTAAACATAGATCCTGGTTTCTAGAAATGACTAGGTCATCATGTCCTCCCAACACGAGAAAAGGACTCGAGACGGCTGAGAAGCAGCCTTTAACCCTGGGGCTTCTCCGCGGGTCTCGAAACTTCAAGGATTTCTATTACACTTTATTTCCCTACAGTTACGGTTTTTCAAGCCATCAACCTCACTGTTTTTATAAGAAACCCCAAATCTAAAGTGGAAACACCATTTTCAGTCAACTGTGACTCACTTCGCATGAAGAAAACCCATCCCTAAGTTCAACCCTAGACCACTATACTACAGTAGGAACCCTAGGATATAAATTTTGTTGATTCTGGTACACCTATTGTGGCATGAATCACTATCTTATCACAGGGGCATTAAGTTAGCCAACATCAAACTCTCCGAGGCATCCAGGTACGCCACTTTTTCCCTTGCCTTACAAACATGAATGTAACTTTCATACACTTAGGCTCCTCATTAGTCCACAAACAAGTCCCTGAATAACTACGTGTGGTGAAAACATGACAAAAACAAATGTCTATGAATAGTGCTACGCCTCGGCGTACCCGAGGCTTATCCAAGCCTCCTTCTCGACCTCATCGCGGCATGGAGATGCCACACCTTGTCGGACACTGGCGTTAAGGCGTGGGATCCCTACGCCGGCGAGCAACCCGAAGTCTGCCTGCCAGATATTTGTCGATTTATCCTTTTTTCTAGAAATCCAATCAAAATCAAAAGAAAATTCATATACTCTCCAAAAAAACATCTCCCAAGTGTGTTCTAACCCAACCAAAATCAAACATAGAGATTAACTAGGGTTTTTCCAAACCTAAACTCAAATACTTGTAAGTTCAGGTTAACTTCCTAATTCAAAGTCTGTGATCCATACATATCATAAACCGTTAATCATACCAAAGGGAGGATTCATAATTATCTTATAAACTTAGCAGTTTTACTAACTCCAATCTCAATTAAATCTGTGGTTGCATGAATTCCTAACTAAACCCTAGAAATGGAACAAACTAATATCCATACAAAATTCCAAAAATCCATACTAATCCATACAAATCCATACCTTTCTTGGCTTTCTTTCTCTCCTTCTTCTTCTTCTTCTTCTCCCTCTCTCTACGTTTTTTTGCTCTCCAAATGGGTATGAGAAAATATCTCATCCTAGACCAACTTGGTCTTATCCCATTTAATTTTATTTTCCTTTTATTTCACTTTGGTCCTCAAACTCCCTTCTATTTGTAGCACAACTTATGTCATTTCTATAATAGCATATCATCTTCTTATTTTATGACTTTTATATCCTATTTTGACAAATTACAACCGCACTTCTTGTTACTTCTTCTTTTGGTTTCTTAGATTTCATGTTTTGCATTTAAATTACTTAAAATTCAAATGAGTATTTCCACAAAATACTCTAAACACGCGTCAGCATCAGTATATTCAAGCACAAGCATGAACCTCACGGACACTTATCAATTATTTGGTTTTACCAATTATTTGTTCAAATAAAGATCTTATCTAGGTTTAGCAAAGCTTGGACCCAAATTTTCAAATATACTGCTGCCAGGACCCCATAACATAGTTTTCCCAACAAATTTTTGTTTAAAACATGGTTTAGTCAAATATAAATGAGGTTGTGTTGTGATCAGTTCGGTTCTTCCTGAGTAACCCGGTTTAAGCGACTCGATTTGAACCATCAGTTCACAGCCATCTAGCGCCTGATTCCCGCCGCTCGTGCTGTAACTCGACCGAAAATCATGTGATCGAACCGGTTCGACCGGATGGTTTTTAAAACATTCCTTAATGGAATTAATGTTGCGGTTGATTGAGGGTTTTCCAGTTCCGTTCAGTGGAGTTTGAAATGGGGATCGAACATGAAAAACTAAGGGTCCTAGGAGGGGATTTGGGAGCATGCTAGCTAGAAAGTTGCAAAATCTGAAACTAATTTCCATCTTTTGCGCACTGAAGTAAGGCAGAAGAAGATGGAGGTCAACAGTCGGGAAAAAACCCTCTCGAGGAGGTCCTAATTGAGATCGTCCAAAGCGAATTTCCTCTTCCGTGAGCGTTGCAACCATCCTAGCCTCCATTGACGAGCAAACTGCAACAATCAGTAATCAAAATCAAGTTTCAATAGGGGAAATTCCTCAAATCACTGCAATTAACAAGGAAAATAGAAGATATCATCGAATCACATCAGAAAGAGAAGGAGAATGTACCTGTAAACTGGAAGTGGAATGTTTGGTCCTAGTCAACGACTAAATTACAAGCTACAAGAATTTTTGTTCTAATTCGTGTAAGAACACACCACAAGGTTTGGTTTATTTTTAGAATGAACATACCCCTGAAGTTGAACACCTTCAGAGTTTAAATACAATGAAAAATAACTTCAATTCACTGCCTTAGCCTAACATCACGCCACACATACTACGTGATTCAACTACTGGCCCCTAAACACAAGGCCACTTATTCAAAACACAAAACAATTCAAATAACTAAACTAGTTGGCCCTGATTTTGGAAAGACTCTTTCCACTCACAAGCAAGACTTGCGCTTCAATCCCTTGATTCTCTAGTCATCAAATTGTGTTGGCCTCCTAACATCTCTGTGAGATCTTCTCAACCTATCAACACCCCTCCCTGCAACTGAAACCTTGTCCTCAAGCTTTATGTGACTGAACTGCTTCTTCAACTCAACAGCGTTTTCCCATGTAGCATCGTCATCGGGCAGATTGTTCCATTTGACAAGATTTTCTTCCACAATCTTAGGGACTCGTTTAGTCCAACAAACATCCAAAATAGTTTCTGGCTCTTTGAGAACTTCCCTTCATCAGTTATGGGTGATAAATCACAAGAGAATGACGACTCACTAATTTTCTTCTTAAGAAGGGAGACATGAAAAACTGGGTGAACTTTGAATCCTATTGGCAACTGAAGTTTGTATGCGACCTTACCAATTCTTTCGACAATACGATACGGACAATAGTATCTAATCGCTAGCTTTTGATATTTCCTTGGAGCTAGTGATTGCTGACGGTATGCTTGAATTTTAACATAGACTAAATCATCAACTTGAAATTCAACATCCCTTCTTTTTTTTGTTAGCTTGTTGTTTCATCCAGTTGTTAGCCACTTAGAGATGTGCCTTCAATTGTCACAAAACAGCATCTCTATTTGTTAAACATATGTCTACTTCATGAATTGTTCTTGTACCTTCTTCATTCTTAGGAATTTGAGGAGGTGGTCGGCCAAACTGTGCTTCAAAAGGAGTCATTGTAAGGTCCCAAAAATATCATTTTCGTTTTATTATTTTACTTTATAACATTTTCTACAATTATAAATTTTTATTTTATTTATTCGATATTTTATTGGTTTTAAGTCATAAAAATAGAGGTTTTTAAAGTAAGAATTCGCATAGTGGATTAGTGCACCCCAAATTAAGCCATAGTTGTTTAATGATATGTTTAGGGTATAAAACAAGTCAAATTTGAATTTTTAGGAATTTAAATGCTTAGTGAAAAAAAAAATTATCAAATGAGGACCCAAAGTTCATAAATGAAGAAGAGTATATGCCAAAGTAGAAATGTGATAAATTGTTGTGCAAATGAAATATAAATGAAGGGCTTTAATGAAAAAATGGGAAATTAAGTCAAAAATGCCTTTAGCCAAACATGGCCTTATACATGAAAATGAGATAATACCAAATCTTGTCTTGTAAAGGGGAAAGAACACGTTTTGGTTTTGGAAGAGCTTAGGGCTACGGTGCTTGGGGATGAAGCCAAATTTGGTTTGATTTACTCCATTTTGTTCAAGGTTCTATGTGATCAAGAAAGGAAAGAAGAAGGAAGAAGAGAAAGCTAGTGAAGATCAAGGTTAGGAACCCTCCTAACTCCCTCTTTGATTGTGTTTGGGTTTGGTAAAACCCTACTTTTGTATATATATGTTTGAGTTAGAGTTCAAGTAGTTTTTTGCTTGATTAGGATTGGTTTTGAGGAATTTTTGTATAAAGGAAATGTTGGGGTTTTAGGGGAGATGATGTCAAAAATTTTCAAAAAACCCATGTTTTTGTTTTAGCCATAACTTGGCCATTACTAATCCAAATTGAGTGATTCAAATTTCTGGTTAAACTAGACTTCTAGGGTAAAAAAATTTCCTTGAAATAATTGTATTCAAATTTAGACACCATTGGACCCAGAAATACATCAAAGTGAAGCTCTGTTTTCAGGCAAATTCTGGTTCTGGTTTGATACAATTTTGGTGTTTTGGTATTTAGGTCATAAGTTGAGTTTCACTCATCCAAATTGAGTGATTCAAATTTTTGGGTAAACTAGACTTCTAGGAGAACAAATTTCCTTGAAATAAGTGTATTTAAATTTGGACCCCATTGTACCCATAAATTCGTTTAAGGGGAGCTTTATTTATTGGAAAATTCTGGTTATGTTTTGAAAATAGAGTAATCCCGATTGTTTAGAACATGTCTTGAGTTTCGGTGCTCCGAATTGGATGATTCTAATTTATGAATAAAATATATTTATAGAGAAACAATGTACTTGAAGGAAGTTAGGTAAAATATGGCTCATTTGTTCCCAGAAAATTTTACAAATGAAGGTATATTGGGTAGAAATCAACCCTAACCAAAAACACTAACATGCAATTTTAATCGATTTTTTCTTTGTCTGCTCTCTTCAATTCGCGACGTATGTGCGATGGATTTGTATTACATGATAAAACTTGACCTAAGATCGGGATTCCAAGGATAGGAGTCAAAGAGCGACAACCTTTTTGTTCTTCTCATTTCTTTTCTCACTGCAGCTTTGTATTGGATTTGTCAAAAACCGAAATGATTTACATGGGAAAACTACATGTGTGCTTTGTTTTTAACCATAAACAAATTTGTCTTAAGTAATTGGGAAATTGATTTCAAATGGATTGCCATGAAAACTACATGAGCTTCAAAATGTGTTTATTGGGGTATATATGTATAAACAATATTGTAATTTACTATGACTGAGTATTAATGTCCTTAAGAGAATGTTATCCGTCATAGTCGAGTTAAGGATAGATTAGTATACCAATAAGGGTCAATGTAGCAGTACTGCAAATGAAATAATTTATAGTGGCATATCGATCCATAGCCCAGCGGGACAATATCGATAGTGTACATAAAATGAATTTGTAAATAACCAGTCAGCAGCCTAGAGGGACCGTACCGTGTTATTAATTTTTTTTTTTTTACCGACCTATAGACCAACGAGATCGTGCCAGTGATTCCGTTATCCTATGCACCGAAAGTCATGATTAAATTCGTTTAAGGGCAAACTTATAAGTAAATGTGTGAAATGCGTGAATTTGAGTTTTGAGTGAAAAATTAAATATATATATTGTTTATCAGACATCTGCACGAAAATGTGTCAAAATGTTGTTTTCGAAAAGATACATATTTGTGTTTGATTGAAATGAGGATAGAAATGCATAGAACCACTAAGCATAAAAATGTTTAGCGTGTTATTTTATCACGCGCAGGTACCGAGTGAATAGGGGCAAGATCAAAGACCGCAGAGCCCGAAGTCATCATCGAATCATGCGGAGTATAAGTAAATGGTTCGTCTCATGCATACATTTCATTTCAAAAAAAAAACAAAAAATCATGTGATTGTTTTGCATTGCAAACAAAGATGTATAAATCTTCATAGGAAGAGTATATTTTGACTTACGTTTAGACATGAACTACAATGTTTTGTAAATGATTTAAAAATGGCAAGAAATACCGTCTTGTATAAATGTGGGAATTGAGCAAATGATGGGCTCTCTACCATGATTAATGTATATTTATATATATATAATGCATATTAGTAATGAGATCATATTTTCATACATACATAAATATGATTTAAATGGATATTAAATATCTCATCGAAAAATAAGTATATAAAATGTGTTTTATGCATAAATTGGATTTAGTGGTCCATGGCCCTCGAGTCCTGCCTAGCCGCTTCGGTCAATGGGGGCAACATTTATTTTGGTATCAGAGCCTAGGTTTAGGCAATTCTATGAATTGATTTTGCATTATGTGTGTCATGCATTGCATTTTCATATAAAAGGATGACGTGACTCTGATGCGGATCTTGTTGGTCTTAATAGGTTAACCATGGAAAGTTCAGGCACCAATAAGGTTAGAGGTGACTCGGGGAGTCGCCCAAATAGTCCTGCTAGTGTGGATGGTAGGCAAGCGTCCCATGCTCCATTGATACATGAACAAGGACAAGCCGCAGAAGGTACTATGGATATCCTCCAACAGATAACTCAAGCACTGCAAAGAGCAACGCAACTAGCCCAAGTTGTCCCTCAGAGGATAGCAATTGAGAGAATGGCAAAATACTGGCTCAGATTTTCTTGGAAAGAAAGATGACGAGCCTTCCATGGAGGAAAATTGGATCGAAAGAACAGAGAGAATGCTTCAAAAAATGCATTGCACACCAGAGGAAAATTTAGAGTGTGAGATCTCACTACTTCAGGATGACGCTACTCGCAGGGTATTCATGATCAGGAACTCCGGCACTATCGAAAGTGTTACGTGGGAGTTTTTCATAACAGAATTCAAGAAACAATACGTGGGTCGTATCTACCTTAGCAATATGAGAAGAGAGTTCCATAATTTGAAGCAGAGGCAGATGAGTGTGACAGAGTATCAGAGGGAATTCAACCGTCGAGCAAGCATATTCTGTAGATGAATAGTTCCAAGAGGAAGAAAAGTAATGTAAGCTCAGGATGGCCTAAAATGACTATATTCGTGCCTATGTCACAAGGTTCGGCCATGATGATTTCTCTAAGATTATGACATGTGCGTTAAATGTTGAAAGGGTAAAGAAAGAAGAGTATGACAGTAAGAAAGCCAAGATAGGTAAGAAAAAACCCCCGTCTACCAGAAACAGATCTGATGAGTCCTAAACTCATCTATTTTTAATCCATTTTTCTGGCATATTTCTAGAAGTTTATGATTCATTTTTATGCTAAATTATGGAATATTCACCAACTTTTTGTTTTTTATGTTTTAAATGAAAAGGAGATAATTCCAGTAAGAAAAGCATAAAATTGGTCGGGCAGAATTCTCTGTCACGACACAGTTTCATAATGTCACGACAGAATCCTAATAGAACCAATAGGAGTTATGTCGCAACAAGGATCAAACTGAACTCAAGCCAGAAATGAAGACTGTCACGACGTAATTTTTTATAGACTGACTGATTTCTATCGTGACAATTGATTTTTATGTCGCAACAAAGCTGGAGAAGTACATGAATAAGAATGTCGCGACATTCCTTTCTCTGTCACAACATTAATCAAGCCAATGGCAATGAAACTCATGTCGTGACATCTCACAACTCTGTCACGACATAAAGAATTGAAGTTAGTAGAAAAGCTCTATCGAGACAAAAGACAACTCTGTCGCGACATAAAGAATTGAAGATAGCAAAAAGGCTCTGTCGCGACAAAAGACAACTATGTCTCGACACAAAATCCACAGTCAGCTTTGAAGGGCAAGAAGACTCTGTCGCAACAGAGAAGTTTTATGTCACAATAGAAAATTGAAGAGACATGAGACCAACCTAGACAAGTATGTCGCGACAAAGACTTTAATGTTGCAACAAACAGTTCAGCCAACGACCAGGATAAAAAATGATTATGTCACGACAAAGAAAAAGTATGTGGCGACAACAGACCCATGCAACTATGAGAAACTCTGTCGCGACAAAGGTTGAAAAGAACCACAAGAAGAATGTCGCAACATTCTTTACTATGTCGTGACAATGAATGAAGAACTCAAGGCAGAATTCTTTGTCACAACAACTGGAAGCTAGGTCGCAACATAAATTGAAGAGGAATGCTTGGAAGTGAACAAAAGAGTGTCGCGACACAGTCAGGAACAAGAAATTGTCAAATTATGAGGCAACATTCCAAAACTCTGTCGTGACATAAAAGAAAGCAAACGACTCAAAAACTCTATCGCAACATAAAAATTCTGTCGTGACACAAAGTAGCGCAGTAGAAGGACATTTAATCGCGACATACTATTCAAGTATTCAAGTTGCAAGACATCCAAGAATTGTCGCGACACAGGCCACTCTGGTCTCGACATAAACTAGACAACCTTAGCAGAACTATGTCGTGACATTGCCAAATTATGTCGCGACATAATCTGCCGAAGACATTAAAATAGTCGCGATAGAACCGCATCGCCACGACAAAATGTCGGGCGACGATGAAAACTATGTCGCGAACGGTTACCATCAGCCATAATTTTGGTGGATCCACAATTTGTGCCTAGAAGTGGGGCCCATCATTTGAAAATCTATAAATAAACGCATCTAGGGCATTGTGCGCACACAGCTTCCACCAAACCATGAACTTTTGGGTAGTTGGAGACTCTTGTACATTATTTTTCTTTTCTTTTGTTTAGTTTTTAGAGTAGCATTTTAGCTAGTTCTTTTTGGGATTGAACAGTGATCCGGTGTGAAGTTTCGAGTTGGGTTCGCTATAAAATTTTATTTTTAATTACTGTTTGATTTAATGAATTTGGAAATTTTCAGGAGTTCATGTATTTCGCCCGCTTACCTAATGAATTTACTCCGATCGGCTAGTCACCGTTATTCGTTGGCCCAAAGAGGTGCACCGAGCTCCATTTGGGAATGGATCAATGTTAATTATTTTCTACTTAACTTGGAAAGACTACAGTAAAGTTCAAAATTTTGATTTATTTTAATTGGTACCGTTTCAAGGTAGCCTACTTGTTCGTAATATTAAAGGTGTACCAAGAAAAGGACTGTATCTTGCTTTGATTTCCAGGAAACCTTCTAAGTGACACAACGATGGAGATTCCTAAGAGTGTGGAACAGTTACTTAGGGGTATGTTAGACTAATATTATGGAACTACTGAACTCTGAAAGATCACTTAGATAGATCACGAACTTACTCATGGTGTAAGGATAGTTGGATGATATATCAATTTAATTGATCAGAGGTTTCTCCTCAATCTGATGAGAGGACCTTGATCCCGTGTTAGCATAGATCAAATCAAGGAGATAGAGAATCTTATCAAATTAGACGGATGAGTTACCAATTAGATTGGAGAAGGCTTGCAATATCCTGTCTATAGGGGTAAGAAGTCTTCAGTCCTAAGAAATGGATATGAAATACTGAAAAGGAAAAACACCCAGATTTTAGAAAGAGGTTTCTATTCTACAAGTAATTGATTAGACCCATGTATCCGAAAGGAATATGGATCTCTAATTAGTGAAATGTATGGTTTATGGAGAAATCCAAACTATACTACCTTGCATCTTTGACAAGTTCAGATTTCAAACTAATAGTTGAACTATGTTATAAAATGATGCAAAAATTCATAATTATACACTGATCTATTTCCCATTGTTATTATACCCAATGAACTTTCCAATCCATTTATTTGAGTTCTTTACATGTAGTTCTAGAGTTTGATCTAGTTTTTACTTTTGCTTTAGTTTAGAACCAAAGAATTTTTAACTTTGGAGTTCAAATAGCAAAGATCTTGAGTAGATAGGGTACTTGATCTATAGATTTATCATCAATCCTCGTGGGAATGATATCTGGACTTAAATCCATTTTATTACTTGTATGACCTATGCACTTGCAGTGATTTAGACCAAAATCAATTTTAATAGATCCCTTTTTCAAAAAGAGCTAAACACATATTTTTATCAAAATTTAGTCAAACAAGTTTTATGGCATTCCAATTGGGGACTGAAAAGTCTTTAGATGGAATTGCTAATTACTTCATTAGCTTTGGTCTATGTTTAAAAATCAGACAATCAAGTTTATGGCGTCGTTGCCAGGGATTGAGAAAAAGATGAATTTAAATATCAATATTCTAACCAAAGAGAGATAGATGATATAAAGTGGAGTTTGTCGTAGTTTCTGAAGATAGCAGCGTGGATCAGGTGTGGCGATTGGGGACAATAGGAGGCTGACTGATTTAGCGAAGATGATATTTATCTTTGCTGCTGGAGCGGAGAGTGATGGCGCAAATCAGCGGGACCACTGTGTTCTGATGTTTGACCGGAGTAACTGGCAGAACTGGCGCACTGCCTTGTCATCGGACCGCACCGGGAGAGCTGAACAACGGCTCCCTGAGAGCAGGAGGCTGCAGATTCTTAGCGCTGACTGTGAGGATTCTTGAGGCCGTGAGCGGCATATACCCCAGCAGTGAATGCTTCATTGAGCAAACATTTGAAACCTGCCGCCTTGACTACCGGCACAACAAAGACCAATTTACTAGGCATCCTAGTAAAGACCCCAACGAGCATATGGGAAGATTCATAAGGATGGCTAATATAGTCAAGTTGAATGGGGTGAGACCAGAAGTGATCAAGTTGCAACTGTTTTCATTTTCACTGAGAGATGTGGCAACAACTTGGTTCGAAAGCCACCACCGCCGATCGCTGAACACTCAAAGAGTCGGGTGGAGGCTTACATGAGTAGATTCTTCCCTCCTGCCCTCACTTTTTAAAAAGAGAGGGGAAATAATAGTTTTCAAGCAGGGAGAGGATGAAAGTCTCTATAATGCATGGGAAATATACAAAAGATTGCTGAAAGGATGCCCCATGCATGGAATAGATCTGACCACTCATATGGATATTTTTATCATGCTATGAATTATACCTCCAAGGGTATAATTGATGCAGCCTGTTGTGGAGCTTTTAAGAGAAAAAGTGTTGAAGAGGCAAAGCAGTTGATAGAAGATCTGGCCAAATGCAATTATAAAGCTCCATTTGAAACTTCAGGGAGCAACAACAGACTGAAAGGGAGTGGTATGCTAGAGCTGAACCGAATGACTACCATAGAAGCAAAATTAGATTCATTGATGAGCAAAATGGGGAACCATGAGAGAAGAATGCATTCAGCAAATGAAGTGGGAACAGTTGATGAAAATGAGAAGAGGAATAGTGCTGAAGAGGGACTAGCTAATGAGGATCCCTATCAAGTTGAGGAGGCACAATATCTCAATGCAAATAGAAGTTACAACTTTAAGCCCAACCTCAACTTGCTAACTCATTATCACTAACACTTAAAAACCATGAGAATCTCTCATATGGGGGAGGAGCACAGCAAGGTTAAAGACTTGGGCAAAATTTTCAACAACATTATGCTTCACCTGGGTTCCAACAACAACAACAGCAGCAAGGAAGTCAGAGGGTAGAAAATCAGGGACAAAGGAGATCTTCTTCCTTTGAAGAATGATGTCGACTTCTTCGGAGAAAATAAGAGGTCAAGTGATCATCCACATGGAGTGTAAATTTGTCGATCTAGCAAAGATACTTCGTGCAAACACAATCAGAAAGTTTCGTGCCAATACAAATGACACAAGGAAGAATCCAAAGTATTGTATGGTGGTTACTCTAAGAAGTGGAAGAGATATAGAAGGCAGAAAATAAGAAGAGAGGAAAACTGAGGAAGAGAAAGAATAAATTGGAGAAGAACTGAAGCAGTACAGTTCAGAAGTGATTGAAGAAGAGAGAAGTGCAAAAATGTAGCAAAAGCAGTAAGCTGGAGAGGGAGTTCTAAAGAAGAAGGAAGTGGTTCAATCTTACAAGCCTCAAGTCTCATTCCCTCAAAGGTTGCAAAAGGCTAAGTTAGAAGAGCAATTCTCCATATTCTTAAACATGTTCAAGAATATGGAGGTTAATATCCCTTTTTCAGAGGCATTGACTCAAATGTCTCATTATGATAAATTCATGAAGGATATTTTGAGCAGAAAAATAAAAATTGCTAAAGAAGGAGTAGCAAGCCTAACAACAACCTGCAGTGCAGTTATTCGGAAGTCCTTACTAGAGAAGATGCAGGATCCAAGCAGCTTCACTATTCCTTGCACAATAGGGAATTCTGAGATGGGAAAAGCATTGTGTGATTCTGGAGCCAGCATCAACCTTATGCCTTTATCTGTAGTTAAGAGATTAAGTTTAGGGGAGCTCACTCCCACAAACTACGACCACGCATGGCATAGAACCCAGCTCAACTCTGAGGGTATTCTCGAGGATGTGCTTATCAAAGTGGGAAAGTTGATTTTTCCAATGGACTTTGTGGTTACTGATATCAAGAAGACAAGCAAGCCCCCTCTCATTGCTGTGAAGGCCTTCCACATGCGAGCAACTCGATAGACGCGGAAGAAAAGGAGAGCTTACTCTAAGGGTTGGAGATGAGGTAGTGCACTTCAATCTCAATCACAGTTTGACATAGTCAGAATTTGACAATGTTGATTGTAAGATTGTAGAAACGAAAGTACCTATAAGTTCTAAACTGATAAATGATTGTAAGATTCAGAATTCAATGAATGAAAATGAGATAAATTTCCAGTATCTTGATGTTCTTGATGTTGAATTTCTAAACTCCAATTTTGAATCAAAAGAAACAGTACTCAATATTGATGAAAATAGTACAAAAAAATGTAGTAATGAATAGAAATCAGAAGAAACGGAAACAAGTTCAAAAGGGTTAACCTTGAAGGAATTACCCAATCAATTAAAGTATGCTTTCTTATAACCAAAAAGAGTAAAACCAGTTATTATTTCAACTACATTGACTGAATTTGAAGAACAAGAACTGCTTAGAACTCTCAGAAAATGAAAGGAAGCAATTTCCTGGTCTATAAAAGATTTAAAAGGAATCATTCCTTCCATTTGCATGCACAAGATCCTTTTAGAGGATAATGCAAAGACCTCTATTGAACATCAAAGAAGGTTGAATCCAATAATGAAAGAAGTAGTAAGAAAAGAAGTACTTAAATGGTTGAATTGAGGTTTCATATATGCAATCTCAAACAGCCCCTAGGTAAGCCCAGTTCATGTGGTTCCCAAGAAGGGTGGATTCACTATGATCATAAATGAGAAGAATGAATTGATTCCTACAAGAACTGGTGATAGATGGAGTGGTCTCAGATAGGACATAGAAACTAAACACTGCTACTAGAAATGATCATTTTCCTCTACCTTTCATTGACCAAATGTCGACAAAGCAAAAGACACTCTATCATCAGCTTTCTCGATGGATATTCGGTTATAATCAAATTGCTATAAACTTCACGAGACAAGGGAGAAAACTACATTTGATATGTCCTTATGGCACCTTTCGCAGATGCCATTTGGATTATGTAATGCTCCTGCCACCTTCGAAAGATATATGATGTCTGTGTTTTCAGACTTGGTGGAAGAGGCTATGGAAATCTTTATGGATAGCTTCTCAGTATATGGATCCAGTTTTAATAATTGTTTGGAAAATTTAGAAATAGTACTTCAGAGGTGTCAATACAAGAATTTGGCCTTAAATTGGGAAAAATGTCATTTCATGGTAAGAGAGGTATTGTCTTGGGACACAAAATTTATGCAATTGGATTAGAGGTAGACCAAGCAAAGGTTTCTATCATAAAAACTCTCCTGCCACCTACAAATGTCAAAGGGATAAGAAGTTTCCTGAGACATGCTGGTTTTTATAGAAGATTTATAAAGGACTTCTCAAAAATCTCTAGACCATTATGCAGACTGCTGGAAAAAGAGGCAAAGTTTGATTTTGATGAATCATTGATTCGTGCCACAGTAGGTGTGCCGGAATCAACAAAATTTATAAACCTAAATTCCTCCTACCGTCAGAAAGTTATTAAAGTACGCAGATAAAGGGGTTCTGGGGTCGAACACAAGGACGGGTTTTCTTCAGTAAATGATTTGCGCTATCTAAAATGGTGAATTTCACCTGATTTTAAGGTTTTGTAAAAAACAAGGTTGAAATGCTTCAGAACTAAAAATAAACCGAACTAAAATATGAAAAGAACTCCAAAGCATCTGCCACTGGGTCAGAGGTTCTAAGGTAAATTTAGAGGTTCCTGTCCTTTTCCTGTCAGGAGGATGACCTATAGTCATTTCCCGAACCAGATCTTCATTTAGCTATAAAAACCGAACCCTAAAAATTTTCCTTTTGAATTATAGCATTTATTGGACATTAATGCTCCTTGCCTTTGAGAACATATCCCCTAAACCTACCCTATAGTAACTAATAGAAGACAACTAATGAATCTCAATGGATCTAGCAATAAGCATCCACTGAACCCTAAAATCTTGCCAAATACAGGTTAATCAAGGTACATTTAAGAGATTTAAACCTAGAATGAGAAATAGAAACATAAATGCCAATAAAAACTTGCGTTAAAAACAGGGAACCGACATTTTACCTCAAAACTCTAGCCCAAGAGCCCTCTCATGATGCAGGGGGGTTTAGCCAACCATCCCTTGAGTTGTCATCCTCAAGGAGTGTTTGACAAGAGGGAAAATGCAAGAAAAGGAAAGAAAATGAAAGAAAAGGGAAGCAGCGGGAAAACTCCCGCCTCTATATTCTCTTCCAGTAGAATAAAAAATGAAGTCCCCCTTACAAGATTTGTTTTGAGCATATATATTGCTCAAGTAAGCAAAAAGACAATAATACCCTCAATATCACTTATACATGAAGGGTAAAATAGGAAAAAGTAGTCAAAAGGGGGCCAAAAGTCAAAAATTGCAAGAGAAATTTCGCACAGTGGTGCGAAATTTTCGCACCCTGATGCAAAAATCTCGACTTTTTCTGTTCTTCTTCTGCTCCTTCTTCTTCTCCTTCTTTCCTTCTGATTTCTTATCTGTAATGCCGAGTTCGACTCGAATTCCTTGTGCTTGGATCGACTCAACAAATTTGGCATAAATAGCTTGCAAAAAATACAAAATTAGCCACAAAATGCGACGTAGAATGTTTCTGACCTTAATGTGCAAATCGGGTTAATTCAATTGATTAGTACACAAAAGGTGCTCAAAACCTACAATAAATAGGGCTCAAAATAGCACTTTTTGGGCACTAATCAATCATGCAAAGCTACATTTGAGGAAATTAAATCCAGATTGGTTACAGCCCCCATCATGGTAACACCTGATTGAAACAAGGAGTTTGAAATTATGTGTGATGCCAGTGATTTTGCAATGGGAGTTGTATTAGGATAAAGAATAGAGAAGATATTCAAGGCCATATACTATGCCAGCAAAACTTTCAATGAAGCACAAGAGAACAACTCTACAACTGAAAAAGAGATGTTGGCAATAGTATTTGCTTGTGAAAAAAATCGTGCCTACATATCAGTCCCATGTTATAATATTACACTTAATCTCATGCCGCAAATTAGATATATGATGGCTAAGAAAGATGTCCAGCCATCATATGGGTATTATTGCTGCAAGAATTTGATCTAGAAATTAAAGACAAGAAGGGTAGTGACAATGTGATAGTTGATCACTTGTCTAGATTGGAAATGACTATTGAAGAAGAAAATGGAAGTGAATTAGAAGAAAACTTTCCCGAATGAGCAGTTGTTTGTGTTAGCAGTCTAAACACCCTGGTATGTTGATATTGTGAATTACTTAGCCTGTGGAATTATGCCATATGACTTCAGCAACAAGCAGAAAAGAAAGTTGAGGACTGATAACAAATTCTTTATTTGGGATGATCCACTACTTTTCAGAAGAGGAGTAGATATGATTATCAGAAGAGGTGTACCAGAAACAAAATAAGGAGAAATTATTGATAAATGTCATGCATCACCATATGGAGGACATTTTGCAGGAGATAGAACTGCCCATAAAATTCTCCAATCAAGTTTTTATTAGCCTACTCTATTCAAGGACTGTTTTGAATGGGTAAAACATTGTGATAAATGTCAGAGAATGGGCAACATAAGCAGAAGAAATGAAATGCCCCTGCAAGGAATCTCCGGGTGCGTATTTTTATGCTCGGGGATAGACTTTATGTGACCTTTTCCATCATCATTTGAAATTCAGATATTCTCCTGGGGCCAGGATTATGTATCCAAATGAGTGGAAGCAATAACTTGTTCCAGAAATGATGCTAATACAGTTGTTGGGTTTATACAAAGAAATATTTAGAGCAGATTTGGAGCACCCAAAACAATTATTAGTGATGAGGGAAGCCATTTTGCAAATAAAGTTTTTGCAAAACTCATGAGTAGATACGAACCGTACACGCAATGATCGCTTATCACCCTACCAAATGGGCTTAGCGTAAATTTCCAATAGGGAGATAAAGAAAATTCTCGAGAAAACAATGAATACAAGCAGAAAATATTGGTCTATGAAACTAGATGATGCATTGTTGGCTTATAGAACTACTTACAAAACTCTCATTGGATTGTCCCCATAAAGAAGTGTATTTAGAAAACCTCACATCTCCCTGAATCGCAATACAAGGCTAAGTGTAGGCCAATCAATAAACCGACCGTGACTTTCAAGCCGCCAAAGAAGAAAGATTACTTCCAATTGAAATGAACTAGAAGAGTTGAGGAACGAAGCTTTATGATAATGCCAGTAATCTACAAAGATAAGACAAAGAAGTGGCATGATCAAGATTTCGAGGAAGGAATTCAAAGCAGAGAACAAGTCCTATTATATAATCTGTGCTCAAGTCGTTTCCAGAAAATCGAAGTCAAGATGGAGGTCCTTACATAGTAGTAACAAGTACACCCTTTAGAGCAAAGTGACACTAAAAACTAATTTCGATGTGAATTCTCTAGTGAATGGTCGAGATTGAAACATTACCTTTGGGCGGAACATAAAATGAAGAGCTTAAACTGTGATTAAAAGAGGTTGGAAGAATTTTTGTCGGAAAGAAAACATTTTGGCAAAAGAAATGTCTAAATTTAGAGACATTAAATGAGCATTTGAGGGCAACCCAAGCAAAGTTTTTAACTTTTATAGTTAACTTGATTTTGTTACAATTGGTGTTTTTGAAGTTTAGTTTTACTTTTGCTTGAAGTTTTATTTGTTGTTTTTGGACAATGAAGCTGAATTAGAAATGAATTATATTAGAAATTGCTAATTATGCTGATTTACTTTTGTTTTTGCACACTCTCTCAAACTGATTATGCTGAAATTGCTACAAGGGGGAGTATTTCCATTTTCCTAACTTGCTCTTTAATGATAATGCATGGTTGAAGTTTAGGGGAGTGTAATTTTGTTTAGAGCAAAAAAATAAAAAGTAGCTTTGTTGTTCTCATTCTTTGAATACTCTGAATATCATCTTGTTGAATCATATTGAGTGAAGAAATGAAAGCTATTGTGCATACTAGAATTGAGGTTCTTTGATGATTATGTGTGTTTTCACAAGTATGTTCTGATTGGTATGAATGAATGCACATTGCTTTGAATGTTACTTAATGAAAAAAAAAAAAGTGAATTGTGCAATTCTAAGAAAAAAAAATTTCATTGTCTCAACAGTAGTACCAAAAACTCTATTGCAATATTGTTTCTTAGTGTCGCAACAAAGACTGGGTTAGTCTGTTGAAGCCGCAGGAAATTATGTCGCGACAAAATTTTTAGTGTCGCAACAACCTTTAACTGAGGAAGCACAAACTGTGTCGCAACAATGTTTTTCTTTGTCGCTACATTATATCAAATGAGATTACTGAACTAGGTCGTGACATTAATTCTCTATGTCGCGACAGAATTGGCTATGCCCTGTGTTTCTAAAAGAAAAACTTTGTTGCAACAATTTTTCTCTTTGTCACGAAATTTAATGAAGGCACAACAACACATTTAGCCTATAAATAGATGAATTTTGAAACCTGGAGGGTCACCTGCCTCATAAACCATTAAACTACTCACTTTTCATCACCAAATCTCTTTCCCTCCTTTCGAAAACCCTAGATCCCCAAAACCCTCTTCTGACAATGTCTGAGCAATCGAACCTTGTTCCTAACCTAAATAAAATAATGGAAGAGCATGCTAAGATGGAGGAAGAAGTAGTTTAAGCGACTCAAGCCAAAACAGGGCACAAAGAAGAAAGAGCTTAATCTAGAGCAGAGGTAGAGCAACCAGCTGAAGAAACCAGAAAGAGGAAGAGATGAGCTGAAGAAGCTGGAGCAAGGGGCAGAGAGGAAAAGGCAAGTGATTGGGTTTCAGATCTGGCCTATTTCTCCTAGAGGGACAAACTGCAACAAAGAGATTTCATAAGCGAAAGAGGTTTCAACAAGTCGATCTCCCCCTTCCAAGAAGTTATTGAGAAGAGAGGATGGCTTCTCTTTTGTGAGCACAAGGCTCCTGGTTTTGTAGATGTAGTAAAAGAATTCTACACGAATATGGTGGGTATGAAGGACAAGACGGTATATGTCAGAGGTAGATGGATAAATTTCAGCAGGGAGCAGATAGACCAAACCTACAATCTTAATGAAAGGAAGAATGGTTCGAAGTTCAAGAAACTGGTGAAGGAACCATACTTCCAAAAGATTGTAGATTTGCTGACTAATGGCAAGGGAAAGTGGAATACCACCAAGAAAAATCCATATGCAAGAGGAGCATTGACTGAACAAGTAAAGGTTTGGTTTTATTTCATTTGTTCAGTTATATTACCATCAAAGCATCTAAGTACCATAAGGGAGAAGGAGGCAGTACTATTGTATGCCATATTGAAAGGGTATAAGTTCAGTGTTGGAAAGATCATTGAAAACTCAATCTTGAGTTATTACAGAGGTGGGTATAGGGGACTGATACCTCATCCAGCACTTATTACTAGGCTCTGTATCTTGGGTGGTGTAGAAGGAGGCTAAGAGGAAGAAGAAAACTGCCCTAGGACATCACCCCTGACACTGACAGGAATCACAAAAGGGCCTAAGAATAGAGGCAGAGAAAGAGAAGCAAAAATTGAAAGAGATAATAGAGATGATGTAGAAATACATCAAATACAAATCGAAGCCAAGCCTAAGCTACAATAGAGGCGTAGAAGTTCAGCTCCACTCGAACCTCTCCTGTAGGTGAGACAAGTACATCAGGAGCATAGAGGAAGCTCAGAGCATCAATGTAACATGCTGAATTCATAGATATGTTGAAAGCAATGAAGCAAGAAATGCAGGAGATGGACAAACAGCTATAGATTTAACTCTAACTGAAGATGAATATATGGATGCAGAGCTCAGAATAAGGGATCAAGATTTGGAAAAAGCCCTCAGACTGAGAGATGAAGAGTGAAAGAGCATATGGGAAACAAGAGAAAGAGAACTTAGTGAAGAACTCGGGACAAGAGAAGATGTCTTCCTCTCATATCAGCTCAGGAGGGACAATGAGCTAATAAAGATCATGAAGTAGAAAGAGGATGCTATGGAGCAGAACTTGTTGTAGAAGGTAGATGCCTTTGGGGATCTGTATAAAGAAAATCAGAAGGAGATAAGGCTCCTCATAGAGAAAGGGATAAGGAAATGGAAGCCACCCTAAAATATAGGGAAAAATTTTGGACAGAAAGCTTGTATATGATCAACAACAATTTGATAAAACTGTACTCTACCCAGGGTGAGTTTGAGGGAACCCTAAACTCTATTGGGCAGAGACAAAATGATCTGATCAAGCAAATGGCCCTTTCCATAGAGTGGTCTGCATTCAACAAAAGTGAAGAAGGCAGTAGGTCCAAGCAGCCATAAGTCCAAATTCCTGAGTTCTCTCCTTCTGCAGTTGATTACAAGTTTGAACCAATGAATCTGCATCCCTCCCATAGGCATGATAGAAGAAGAAAATAGCTTGCCCTATAGTTCTTCCCCTCTTCCCTCTTTGTAACCAAATGTCTTACACTTAAAAACTTCAATGAAAAATCCTTTGCAAAATTGTCTACCTCATTTTGCATTTTCAGGTGTTTTGTTTATATTTTCTTTCCTTTGTGTTCAATAATTAGAAATTGATGACCTTTAGTGAATATCTTTGCTAAATAATGGAGAAACCAGTTTTCTTGGTTTGAATTGCTGAATAAGCTATGAATTGTTTGGTGGAATTGAAAAGATTGTGGAATTGAATTGTTGTTGTGTTAAACTTCTCTGCATTGAATGGTTTATTTAAATGAGCTTTTAACTTGTCAAATAGCATAGCAACATATCCAGGAACCAAACAAGAATTGGATAGATGAATTGGGGTAGGATGAAATGAACTGAAAAAGAAAGTTGTAAGGATATTGATGAATATGTTGAACTTCAAGAATAAGAAAGATTGTAATAAATTGATGGAACAAATAAGACCTATAATTCTATATCGGTAAACAGTTTAGTTATTATGAATCCTGATAAACACTGCACATGATCAAAAGTATCTTTGAAACAGAATGTGCTAAGGTTAGGGACATCTTCTGGGATCTCCAAACGTCTTAAAACTTGTTATATTATTAGTCAAGGCGAAATCCTAAACAATACCACTAACAAGAAGTGATATAGGCCATTCTTGGAAGATTGAGCCTTTCAAATCCTACCCTATTAATATGCATAAGCATACACCTTAGTTCCTTATTTGAGTTAATAGCCTAACTCATCATCACCCAGCAAATGAAAAGCCTAGATCCTCCCTTGAACATAATCTTATAGTAAAGAACCCTTATTTGCCCAGATTACATGACAAATACATCAATGATGGAAAAGAACAAGTTTGGGGGAATATTATTTCAAAGTACAAAGAAGGATAAGAAATTAGCAATTTCATCCAAAGACTTTTCAGTCCCCAGCTAATTTTCTACTTTTCTTGTTGTGAATATTTAGACAATTAGCACCAGAATAAGAAGTTTAGAGGTCCATAGGGTTCTAGTCAGCCTACACTACAAGGACCAACTCAAACTACTAGTAGTAAGACTATTCTACCGAAGACCGTCACGCCTCAGTGTACCCCAGAGGTTCTTCGAGATGCACGCCCTCCTTATTGCACACATCGTGGGATGAGACATAAAGGAGATTGGCTGAGACTAAAGGTGCTTGTTTGGTTTATGGATCCAATGAGCACAAAGTAAAAGATTGTCCTAGAGCCCGTTCTTACACAGCACCCCAGACTGGGGGTATAGCTTCAGCAGTACAAAAGGGAAGTAAGGACAATAAGAGAGTTGCATCACTAAGCGCTCTGAGGCAAGCCGCCACGCACCATGGCAGATTGTGAGGCCCATGCTCCACCAGTAAGATATGCAATGAAGGTACTGAAGATAAAATGCCCCTGATGTGATAGCTGGTCATTTCCATATCTTTAAGACTATCAGACAAGTATTGATGATCCAGGATCAACCCATTCCTATGTTTGTGCCCCATTCCGAGGTCAAGGGCTTATCAAAGAGTGAAACCGAGTATGATATCTTGGTGACAAATCCGCTAAGGCATAGTGTCATTGTGAATAGAGTTTACAGAGATTGTCCCATCAAAATACAAGAGTATGAGTTTCTAGGAGACTTAATCGAATTATCATTCAGAGAGTTCGATGTGATATTAAAGATGGATTGGTTGTCCCGACACCAAATGGTAGTTGATTTTAGAATGAAACGAATGACCTTAAGGACACCGAGTGGCGAGGAAGTGACTTTCCTTGGTGAGAGGCCAAACCACCTCTTTAATGTGATATTCTCGTCGGTCAATTACTAGAACGATGGTTCTAAAGTAGGAAGCCTATCAAGTATATGTGATTTATACGAAAAAGGCGAGCCTAGTTTCATCGATTGATCCCTATAGTTTGTGATTATCTTGGATGTGTTTCCCGTGAGGAGTTGCCGTGGATTGCCTCCACAAAGAGAGATCGAAGTTCACAATCGACAAGAGTTCGGTGCCACTAATTCGCGCTACCTGCAGGCGGATACTTTAATCAACAAAATTTATATTCCTATGTTCCTCCCATCGTGGTCGCCATCGCAGCATAGCGTTCAGTGGCCTAACACGGACGTGGTTTTCATCCCACTAATGATTTGCATCGTTGTTTGAAAAATGGTGAGGCTTTTGTTTGGATTTTTGATTCGTTAAAAACACTGAGGTCAAGCTGTTCAATGATTAACTATAACGGCTTAAATGAAAGTGTGAAATGGTAACCTTGAAGGCTCGGGGTCACTAAATTTGATAACATGGGGGTATTACAAAGTCCCTGTTATTTCTCGCATTAGTGGCAATTGACATATGGGCCAAAGCCAAAACCGGATCTTTGCTAGCTATAAAACCTAACCCTAAAAACTACCTTGCTTAGTCAACCCAAGTACTAAGCATTCAAAGTCCCATTCGCTTGAAACCCTAGCATTTAACCTCATTCCCATGGCTCAGAATGCTATCTAGGTTGAATATCGCGCATCTACCATTAAGAATGCACTCAACCCCTAAACATGACAAGTATTGACCAAAAGAAAGACATTGAACATTAAACCCTAGTTTGAAAGTCGGGAACCATAAACGCACTGTGAATATCTAAAGCATGAGGACAACCTCGCAAAGAGTCTCCCAAAACTAAGCTAGCAACCCTCCTCTTCAAGGCTATGAGGCTTAGCAAGCATCCCTTGAGTCATTATCCTCAAGGTGTTTGGCAGCGAGAAAATGAAAGAAAGAGGGAGAGAAGAGAGCAAAGTAAACTCCTAAAATGAAAAGTCATGGAAACTCAGATAATGAAAAAGGTTTTCGCTACAGTCATGCCATATAACGCGTTAATGTTCACTCGAAATTACTAATGTGGACAAGATGGTAATTTATCAAAACGTGGTCGTTTGGTATCAAGAATTCCAAAACACAAAATGAGATTCGCTATGCAGAAATTCCCGGCTAAGCATATTAAAAATTCGCTATAAAGAATAAATTTCGCTAGGCTACTTAAATTCACAAGAGATAGCGAACTGAGAAATTTCGCTTAGGAATGTGTTGAATCCCTCGCATAATGAAATTTCGCTACCTACGAAATTTTGTGAGACAGAGAAATTGGGAATTTTCAATAGGGAACAGCTGAATTTCCGCTTAGCCAGAGAAATTTCCTCGTTTAGATTGCGAAATTTTCGCAATCATAGCGAAAATCCCTGGCTTGCTTCCGTCTCCCGCTTGCTACTGCAGATCCTACCGCATCCCTTCCGTGACTTCTTTATTCACTTCGCTTCAATTCTTCACTACATCTTGACATTTCATCGCCTCAGCTTGGTGAAATCATCGAGGATTCTCGCATTCAGCACCAATAAGAAGCCAAGCTTGCTGAAGTTCCCAAGACCTGCAAAACTGTCCAAAACAATCTCGAAAACAAATCAAAAACACTAAGTGGACATGCATATGACAATTGGCTTAATTCATATGCGATTAGTGCGCAAAAGCACTCAAAACCTATCTTGAATAGGGCTCAAATAGCACTTCGGGGCACCAATCACACCCCCAACCGACATGTTGCTAGTCCCTTAGCAATGCTAAAATACTGGGATGCATGGCCGTGCTTTTACAAAAAGTGTATGTGGTCTGGGGAAAGTATATGTGTGTATCAGTAGTTTTTGCCTTAGCATGAATAATTTACACCCCGTATAAAAACCTGGCCATGAAAGAACAAACCATATAAGAACAAGTTTTAGGACAACATCTTGCCCAAAGAAGTCAACCCGAATTTCCACCTTTCAAAATCTAATTGCTCCTAAGGTAACCAAATAATAAATCGCAAAGCTATTCCTCCCCAACCCACATACTGCCCATGGCCTTAAACCCGTTGACCAACCCAACACAGGGCTAGCTACGCCTCTTATTTCTTCCTTGATCGCAATGGGGGTGTACGCTAAAAACTCGACTCTCACCAAAGTCCTGTAATGGGGATTCACCCGATGACTCCTAACCAATTACTGGTTTTAGTGGCATCGTCAAAAGGATCACTGACCAATAAACTCGTGTGTTTCACCCCGACTTAATGACTTCGAGAATTGCACCTACAATACGCCTAACCTTTCACCCATCTCACCCAAGTGTAGCGAACACTAAGTCTGATGACTCCCAACCAATTAAGGTTTAAGGCATCGGTTTCTTTTTAAAGCGTTTTTTCACCATATACCCTCGGACCGTGTTTCTGTTTCAAGGCAAAGCGCCACTACTTTTATTTTTCTTTTCTTCTTTTCTTTTTCTTTCGTTTTTTCTTTCCTGGAAGACTTCATTGGTCTTCAAACGGGTAACACAAACCCATTATGGGTCGCCAACAAATTTAAGGCCTATTGCAAAGTGAAAGAGGTATATAGCTCAGAATCTATTGGTATAACTGGTGTGTGGTGTGAATTGGCTAAAAGGGGGAATGTTCATAAGCTGACTATGCCGAAATTTCACTGACTAAAACTAAATCATGCATTAAACAAATTTTAACATTAAGGTACATATTGTGGCGTCAATTTTTCAACTAAAGGCAAGAGTAAACACAAAATGTAGATACAAAAACGATTTGCAAAAGTGTAGTAAATCGGAAATAATGCTATAAAGTCATGATATAACCAAAATGGCTAATACATGCTTAATATAGCTTAAACATAACAAAATATCACCGCCTACTATCAAGCAATACATGAACTCAGATAAAAATGAGTGGCATTTGATGCAAAGTTGAAAATCGTACAAAAACATAATAGAAGACACTTAACTCTAACTTTTCCTCCCACCAAAGTAGAAACATGTCATGTGGGTAGGAAAATTGAGATAGAGTGTGACCACCTCAATCTTCTGCGGGCGGATTCAAGTCACGGCCGCCGCCGCCAAAGATGTCTAAGGGAGGCGGCCGCCAGGCTCATCAATGCATGTGCGTGATCGGGCGAGACCGAGGTGACTCATGATCCGACGAGCATGGTATGACAATGCTCTAAAGTGGTCTCGCGCCGCCAATCGCTAATCCATCGATGCCCGCGGTAGTAACACGCAATGCACAACATCCATAACACCCGCCAGCTCCTCGGCGACATGAACTTGTTCTGAGAATGCTTAAGCACAATATGAAGGGCCAGAGTGTCGCCGGTCGGGAATGAAGGAGGTGGAGGGTGAGATAGAGCGATAACCGCACCGGGCTCCTCTCCACCTCTACACGATCGTGGATCATCTCTCCTCGGGATCCTCTTCGCCACCTCATCCGTACCTCCTCCCGGTCCTCACAAGCAGTGAGAAAAGAAACCTGCGATCACCATGGCTCGCCCATAGACAGACTGAGGGCATCCGATCCTCCTCCTCTCAATACGAGGCTCCGGAATCCCAAATGCTCCGCGACCCGCCGCGCGAGGTCGCGCAGATCAACACGGTAGACTCTCGCCGAGCCGCCCTTACGGTGACCTTATCTTCGTTGCAACAGGTCGTTGATGACCTCAACTCCGGGGAGGACCTAACTAGAATCCTCCGAGATCAGCACAGTGGCCCCTCGAGTACGGCTCCCCTACGACGTAGTTATCAGAATCCGAATAGGGTGGTCCCGGAAAGGTGATCCACGAGAAGCATCCGAGGCTGAGCCCGTAAAAGCACGGGTCCCGCCGTGGTATTCTAAAGGAGACAATGGACCATCTCCCGCCGTGGCCTACCGTGGCTAATCCGACATTCTTCCGAATTGGCCCCAGACTACCGGCAGCCCACTGGCCGAATCACGCCTGAAAGCAATTCCTTGGCCGATCACAATAGTAAATCGTGAGCCCGCGACCTGGGCGCTCCCGGAAGTCACGAGCGGTAGAACCGAAGTACCACCGGGATAAGAGAACCCGCTGTAAGACGCGTGCACGGCAGCTAGGAGTACCGTGTAATCGGCCTCTGCTGGAGTCTCCGAACCCGGGGTCAGGCCGTCACAGCCGCACATCGTAGAACGACTCTCCAGCGGAAAATCTCTCGCATGGAGCCCCACGCTCCCCGACCGGTCCCGACGGCTAATGGCCACCGATCTCAGGTCGCTATAGATGGGGAAGGGCCGAGCCCCCCGTCGCCGGCGAAGGATGGCCGAGGCCTCGGGCGGATGAGGGACTCCCCGGCCTCGGGCGTGTCCGGCCTTTCGAGGGCCGGCCCTCCCCCGATCGCTCGCGCAGACTGTGGAAGGGCCCGAGGTCCCATCTCACTGACATCCCTCGAACCCCAGTTCTCGTGGACCGGATCGGGATCAGAATGGGGCCTACTCCTCCCGGCCTGGAGGCAAACTGACTCGGGCCCAAGCGACCCACCTCTAGCACGTACCATACCTATAGTCGAGAGCGATACGGGCAAGGTCAGGCGCTCACGGTCAGGGCTAGGAATGCAATCGCACTCACACTCCGGTGGACCAGGCTGCCCACTGAACCAAACCAACCACCCAGCCAGTGGAGCCGGAGGCGGCAAGGCCAGGGAAAGCAAAGGCGTGGCTAACCCAGTGGCACCCAGCCAAGACAGCAAAGGCACACACACAGTGGCATGACCTGGCAGCAGTAAAGTGCAACAGGGCCCGGCGCCGACGCAGGCACCTAACAGTGGGAGGCTCAGAGACTCAGGCATTACCGGTCCCAGTTGTTGGAGCAGGCGGACCTGTAGTGAGATGGCGGCTCGTGGTTTGGCGATGCAGTCCCGCAGGGCTACAGCAGTGGTCGGTGCAGGTGCAAACATCGGGAGGCTCAGTGGGGCTCACTGGGCCAAAGGCTCACTGGTGGTGTGTGGGGATGATAATGAAGATGAATGGCTCTCCCCCATCCCCTTCTTCTTATATAAGGCCGCGAGGAAGCCGAAGAGTCAATTTCACTACAATAGCGAAATCCTGCCAAACTGAACTCCATCTGCAGTAAAAAAATAAAATTTGAATTAGGCAGATAAAAATAAAAAATAATTACTAATTATTATTTTTATCAAAAACCTAAAAATAAAATTAATTTTAGTTACTTAAAAGGAAAATTGCTAAACAGAAGTTACTAAATGAAAGTCACTAAAAATAGTAACTATCAAAATTGACCATTTTTTTTTTTTTTTTTTTAACAAAAAAAACAAAAAATTTTGAGCTGCAATTTGGTTTTATCGAACACCAAACCAGCCCAATTTCACTGATCTACTCATGGAGGGTCAAGGAGGAGGAGCTCCTTAACCCCTAGCAGCGGCCAGCCTGCAATTCTTCATGCTTGGTCCATTCTCATGATTTTCTTCTCACAGGTGATTTTGGCCTCGACCAATTGCTCAGACAGGATCGATGACGCCCCAATCAATCGGCTTCATCTTGCTAGCTAATTTGCAATCTATGGATCTTGGCTCCTACCTTCGAATTAATCGAGCGCATTTCATTGCTTCCTCTTATCACCTTCCACTAGCTGTACCTTGTTACTCAAGTGAAAATATCGAGCCCAAATGTGTCAGCGTTGCCAAATGTGAGTTGCATTACCCCATTTCCTAAAGAATCGATGATCGCATCGGGCAAAGTGGCCAAAATGGTCTCCCAGGATAATTGGTACATGATCGGGCCCACTTGCAATCGTTCGTGACGGGCACTACAAAGCCTATCGGGTAGTAGAATTTGGCCTTACCTTTACCAACACATCCTCAACTATTCTCTTAGGAATCTTCACCGATCGATCAATGATAGAAAGTGATGTCATTTGGTTTGAAGCCCCAACCTAATCGCTATACACCGAGTATGGCAAAGAGGTATACACCGGCCCCTAAGTCTTAGCAAAGGCTTTGTCTATGCAATTCCTCCAATGTCAGATCGGAATTGGGATCCCTGATCCTCAGATTGACCGGGTCTTGCTCCTCGATTATGGCAATCGACTTGCCTTGCCAGAAGGCCTTTCAATGCCTAACCCTTTCGACCGTGCATGAAGTCCTTTAAGAACTTAGCATAAGTCGGGACCGCTTTAATCATGTCGAAATGGATGTGTTCACCTTCACTGCCTTAGCACCTCCCAATTTTCACTGTCAGTTTTTTTTCGCTTCTAAGCAGGTTTCTGGGAAATGGAGGGGGTATGGTTTTTCTAATTGGTCTTCACCGACGACACTCTCCGTGCTCAGCCTTCCTTTCCCTTGCATGCTCTCTTCAAAGAATTATGGGCACCGGTTGCTCTATTTCTTCCACCTCGGGAGTGGCTATAGCTTTCACCTCATCCACATCCTCGAATTAAGCCGGATGAACCTACCTCTATGGCCCCCTTTCGATTTGGCAATGTTTGGGAAGGAACCTTCCTCCTCCCCGTATCTCCAAAGAACTGGCTGATCTTTGTGATCAACACGTTGCGTTGTCAATTTTTCGATTACTGCTCTCAAGCCCATCTATTCTTTTCGTCTCAAGGTGCTTCTACGTTGTAAACTTTTCAGGTTAATCAGACATTAATCCCCTTTGCTCCTCCACAAAATCGCTACCACCTTACTCAAATTCAATATAGCTTGTTCAATGTGAGAAGTGGATGATGTCAAGTTGTGGTCGAGATGAGAACCAAACTATCGCTTGGCACCAAAGCACGTGAGTGTGTGGGATTAGGCTCAGGAGAGATCAGTGATTCTTCCAATTGAAATTGCATGTATTACCGTACGGGCATTAGGTTGTGGTCAGACGCCCACTCGTGATTAGCATGTTCTCGGCATCAAATCCTTCATAATCGATGGGGCACCTGATGATGTTCTCCTCGATGGACAAAGGTTGACACTGGATGAAATTAGTTGGCCCAAAGGTTTCACCACGCTCTGACTCTCATGGAGCCCTTTTCCTTCTGCACTCCTCCACCTTCCCTAATTAGTGGTCGAGATTTTTGCTTTCATTTCCATGTCCTCCGAAAGTGTAAAAATTCCTCCCCGTTGGTGAGACGAAGGCTTCATTCTTTCAACTTCTCGATTCTGCTCATCCTAGCTTTGGTTTCAAATTTGCACATAATCGCAAAGCCTCATGGCCTCATCCGATTTTTGCTGGGGTGTCACCCCACACATGGTTTCTAGCGCTGCTTCATGTATAGGACATACCATTATAGAAATGATCTACTAACATCCGTGTCGAAACCATGATGTGGACAAGCACCGATTGTCTCCATGAATCTCCCTCCCTAAAGATTGGTAGAATTTCTGTCATAGTCGAGTAAGTGTAGATCTCGCTCTTCAAACTCTGGGCTGGGTCTTGTCAGATCAAGAATTTCTTCAAAATTCAACAAGATCGCCCAATTTAATCGTTTCCTTGCCTCGTGAATTGAGCCATATTTTGGCTTTATTCTGAGGGTCAACTGAATGCCCTTTAACTTCTGTCAGCCCATATCTATACCCTCCTTAAACGTTATGTATACTAAAATCCCGTATGTGTGAATATGGATTTTCATTCTCCATACCATGAAATGTGCAGCTGGGGCACTAAGTAGGTCTCACCGCCACATCCTCGGCCAGGAGGTATTATGCGCAGAAGGAGCACTAACTCTAGGGGGGTGTATGTGATCCCTCATTGATCTATATACCGTCGATTCAGGAGTACTCACTGACTCGCTCGTTCCTCGAGGATCCATTTGGTCACTATGCACACCGATTTCACACTTTGCTCAACCTGTGCACCTACTCTTTTGCACCCACTGAGCATCCCTCTGTCCCGTTGTCAGATAAACACTGTTACACAAAATGAGACACAACAAAGAACACAAACAGTTACAAAGGAAGCCGCGTTAGTTAAAACAAAAACTCGATCGCAAGAAACAAATGGGCGGCAAGAATCGCTAAGTGAAAAATCATAGCCTCGCACACTTAATTCAAAAGGACCGAAGGTCACCAACACTTGTAATGGATTACAAGTACACATCAACTCATCATAATAGTTTGGCACCATCCCTAGCAACGGCGCCATTTAATTCGCTACTAGTAGGTGATGAATCAACAAAATTTATATTCCTATGTTCCTCCCACGCGTAGTCAACCTACCTAAAGATAATGTCTGTGGTCAACGACGGATGGGTTTCTCATCCCACGAATGATCGGATCATGCTTGAAAATGGTGAGGCTTTTGTTTGGATTTTTGATTTATTAAAAACACAGGTCGGTTGTTCACTGGACAACTGTAATGGCTTAAAATGAAAGTGTGAAATGGTAACTCAAGCGCTCGAGTCACTAAATTTGATAACATGGGGTAGCTGCGTTGTCTCGGGTTATCAAGATTAGGCAATTGACATAGTCAAAGCCAAACCGATCTTGTTTACTATAAACCTAACCCTAAAAACCACTTATTTAGTCAACCAAGTACTAAGCATTCAAAGTCCCATTCGGGCCTTTGAAACCCTAGCATTTAACCTCATTCCTGTGGCTCGTAAATGCCATATCTAAAGAATATCGCATCTACCATTAAGAATGCACTAACCCCAAAGACAAGTATTGACAAAAGAAAGACATTAAATGGCATTAAACCCTAGTTTGGAAAAGTTTGGGAACCATAAATGTAAGACTGTGAATATTCAAAGCATGAGGACAACCCGCAGAGCGCCTCGCTAAAAACCAAGCTAGCAACCCTCCTTCATACTATGAGGTTTTGGTCAAGCATCCTCGGGAGTCTGTCATCCTCAAGGGGGTGTTCAAAATGAAAATGGCAGTATGAGAGAAGAGAGCAAAGTAAACCCTAAAATGAAAAGCTACGGGAAACTGTATTAAATGAAAAAGTTGCCTTCTTGCCATAGCAAGTCAGGGCCAGAGAGCCAAAACCCAAAGTGTGTGAAATGACAAAAATTACCTAAAAATATGAAATTACAATAGGGACACAAGATGGTAATCTATCAAACGTGGTCGCCTGGCATCAAGAGAATTCCAAACATTAAGGCGAGATTTCGCTTTATGCAGAAATTCTCGCTACATAGTTAGGTCTGGGCTAGGGCTGGGGCTAAATTACAAGAGATAGCTAAATTGAGAAATTTCACTAGAATAAAGTGGAATTCTCGCCAGCCTAGCGAAATTTTTGGTGGAGATAGCTTAAATTGGGAATTTTCGCTAGAATGCTGGAATTCGGCTAATAGCGAAATTTCGCTAGCCTAGCTTAAATTTATATAGGTTGTGGCCTCGTCAGATTAAATTTTCACTATGATTGCGAATAATCTCAAATAAATTTTCAACCTATAGCGAAAATCCCCGGGTTTGCTTCCGCTTCATTTGTTATCGCATCCTACCGCATCCCTTTCCTTCGCACTTTATTCATCACTTTGCCTTCAATTCTTCACTCCGCATTCGACATTTCATCGCTCTCACCAGAAATCATCGAGATTCTCAGATTCAAGACTAATAAGAAGCTGCTTGTCGACCAAGTCTACACCCGCAAACTATCCAAAACAACTCGAAACAAATCAAAAAACACTAAGTGGACATGCAAATGACAATCGTTAATTCATATGATTACAAGAAAAAGCACTCAAAACCTATCTTGAATGTGGCTCAAATAGCACTTTAATTAATCAGCCACCCTAGCATCCATTGCATCAGATAGAATGGCTCCGGAGTTAAAAGAGTTGAAGATTCCGGGCTTGCAAGAATTATTAGAGCAGGATTTATTTGTCTGAAGTATATCACTGCCGGGGGCTCCCAAGGTTCCTTGTTAAGAAGAAAGATCAGATACACTTTGCCTTGTGTGTCGATTATAGACAACTCAAACAAAAATGACAATGAAGAACAAGTATTCATACTCTTAACTGATGACTCTCGTTCAATTCAAATTGAAAGGCGGGTGTCTTTTTGAAGATCGACCTACGTTTTGGGTATCATCAATTAAGGATTAAGGATGTAGATGTGAATAAGACTACTATTAGAATGCGCATGACATTACGAAGTTCCTCAGAATGCCATTCGGTCAGACAAATGCACCAAATGGGTTTCATGAACTTAATGTACCATGTTTTCCAACCATTTTTAGATTGGTTTGTCGTGGTGTTTATATATGACATCCTTGTGTACTCAAAGGATTAGGAAGATCATGATACGCACCTTCGGGTAATGTTAGAAACCTTGAGAAAGGAATAGTTGTATACAAAAATGAGTAAGTGTGAATTTTTAGCTGATATGTTCTTCGCCTGACAATATCAGATAGGAAGAAGGAATTAGGGTGGATCCAAGGAAGATAGAAGTGATTCTTGAATGGAAACCATCGAGAAGTGTCACGGAAGTTCGTAGCTTCCTAGGCTTAGCAGGTTACTACATAAGGTTCGTTAAGGGGTTTTCAATGACTGCAGCCCCTATGATAAGATTGGTCCAAAAGAATGTGAAATTTTAGTGGAGTGGAAAGTGAAGCTAGTTTTGAAAAGTTGAAAACTTTCTTAACCGAGGCACCGGTTCTTACTCGACCGACCTACTGTAAAGAATATGTGATCTTTAGTGATGCTTCATTAAATGGACTCCTGAATGTGTCCTTATGCAAGAGGGTACAATGGTAGCTTTGCTCAAGGCAATAGCCATGAAAAGAATTACCCTTACGCATGATTTGAATTCCGCCACCCATTGTGTTTGCATTGAAAATATGGAGACACTATCTTTACGGAGAAAAGTGTTTCATCTACACCGATCACAAAATTCTTAAATATTTGCCCTTACAACGAGAGCTTAACTTAAGACAACATAGATGGATGAATTTGATCAAGGATTATGATTGTGTCATCGACTACTATCCCAGGAAAGCTAATGTTGCGGTAGAAGCTCTGAGTAGAAAGTCAGTACAAACATTACAAGCATTGAATGCTTATTTTTCATTATCGACGACTCAAGACAACAAGAATGAATTGATAGAAAACTCGAATTTGTTAAATCGAAAGTGCTGTGAGGCACAAAAAGAGTGATGAGAAAATTCTACAATTGTAAGACGTATCAGAGAGTGGAAAGAAAACTAAGTTTTCAATGAATGAGGATGGATCTCAGACATGTAGACCGAGTTTCTGTGTACCCAATAATGATGAGTTAAAGAAATCCATTCAAGAGGCACAAAGTGATCCATATGCATCCAGCACGAAAATGTATCAGGATTTAAAGACTTCATACTGGTGGTCCGGAATGAAGAGAGATGTTTCGAATTTTGTGACCAAATATATGGTATGCCAGAGGGTGAAAACGGAACATCAAGTTCCTTCGAGTTTGTTGAGCCTATTAGAATACCCAAGTGGAAATGGGACCGAATCACAATGGATTTTGTGGTTGAGTTACCATAGACAAGGAGAAAGCATGATTCGCCTTGGGTCGGGTAGACCTGACGATCAAGTCGCCTCACTTCCTACCAAGAAGAACCAACTATTCACTTGATAAGTTGGCAGAGCTTTACATAGAGGAAATAGTTCAGTTACATGGGATTCACGTGTCTATCATTTCAGATAGAGATCCGAGGTTCACCTCGAGATTTTAGGGAAAATTGCAAGAAGCTTTAGGCACTCGACTAAATTTCAGCACAGCTTTCCACCCGCAAACGGATGGACAATTGGAGAGAGTTATTCAAGTTTTAGAGGATATTCTTAGAAGTTGTGTAATCGACTATGAGGGTAATTAGGATAGACATATTCCTCTAGTTGAATTTGTGTATAACAATAGCTTCCAGTCGAGTATTGGAATGGCGCCTTACGAGGCTCTTTAAGGAAGGAAGTATAGAACCCCACTGTGTTGGACAGAGTTAAGTGAGAAGAAGGTAATCGACCTTGATTTGATCCAATAGACCGAGGAGAGGGTGAAAATGATCAGAGAAAGATTAAAGGTAGCCGCAGATAAACAAAATTCTTCCTCCGACTTAAAGACATTCAATACGACTACAGAAAGCGTTTCGAAAAGCTTCTCCTGGAAGAGTCATGAGATTCGGGAGAAAGGCAAGTTGAGCCCTAGGTTCATCGGGTCGTATGAAGTGATCGAAAGTCCAAAGGGCATATAGGTTAGCCTTACCTCCAGAGTTGGAAAAGATCCATATCGTTTTTCACATTTCAATGTTAAGGAGGTATAGGTCAAACCCCTCACATGTGGTCTCTTCGGAGATTATTGAGCTTCGCCCCGACTTGACTTACAAAGAGGAACCCATAGAAATCTTGGCTCGAGAAGTCAAAGAATCGAGGAACAAACAAATTCCATTAGTCAAAGTATTATGAAGAAACCACAAGACCGAAAGCCACGGAAAGCCAATAAATCCATGCTGGGCCGGAAGAATATCCACAATCGTTTTCACTAAGGTAATTTTTATGACGAAATCTCCTAAGTGGGGAGCAGTTGTAACGTTCAAAAAATAGTCTTTTCGTTTTATTATTTTAATCTATAACATTTTCTGCTATTATAACTGAGATGAGTTATAGCCTCTACATGCGAAGGAGTAGACACAAAAGACAAGGAAGCAGTAAAGGCACAATAGGAAAGAGACAAATAAGCAAACGAAACATACTAATCCATAGTACCCGCAGGGCACAGGGGTGCGAGCACTAAGACTCGAAGAGGATTGTAAGACAAGGAACAAAATATTTCAGAATACTGATATATCTAAGATTGATTTTACTGATATATCGAATATCGTGATATTTTGACAAAAAATATTTGAGAGTTGAAAATTAATAAAAATATTTCAAATTCATTAAATACTTTCATTAACTTTTATAAAAGCATATAAATAAGCAAATATACACTTATCAAATAATATTCATTATAATTTATTTGGTAAATTACATTTACAATAAGAATTTAAAATCAAAATGAAGACCGATATACTTCCATTACATTATTCGACGGTTGATTCCATCTGACAAGATAATATTCATAATAAAGATTCTTCAAAATATCGGTATAAATAAATGTTAAAATAATTTGAGAGTTAAAACGGAGTTTGGATGTGTATGGATGAGTTTGTAAAGAGATTGTATGATTTTATTGGTATTTATATAAATTTTTGGAGTCAAAATAGTAATTACCGATATTTACCGATATTTATCGATATTTTACCGATATTTACCGATATTTACCGATATTTTATCAATATTTTACCGATATTTACCGATATTTTACCGATATTTTTCGTAAATTCTCGCACAGTGCGCGTGCTCCACAAATGCGATGCTGATGGAAAATCGTTTTTTCTCCGATTTTTCTATTAAAAAAATCGACGATTTTACCGATTTTTCCTCGATTTTTCCTTTGATCGATTTTTCCTCTGCTTTTTCTTCTCGGTGTTGGCGGAAAACCGATTTTTCGGCGATATATCGACCGAAAAAACCGATTTTTTGTTCCCTGATTAGGCATAAGCTCAAATAGATCGACAGTTGTAGAAGTAGAGGTATCCATACCCTGGAAGACATCCGATTTAGTTGGTAGAGAAGATGATTCTAGTGGAGAGAACACTTGTAAAGGAGCAGGAGCCTCAAGAATAGTCTCATCGAGACGAGAAATATGGACTAGAGTCAAAGAATCTTACTTAACTATAAGTAACAAACAAATAAAACATTATAAATTTTACTCTAATTACTTTATTAAAAGTAATTTTTTTTATATCATTTTATAGGTTAAAAGTGAGAAAATAAAAATAAAGATATCATCATATCACGATTAAGACATTAATTTTTATGTCAAATTTGTAACACGGGAATAAAATAACTTAAGGAAAAGTTTCATTACCAACTCGTCTACCTTACTCCTCATTGTGAAATTTCACAAATTCAATTCTGATTTTAATTTTTTTCATTTAATTGTACCGAGCACAATTCCTTAATTACATAAAGGGAAAATGGATTAAAATGAACAAATCCAAAAAATGTGTAAGAATGACATATTGCAAAAGTAACCTTAAAGGGTCATTCTTTTGAACAAAAATACCCTTGAAAAAGTGTATGTGATACCTAAATTCCTAATGAGAATTTTGTCCATCCCCACATTATAACTATATTTCCAAGGGCAAAATTGTTCATATGGTGTTTTTTTTTCAATAGGTCATGATGTGTTTTTGAGCGAGTCCATGTATACATAGAAAACAGTTTTAAGTCATACCACACTTAGACTAATCTCCGGCCTCCACATTATAACTATATTCCCATGGACAAATTTGTTTACATGGTCTTTTTTTTCTTTTTTTTCTTTTTTTACTAGGTTGTGAGGTGTCCTGAGCGGGTTCGTGTACACACGAAAGACACCTTTAAGCCATATCATACCTAAACTAATCCCCGGCCCCCACATTATACTATATTCCTATGGACAAATTTGTTCACATGGTGTTCTTTTTTTTTTTTTGTCAGACCATAAGATGTCCTACACAGACTTGTGCACATTTGGAAGACGTCTTTAAGCCATATCACACCCAGACTAATCATCATTCAAGCCAAGATGGAACATAAGAATGGTAAAATTCTACTATATAACTCAATTGCATTCATAAAACTCGAATTCATGATTAAACTAGGAGATAACACTTATGATTGGCATGATGTCCTTTTATCCTCTCTTTCGGATTGTTCACATGATATTCTTTTATCCTCGTTTGAGAGAAAATGGTTAGTTTTACAAGTAAGTTTTATTTTTGTTCCTTTAAAAGGGTATTTCAGTTAATAATGTAAAATTAGAATATAAAATATTTGGTTAAAAGACCTCAAAGCCCATGTTTTCTCTTGAAAATTGACTCATTATTGTATATAAATAATATCTTTTTTCATTTCATGTATTGATATATGCCTTTTAAAAAGAAAAACTGAAAACAATGAATATATTTTTCTCAAAATGAGGTAAAAGAAATTTTGGTTTTGGAAAAGTCTTTTAATCAAAATCACCCTTAAGAGTATTGAAGTGCCCGTAGAGGGAGGGTCTCTAAAGGGTAAGAAGTTTTGACTAAAACATAGAAAAACATAATTTGATATGCCTGGGCGTGTCCCCACAAAATAGGAAGATTTCTTAAGCTCCTCATATCCTGAATCATGATCTTAGCAAGCAACAATACATAATAATAAAGTGATTGAAGGCAGCCCAAAGAAATGAAATCTATTGCTCCATGCCAAATAAGATCATTAGAGGTATCCCCCGGAAGCCTAATCTAGGGAGAGGGAGACACAACAGAGTCTAGTAGTATAAACCCAAAAATGAGCAACAATCACATCCGTTGAGCAGGCAAAAGCAAATAAATGCAAAGACAAGCACATGACGACGACATGACAACTTGAAAAAAAAAAAAATGCCAGAAAATCCTAACCAACCCGAAAATTCAGAACTTCAAAAACCAGAGCTCTAGCTAATAAGCTAAGCTAAGCTAAAGATGAGAGAATCAATCAGCCTCAGCATAAGGAGTCTCAAGTTGTGCTTGCTCGGCCTCCTGCACTTCCTTCTCAGTCTTCTTCCCCTTCTTGCACTTGTAGTAAACACTCATAAAAGTTCCTACTGCTCCATACTTCTTTCTGCAGTGCTCATAAAGCCCGGCATCAAACATCCTCCAGAAGTTCTTTTCATTCAGCTCAGAGACTGCATATTGTGGCTGGAATCCGTGGTTTTCAATCAACCAGCTCTCCATTCGGCGAACTGCTTCTGCACCATCAAACACCTCACCCCTCAAGACAGGCCCTGGTGCATAGTAGACTCCCACATCTGTGTACATTTGGGCATAATGTGTGTCCCCCTGTCTGCGGTGTAGATCGAAGCCTGGTTCAGGATATATCATTGTTTTGACAGGAAGCTTGAACAGTCGGTGTGGGCAGAGCCAAATAGGGTATACCTAAAGAATCACCCAACAAACATACTAAATAAGTTACAGAAAAAAGAAACATCTACAGTAATTTGTAAAAATAACTTGAAGTCATCAACTCAGCAGTGTTTGTGGGCATCTAAAATTGAAGCTGAAGCTTCAGCTTCAGACACTCTAATGATTCAAAGCAAATAGATAATAAATGAATTCCAGGTGCACTATTGAACTGTCAAAAATCAAAAAGCCCCAAGGAAAGTGGGCTTCGGCATCCTGCAGGTACAGAAATATAAATAATGCACTGGTCACCCATCTCTGGATGGTATGGCATTGATTTTAGTTCAGATTGAAATCAATGTTAACAGAAAATTATCCTAAAGAAAAGAATTAGTACAGAGTGTATTGAAAACATATATGGTTGCAAGGAAACAATAATGTACCTCCATCTCATGATGCACCCATTCTAGAGCATCCCCAACTTTGTAAAGAGGAACAAGCATGTCCTGAATTACATGCATCTCATGGTAATAAGTTCTGATGGCTTCACCTTGAGTGGCCTTGAGGAGAGAAACCTTCGGTGGCATCAACCACCCAAACAAAAACCTAAACCACCATTGATCTGCAAATGGAAGAATAAGTTTTCCCTCCCAATACAAACACCTAGTGTGCCGATGGTAATATTCCCTGGTTGGAATGTACTCCACAAACTCCCCTTTCTTTAGGGCTGTCTGTGCATGTTGATAGAACCAGGTCTTGTACCACCAACCAACACAGTTAATAACATTTCCTTTCTTCTTAGCCTCTTCTTTTGAGGCATATCTCCCTGTCATACACACAGCTTCAGAAGAACTGTAAATCATGGTTTCTACAAAGTCTGGAACCTTCTCAGGATTATCCTGATCTCCATCTCTGGGAGCAAAAGAATCCAAATAAGCTTGTGCAATCTCTTTCAGATTTCCCACCACTGGTTGGTAAGTCAACTTCATGTATTCCTTAATGGGTATAAGCTTTATCTCAGCAGCAACAAGAAGGCCTAGTGTTCCCTGAGACCAAGGAATAGCATAGAAAAGATCAGAGTACTCATTGTCTTTGGTAGCTCTAACCAGCTGCCCATCAGCCAAAATGATTTCATAAGCCACAACAGTATCAGAGAATAGGCCATAAAGGTGGGAGCTCCCTTCGATTCCATAGCCATTGATGAGGCCACCAACCGTAAGATCATCAAGCTCAGCAACCACAGCAAGGGAAAGATTCATTGGGACAGTAACCCTGCTAATCTGCCCCATGTTGACCAGGGGTTCACATCTGGCAATCATTCTCTCTTTGTCAATGTCCAGAACATTTCTGAAAGCTGAAAGATCAACTTCAAAATGTCGAGCCCGCTTATAGTCAACATTCCTCATTCCAACAGCAATCCATGGTTTCCGGGCTGTGCAGACAAGGCCATCCCTTTTTGGATTCCTCTCTTTGAGACGTTTTATGACTTTTTTGACATTTTCATCATGTTCCTTTTGACGCTGCTCAAAAGATTTTGATTCAGATCTGACATCCCCAAGATAAGTGAGGAAGTACAAAGTGAATGAGATAGGAAGGACAACAAAAATGACAATAATCCATCGGAAGCTAACAAAATAATCCACCCAAACTTTTTTCCTCTTTGGACGCAAGGGAGCCTCGAGATCCGACATGATTGGAAAGGGGCAACCCCCCCTTTCTTCTGCAACAAAGACACAATGATTGTAAACAGGTATTAAGAATTTTTTAAGGCGCTTAAATCAAAATGGCCAAACAAGAGATCCATTTCACTTGACAATTGCCTTACACAGGAGTAACAAATGACAATTTTCACCCAGAACATAAAATTTTAACTTATCCCAAAGGACTTAAAAATTAACTAGATCAGACACATTATAGAGTTTTTTTGTTCAGGGAAAGAAAAAAGGAGAGGGAGGGCGTTGGGCCTATTAAGAAGGGAGTGGTTAGGTGGGCTAGATGGCGGGGAGGGGAAGAAGCAGAAGAAGAGGTCCATCATACACCACAAGCATCAAATTACACTTTCACAAACGCATATTGATATTTTTTTAGCATCTAAGTCATTTAAAATTGAACCATTTGAGAGGCAAGAAAACAAATAACATAAACCTAAATCAAAGCAATATGTATAGGGAAAGACGACAACAGACCAACAATTATATGTCACGTTCTTTAATATTCACTTGCATCAGCCAAATTCCAACATGGATTTAAGAAAAATGCTAATCTGCAGAAAATGACTTAAGAGAACAAAGAAGCATATTACATTTCATAAAATCACGTTCTAGAACTTAAACATCAGCAACAGATCAAGATCTACTATACACTATAGAAATGTGCAGATGCTGAAAATCTCAATTTTGGCTGCTGAAAGAACCAATGACTTTCGAGAACAAGCAGCAAGAGCATTTCATAAAATCAACTTGTAGAACTAAAACATAAGCAACAGATCAAGATCTACTATACACTGTAGGAATGCGCATATGAAATCTCCATTTTCACTGTAACAAGAACCCAAAGAGTACTGGGAACCAAAATGTACTGTTCCTAAATTTCTGCGCAAACGAAAAACACATCCAGCATCCGCTCAAAAAAAAAAAAAACCACATCCAGCATAAACCACATCGCAGCTCCAAAACCTAAAAACATGCTCAACTGGTAGCAACATCCAAACACTACCATTAATCCTTAGTTTGGTTTCAGAGAAGGAGTGGAAGAACAAACGAAACTTAGACTCCATGCAATTCCCCTTAAGAATCAGAGAAGGAACAAAATTACAAAGCAAACCATTGTAAAGAAAACAATCAAAATTTCGCTATCGTTTCCTTGCTTTTCCTCTAGATCCGAACACACATCAGAACTCGAACAAAAATACCTCCTCTAAACCGTATTCTTTCAAACAGCTCTACTTAGTTTGAGCAGATTCCTCCAATTTTCTCAATTGAATTAGCCACACATGAAAATTGCATCTAGAAACAGGAGAACAATAGTTCCTCCATTTCCACGGCACACTAACATCGACACTGAAAATCTAGAAAACAGATAAAAAGCACTCCTACATTTTCCTCAGCAACCAAACACTAAAACTCAAAATCAAGACCAATAAGAAAAAAAACGTTTCGTCATTTTGCAAGCATTTTGCAAGCAAGCAAACACGAAAACTACAACATCTGAAGACAACAGAAAATGTTAAGAGTAGAAAGCTGATATTCCTCAACAACCAAAAAAAGAAACAAAGAATTTACAACAGCGACAACCATAATTCCATGAATTTCTCAGCAACGAAACAGAAAAAGCGAGAATCAAAAAGACTGAGAAACATAGAAAGCGAACCTAACCGAACCGAACCCTAACCAGAGAGAGAGAGAGATAGAGGAACCGGACGATCAGAACCGCAGGAGATGTGGAGTGAGTGAAGTGATAATAGGGAGAATATATTTATAGAGCAAAAAACCAAATAAGTGAAAATCTCGATAGCAATTAGCAGGTCACGTTAGCCAAATATTCGGTGTCCCTCGCACCCCTACCACGTGACTCAGTGACTGTTTTATTTTTTATTTTTTCTTTTTTATTTTCTATTTTTCTTTTTTTTAATTACAGATAATAATGGGATCTTTTTAGAAAGCTTTTAAAACTTTCAGCTTGGCGGATCCATATTCCAATGATATCAGAAAATCTTTCCATTTTTTTAATTTCCTTTTTCACTTTCTTTTCCTATTCCTCCTTTTCTTTTCCTGCACTAGAGCTTTTTTTAGTGGTATAAATTTAGAGGAAATATATATCAAAATTAATGAATTCTTTTTATACAAACTTAATAAATTATTATTATTATTATTATTATTTTCAAAACTATCTAAAAGAATCTCATAATATTTGTTTCTTGTTTTAGAGTTTCCATATACCATATTATTAATAATTAAACATATTTTTCTAATATTATGTATTTACTTTAAATAAGTTTTTTTTAAGAGAAAAATAATTTTAGTTTATTCAAACTTACAATATTATCGATAGAAACATATAATCAAAATCATTAAAAATCATAAAAAATAAAACTTTATCTGCTTTACAAGATAACGAAACGTTATTACTATCATGACCATAATAGTTTCAAAGATATTCGTTGGAAATATTTTACATTTCGCCGCTTAATCGATTTTTCGCTTTTTGGTAAAAACAGATCGAACGTAGGAACTGGCGAGTTCCTCAAATCCATCGCCTTGATGAGGCCCAAATTGCTATTATTAATCGGCTAGTCCCCTCTCCCGTCCTGTGCTCGCCCCACGCGAACACACAAGAAATAAGAAACCCTAAGTGAAAGCAGAATCGCAGAGTGAAGGCTCTAACAAGTATCGCTTCAACCGTTGCGATCTGGGATATTTCACGTAACTTTTAACATGGCACATCAATCGTATGTATTTTGATTTCCGTGTTTCTTAGATGCTCTATATCAACTAAGATCGATCTTGGGCATCGTCAGAATCTAATATATTCTCAGATTTTACCATATATATATTTTGCTCATCCGAATACCCAAACACAAATAAACGTTATATCGTGATGACGAAAACCAAATTATCATATTAAGATGATACAATCACTCATAGCACCAAAACGACGACCATTATACACGTAAATTAAATAAGTTATTAAAAACAAAAGCATCAACTTATCTATATGTGAAATAATGTAACTAATCTAGCATTAATTATTTTAACAATTTTTTAGAAAAAAAATTAAATTTAAGATAAGATATGTACATTTTTTTTACATAATAAGAATTGTTATTTATTACATATATATATATATATATATATATATATATATATATATATATATATATATATATATATATATGGTTATCGAATATTTGATTAACCATATTTATGATTAGGTTTTTGGTTTATATAAATAAAAAATCAAAAACCAATGATCAGTTTACCTTTAGTAATACGATTAGATTAACCTAACCATACCCACCCGTATTACTTAAGTCTAACAAATTTTTATCTCCCTTACATAAATTATGGAAGTTCTATAAAGTAATTGTGAAATTTTGAGAGTGAATTATCCTTAAAACATAATTCTCATAAAATAAAATTGGGTATAGTAAGATGCGTAAATTATACAAATTTTTTTTAAAAAAAATTTAACTTCAACTACAATTTTCAAATAAATAAAAGGAAAAGGAAAATAAAAGGAAAGTCAGTATAAAGAAAGTGTTCGTGTAATACACGAAGTTTTCATTAATATAATTGTTCTTGTTTCACACTTAATCCAAAATAAAATTATCATTTTATTATTATTTATTGTAAAAAAATAACAATAATGATAAAATTAATGAGAGAATTGGATTGTATTAATTATTTAAAGCTAAGTCCACATGAAAAAAAAATTGTAGATTAAAGAAGACCAATGCTATTTTAAAAACTGATCAACCGACGACCGGATCGACGGATCGTCGACTATAGCTGCAAAACCGGTCCTGGCTTCACCATAAAACCCGCTGACATTCAATTCCACAATCGTCAACCGATCAAGCCGTGACCGCGAACTGGACAACTACCAACCGACCTGCGCATTCCCATAAATTTTCGTTTTCAACTTAAAACAACGTTATTTTGACATTTTTACCGAAACTACGCTGCCATTTAAGATTATAGTGCTGTATGTTAAAAAAGATCAACTAAAAAATTCATTGATTCGAATACGAAGAGAATCACTTACCATTTACACACATTATGATTATTATTCTAGATATTAACAAAATTATATATTACTACTAATTAAGATATATTTATATAAATAAGCTTTCTTCAATTTTTAATATGTTTTCATATAAATATTATGTATATATTTTAAAATAAATTTTAAAAATATTTTATTTATATAAAAGAATAAATAATATCTTAAAGATATTAATTATATATTTTAAAAATTTAAATAAAATATAAATAATATATTTATTATATTAATGGTTTGCCTATCGATCCGATCAAGATCAAGAATCGCGAATCGGTAATCGACACCCATTCTATTACTATCCGTTTTTAAACATTGGTTAATGACGGCACGACGGTGCGGGGTAATGTGGTAAGAGGGCATTACAATGAATTACAAGTCACTATCACTGGCTGCCAGCTGTCCGACATCTTTCTGAAATCACTATCATATCGGGGTCTGGACTTTTGAGGGCCGCTGCCCCCGCACACGGTTTTTTCTTTGTGTCCAAAAGACTATTTTGCCCCCACCAACTGTTTTTGGAGGGAAGGAAAGGCGCCATGGGAGTATTTTCCGTTTTTGACTGTAAGAACTAAAACACTAAAAGCATGAACCCTCTCTGTTAACTAACGACAGTAGGTGTCCAAATGAAATGAGTGTTCCAGTGTCACCTTTTGAGTTTTGATTCCTATTGTGGGGGGAAAATGTTTATTTTCTAAATGTTAGGACAAATTTTGGTTACCAGAAAATTTATAGAAAAATGGAAAGAAATAAAAAAATGAAAAAAAAAAAGAGTCGAATTCAATATATTATTTTTTATTGTTATTTCAAATTCATTTTATTTATTTATATTCATTATATAATTTAAAAATATCTAAGTTTTTTTTAATAATTGTATATATATTTGATTTTCTTTGAAATTTTTAATCATAGTAAGATATAAAAAAAAAAACTATTTTTCATAATATTTTTCTTTCCTTGATAATTTGATAACATTTTTTTTCTCTCATTTGTACTTTCTATGAAATATTTTTTAAATTTTGGATTAATTATATTAATAGTGCCTCAAATTGGCAATTTTTTTATATTTTGGTGTTTTAATGAACTCATGATTTTTGTTCAATCAAGAGCTTCTCGATAGGTCAGAGAGTTTTTTTTTTTTTTTTTACATCTATTTATTTTATAATACATCATTATAATATTATGTTCTTATAAGGACTCGAGTCCTTGCGCTACGCCCTTCGACTTCTCCCCTTTACCACTGAATGCCATACTACAGTCCAAGCCTTTTCAATATAAAAATAATTTTATCGATTCAAATCCAAGAATTTATCGATAAAAAACATATAATCAAAATCGATAAAACCATAAATAAATCGAAACAACATCCGCGTTAATAAGATAAATGAATCAACTCCAAACATATAAATTGGAGCAATAACATGTTATTAATATCTGATATTACTATCAAATGTATCATCTACGATTCAAATTCGCAAAGATATCGACCTAATTATCGATTCGATTCGCCGCCGATAAGATATATTCTACTTTTCTGAATTGCCTTCATACAAATAAACACCGTATAATGACGACGACAAATAAACGGCGTAACAAGAAGACGACAACCATATGTCACACCAAAACGATGATTATAACACAAAAAAAAAAAAAAAATTGAAAACCTTGATTGTAAGACCCAAGTAAATTTATATTTTTTCCAAAAAATGACAAAACGATAAATTGTCACTATAATACAAGTTGTAGACCTAAAATTTTCTAGATCTAAAATGATGAAACAGATCTCACAATTGGATTCATCTCGCAAAATCTAATTACCTGCACGAATTTCACACTACGTAGATAATGATTTTTCACGATTTTCAAGTGACAGTGTTTAAGTAAAAATCGAGATTTTTGAAAAAATCTTGAAAGTTAGGAAATTATTTAAATAAAGTTCATTTAAAATAATCTTAACTCAAGCCAAGACGAAATAAATTGTTTCAAGACAAAAATGACGGAATAGTGCTGACACGCCATGGCATCGCACTGTTGCTTTAAAGTCGATAAGGTAAAAATAAAAATAAAAAATGGGGCAGATTTTGGCAGCACACATCCCATTTTTCTACTAGGTTTTACGTGAGAGAGAAAGAGGGGAGGAAGAGAGCTTCCAAGCTTTCTTTCGGCGATCCACCTAGCCCGTCACTAATTGGGTTTCACAAGCACTAAAGCTTTATCAGTTCTCGATGCGCTATGCAGACAGATTTAAATACGAGTGATTTCCACCAAACATCCAAATAGCGAGATGAAAGGAAATCAAAGTTTTCGTTTAGCGAAAGCTCTCAGCTACCTCCTACCATTTTACTACGCTCCAAGAAGTAGGAATTCTTCATACTTTGATTTATTTCCACCCTTAAGGGTTGTTTGACTCTATTTTCACCCTTAGGGGTTGTTGGGCTCTGTTTTTGCCCTGAGGGGCTTTTTGGTTGATTTTTAGTATGTTTAAAGGGTTGTTTGGTGCGTTTTATAGCCATTTTATGGTCTATTTGTGGCTGATGGGCTAATATGTGAGTGTTTATGACATGTTCAAATGATGGTTTTAAGGGCTATTTGGCTATGTTTTCTGCCCCAATGGGTTGTTTGGCAGAATTTTAGCCTGTTTAAGGGTTGTTTTGATTTTTTTTTTTTTTTTTACAATTTATGGCCTTTTACGGCCTAGTTACACTTGCCAAGGCTCGATTTTCATGAAATATGCATGATGCTCAAAGTTGTTTTAGGGTTGTTTGACTTAAAAATCTAGGTTATGTCATGTTCTAAGGATTACTTTGTGGTGTTATTGTTTCTATTTTGTAATAAATACGCTATGTCAAGTGTTTGATAAAATATTGGATATATTGGCGCTTTTAATGTATTGACATTGGAATTAGTGCTTATTTGGAAATTATTTGCATATGATATAATTGTCCATGATACATGGTGAGATGATGATTAAATTTTGTCCATGCGAAGATTCATCAGACATGACATCACGATATCGACATTTAATACAAGATTACATTGCATACGCATTTAACATCGTGATTTCATCTGTAAGTGCATTTATTGAAATCAAACACCTCATTTGGTGATTGATGAGTGGGTTTGGTACCGTTCGACGAAGTCCAATAGAATCCACAATTGTACGACATTAAACTCAAGGTGCACGCATACGCTGATATTCTCGGGCGAAACACCACACTCGCTCCTTACACTTCGATGGTGAAAGTCCAAAAAGTGTAAAAGGCGCATGAGCCTACTAAGTAGACTCCTGTAAATCCTGGCCCACAAAAAGACACATAGTTTTTGTATATGAAATGGTCATTCGAGGTGTGACATCAAAAAGTTTTGATTTATAAACATACAATTTTATTTCAAAATGGTCATTTGATGTAATCCATCAATGATACAGTGCTTATCACATATTTCCAAGATTGCATCACATGAAATGATAATGATTTCAGAAAGATGCATAAGATGAAGCCAGCTTCTCATCTTCATTTCATATCACGGCATATAGGATTCAAACTTGCATCGAGATATTCTACGGAATTGTTGATGTGAATGCGACTGTCGTGCCAATATCAGACGTGTACTTGAAACATGAGTGGGCTTGGCGCGAATTCACTTACTGGCTTAACTCCACCCTATACGAAAACATTTTAGGCCATGGGACATAGCCTGCGGACACCCTCATGAGGTCACATGGTGAAAAAGCCGACTTGTGGCTTTATGATTATTTTGTAAAATTTTTACAAATTAATCATGGGCGTGTACTAATGTGTTAAAGAAATGTAAACGAACTCATATCGTTTATTATACCTTCATGCTTTTATATGAATGGGTAAATAGACTGATGTGGTCAATTTACACATAAATGGACGAGCCATTATTGTATATCGGGTCTCCTGGATGGTCAGTATGATTATATTATCAGACAAATGTTTCGATAGTCTCCCCCAGACAAAGAGACTACGTCCCATGCAAATTACTGATCTCAGAAACTGGGATTAATAACAAATATGAGATCGTTACACGACATCTACGTTCATGTTTAACAAGGATCAAGGTACGCCTGATTTTAGTTGCTGACGATAATTTCCTCCAACTCACGGTTAATCCAATAATCCGATTCGACCTAAGGTCAGACAACAATCTCTGTAATTCAATTAAATATTACGACCGAGCCGAATTTTCAAATTTGACGTGGACATATTTGAGTATATCCTACCCATCTCCGACTCGAATATTCGATTAAATATATATAATATATAACATTCGTATGATAGACTATTTCTATTATTTACTGTAATATGTTTGATTGTGCTTGCATTTTTATTAATTTCATGAAATCACATAACAATAATTTATATTACTATTATACGATAAATTATTTTTAATAGTCATGATTTTCTAAATTAATTCATTTCATAAATTAGAATATGATATTTGGGTAAGGTATAGGTCCTCGATCCTCCGATGGATATGAGGATGAGGATAAAATATCTAAATCTAATGAGTATGTGGATATAAATAATAGATGGAGATGTGGAAGCTAAAATCCTACACAAATCCGACCCATTTCCATCCCTATTTTAGGTCGAAAATGGCTAAAAAAATACCCTTCATTGTTAGAAGGAAAATAGGTCAAAGGATAAAAAATTGAGAGAATGAAAATAGGCTAATGGAGAAAAAATTGAGTGAAAAGGATTTAGATGTCTAAGCTTATTAAATGCTAAATCAGCAAAAATCAAATGCACGTGTCATTTCACATCATATAAAAACAATAAAATTACTTAATAAGGAGGTATAATAACAGGTGGTCCAAATAAAATTTTGGAAATCATATGATGGTTCAAATAAAATGTAAAAGCCAAGTATAAATATGATCCCACGTGATTTTCTCTTTTTTTTTTAATTTTATTTTATTTATCAAAAAGTAAGTAATAATTTCTTTGAATGATTTTCTTAAATAAGTTATTGATGATGAGTTGCAGTGATTTCAATATGATTTAGAAATATTACTCAAAACTCATTATTATCATTATTATTACTATATAAGGGTTATTTTTTAAATTTCACGGGATATACAAGGACCCACTGAATGAACCTTCTAGTCGCTGAGAGGAGTAATTCTACGATACTAAGATCAATTTTAACTAATATTTTAAAATCGATTCATTAATTATCTTGATTATGAATCGATAACAAATCAATCCGATTCGTGCGTTAAAATCATTTTTCTTTGAATCAATTAAACCGATGATTGAACATGTCAAATTGATAGTTGAACCAATCAAATCCATTTATAATTATTTTATTTTTAATAATATATTAATTATTTATTTATGTCGTTGCTGATTCAACCATGATTTTTGTTACGATTGGTTCAACCAGTAAACTATGAATCGATAACTTTTCTGATTCAATTATCGATCCGATTTTTAAAACATTAATTTTAACGTCAACTTCATGCCCCGTTTGGTTGGTGGGAAAACGTGGTCTAGAATAAAACAGAAACGACATCATATGAATCATAAAGTTAATAAATTTATTTTTTCTCCTCCCTCTCTCTCTTATTTGTCATGGGGTTGAGTGTGGGGCATGTTACTAGATATCAAAATTAACTAGGGTTTTGGTAAAATTACATAAGATGAAAGTAAGATCGAAGGCTTGAAAAAGGAAAGTATGATTCATATTTCATATGCATATGGGTTGAAAATAACGATACAAGATTATAACTTCTCAAGCATGAAGATATAAATTCATAAGAAAGTATAATAAAAATCATCTAGAAATATAATTGATAAGTATTTTTTATATCTATTTACTTTATATTACATTGTTGTAGTTGTGAGTACCATGACTTTTGGGTCCAATATCCACTACTCAATAGGCTTAGCACCTGCACAGGCCCATTGTCTTATTCAAACCTCAATATGACCCAAAATAGCTTGATACATCAAAACCATAGGGGAACTATTTAGACGGGAAAGAACTACATCCCGTCTGAAGTCCTGAGTCCCCTAGTCAACCCTCCTACTGCTTATAGTATATTTATCTATGGATCTCTCAATCCAATACATTTCAAAACAATAATCCTAAATAAGGGAGAATTAGTCTTTAATAAGGAAAGACAAACTTTATCACTAAGTTCGTGATATTATCTCTCCAAGAATCAAAGAGAATTGGAATCTGATAAAAAAAGAAAGATTATATCGTCAAAATCACAAGATTATATTTCCAAGAATCAAAGAGAAATCCAAGTATAAAACATAAACTCCCCACGAGGGAAAGGTATGCAACCCTAATTGTCGTACTTCCTTCCTCTTCTTCTCCATTCTTTTATTGACTTAAGCATTAGAGAGGCGATCGGCACACCGCTGTCGAATCCCCTTTTTTACAGGTTTATACCGCGCCGTTAATGTCTCGGAGGTCAGACGAACCAGGTATGTAGTATTCTGTTCTCATATGAACTTGAGTTTAAGACTTTCAATACATCACATCCCCTTTACCACTTGAGCCAATTCATAAGCAAAAATTTAAAAGTCAAGTAAGACCTAATTCAAGTGGTTAAGAGCTCAGACGATAATAGGTAATGAAAAGGTCCAAGGTTCATGTCTTTGTGAGAACAAAATTTTTGAGGAACAAAATATTATGATTATGATATAATGCAAATTGAATAGATGTAAAAAAAAATACAAAATTTTAAAACTACTCTTATGCAAAGATATATGATATTATGGATGGTGAACTAAGCTCGAGATTTGACAAAAAAAAAACACTAATTTTGGGCATTGGTGGCAGTGGCACTATAGATTAGTTGCCAAATACTTTAATTATTTACTTTATGCGAGCTTCTAGATTAGTGAACTTAAAAAGGGTTTGTAATATAACACATCCAAAAAAATTACGTCTTCATGAAGTTGTAGTCAGATTTTATTATACAAGATTGATTATATAATTAGTTTAATCGCTATTTGGTTGTCAGATTTATTATATCTAAAAAATGGGGAAAAATGTAATGCGAAAAAATGGAAAGGAAAAAATAAACATATTTGAAGTTAATAAATGGTTTTTACATATTACTTCAAGCTTATTTCACTAATTTTAACTTTTCCATACAACAATTAAATAAATTGAAGTGTATAAGTTTTTTTTTAACTCATTTTGATTTAAATTTTATTTCAACTAGTATTTTTCGAATGACATTCAAAGTTCAAGCATAAGAAAAACATCATTCTTAATAATACTATATATATTTTTTATTTGGGATAACAGTTTAAAATTGTTAAGTCCAAAAGACATTTTCAAAACTAACTCATTTCTTTAAAATGCAAAAGAATATACAAAAAGACAGTTTCAGATAAAAATGCCCCTATATAGTTATAATATGGGGATGTGACAAAATATCGATGGAGATTTAATTATTATGTGGGGATTTATCTTTACACTTTTAAGGAAATTTTTATTTGACCATGTGATATTTTTAAGGTTACTTTTGCAAGAGATCATTCTTACAAATATTTTTAAGATTTCCATCCCTTAGGTTATATGTTTGGTTCACCGATACCAGATCGATACCGGATATAATTATTTGCTGATAGTTAGTTTAATAAATTTCAGAAATTTAATTCAAGCGTAAATTTAATACCTACATAGAGAAGACGTGATATATATAAAAAACAATGCATGTATATAACGGCAGAAATTTGCCAAGCAAGAGCACTATCGTTTTGCACAACTTTGAATGAGCCGCTGTATGAACAAAAAAAGTAGCTAAGAAGTGGCTAAATTCCATTCAAAATCATACAAATATACAAGTAAAGACCCGTGTGAGATTTTCGAATTTTGTTGGAAAAAAAACGTAAGACCACACCCTACATAGGTCAAAAGAATATTTATTTTCCTATCTATAACCCCATTATTTGTTCACATTTGTTTGATTTCGGTTCCTTTATATTTCATACCAAAAATATTAATAAAAACTAAATTACAATAAAAATTCTAATCCCATCTCTGACAAATTGTTTTTTAAATAATCAAAGATTTATTATTATTATTTTTATTATGATGTCACGTATTAATTAGGAAGCAATTAAGCATAGATTATTAAATATATAATTTATGATAAATAAAATTAATTGTAATATTTAAGTTTTTCATCTTCATTTTTTATTTCTTTTATTTCTATATCAATATATTTATAAATCGGGCCATAAAAAAATATTTTGAAATATAGTTTATTTTGAGTTATGATTTTATCATATTGAATAACTAAACAAAAATAATGATATCAAATAAAAAAATTAATTTTGAACCCATATAATTATCACAAATAAATTAAAATATTTTCCTGTATATAAAATAATTAAGGATGAAATTTCAATTTAAAAAAGATAAACTTAACGATATAATTATTGAATAGAAATATTATCTTAAAATTATAAAATAGTTAGGTAACATATATAGTTTATAAAAATAAATTTTTTTTTTGAGAATTTAAACTTTTTAAATATATTTATATATTTTAAAAATATAATGTGTATGTCTATTGCTTTAATTATTTTCTATGCTTATATAATTATGTTTTACATGAATAAAAAAAAAAGTTAAATAATATAATCTAAAACATCATATATTTTTTATTAGTAAGAGTAGAAAATATAAAAAATAAATTTCCATCATCAAACAATATTTTTCTATTTTTATTTTTTAGAATAAAAATATTATTCAAAACAATTACCAAATAGGTAATACTAATTAAAAAATTGAGAAACTGCCAATTGGACTATTCCCTAAACAAACTCAAAATCTTTCACGATATATTTTTATTTTTTTTTTTTCTCAAAATTTTTTTTCCATAAAACCAATTTCTTAAAATATTTGTGTAAATAAAGAGATAATGATAAAAATAGAAAATATAACATTTTTACAAGAGCGTTTAATAAAAAGCTAAAATTTGTAGTTTTTTCCATCAGGAGCTGTTTAGCTCTAATCTGTCATAAGGAGTTGATTATGTGTTTTTATCAAATATCCTACAAGAACTTATTGGGGTGAATAATCTCTTGATTATTCCTCCAAAAAACTTAACAAATCACGACCTTAATCCAATTATGTTTCATTTTTTTTAATACTTAAAAAAAAAAATTTTAACTTACTATTAGAGAATTTAGATCACATGATTTGATTTGTAAGTTGCAACATACATGATACACTTGCTAAGCTTCAATATGATGTAAGAGAGCTTAACATGGCTAGATAGGGGTAATATTGTAAAAAAGGATAAATTTTGGGCTTTTTTTTTGAAAAAAATAAAAATTTATGAATTAAGGTTAGCAATACAATCAATATAAACATAGAATCAAAAGTGTTAAAAACTTAAGATTTATATAAAAGATTTAGTTAATAGAAAAGAGACCTGTCAATGCCCACATATCTCCATAATAAAAAAAAAAATTTATCACTCATTCTAAATCTAAGAATGATACTTCAATTTAACACGATTTATACGATGACTGTCATCGAAATTTTCATTTTGAACCACAACGCGAAAAACGCCGCAGAACATACTCCGGGAGAAAATACTTAAACAAAGGAAAACAAAGGTAAACTAGAGTTTATTTGAAAACCATTTTATCGCAAATAAACCCAGAATGCAAATGAAAAACGATGATTTTAGGTTAAAAATGACCATTTTTAACGAATAAGGGCCTAAAAGAGAGAATAGAGTGAGAGACGACTAGGGTTTCAGAGATAAGTCCACAAATTTTGACGATTTTATTACTAAATGATAAGAATATAAATAAATAAATAAATTATTCATAAAAAACATACAATCATAATATATAAATATTCAATTTTTTTTTAAATTGAGTAGTTTATCATGCTAAGAAATTATAGAATAATATTTTACCAAAAAAGAAAATATATTTATTATTAAACTCTCAAAACTAGTAAACATTCCCTTAAAAAAACTAGTAAATATTTTTCAAAATAAAAACTTAAACTTCAATTTCCGTAACTCTTTTTTTTTTAAAGAAAATAATTTTATTGATTCAAACAAACAATTTATTGATAGAAATACAGATACAAATTCGTTAAAAGTCATAAATAATGAAACAATACTTAAGTTAATACTTATTATTGTCTAATTTCCGAAATACATAAATTTGATATTCTCTTATAATGTATGTCATGCATATTTCTGATTCTACAGCGTATTAACGGCCAATGTCCCCGATTTATTACATTACTATCTGTCGAATATATTTTACCGCTTGTCCCGAATGGTCATACATTTCATCAGCAAACACCACTGTAGAAGGCATGAGCAGCGTCGTAACGAGGCAGCAAAACTAAATGTCGTAACAAGAAGACAAAATTACAAGAACAAAATAAAACTCAAATCTATGTTGAATAATTACTTTATTAAGAAATAAATTGATAGAAGGTATAGATGGATGAAGGAGGCTTCAATTTCCATAACTCTAAATTCATTTATTATTTTATCAAATTTTGAATAATTTGTTATGCCAAAAAAAACACTATATCATTTATCAAATTTTGATTCCTATCATAAACATTTTTGATTCTTTGGATGGCAAGGAGAGTTTTTTTAGGGTTCTCGTCCCTCCCTAATGGGACGAGTTTGAGATTTTATTTCAAAACTCGGGGCGGGTTCCGGTATTATATATTTCCACCCCAAATATAAAGAATAATTTATTTTATTTTTCTATATTTTAATATACAATAATAAAATAAGTTATAAAATTTATATTTTTTTATTTATTTGTAAAATATATCAATTTTATATAGCAAAAAATTATAACAAAATTTAAAAATAAATAAAAATAAAAATAATAGGTTTCACAAGACATGATTTAAATGTATGGGTTTCACTAGACTATGGAACAAAACATGACCAATATGAGATATACAAATTTTCTTACCATTGCCTATTAGAGCATGATCTCCACCTAATCCATAAACCAGGAAGTATTAAATGATCGAGAAGGAACATTTGTTGGTATAGCAAAAGTTGTGAGCATTACTGAGATAGAAGAGCTCATTTGGTGAGAACCATTTGCATTGAAGGTTGATGATGCATCTGAGGAAAGATTGAGGATAATAGTTTAAGTTTGTCCTACGATAACAATTAAGGGCAATATGGCCTGGTTTACCACATATTTGACATTAAAGTTTGTAACCTTGATAGCCTAGTGGATGAGATTGAAAAGTAGCATGGGGTTGTTTGCCTCATATACCAAGGAAGTTATTTGGGCAAGTGTGTTGTGAATGGGTTATATGGGTTGGTTTGATAAGAGTATGAAAAAGGGTTGGGCGCATTTGGTTAGCGAAAATTTTATTCTATCGAAATTCGAATATGAAAATTTTAGTATATTAAATCTTTAGTTTTTAATTTGGAAAATCGTTTAAATCTTGAATTTGGTTGAAAATCGTTTTCATTTTCGGCGTCGTTTAGTTGAATTTGGTTGGGTGGTCAACAAGGAAAAGCGAGCACTACTTGTTTCGATTCATCTCTCAACGTTGAAAATAGTGGTCGTTTTAACGTTTTTCGTCTTCATTAAATGATTAGTAGTTTCCTTTGTTTGGCGAGTTTGAATAAACGAGAAAATTTTCTATACCTCTGCAACTGATTTCAGAGCATTTTTAATTTGTTTAGGTGGTGCCGATATTGGTTTTTCTTTGTTCTTTGGATAATAGTGCGTGGCTTAAGGAAAATTCAAATTTTGATCTACCATCGTTGAGAAAGTCTATACTCAATTACTCATTGGTGTAAAGCAATTTGTAAAAGTTATGAATATAAGTAACAAAAAATGTCATACTCTTCAGGTAATCCCTCTAGAATCTGAGTGAGCTTTTGTCTCTATAGGGTAAAGGCTCTCCAATAGCAACAAATTTAAGTTGAGACAAATACTCTAATAGAGACATATCAATTTTCATGATTCTTTGTAATTGAGAGTTCGAACCCATTGTCGTGGCTATGGAGGGTGATTCGTATTCTTGATTTAATGATGTCCAAAAGTCACGAGCACTAGAATATTTAACAATCTGACCAAGCATCCATGGTATTAAAGAAGAGTAGATCCAACTCATTACTAATCAATTTAGTCGCTCTCATTGCAGAAAGTCAGGATCACTACAAGGAAAATGTCCAACAATGACGTTTTTAATGTGTCATGAAATGTGATAGATGACTCTTATTTAAAGTGTCATGTATGCGGTTGTCATTTATGTGTTAACCAATAATGATGCTTGTAAGAAGCGTCATCTTCGACAAATGTTAACAATGCCTATACAAAGTGTCATTGTTGAACATTTTATATTAAAAATAATATTTATATTTTGTTATTAAAATTATAATTTCTTGTATAATTAAATAAAAATAAAGCCTCAAAATTAAATTGAATTCATTGATAAAAATATCTTCAAATATTAATGTATAATAACATAATTCAAATGCATCCAATTTTAAATTACTTAGAATATAATAATTACATACAATTTTGTTCGTATATCAAGATATTTCAATAACAATTTTAATCATTTTCAAACAAATTAAAGAACAGGAAGTATTAAAGCCTTCAATTTACTTAGCTATATTTTACAAGAGATAATTTTTCCCACCTCGACTGACTTTGTTGATTTAATAATCATGGTTCTCAGTATCACCTCCTTTTGATATAATGATTTTTCTTCTTTCAGCAAGTCACATTCAATGAGCATAACTTTAAGTCTGAAAATTCAACATCAATGATGAAGCGGCCATGAATGGTGGAATCAATTGGCCAAACAAAGTCAATATTGGACCAAAGTAGCCTCTCATGAACTGCAGCATGAAGCAATAGGAAATCACTCAACATCCTCATATAATTGCACACATTCAACAAAAAAATAAAAAATAAAAATCTATATGGTTGTACCAAGTAGATTAGAACAAGGGTTTTATTATGTGTTGACAATTGTGACACATTCTTTTAATAGATAAACAAAAATTTATCTAGAAGCATCTAAAAAAAGGTGTAGACAACTGAAGTATAAAAATTATATTTACCAGCATGTTAAAGGATGAAAAGAACAAGAGTAGAAGGAAGCAACAACTCCTTGCTAAAAGATTTTTTAAAAACATGCATACCAACTGAAGACATATATCTATGCCCTCACATTGCTAGGTAGCTAAAACGGTATGGATGCAAAGAACATCCAATAGCAGGCTGGGATCGGTTACGTCTGGCGCTAATGGCCGAGGCCCGTATTGTTCTTGGCGAAGTGCGTAGGCTTTCGCGTGTCACTGGGTGAGGGCGCATGCTGCTCTGTCTGAGACGCCGCCCATCCGATGTGAGATAAGACAACGCGTGATGCGGAGACCTGACATCGCCGTTATGTCCGTGGGATTACGAGGAACAAGCAGACAGCGCGTCGAGGTTGAGGATCGGTCACGATCTTGGTTGTAACAAATGGCACATTTACCTAAAGCGAACATTCCCCATTTGACAAGAGGATAAGAGAGTTGGAATGGGTTTATGAGAGATCCCAAGTTAAATTGATAACAAAGGAAGTATTAATGATATGAATATGAGAGTGGATAGAGTTTAAAGAATGTAGCTCAAGACTAAATGAGCTTACTGGGTGTATAAAATTATTTAAACTACACACTATACTTACGGTAACAAAATTTAGAATTATATCAGCTAAACTAACAACTTAATTAGTGTATCATGCCATGCCCCGGAATTATGTTATTTTCAAGGGAAGAACAACAAGACTCTACAAAACGTGGATAGAAGTATTAGACTCTATTCAAGAATAAAAGGCCCATTTATAAAGGTTATTATTCATTTTAACCTTGTTAAAGTAAAGAACTTATAAATGCATAATTTCCAAGTTATTTTAAGTCTATGATAGACTAAATAGAAACTATATTTATAATCCATATTTTTAGACTAAAAAAACTAGAAAAAATAGGATTAGAACATAAAATAAAAGAGATTATTAGTCTTAGAACATTGCTATTCCATTATTTAAGGCCTTCTATGTTTTTTATCTATTAAATTAACAGAAGGATGACGTATCCTTTTATTTATATATAAATTCAGAACCAGTTTTATCTATATATAATTTATTAAACTTAATTAAGAACAATTTATCTGTACACTATTAACCTGGCCTCATTTTCAAGTACCAGAGCCTATATTCTGAATAAGCACATTTTAAGGGAATAGATCTTCTAGATTTAGAAATTAGACAATTCTCTAGAAATATAATATCTTTAGATATCTACTAAAAAATAAATATAATATCTTTAGATAAGCACAAATTCATAGTAATTCAAAAATATTAAATAACTTAATAGACTTGAATATCTCTTTAGTTGAAAACCTAGAAAAACACAGTAAGTAAATAGAAATTTAGAACAATCAATTTATGAAACCAATAACTTAAGAAAATTAGTAATAACTCAGACTTTGTTAAAAAACAAGATAATACAATCTTAAAAAAATAAAATTATTAAAAAAATCTTAAGATACAGGGTAAAGAACATAGATCCATAGAAATAGAATCTAAAAATATATTGAAAAGTTAAGAAAAAATCTAAAGAATTAAAGAACTTTTGAAGAAACTAAGAAGTAATATTAGAAAGCTAAGTATATTAGAGTTAATGAATAGCAAAAATAATTAAGATTGCCCAGAAGTCCTTGAAATAGTTTCAGTTATAGATACTAGATGAGATCCTAACTTGAGAAGGACTCATAGAAATAGATATGAACCAGAATCTAGGATTAGTATATTGCATTGAATGTCCTTGGCATGAGAACTTCTTAAATAAAGTTAAATAGGAGCCTAAACCAAATGATATGAAGAATTTAAGGAGAAAATCTATCAGTATGTAAAAGCCTTTTAGAGGAAAGCTAATGACAACTAGTCTAGACAAACCAGAAAATTAAAATAGACAAGTAGTTGAACTTATAGGTTCAAGAGGAGTTAGATTATTAACCTATAGAGTTTAACAAATAGACTTAAAATTAGTGTTTGTTTTTTAACTTAATGCTGAAAAATTTAAATAACTGAAGCGTTAAAATTTCATTTGTTTTCAAAAATTTTAAAGTGAGCAACTAATGCAGGAAATTTTCAAAAAGTTACGAATAGAAAAAGTGAAAATATTTTGGCGGCTTGCCTATTCGAGAAAAAATCATTGCAAAATAAGAAAAATTCAACCGTTGTCCCGATAAGAAGAAGTAGTAACATACTGGCTGCCCAGGATGGCCTTTGGAGGATTTGGGACCAGGACGAGTCCATCAGAGCAAACTCATCTGACTCAATTCCAAACTTGTCTCATTTAAAAAATTAAGCAGGGGCGGAGCGGAGATGGAAATTCTCAAGCTGTACATTTGCATTTATTTTTTGTACAATTTTTTATATTTGTTTTTTATTTTTATTATATTTAAAAATTAATATTTTTCATAAAAATAAAATATTATGAATTTTTATAACATATTTGTTAAAAAACATAAATAAATAATTATTATTATTAAAGTATAAAAATAAAATAATAAAAATTATTTTTAAAATATAATCGAGTGGGAGCTTGTGGTATTATTTTGGATACATTGTTAAGTAGCCCAGCTTTAATCGAGATTAGTTCTCTTACTAAAAGCGATATATTTAACTAGGGTTCGACTTTTATTTAAATGAGACTTAGCTCGACAATTTCACGACTTAGTTTTAGTAAAAATCTGTCTGAAGTCGATGACGCTTATCAGAGAAAATCGAAAAAATTTCCGGCAATCTGCCAGGAGTCGTGAAATTTTTACGGGTCTGCAATTCGCTGAGACAGTTTAATGTGATCCAGTTCGTCGTAGAATCTAGAATTTTTAAGGCTTTCACACGAACCGCTATGTGGATTTTATTATTTTTTTATTAATATTTTGCCATTTCTGAAGGTATAATTTTTCTTGGCTTTTCTGATAACAATACTGAACAGTCTCGGATTTGAGAAAATAAACCTAAAAACTACGTTAAAAATCGATTAAAATTAAATTAAACACCTGTGTCATTAAGGCGGCGGGACGAGAGCCAAAATAATCGTGGATCTCGTTGTCATCCCTACTCACTACCTAATATTAAAAACAAACAACTTAATACTTGTCTTTACTTCAAATCTTATTCGGCATTAAGAAAAAGTTATTCGGCGTGTTAAGTAAAAGTAAACTAATAGTAGTAGGCTATAATGAAATCTTTCTTTGTTCAGAAACAGAAACAATCTTAGTACTAGAAGAGACAATAATGTATAAAGACAGTAAAGGAAAAGTATTTGTTAGAGTTTATATGATAAAAATGAAAAGTATTAGAAGTACCATAGAATAATTATATATAAGATGAAAGAAGAAAATATAGAATGATGAAATATAATAGAACAGAGAATTAAAATAACTTCTCGAAAGAATTAGGAATAACAGAATTAACTCAAAACTGCAAATTAGAAGACCATTTATTTAAAATAAGACAAATAGGAGAAGATGAGGCGATAGATGGGGGCATGGAAAATTTGTGCTTGCTTGATTGTAGATACTTGTTAAAACATTTCCAATCCAAAATAAATCGAGAAGAATTTTATTAAGGGCCGACTTTGTAATGTTATCCTCGAAACCTATCGACTGAGGACATCGTACGAAACCAAATAATCAAATTTCAGGACAAAGAAATGGGGGTACCATGGCTTCCCTAGTCTCTATGATAAGAAACCATACTAGTACTCTAGTACTACTGGTGGGATGCAAAACCGTGATTATAGAAGTGTATGCATACATATTTGTGTTGTCCATTCCTGTCTGTTAAAAAATAATACATCAATTACTTTATTTCCCAAATATGTTTCCAGAAACCTTCAATATCTTACCATTTCTTTTTTTGAATATATACTTCTGTAGGTAAATGCAATATTTGAAATCATTGCACGGATAAAACAATCTAATTGAAAGAAATTTCAGTTAGAGATGTCGTTGATACTCCTGAAATAGAAATCGAGCAATCTAACATTTCAATATACAAACTCGGGTATAATTATGTGGTAAATCTCGACAAATCACAAAACAATTTGCCTAATCATAGTATTTTTGCGTATACATGGCAAGTTGAGGGAATAAAAGCAATTTGCATAACAATCTGCCTGATTATGAAACTCAGGAAAAGATCTTTATTATGTTTATAATAGCCATAAAGAGGATGGGAAAATTGTCACCAATCTGATTGTATATCTATTATCTCATTGTCTCGTTTTTCATACTTAATATGTCCTTTGAAAATAATTATTTTTTTTCTTAGGTATGCCTTAGGTGTCAATCTTGTTACTAATGTGCAAGAATGAAGGAAAAAACACACGTAGGCTTATGGATCTAACAATATGATTAAATATTCTACTTTGTGTATCTAAAATTCAATATTAAATAAAATTACTAATAGAGATTTCGCAGTTCGAGTCCAGCTAGACTACAGATCGTACCAGCCCGTGATCTGCGGAAGTCAGGATCTACGTGGCGACGTGACCAACGATCTACAGTCCAGTCTACGAGGATCGTGATACGCGGTCAAGGTCTTCGGATCACACATCCTCGGTGGTATGCTGTGGATGTGTGTGGGCTGTGAAATTCCAGGCCCGTAAGAGCTGAATCTTGAAACTGAGCAGAAAAAACCAGAAAGGCCAGAAAATTCTTTTTCTTTTCCTCTTGTTGTAGCAATTCTCGAAAAATGTGAAAAAAACTCGAAAGAGAAAACCTTAAAACCCATTACATCGAATACATCACATTCGTATAATAAATTACTGTTATTATAAATAACGTTAATATAATAAATTATATTTATTATAAAAAACTAGTTCATATAATAAATTATATTTATTATAAATTTATAATTATACATATATTTGAGTACTAAGTGGGACCCAGGCACATAATTACAACAATCTCAGCATCTTGAGTACAAGAAGCAATCTCCCACTTGTCTTGATGAAACTTGAGCATAAGCCGAAGTAACTCAACGTTCTGTGGTTTCCATTCGACCTTGAACAAAGCGCTCTGATTGCTGAGGATCAACGGCTATTAGTAATTAAGGCTCCTTGCGAATTGAAAAGCGATTATCTAATCAGGTGCCCTCCACCAAAGGCCGAGTTGAACTCCAAAATTAATAATATTGATATATATATTAATTTCCTCCATTGTAAAACTCTCGATAATTAATTGATTATATTTGTCATCAATTAATTATTTTAATCTCTTAGTTGCAGTTTCTCTAATGGATCAAATGCAACGGCGCATTGACTTATTTACATCCGTCTCAAAACATATGAAGGATATTTCCTCTGATGTTCCATTTTTTTATTTCATAAATATTGGTAATTAAACAATGCGTTCCCCGAATCATCTAGGTATTGGCCGTCAAAATAGGCCTCACATATTGACAATTCAAAGGCTAGATAATTATTCGATTACCTATTTAAAATAACCGAGTTGAGAGAAAAATAATAATCAAATATCACTTGAGATTTAATTCCTTTCACAGAAATTTAACTTTAATTAAATCTTTCTTTGATCCTATCAATGCAAACATAATCTGCACCAATATTTTATAATAACGAAACCAGTTATTTTATAAATAATGCTGATCTAAATAAAGCGTCCAACTTTATTCAATAAGCGCGATCTTATTCGTGTTAATTATGAGAACTTATGATCATGTCTTCCATGGACGTATCCATATGGCCAATATCTTCTGTAATTAATCTACGGACGCTTAATCACGAAAAATGCTAGTGTGCCTGAGGTGAAATTAATACCTACATTTGAAATTTTATTATGAGAAAAATACAATAATTTATTTGTCTTGCTCTGGCTTTCGAATAAAAAAACTTCCACCAGTCCTAAAATAAGTCTGGTAATCTCTAACACCCATAGAATCTACATGTCTTTGAGCTTGAGCAATTGAGAGCCTTTGTGAATGGAGTCATTGGGTTTTAACATTGTATTTGGTAACCAGCGTGTCTCCTAAACATGATGTCTCGGATCAAGTGAGGTACTTCCTCTCAATGTGTTTGTTTCTTGTGATACCTTGGTTCTTTGGATGCTCACATTTACTTGTTGTCCATGATGAGGGTAATGAAGTGACACTTGTGGGTATCACTGAAGATCCATAATGAACTTCTTGACCCACACGGCTTCTTATTTCAAGGCGGCAACATATTCAGCCGTAGTGGAATGCGCTGCACACGTCTGTTTAATACTCGCCAACGAACTGACTCCACCATATAGTGTAAACACATAACGGTAGATTTCATGGTGATATCCTTGGAAATTAAGTGCGTGAAACCCGATGGTTTCTAAAGCTCCTTGGAGATATACTAGCATGTGTCTCTTGTTCTCCTTAGATACTTAGTATGTGCTGCGCGTCCAGTGTTCTTCAGGGATCGATTGATGAACTTCTGACTCAGCTACATAAGGATATAAAACTTTTGGTACATAACATGGCATACATGCAGGACTACCTACGTGAGGCATAAGGTATCTACTCATGCGTTCTTTACGCTCGGGAGTTTTGGTGATTGCTCCTTAGAAAGATGAATTCCATGTCACAAGGAATTGAGATCCTTTTGGAATTTTCCATGTTAAACGACAGGAATTTTATCAATATGAGGCTTGAGATAGTGCGACAACTTATTCTTAGGTCTCGTATAAGTTTGATTCAAGGTATATTAAACTCTCCAAAGTCTTTCATATCAAGCTGTTTATGCAACCAAATAACACTGACAACACTTGTTTGTCGTTTCAGATTAACAATATGTCATCTAAAGTAAAGGACTAGAAAAACTACATACATTGGCAGTTCTTTGTAAACCTGAGGTTCATGGGGCTTTCTCAAAATAAAGTAATGGCACCGATCAAGCACGATGTTCCCATGATCACGGATGCTTGCTTAAGTCCATAAATGGACCTTTGCAACTTGCATACCATGTGTTCTTTGCCTTTAGCTTTGAACCATACGGTTCTTTGCATGTAGATATCCTCATTTAAATTGCCATTTAAAAAGTTTGTTTTGACATCCATCTTGCCAAATCTCGTGTCGAGACTAAGCGACTCGACTAAAAGTCCGGATAGATTTAAGCATGACTCTTGGCGAAAGGTTTCTTCATAATCTATCCCCTCTTTTTGGGTATAGCCTTTTGCCACCAATCCTTTGAAGGTTTCCACACTTCCGGCGATCTCTTTTTACCTTGTAAATCCACTTTTTATTGGTTTTACCCTTTGGGTGCCTCTACGAGACGGCCCGGGTGAATACATAGATTCCATTTCACGGTCCATGGCTTTTGCCACTCTGTACATCCACATCTTCGGTGCTTCTTTGTAATTGATGGGATCATCTTCACTTTGTCAATAGCAATAACTTGGTAAGACTGCTGGCAAGGCGCTATCCTGTGAACCAGCCTTTACTACATCACTACGACCGAGCTCCAACGGTTGTGGTTCATTGTTACGAGCACAATAAAGGGTACTAGTTCCTCTTATGCTGGCTCTTACGGTTCACAGTTTCCACATGTATTGGATCTTGTTCCGCTGGTTCCACACGTGTGTTCACCCAGCCGGGTACATTTTCCCTCTTTGAACATGCATAGAGATCGATTGTGATAGAGCTTGAACTGCTTGGTGGTTCGGTTGTTCTTGGCTGAGTCAAACTCCTCAGGGTATTTTACTCTTGGGTTTGAAATTGCTTATATAGTCTTCCTCCAAAAAAGTTGCGTGAGTACTCACAATAACCTTTTTATCCAGAAGGACTATAAAATAGTCCACCTCTCGTTCCTTTAAGTGTGATAAACATACAAACCTGCATGCCTTGATTCCAATAATTTGGATCCTTTCTTAAGACATGTGCGGAGCACCCCATATTCGGATATGAAAACCCAAACTGGAAACTAGCGCCCTTTCCACAGATGCGTAGGTGTCTTAGGAGCAGATTTTTAGAGAAATTAAATTCGGAAGATACATTCTGGTTTACATGGCATATCCCTAACTGATATAGAGTAGAGATGAATAACTAGCATTGACCTCCACCATATCTGAAGAGTTCTATTTCTTCACTACGCAACTCCATTTCTTTGAGTTGTTTCAGTCTTGATAGTTGTGAAACTATCCCCTCTTGAGTCAAGTAAGACTTAAACTCTCCAGATAGGTATTCACCACCTCGGTCAGACCGAAGCTCTTTGATATGGAGTCCTAATTGCTTTTCTGCCTCAGCCTTATACTCTCGAAATTTAGTGAAGTTTGGACTTTTGGGCGCATTAGGTAAATATGTCCCTTATCTTGGTAGTCATCTGTAAAGGTGACAAAATATTCATACCCTCCTGCGGCTTGGACATTTGTTAGTCCCGCTTTGTCGGTATGCACCAATTCCGGCGGTTTGGTTGCGCGATATCGCTGGCTTTAAGGGCCTTTTGGTCATTTACCTTCGAACAAGATTCACATCACTTGGTATAGGTTCAAAGTCTAGGAAGTTAAGATCCACTTTTACCAAACAGCAGATCCTATTAGGATTAATATGACCTGTCGCAAATGCGAAAGGTACGTTTCATTGAAACTTTCCTTTTCTTGGCTAGGTGATCATGCTTATCCTTAATTTCAGTAATTAAAACATCATAGGACATAGGACTTAAAATAATAAAGACCATCTAATAAATCATAAGTCTGAATAGCGAAGTTGAACTTCTTATTGCTTAATAAAGGAATTAAATTCCTTTATTAAACCTTGTTGAATAAACAACTAACGAAATTAAATTCCTTTTAAAATCACGATACATATAAACGATACACTAAACATAAAGTCCTATCATTATTGAAAAATAATTCTACTTGTCCTAATGCTATGAGCATGTTCTCCATTTCCAAGCCTCAAAAACCTCTGTTCTGTCGACCCGAGCTAGTTTGTGAACCCTTTGTAGTAGCAGGACATGGTTAGTGGCTCTGAATCAATGATCCATTTATCATTATAATTCTCCACTATTAAGCTTCAATACATTTAAATTACCCATTACCTTGCTTTTGGCAATGCGAAGTGGTCTGCTTCCAGGTGACCCTTACTGTCGCACTTGAGCACTTGCCTTTGACTTCTTCATAAGCGGTGGTTTGAGTAGCGGTACTGACCATGCAGCATTCTTGTGCTTTTTCCCCACCCTTAGGTTTCCACTTTGGGCTTGAAAGTAGAACCACCGATCATATGAACAGCGACTTTAAGAAAGCCCTTTGACACTTTCAAGTTCATGCATCAACTGCGTAGGAGTTAGATCCATCTTGTTCATATTATAATTAACTTTAAAAGCTAAGGTAAAGCGATCAGGTAAGGGGATTCAAATATGAAATCAATTTGGGACCTTTGCTCACGTCTTCATCCCCGACACTTGAGCGATTGAGATGTGACATCATTTTGGACAATGATCCTCGCACTTCCCCGGTCGTTTCCTAGTGTTCATTATAATACTAACTGAAGCTGCCTTAAAGAACTTGTTGATTGTGCAAACATCTTATCGAAAGTGCGGATCATTTGCGCTCACTCTGGATGAGATATCTGTCCTTTCAAATGACTAGCAACAGCGAGAATATAGCGTAAGGCCCGATATATTTGCCTTGTCGATTCTCATAGTCTTTTGACTTGGTCGAGATGCATTTGCCAGATCATTGGGCTTTGGTGTGAATGGGACGAACTTAGGTTTTCAAAATCGGAACGATGTACGGGTTGGTTTTTCCATTCACTATAATTATTCTCCATAGGCTTTTGAAGAAATCATTGCAAGTGGGTTAAATGATGCCATTTTACGAAAAAATACACTAGTATTAAAGCGTAATATCTTTACAATAAACATAATCTTAAAATTTAGTTAATCCCGAAAACTATTTTACGTTTATTGTAAGCAATTCATTTGGTTTCCATTATAAACACTACGTTGGGCAAGATGTTTTATAACAAACTAAATTTGATCATGAAATGATTAGTATTTATCCTACTAAGTTGGTTCCGGGAAAGATGAGGAGTCCGCAGCGGGACTATAAATCCGCCTTCTTAGGCAGAACTTTCTAGATAATACATAATCATTTCCTGTTGTTTCAAAACTTTGGGCACTTAATAAAAATATCATAGCCTCGTTGGGAGGGTAATAATTAAATTAAGTTTGAATGTTTTTTTAACCATTGTTTCATTTAAAATTATCTTTAATATCCAAGATTGACCGTTGGGCCGATCAATCTTATTAAATTTTGAAACTTAATTGAGGTCTAATCGATAAAATCCAACCATGTTTATCGGATTGAGGCATACACCCAGTCATTTGTTATTAGACCTGATGGAAGCCCTTAGGTTTAAAATTAATTAAATTAATTCAAAACCTTCACCATTCAATATTTTAAATAATAGATTTTCTAAAATTATTTCAAAAAAAAAATATAAAATAATTTTTCCATAATAATTATTAAACTAGATAATAGAATCATAATAATTATTATGCACATGTAATTATCATTGATGCAAATTTATATGGCACCACCTATTCTATATGGCATGTTATCACATAAAACATGTTATAGCATATAATTTAAACCATTCACAAAGCATTAATTAAATAACCCTAATCCATAGTTTCCTAAAAAATTAAAATTGGGCTATTACAAAATATCCTAGTTCTTACAATTTAATTATTTTGGTTTACAAAGGCATAAATGCCCAAAACTAAAATAAATTAAAACCTAAAACCTAACATGTTCTATTTGAAGGTGGCAGTAGGTCAGTCCACGAATCAAGCCAGGCCCGGGGAAGAGACCACCAGCACGACAGCCCGTGCGTGAGTAATTTGCCAAAAGCGACTCCGCCTTGGCGCCCTGCGCGCCCCAGTATCGAGTGAGGACCACCTTGAAACTGCCGGCGGCGTGTAGGCGTGACGGCGTTTCTCGAACCTTGGCCAGATCCACGTCAGGCCAACGTCTCCTCCTCCCTCTAACGTTTCCACGGTGTGCGTTACGAGATGGTGTCGGATCTTCTCAGGCTTTCCCGAATAATGAAGGTGTCTGATTTACAGGATTTGAAATTTAAAATTACAACTATTTTTAATTAAAAAAAAAATGTAAATAATAAATAAAACCAGGAAGGAAACCTGATCTTATGACCAGCCTCCACATTTACAAACCAAAAAAGTGTCTGATCAAAAATCTACCATGGATCTAGGCGAAACCATTAAAATAATACATCCATTCATGAACAAAAATCATAAAATTAGCGGATCTAATCATGCGATCTAACAACAAATAGAACCTAGGTGCCATATACTAAATCAACATCAAAATTACATGCATTGTGAATACCTAGATACACATATCTAATCATAGCATGCTACGATACCAATTAGGAAGGAAAAACGCGAGGCGGGAAGCATGGATACACTTGATATGATTAAACATCTTATTTGTATCTAAAATTCAATATTAAATAAAATTACCTATGTAGGTTGCCGAGATCAGTCAACTAAACCTAGATCCAGCCACCCGACCGGCCCGATCTACAGGTCGGATCTCACAATGACGACACCTTGACCAACGGTCTACAGTGATCAGTCTACGGATCGGCAATGCGCAGTCGATCTTCCGGATCTATCCTCGGGGGTGGTATGGATGTGTGGGCGCAATGAATCGAGGCCGTAAGAGGCTGAGATCTTCGGCTTAGAAAAAAACCAAGAATAGAAAAATTCTTTCTTTTCTCTTGTGCAATATTCTCAAATGTATGAAAAAAAACCGAGAAAACCTTAAAACCCATTACATCAAGGAATAACTGTTCATATAATAAATTATATTTTTATAAATAACCGTTCATATAATAAATTATATTTATTATAAAAAACCGTTCATATAATAAATTATATTTATTATAAATTTATAATTTATATATATATTTGAGAATACTAAGTGGGACCCAAGAGCACATAATTGCTAACAAAGAAAAGTGTCACCAATCTGATTGTATATCTATTGTCTCGTTTTTCATACTGAATTTGTCCTTTGAAAATAATTTCTTTTTTTTTTCTTAGGTATGCCTTTGGTTTCAATCCTGTTAAGCATGTGCATGAAATGCATTGGGAAAAAACTATCATATTACTGAAAGGAGGAATAGAGGGATATAAGATGGGCATCTTCAATTTAAAACTGTTCATTAGTAGGGATTATAACTTAATAGACTAGTGGTTATTGATGGTGGTGGGATTGTTGGAGCAGGCTTTTATAGTTAGGAAGAACTCTGGAGCTTTTCCGGCATTCCAGGTAGTCGTTGTTCACCTTGAAAGGGTGATCGGAATTGTAACATTAGGTATCCCTTTCATGCTATCGGGTATTTCTATCCTTCTAATGCATCTCCTTTCCAAAGGCTTCCAAATATCCCTCTTAGGAATTATCTCTTCGAATTTCGAGGACTTGAATTCCTAATAATAATGTAAAATATCAAAAGAACAAAAAACATTTGAATAGAAAATGCAACAATATTCTGTTTGCTAAAAAGAACAAAGTGCCTACCATTTAAACACAAGCTTCTTGGATGCTAACTCCAATGGGTAGATAAGAATAAGCATTTCTATCATCAACTACTAAAGCCATTTTAAATTTTTATTCCACCCGTACTTTGTATGATAATTTGTGTAAGTAAAGACAACAAGTGAGATCAGAAAATGAAGCTCTAGCAAAATTTAGATGAACCCATTTCAACTTCTTACATGCAAATGGGAATTCACCTTCAACAAGAATCTACACAAATTTTAAATCAGAATTCTAGTAAATCCATGAAATCCTCCATAAAAATTGAGATGCATCCATTTTCAACTAATTTCCACCAATGGGCATTCATCATTCTCAAGAATTTATGAAACCAAGTAATTTTCATCACAAACCAAGTAATTTTCCTCACAAAAAAGTCAAAAAAATTTGAGAAAGGTCCATTTCAAGTAACATGCATATTCAAACACAAAATTCGAGCTCAACATTGAATGGAGAATTAGTGTGGATTTAGCTAACCTAAAGGGGGGAAGATTAGAGCCTTTGAAGAGGAGAAGCTGAAGAGCATCAATTCCCTTTTGGAAAATCCAATTTGTGAAATTAGATTACGTGAAGAACACGTGAACATGAAATGTTTTCTACGGCAATCCACATTTCTTCTTGCTCGCCATAGTTCTTGTATAGTTACGAATGTTAACATGAAATTTAAAAAAAGCATAAACCCTATTAGCTATAAAGGAAAGCGTAGCTATTGCATTGATTTTTGGTTGAGTGGGGATATTTAGAAATAGGTGATCTTGTGAAAGCAGATCACGCTAAGAGGGGCGGAAGGGGAATTTGTATGGGGCGGGCCGGCGGTGTCCTTAGGGAAGAGGACGTTGAGACTCTGATCAGTTAAGGGGTTCGTGTGTTAGGCCCCGGGGACCTTCAACCTTCCGTGAAGAGCGGTGAGCTTCTGACGGAAACTTAAAATTAAAGGAAGAAGCTATGGTTAACTTCCAATGAGACGATATTTGCTCGTAGAATCACCAAAATCACCATGTTTAGTCGGTGCTGGAACTAGAATCAATCGTTTATCTGACCTACACCCCAATTTCTCAAAAAGTTTGGGTTTTTCTCATCACTTGAACCCCATACTTGCCTTCTCCCCTACAAATTTGATTATTGATCTCTCATATAGTCCTCTCTCTATCATATACAAGCATCTTGAGTTTCTTCTCTGAAAATACCCCATGGACAAACTTCAAATGTGAGGGTTTGAGGGTTATCGGGTTTGGAAAGGGGATATCAAAGATAGGGTTTTTAGATTTTAATGGGAAAGAAAACAATGTTATTTATACCTTATAGATGATGACGGTTTGCAGGGAAATTTGCCTTTTTTCTATGACATTGTGACATCAAGATTGAGTCTACAAGTCATTTTATAGCTAAATAAAAAACTTCAAACCATGACACTTCTAAAAAGCGTCATCATAATATAAATATTCCACAAGACAATGACCCTTTAAATTAAGTGTCATTATACATTTAATATAATTAGATAATGACATTTTTTTTGCAAGTGTCATTGTATGAAGCGTCATGAACCAACATTTTTGTAGTAGTGGATTCACTAGTTGATGAGCAACATCAGGATACTTGGGCGGACTCATTTGATTTGGATTGAGGGAATCTCGAGCCCATTCACTATTATAACTTTAAGAAGCTGATTTTTCCATAACAACGTATTCGTCTCATCCAATTTGATAGAAAATTGGTTGAGAAAGAGAAGGGGAAGGAAAGGTCATTTGGGTGACTTGTGGAACACGGTTTGCGATTGTGTTATTGCTTATTGCAGTTGCCTTATTGGAACATGGTTCGTCTCATAGCCCATTCACTATTATGCCTTATTGCCTTATTGCGACTGGGTGGTTCGGGTTTTGCATCTTCTCATCATCTTCTTTTTCTTCTTCTTCTCTCTAACCCAACAAAACGAAAGGTAGAGTGGCATTCTTCTCTCTAACCAGACAAAATGAAGGATAGAGTGGCAATGGTTGTCCGAATGTAGCAATTGTTGTCATGCTCTGGCACTTCTTCAAACTTTATGGGAAATTGCAGTGAAACGGAAGTGAAATGTCACCACAATATTGATTCAAGGCTTAGAATTATCCAAAAATGGCTCAAAGTGTGGGAAGAAGTTTTATGGGTGCTCCTTATGGCATGTAAGTTGGAAAGAATTATCCTTTTTGTGGAGATTAGGGCAAGTTTAAGAGCAGATTTTGATTTAATTTGGGAAAATTTTCATTTTTCTTTGTATATTGTTTTTTATTTGGGATAATTTTCGTTTTTTGTTAGGGTAAATTTAATTGTATTATTTGTAAATTTCACTTGATTTTCTAAATTAAAAAAAAAAAAACTAACTTATAACATATTTAAGTTTATGGAAATTAAATTAGTATTTCACTTAAGGCATGTTTAGGCGAGATTAAAATTATGGCAAATTTAAACTACATATTTTGATTAATTTAGGCAAAAATAAGGGCAAATTTAGTTATTGCATAAGCATAATTAAAAGTGGGTATTTTGTTTATTTTCGGGAAATTAAATGAGGGCAAAATTATGGCAAATTTAAAGTATGCTAATCTGACATACACTTATTTCTCTAATGAAGAATTGAGATTGCGATTTTTTTAAATGGGAAGAAGAGGTTGGGAGAATCATTATCTCCTGGGAAGAATTAGAAGGGAAGCTGTTTGAGAAGGACAAAGTGATTGCTGAGTTGGAAACAGAAAATATAATATTAGATAAAAAAGTGAAGAAGCTGAAAATTCAGAGAGACAATCTAGAGAAGGCTATGCAAGACATGACCAATGAGTTGTGCCAGATGCGTGCTGCAGTGTTCAAGCATTCAAGAGGGGAGAAGTATGTTGTAGTTGTAGTTACAGTTGTTATGTCATGACTTATATTTGCCATTGTTGTGATGGTTAGCAATTTGTAACTGTAAATTCATTATAATGGTTAGAATTACAATAGTGTTTTTTGAGCAATCTAACTAGTGAATGGTTATGCACTTGATTTCATTTGCTCCTAATTTCGTACACATACCAAACATACCAACCTAAGTATAATATGTTAACTTCCAATTACATACCAAAATATGTACCTGATTTCATCATCTAAACATCAACCTAAAAACATACAAAATATCTAATCCTTAAATTTCCAAATACATTCACATATCCTTGCCAATAACATACTAAATATCCAATCATCAACCTAAATTAACATAGCAAATATCCAATCATTAAATTACCAAATACATAACTAAATCTAATCCAAAATATAACCAAATATTGTCCTAAAATTTTCAAATACATCCACATATCCTTGCCAATAACATGCCAAATATCCAATCATCAACTTAAATAACATAACAAATATCCATCATTAAATTATCAAATACATAACCAAATATTGTCCAAAAAATACCAAAGCATAACTAAATATTGTCCCACATAACATGCACAATCAAATAATAATTTGTTTGTCCAATTAAGACGATGATTGATGACTATAGAAGCTTGGTTGCCAATCGGATAGTTCGAGTCTCCTGTTGAAGACTGAGCAACAATTCTAGGTCCCCCTTCTTGTCCAGACAATTGAATTGAAAAACACATAAAAAAAATAATATATATATATATATATATATAAAAGAGTTAGACTCATCCACAAATTAATATTTGATCCACAAATAAATGTATAATAAAACAAATATCAAATAAAAACTTACATTAGTTATGCGTGTCTAAAAACTTACATTAGTTTTGCAGCTGCAACATGATTTAAAATTTTCATTTCATCCAAGGCTTCATTATAGTTTGCCATGTTATTTGTCTTGGCTGCCTTCCAAAACAATAATTTGTTTTCATCCCCTTTGAATGACTTGTGCCAATTGGCAAAAATGTGTATGACACAATGTCTATGTTTAGATGGGGAAGTAGTGTTTGTATAACATTCACAATTGCATGAACATAAATAAACAAAACAATATCATCTATCTAATTGTCAATATATACAATATCTAAAAAGTTAATGTAGACATTATGATTGCATATAACCTAACGCTCACCAAAGGATACTCATCTCGAGATAGTATGACCCCATTACATTCATCTGATGCGAGCCTTAGAAGCTCGATGAGAACCATACACAGAATCAATATTTTACGCCTCCTGATTGCCCATGCTATGTGGTACATCTAATCATTACCATCCCTCCCCATAGCAGCCAATAATTGTCCACCAAGAAAAGGCTTCAAGAAACATGTATCAACAAACTTGATCTTCTGACAACCTTCTAACCACCATTTTTTTAGTCCATCAAAACAAACAAACAACCTATGAAAAATTGGTGGAAATGTTTTCTTATATGGATTTGACACCAATAACAGAAAAGTCATTGGGCTTGTAATTTTTAGGGCTTCCAAATACCTTCCAAGCTTGTTATAATGGTCTTCCATAGACCCATGAAGCATTCTATGTACATAATATTTAACCTTATATGCAAGAGGCTTCTTAATACTCACCATGTATGCCCTCCTAACAATCTCAATAATTTCATTTGCAGGCTAATGGGGTATTGCCTTAAACACTTCAAGAAATTGCTCAGCTAGTCATGTTGACTTCATTTGCTTGTTAGCCTCCATATTTATGTTACAACCGTGCTCACCATCAATTGATTTAACAACAAAACAACCCCTTCATGAGTCCCAAAATGCTTACAATCTAAAAAGGCACCCTGGCAAACACTTGACCCCAAGTCTTTGTTGCTTATTCTTGCAACTGACAATAAAACTCAAGTTCTTACCATTTGTTACTGCAAACTTAACAACTGCTTTCTTAAATGCATCTCTATTTGGAAATCTTAATCCTACTTTCCACTGAAATGTTGAGAAGTTTGTGTTCTCATTTACAACCTCTCCACAAGTCCTTCTTCTCCTCACACTTATATCTTCTTCTTCACTCTCATATGGAGTGTGAATTTCATCATCACTCTCTTCATATTCACTAACACACTCGAGCCAAATAGATGTTGATGCCTCTTTCTCTGATTTAGAAGTTGTGCCTTTTTCCTTGCCACCCAATCTACCCTCAATTGCCTCTTTTTGTAACTGTTGTGCTAAATCATAAAGTTTCTATTACACCTCCTCACTTTGTCTCTTGCCATGTTATACTCCTCATCACCAGTCATCTTTCACCACAAAATCCTCTATGTTAACATAACTGTCACCATTCTCCGAAGGCTCATAACCATCATCCTCAGATCTGCAATCAAACCAATAATAATCTGAAGGATGGATGGGGTTTTGGCTTTTAGGCTGGTTTGGTTCATTGAGAGTTGGATCGGATTAGTTTTAAGATCCACAAGCTTGGTTTTCAAGCTGGTTTGGTTGCCTTTCAAATGAGATTGAATGAGGTTTTGGTGGTTGTTCTTTAGGGTTTCCCGAGGGGACAATATCTTTAGGGTTTTGTTTAGATGAGGTTTGGATGAGGTGGCTACATCATCTTTATGACTAAGTGGGGTTTGTAGGTTGTAAGTTTCTAAGCTTAATTGAGGGTCTACAGACTACAATGTTGGCCTTCTAAGGGTCATTTTCCTCCTATGTTGTTGGGCCTCTTGTGCTGATGTATCAATCATGGGCACAACATTGGGTTCATCTACTCCATGCAAGACATACAAGTCAATGCACCCGTATACAAACCTGATTCAGCCATTTATTAAAACCTTGTCGTATACAATCTCCTAATCTGTCGAGGCCCCACAGTCACGGGAGCACTACCTTGACTCACAGGATATCCTGTTTGCTCAGAACAGTTTCTTTCGCCTCCGTGGGTGTCCAAGTCGATACTAGGGATCGAGCACGGGACCATGAGCCGTGCCCGAGGGTTCGATCCTGCAGTATCGGCTTGGACGCACGGAGCGAAAGAAATTGTTGGCAAGCAATGTCTGGCAATGCTCCCCGAACACTGAAACAATCGCCTTTGTGTCAAGGCCCCCTGGTCACCAGGAGCACTACCTTGACTCACAGGATATCCTGTTTGCTCAGAACAGTTTCTTTCGCCTCCGTGGGTGTCCAAGTCGATACTAGGGATCGAACCTGGGACCATGAGCTTAGGTACCCAAGTGACACCACCCCACTACCAACTGAGCTAGTAGCTCAGTTGGTAGTGGGATGTCTCGCAGGCTGCCCTACTCATGGTCGAGTTGTCCTAGTATCGACAATTTCTGAGAAAACAGCGATACGGCACAAGCAATCTGAGTCAGAGTAGTGCCTCTGTGCCAGCCATCCTCTAAAATTTTTCCTGGAATGAGGTAATAAATTTCTTCAATCTTCATATATGGGCCACACTTTTTGGCCAGTTCCTCAAGCCATAACCAACATAATTCATCATGATCCACATTAAATCTCTTCTCTTCACGTCCCAAATAATGCAACTCATCCTGGCTCTTCTTGAACAATCCTTTATGCCTAAATCTTAAGGCAACACCCTCAAATTCCTTAAATCACAAACACAATCACACAATCAATTAATAATCATGTAATTTCATACACTAATCACAAACATAATCACAATAAAACCTACATTAATCAATGATAATATAACAACTAATCAAATAATATGTTGTAACTGTCTACACTAATCACAACTCAATCACACAATCAAGTAATAACCATGTGTCTCTGTTTGGAATACAAGAAAAAAAAAATCATATGCTTTTGGACCATAAAAAACCCAAACAATAGAAGGAATAGGAAGAATAAAACAAAACAATAAATGTCATTAGATGCTTCTGGACAACAAAAAACCCAAACAACAGAAGAAATAGGAAGAGGAAAACGAAACAATAAATGTCATCAAAAAACCCAGAAAACCATAACAGATTTTTAGTGGGCAAACTTAACCTTGGAACCCAAAACCTAGAATACACCCTTATCTATACATAAACGAAACTAAAACTGCAGAATATCCAGAAAACGACCGAATGTGGAGAAGGGTGAAGAGGGAAGGTGGAGAAGAGAGATCATTGACTACGTGTTTGCGAGACAAGAGGTGGAAAATGGAGAGAATAAGAGAAGAATAGAGATAATGAGTGATTGCGTGTTCGCAAGAGAAAAGAGGAGATGAATGGGTTCAATTATGTTCGATCGAAACATAGCGATGGTGAAGAGGAAAGGTGGGATGGAGGTGCAAGGAATGCAGGGCATCAATGGAGATGTAGGTTGTTTGGGCAAAATGGCATTTAGAGGGAAAATGTGTCACGTCATACTGTTTTAACTCATTCATCCGGTCACCAATGGGCGTGGAACAATAGGATACACCCCCAAAACGTGGGGTTATTCCTAGTTAAACGTAAGTTAGACTAATTAAAGAAGACTGACCAAACTATGGATTATTTATGTCAATTACCCCTCCATCTTTGAAAAGAAATGATTATTTTTACAAGAAAACAATGAGGGTATTTTTATCAAAATGAGGTAAAAAAATTAATGAAGTATTAAATTTCCGAAACTTAGTTTTTAAAAGGTATTTAAATCAAATCACCCTTATTATTATGATAAAATAAAAAATATTTGTATAATATGTGTATAAAATATTTTAAAATAAAATGATAAAATTATTATGATAAATAATTTATTATTATAATTCTTACAAGAAATAAGTATTTTATGTAACTAAAATAAAATATATAAAATTAATAATTTAACAAATAATAGATTGATGAAACCAAAATTAAAAATATTTCGTGTTTTAAAAATATTTTAAAATATTTTATGCATATTCTAAAATATGACTTTTTCTGAATAGAAAAGTAAAATATTTTGGCATTTTCTATTCATAAGAAAATTTCAAAAATTCACAAATAAGTTATGCAACAATGAAAAAACAAAAGGTTTAAAGTCTGAAATCAATTTGTTATTAGAAAAATCAAAAACAAAAAAAACAAATCCTTACTATGAACTTTTATTTTTTATTTTTGTTGTGAATAAGCTTTTAATTCCTGATGAAGTAAATTATCATAAATGATCTTCGAACACGGGCAAACTCCTTTCTATGCCTTGCCTTTTAAAACGTTGAACGTTCTACTACATGTGTTAGACATAATGGACAACTAAGACTTTGTTTTATCAATTATCAATAACATTTAAATAAGAAATATGGTCATCACATTTAAATTTCATACTTAACTACTTAATAATATTAGAAATATTATTTTGAAATAATAATATTAGAAATATTAATATTCTTACATTTCATCTTTCATATTATTTATATGTCAAATAAAGTTAACAAAAAGATAAAATATCTCCTTTTTCAATATTTACACAAGCCCCTCAAAAGAAGGATGAAGATCAAGAAGGTTGGGGGCGATTGGTTATGGGTGGATTTTCGGTATGAACGATTCCATACTTTTTGTTTTATTTGTGGGTGCCTAGGGCACACTGAGCGTAAGTGCATTAAGCCATACAGCCATCATGATGTCAAAGTCCCGAAACCTTATGGACCATGGCTGAAGGCGGCTAACAAAAAAGGTACAAGAAGTAGTGGTTTCAATTAGCGATGACGGCCGGAAAACATGGCGTTGACGCTATCAGGAAAGGAGAAGGAATGGGAATTGATAAGGTAAATGTTACGAACGTGGAGAGCAGTTATGTGTGTACTAGATCTCCAGCCACAAACAGGGTCACGGTAAAAGGAAGTACAAGAGGAAAGGCGATTATGAAGCAGTGAGGGCTCCAAGCTAATGGGCTGGTTGAGGAGGAGTCTCACAAGTTGGGGCTTGTAGGGTTGGATCCAAAAACGCATAAGGCTTTTGGATGAAATTCGAAAATCAGTCGATGGGCTGCCTAATTCACACGTGAGAGAGATGAAGGAAGTTCTTGAAACAATTGATGATCATGAGGTAAGCTTTGAGGACCACGCCCACCAGGGGAAATGACTTGCTTAAGTTGGAATTATTGTGGGCTTGGCAACCCACGAACAGTTCATATTTTGAGAAACCTAGTTCTCTCTAAGAGGCCAAGTTTTGTGTTCCTAATGGAAACCTTGATTAATAAAGACAGAGTGGAGCATATTTGGTATATGTTACAGTATGCAGGAGATGTGTAATAGTTGGATTGGGCTACAATAGTTGGATCGTCAAGAAACCACATTGATCTACAGGTTACTATGGAAGGACAAGGTATATGGTGACTCGTTGGCTATTATGGGTTCTTGAAAATACCAGGAGATGTGTAACATGGTTGATGTTGGAACCGCTGTCTCAAGAGTCCTCCTTGCCTTGGTGTTGCATATATAGGTGACTATAACGACCTTTTATCATAATCAGAGAAGAAGGATGAAGAAATCACCTTAACTGGTTAATTTAGGGGTTTCGAAAGGCCACGAAGGCGAGTAGCCTGATCGATCTAGGGATGTTAGGTTATCAGTTCACTTAGGATAATTCGGGGGGAACTTAAGAATGGATCAAAGAATGCCTTGATCAAGTGATGGCAACTCAACCATGGGTAACCCTCTATCCACGAAGCATTGTTTATAGCATAGAAGCTGTTGAATTTGGTCATCTGCCAATATTCTTGGACACCCGGCATCACAAAAAGAGTCATGGTAGACAATGTTTCTATTTTGAGAATAAAGGGCTCAAAGTTTCTGATTGTGGAGAGGTTATTGAATCCAGTTGGGCGGCTTCAATAGGACAGCTGCTTCAAAATAAAATATCAGCCTGTGGCAGGGCCCTAGTGGCTTGGGGAGGAGGAGCGAGTGGGCTTTGACCAAGCTAGGAAACAATATAGTGAGTTGTTGGTGCATAATGAGATTTTTTGGAAATGGCGATCTAAACAATTTTGGCTTTCCAAAGGAGACGCTATTACTAGATTTTTTCATGCGTCGGCTATATCAAGACAGAAAAAGAATCTAATATCCAGATCGAGAGGCGAGAATGGTGTGTGGTTGGCGAAGGATGACGAGCTGCAACAGTTAATGATTGCCTATTTTAATGCACTGTATACGTTATAGGGGTGTGACCAGGCAGGGTGTTAGGAGAAAATTACTCCCTCGATCTCAGAGGCTGACATTGATTTCCTCTTGCCCCATTCTCAGAGTTAGATATGAAGGAAGCTTTATTTTCCATGCACCTGGACAAGTCTCTTGGACCGAATGGGATGAACCCGGCCTTTTATAAAAGATTTTGGCATGTGGTCGATAAGGATATCGGTATTGCTTGTTTGGATATTATTTCTAACCATGTGATACCACAGGGACTTAATGATCTTTCAATGGGATGGAGCGTCTTTAAATTCTTGGGCAAGTCGACTCCGTTGGACTCTGCAAAACAAGAAACAAAAAGGATCGGCGAGGCTCGCGGATTGCCTCCGTGCCTAAGTCAGTTCTTTACGGAAGAGAATATCAAGCGCAGGGAATGAACTGTCTTTGTACCTTTCACTTGATGGGGTGACACAGTATTTATAATGGATGATCATGATGCTTTCTAGTTGGATGTTGATCTGAATATTTCTCCCAGTGGTGAGAGATTTTCTTTCATATTGTTAGCAGATTAATAAGGATGAATTGATAACTTTCATAGTTGGATGATGATCCTATTCCTCCACATTGGGTAGGAGATTTTATTTCCTTATTGTTAACCGATTAATGAGGATAATTGATAAGCTTTCTGGATTGGATGATGTGATATTCCTCCATTGGGTGAGAGATTTTATTTCCTTATACGTAGCCAGATTAATAAGGGATAATTGATAGACAATAATTATGAAATATTTTGTTTTCTGGTGGTGAAGATTAGGTATTTTCATTTTAATAGCCGTTCTTTGATTACATTACAAGCCTTTGAAGGGTGGGTGGGCCCTTGTTTGGGCTATATTTAGGGATGTCGTGAGGGCCCGGTAATCTTGGAGTCTGCTTCTTAATCCCTTATTAAGCTTGCCATTTTGGCTCGTGTTCCGGGCCTGTGCGCCTATTATTTTAAACCTCATCAATACTCATCTTCTAGTGATACCAAAGAAGAGGCAACCAGAAAACATGGGATACCTATGTCCAATTTCTTTGTGTGATGTGGTTTATAAGATCATGGCTAAAGCTTTGGCTACTAGATTGAAGAAGCTTTTCCAGTAGTGATCTAACAATCATAGGGTGCATTCATCCAAGGGAGGTCCATCACGGATAATATTTTGTTGTCTTTTGAGATCATCCATTTTATGAAAAGAAAAACTCAAGGGAAACATGGCTATGCTGGTTGAAGTTGGACATGACTAAGGCTTACGACAGGGTGGAATAGAAGCTTTTGGAACAAACACTGTTGCGAATGGGATTCCATGAAAGGTGGGTTAATCTAATTATGCAATGTGTAAAAACAACCAAGTTCAGCATCCTACATGATGGTAATGAATTGGGGCCCATATTACCTCAAAGGGGTCTTCGTCAAGATGATCCCCTATCACCATACCTATTTATTATTTGAGTCGAAGCCCTTAGTATACTAATCAAAGCAAAGGAAGCAGTAGGCCAACTCCATGGGTGTCAAATTGCAAAGGGGCCTCCACCCATATCACACTTGTTCTTTGTAGATGATTGTTTCATCTATCTATTTCAAAGAAAAGGAAATTGTAACAAATGTGGTAAAACAACTTTTGCAAGATTATGGTTTTGTTTTGAGGCAGCGCATATTTCAATAAATCCTCTCTCTCCTTCAGCCAAAATGTGTGCAGTACAATACATGATCAAATTTACCCTATCTTAGATGTGAGGAAAACAGAAGATCATGGGTAGTATTTGGGTATTCCTTCATGTATTGGTAGGGGTAAGAGGAAAATGTTTGAATATCTCAAGGATAGGGTATGGAATAAGCTCCATAATTGGAAAACAAGGAACCTCTCCCTGGTAGGTAAGGAAGTATTATTGAAGATAGTATCCCAAGCCCTCCCAATTTATGCGATGTCTGTCTTACTGCTACATGTAGGAGTCTGCTATGATATAGAACAACTTCTTAATTCCTTCTAGTGGGGAACAAAGAAGACAGGGGGGAAAGGTATCAGTTGGTTACGGTGGGAGAAAATGTGTAAAGATGGATGGTGGAATGGGCTTCAAAAAATTACATGATTTTAACTTGGCTCTATTGGGAAAGCAAGGATGGAAATTCCTCAAAAATCAATCCTCCCTTGTCACCCAAGTCTATCGAGCAAGATACTTCCCCAACACCTCCTTTATGGAATCCTCCCTAGGCTCTAATTCTAGTTATGTTTGGCGCAGCATTTGAAAGACCCAATCCCTTTTAAGACAGGACAACAGAATCCCACTTGGTGATGAGGCTCTTACTTTCATCATAACGGACCCTTGGTTAACCGAGGAAGGTAGTGGAAGAATCAGTTCTTCGTTTGGAGCAGCATACGCACGTGCTAGGGTCTTTAGTTTGATGCTTCTGGGCGAAATTCAATGGGATGAGGACCTCATTGAAAATATGTTCAATCCTAGCGATAGAGACATCATTTTGAATATTCCTCTGAGCTATCGTTCAATCTGTACCCAATGGTATTGGTCTAAGGAATGGTTTATACACGGTCAATCGCTATTATTGAGCACAATAGGTTCCGGTGGAAGGAGCACCACAATTCTAGTCTAAACTGTGGAAACTTGGTATTCCTCCAAAGATGAGAAATTTTATGTGGAGGGCCCTAAGAAATGTTCTTCCCACGTCAGAAAATTTACTTCAAAGTAGAGTACTAGTTGATCTGATATGCACGGTATGTGTTTAGGAGCGAGAGTGTACACATCATATTCTTGCTCGATGTCCATTAGCAGGAGAGACTTGGATGCTAACTCCTTTCTCCATTCTCGGTAAGTATAAATCCCTATAGTCCTAGTTCCAGCATTTATCTCCTACATATGTTGAGGAAAGAATTAGTCTCATAGTGATGATATGTTGGGTCCTTTGGAAAAATCAAAACAATACTCTGTGGCATAACTCTAAACTCTCAACGAGTTATTTCTGCAGCTTGGGGGGAGGATGATGACTCAATGGAGTGAGGCTCAAGTGGATAGTCCCACAATGTCATCACCATAGGGTCTTTTGAAATGGGAGAAGCCGAGTAAGGGCTAGTTAAAGATGAACATTGATGTTGTAATCGAGACTATAGAGGTATGATCGGAAGTTGAAGCGTGATCCGGAATGCTGAAAGTGAGTTTTTTATGGCCAGAGCTGTACCCATTTTGCATCTAATGTAGCCTTCGGGAGGCGTTATCATGGTTCAAAAATCTTTCTCTCACCTAGGGCATTGTGGAGATGGATGCGAATCTGGTAGTTCATGTGCTTTCTTAATCTCCTGCATCAACTTCCCCTTTTTCAATGCTTATCTCAAACTGCAAGGAGTTGGTTTCAACAATGAATAACATAGTATTCTCGTTTGTAAGAAGATCTGCGAATACGTATGCTCATGTTGTAGCTAGAGAATCGTGTTCTTTGTCAGATCCTATAGTGTGGGTTGAGAGGTTTTTTATTTCTTAATTCCCAGTTTTATCTTCGATCCTTAATAAAATTCTCCAAGCTTTCGTTTTATAAAAAACTACATATTTAATATGTAATATAATAATGTAATCATAATAGGATTTATACTAGAATGATATAATGTACCAATAAATAAATATAAAAAAATCATAATAGGATTTATAGATATTTTTATCCATAAATCTTGATCAAGTAACTTTTTTGGTTAAAAAATGAGTTCAACTTTAAGAACTTAAAAGAAAAATCATATCACAAATATTCATTTATTTTTAGGAAAAATTCAAGATAAAGTATTCATTGAATATGAGAGTATAAATATTGAGGTCAATTATTCAATTAATAAAATTTAACTTTTTTTTTAGAAATAAAAAAAACATTCGCACATACATCACCAAGAATATGATTTACATGGTTCGATCTACCCTTTAAAAATAGTTGTGATTCTTCACAAAAAGTATATACTCAAAAGTAAAACCAAAAAATGCATTTCATTAATTCAGTTGGAATTCAAAAAGTTAGTGCAATGAGTGGTGAATGTACTACTAAAACTAGTCATTATACTACCATAATGGTTTACATATTTTCACCATTTGATAATACATTAACTAGTTATGATAGTGCATTGACTAGTTATGATAGTAGTACATTCATTAATTAATATACTATCATAACTAATCAATATACTATCATAATTGCTTAATATACGATTGGTAGAACGAAGCACAATTCGTCCGTCACATTGTCTAATCATCTATATGTTTTTATCCTCTAATAATATATTCATTAGTTATGGTAATACATTAACTTAGTATATTTATTATTCAATGTATTACCATAATTTTTTCAATTCCAACTAAATTAATGAGGGGTATTTTCGGATTTTAATTTTGAGTGTGTACGAGAATCACAATTATTTTGTAGGGATTGCACGAACCATGTAAAACACGTTGTTGGTGATGTGTGAACAAATATTTGGTGACGTGGGTACAAATATTTTCAAATTGATAGCCTTATGATACTTTTCGAAAAAAGAAAAACACAATCGTTGTACTTGTATCCAAAACTTGATTACATTTGTGATGACCAACCATTATACGCCACGTCAATACGGAGTGGGATCGTTGATCTCATGTACTCAGTTTCCCGCCATGAACCGTTGGAATTCCCTCTTCTCCCTAGGATCATAGTGCAAGAATGGCTGCTTCCAAAACCCTAATGGATTTTCTCCACCCGTCCAAGCGCCTAAAAGTCTCCATTCCCACTACCAACTCCTCCTCCTCCTCCCCCCCCCTAAAGCCTACTTCTCCCTGTTTCTTCTCTTTCCCATTCCCAATCCCAATCGCAAGACCCCCAACAAACCCCTCCTTCCTCTCCCTATGCCCTCACCGCCCACCAAAAAACCCGGATCGAATTCAACAAATTACTCGCAAAATCCAAGAGAAATCTCACCATCTGCTCCCAGAAAGTCTCCAAATATAAAGGCATTCGGTTTCTAGGGTTTCTGCTTGCTGGGTATTTGCTATGTCAATGGTTCCGATGTTGTTTTTGGATTGTATTGGCGAAGGGTTGGTTTTCTTTGGAGGAGCTCTTGGTGGAAGAGACTTGGTTGGATGCGCTTCCTGGGGAGTTTCAGAAGCCCTATTTCAACACGCTCTGCAGATTTTTGGAAGGGGAGGTGTGCGGCAGTGGCGTGCCCATTTATCCTCCACAGCACTTATCTTCAATGCTCTTAACTCCACGCCATTTGACAGAGTCAGGGCTGTAATGATTATTAGACGATGATCTGTGTGGAAATGACACATGAAGTGAATCCATACTTCTTAGACTGATTCAGCTTTTCCTGACTGAATGCAATTTATTGATGGATTCTGTTTGAGGGATTATATGTTCTTTAGCCACTGAAAGTGTGCAATTCTTCATCTACCCAAATGCTCCTTTGTTTGACTAGAATCTTGAAACTTCCCCAGTTAAGTGTTTGTGTGCAATTTAGTCTATAACCATGGATGGGATTATTAGTTGTCGCTTGTGAATGTTGGAAAACATGCTGGATCAGGAGTGGATGGTATACTAATTACATTTTAGTGGGGAACTCCAGGTCCTGTATGATATCACTACACTGTTGGACACAATAAAAGATTTTGTTGCTTTCAAATTTCTGAACCAAACCATTACTCATCAGAAAAAAAAAAAAATCTGAACCAAACCATTACTTCCATGTCAGCTTTTCCAGCCAAGGGGAGCTAGTCTTTTAATTTCTTCCCGGTATCACTCCATTTGTATCTCCTGATAGTTCTAATTTACTGAACATTGATAGGTACTTTCCAGCCTTCTCCTGAAATCCCATGAAACTTAATTGAGTGACCTGAGCTTTGCTGGGACCAAAGTTTTAATACCAACTTCCACCAAGAGTTGATGAAGCCACATGATCTCGTACACAGAATGTGCCATTGTTCCATATTCAGGTCTGCACTTGAATGAGAAACCACGCTCTGTTTCTTACTTTTCCATGAGACTAGATTCCCTCCAACATAGACACGATAACCCAAAGTGGACCTCATGTCCTCCTTAGATCCTGCCCAATCAACATCTGTGAAACACTCAATTCTATTATGCCCATGATCACTGTATAAAATACCACGTCCCGGGGCTTATTTCAAGTAACATAGAATTTGTTCTACAGTTGCCCAATGATCAACTGTTGGAGAAGACATATACTAGCTCACAATCTTGGTGAGTGGAGGCGATATCGGGACGGTATAAAATTAAATTCAAACCCGAACAAAATTATTATCTCTGGATATCAGTGCATCTTCTCAGTGGGATATGGGATATGGGACTGGTTTCTCTTTTGATCCCTGGATAGTGATCATATTTCACTAGCAACGATCTTCTTTCTGTAGTGTTTGTGACGAGATAAATAGGTGATCGCCTCTCTTTGTATTTGGGAGATTATAGTGAAATAGAGTGTTTGTGATGAACTCTGTGCTCGGACGATGTCTTTCTTGTCTCAAATCACAAATATTATAACAGAATGAACAAATTCTTTGTAAGTTCTGTCTCAGTTGGTTCATCATCATCAGGGGTTGCTTTTGCTTTCTCTAGGGGGTATAGATGTTTTGTGGAGTCTTTGTTTTGGTGGCTTTTTTTGGTTGGGTGGTGGGTTGTTCTCTTTGCCTCTCTCTTTTTTTTTTTTGGTTTTTGGCATGGCCTTCTGGCTCCTCTTTGTATACTCCCTGTGTACATTTAGGCTATCGTGGGGCGCCTTTTTGGTTATAATATATCTCTCTTTTTACCCATAAAAAAAAAAAAAAATCATTTGAGATAAGAAGATTTCGTGTTTGCTTCACATAACTTCAATGCCTAAGAAGTATCTTAATATCCCTAAGTCCTTTGTATGAAATTGACTCTGAAGAAAGGACTTAAGAGATGAGATACCTTTAGAGTCACTCATAGTGATAACAATATCATCCACATACACCACCAATAGAATGATACCTGAACTGGAGTTCCTGTAGAAGACGGAGTCGTTAGATTTACTCTTCTGCATGCCAAATTCCTCAACGGCTTGGTTGGTTACCGACTACACATGTGGACTCGAGTTTCAAACCATCGAGACTAGAAGCGACAAACCCTCCTATCTCCCCTGAGCAACAAACCTTGGAGGTTGCTCCATATACACCTCCTCCTGAAGGTCGTCATGAAGAAAAACATTCTTAATATCAAGATGGTGGAGATCCCAATTATAAGTGGCAGCCAACCAGGGAAATAAAAAGCCAAACATATGTCATCTTAGCAACAGGGGAAAAAGTGTCGGAATAGTCCACGTCATAAGTCTGGGCATACCCTTTAGCAACAAGGCAGACTTTCAACCGAACAATGGATCCATTGGGATTAACCTTCACTGTGAACACTCAACGACAACCAATGACTTTCTTCCCAGTAGGTAAACAAACCAAATCCTAAGTACCATTGTCAGTCAAAGCATGCATCTCTTTTATCATAGCACTATGCCAACCAGGGTAAGATAGGGCTTTGGGAACATTGTTAGGTAACGAGATGGAGTCCAAAGATGCAATAAAAGAATATGAATGTGATGACAAATGGTTATAAGAGCAAAATGAGGAAGTTGGATGAACACACTAACGTTTACTTTTACGAAGAGCAATATGATCATCACTGGAGACTGGATCTAATGTTGAAGCAGCTGGTGTTGGACTCGATACTCGAGGGTTTTGGCGTCGAGAGTATACCTGAGTAATGAGAGGTTTAACAAGAATGGGAGTTGGAGTAGGAACCAGTAAGGAAACATAATAAACCAATAAATCATCATCATTTCCCTGACTTGTAGCAGTAGATGAAGAGGAAAACAAGGTAGTCTCAAAGAATGCAACATCAGTAGACACAAAGTAACGTCGGGACAATAACACCTATACCCCTTTTGAACACGAGAATATCCTAGAAAGATACACTTTACGGACTTCGGATCAAGACTTGAGGACGGACATCCCCGAACAAAGCATGTGCATCCAAATACCTTGAGCTCAATAGGGAACAACATATTATTTGGAAACAACTGGTGGTAAGGAGTAGTCTAATTAAGAACCGATGAGGGCATCCTGTTAATAAAAAAAAAAAGGCTGTGGAGATTGTGTCGGCCCAAGAATGTTTAGAGACATTCAATTGGAAGAAAAAGGCCCGAGCAGTCTTAAGAAGATGTTTATTTGAGCAGTCTCAAGAAGGTGTTTATTCTTTCTCTCAGCGACTCCATTATGAGAGGGAGTATCTACACAAGAGGTCTGATGGAGAATCCCATGTTGTAGCATGAAAGATTGAAAAGGTTCCGACAAATACTTTTTGGCATTATCTCTTCTCAATGTGCGAATAAGTTGTAAATTGTGTTTGAATTTGTCTGAGCTAAAATGAGAAAAAAAGCTTAGAATGACTTTTCATTAGATAAAGCCAAGTGACACGAGAGAAATCATCTAGAAAGGTAACGGAATATTTAAAGCCAATGGGAGATGTAACTAGACAAGGACTCCAAACATTAGAATTAACTAACTCAAAAGGAGCGGAAGTTTGTTTATTGACTCTAGGACTCAAATGTACACGATGAAACTTAGCATATTGACACGACTCATAGTTCAATGAGGATAGGCTAGAAAACTGAGGATATATCTTCTACAACAGGGAGAGAGAAGGATGACCCAAGCAACAATGTAATTTGAATGGGGTAACAATTCCAGAATAAGCAATAGATGTTGGGACCTCTGGTTCAAGGATGTAAAGACCCTCCGACTTGCGTCCTCTACCAATAATTTGCTTCGTTAAAAGATGCCGAATCAGACGATAATCAAGAAAGAATGAGATATTGCAATTAAGTGTAAGAGTGAGTTTATTCAATAGAAGTTAAATTAAACGAAAATGGTGCTAAACTCATAACAAAGGTCAAAGTGATTAGAGGAGTTGGATGAATTGTCCTTGACCTAAGGACACAAGATGTTGATCCATCTGCAATGGTAACAGTAGAGGTAGAAGGGTGTGACTGAAACGTAGTAAATAAATTGGAATTACCTATCATGTGATATGTGGCTCCAGAGTCAATGACCCATTTGGAGGAAAGGAAATAAGACATGTGTTGGGTTTACTTGACCCGACAAGCATAGTGCTAGGAGTAGAGGCACCCTTCAATGATTCTTGAGCATACCGAAACCTTGATTTCTATTTTGAAACTTCCTACAATCCCGACATACATGCCCTGAATTATGGAAATAATGACACACAACTCCACTTGAGGGTTTCTTTTCAGTCATAGGAGCAGATCTAACTCAAACAAGCCTTTGAAAATCCGAAAAATACCAGAAAAATAGGATTCTTGCACAGAAAATGACCACTATTCCACGGAAAGCACCACACCTAAATGGAATTTGGCCCTACACAAACCTCAAAACACATGTTGATGCCATTGAATAACAAAATAATCATTGAAAAATCACGAAACAATAGGAACCAAAGGCAGGCGAACACAAAAACACCAAAAGTAGTAGATCCAAGTATCAAATGACGGTGGGTAGGAAGACTGTCGGTGGCCCGGCAGCCCGGGGAGCGCGTGTCGGAGGCCTGGCAGCCCTCACATGCTAGCGTGTGGGAAACAGGGCAGAATACCATATCGGCGCATGCTAGCCACCGGACTTGGAGGCAACACTCATCGGCAGCCGACGCTCCTCCTTGTGCCGACGGTGAGATCCCACATGCCCTCGAGGTAAGTGTTTCAAAAAACACAACCTACTGTCAGCCTATTATGTAGGAAAAGCTTGGAATTCTCCCTAAAAAATTCCTCAAATCTAAGCTCTAGGCTTTGATACCATGTAGAAAGAACAAAGAGAGGAATTAGAGGAATGAATTCCTTGTATTTTCCATTGAATCATCATGTGTATATATACAAGAGGGTTAGTCTATACAATAGGTAAGTCAATCTATCTTTTCTAATAGGTTACAACCCTACAAGTCAAGCTTCCTATAGAAAGTAAGAAGAAAGAATTGGAGAAAAGAATTCCTTGTGTATTTCATTGATCTATTGTGAATATATATATATATATATATATATATATATATATATATATATATATATATATATACAAAAGTCAATCTAACATTCCTAATAGATTACAACTCTATATGTAAAGTAGATATATGCTATAACACTCCCCCTTAAGTTGGAGCATAGATATTAATCATGCCTAACTTGTTACATAGATAACTAACTCGGTCCCCATTTAGAGCCTTTGTGAAGATATCACCAAATTGTTCGCCAGCCTTCACATATCCTGTAGAAATCAAGCCGAGTTGTATTTTCTTTTGAACGAAATGACAGTCTATCTTAATATGCTTAGTTCGTTCGTGGAATACCAGATTAGAAGCAATATGAAGGACAGCCTGGTTGTCACACTAGAGTTTCTTGGAGGCCCCGGTGTGTATCTTAGACTAACATCAGAGTTGATGAAGCCCGTAATCTCACATACGAATTTGTGTCATTAAACGATATTCGGACTTTGCACTAGATCAAGAGACAACACCTTGTTTCTTACTTTTCCATGAGACTAGATTCCCTCTAACAAACACAGTACCCCGAAGTGGATCTCTTGTCTTCCTTAGATCCTTCCCAATCAGCATCCGTGAAACACTCAAGTGTATTATGCCCATGATTACTGTATAAAATACCACGTTCCGGGGCTCCTTTCAAGTAACATAGAATCTATTCTATAGCTGCCCAATGATCAACGGTTGGAGAAGACATATACTAGCTTACAACACTAACAGAGTATGTAATATCAATACGAGTTATTGTAAGGTAATTCAGCTTCCGAACCAGTCTTCTATATCTCTCAGGATCCTCAAATGTTTCGCCTTCTCTATTAAGGTGTACGTCTGGAACCATAGGGGAATTGCATGGCTTTACCCCTAACTTTCCAATCTCAGACAATAGATTAAGCACATATTTCCTTTGAGATAAGAAGATTCCATGTTTGCTTTGCATAACTTCAATGCCCAAGAAGTATCTTAGCATCCCTAAGTCCTTTGTATGGAATTGACTTTGAAGAAAAGACTTAAGAGATGAGATGTCTTTAGAGTCACTCCTAGTGATAACAATATCATTCACGCCTACCAACGGGAATGATATACGGGCCGGAGTTCTTGTAGAAGACGGAGTGATCAGATTTACTCTTTTGTATGCCAAATTCCTCAACGGCTTGGCTGAATTTGCGAACTACGCCTTGGGGGACTCATTTGAACCATCTGAAAAGACTTAAAGGCAGCCAGGACTTTCCTATATTCCCTAAGCAACAAACCTTAGGTTGCTCCCTTGGCTGTTGCAAGATCCCCATGAGAAAACATTTTTTAATATTAAGTTGCGGAGTCACGTATGAGTTTGCTGTTATTAAGCAGTGAGATGGAAGTCGGAAGCTTGGCAGCGGGGAGAAGGTAGAATAATCCACCCCAAAGTCTAGAGCATAACCTTTAGCAACAGACTCAACCAAACAATTGATCATTAGTTAACTAGTAACACAATGGCGGCAATGGCCTTCTTCCTAGAAGGTAAATGAACCAAATCCCAAGTACCATCGTCATTGAAATATCCGTCTCCTCTATCGCCTTCGCCAACCAAGGTGGCTTGAGTGCTTCAAGCCTTGTTGAAACGTGAAGTGGGTTAGGGATGCAATAAAGAAACAAGAATGTGATGACAAGTGGTTATTAGAGCAAAATGAGGAAATTGGATGAGCACATTGATGTTTACCTTTACGGAGAGCAATAGAGAGATCATCATAGAGAATTAGATCTGATGTCGAAGCAGCTAGTGGAGGGCTCGAGACTGGGGGCTGTTGGCGTCGAGTGTGGACCTGAGTGATAAGAGGCTTTGTCAGAGGAGGCATAGAATCAAGAGCTGGGGAAGCAAGAGTATACACGAGCAAATCTTCATCCTCCCCCCGACTAGTGTGGATCAGGTCTTGAGAAAATGAAGCATTCTCAAGAAAAGTGACATCAGCAAAAACTAGGTACCTATGAAAACTAGGATAATAACACCTATACCCATTCTAAACTCGAGAGTAACCAATGAAGATACACTTCAATGACTTAGGATCGAGTTTAGGCTGGGTTTGTTGGAAAGGATGTGATATGGAGTGTCCTAATTCAAGACTGAGGAAGACATCCGGTTAATCAAAAAACAAGCGACGGAAACAACATCGGCCCAGAAATGCTTGGGCACCTGCATTTGAAATAATATAGCTCTAACATTTCAGGATGTCTATTTTCCTTTTCAAGCCAGCATGAAACTATGAGGAAGGAGTGTAATAGGAGGTCTGATAAAAGATGCCATTTTAAAGCATGAATGACGAAGCTACATTTGCGAAACATATTCTTGTATCACTTCTCAGACTTTGAACAGAAACATGAAATTGAGTGTGTATCTCAGCATAAAAGGCACAAAAATGAGAAAATAACTTAGAACAGTTTTTCATTATATATAACCAAGTGGTTCGTGAATAATCATCAACAAAAGTGACAAGTGGTTGTGTCCCTAACTGGACATAGACCCCACACATTTGAATGAACTAATTGCATTCTGATGTCATGGATGAAGAGCACCTTTCGTTTAATGACTCTAGGAATTTGGAAGAAGATGATGCCCGTAATTGACCCGAACTCACAACCTAATGACGACCAGGGCCAAGGCGTGGACATAACTTTTTCAACAAGGGAAGAGAGGAATGACCTAATCGACAATGCGTCGTAAATGGTGTTGTAACTCCAGAACAAGCGACAGATCTCGGTACTGCATGATCAAGAATGTAGAGACCCCCATACTCACATCTTCTACCAATAATCTGCTTCATCATAAGATCTTGAAAGAGACAAAAATGAGGAAAGAATGAGATATAACACTTAAGTGCTCGAGTTAATATGTTCATAGACATCAAATTAAAAGAGAAATTAGGTAAACTTAAGACGGATGACAAAGGGAGAGATGGAGTGGAAAAAATTGTGCCTGATCCAAGAACACATGATTGTGACTCATCTGCCAGAGTGACAGTGGAAGTTAAAGGTTGTGACTGAAAGGTAGAGAATAGGTTAGAATTATCAATCATGTGATATGTGGCTCAAAATCAATAACCCATTCGGAGGACGAAGAAGAGACGAGACATTTATTCAGGTTACTTGACTCAGCAATAGCAGTAATCGGAGTAGATGGAGACTTCAATGATTCCTGGTACAAGTGGAACTTGGCTAATTCTTCTGTTGTGAAATGAACTGACTGATCTGATGCCTCTTTAGTGGAAGCTATATGAGCAGATTGAAATCTCTGATTCCGACTCTGCCGCTTCTTACAGTCTCGTATCACATGTCCAGGCTTATGATAGTAATAACAAACAACTCCATAGCTTGTCCCTCTATAGTTGTCGCTGGGACCACTATTTCTGTATCGTTGCTTCTCTAACTCACCAATTTTCTGACCAACAAGGGCATTGCTCATTTAGGCAGAAGGAGGAGTAGATGAGGAGGTCTCCGTGCAGAGTATTCTGCTGAATGTTTCTTGTAAAGATGAGATCTCAGGGCTGGACAGAATCTGCGCCATAACATAATCATACTCTGAAGGGAGTGCGGTTACGAGCCCCATCACTGCCATCTTTTCTCGTTGAGCCTACTAAACCTTAACATATGGACTAAATGGTAGTAGTGTATTTAGTTCGTCATATGTCTTCTTATAGTCCATGAAGAGTTTTGTGAGGGACTGATCTTGTTTCTTAGTGCGATAAAAGGCTCTACACACATCAAATATGCGAGAAATATTCCCTTTGCTAGAATGCACAAATTCCAAATATTCCATTAGTTCCTTAACATACTCACAATGATTAATGAGGGTGAGTACTTTACCGTCAATGGAATTACATATTTGTAGGAAGAGACGAGCATCATCCTCCAGCCATCGTTCCTTTGAATCATCCGTAGGAGGGTCCTTATCAAGATGATTGGTCATACGAATACTCCTTAAGTAGACGTGGATTGTTTTACTCCAATCCGAGTAATTGGGACCATTCAGTTTGTCCTCCGTGATTTTAGAGATCATCGGGACCACTATAGGCGCCAAAACAGACTTCTTATCTTTTGAAAAATCTTAATTACTCATTATGAAGTCAAAGACAAGAGATTAGGGTAGAAGGACACCTTCATAAGCCAAATCGTATAGGATTCCTTCGAAAAACCCTGGATCCCCCAACAAAAAGTCTCAAAAATCCCCAAAATAGTTGGAGTGTAGCACCACAAATCACACCAATCGATCCTTGAGAGAGAGAGATGCACCACATAGTGTTTGCCAAAAGAATATCGAACTCTCCATGCACAGCCACGCACACCTTATACGTGGCTCGTGCAGCAGAGCAGAAACACAAGATGGGCGCGTGAGCATCACACGCCAGGGTTTCGGTCATCGGACTTGGTGGCCTTACTTGTTGGTGGTTGGCGCACCTTCCTGTGTCGGTGGGGTCGCTTCACGTGCCCTTGAAATGGGTGTTTCAAAAACACCCCTCACGGCCTCCCCTATGTTCTCCAAGAACAGTCTAGAAACTGTATGACTCTTCTCAATCCGAGCCCTAGGTTCTAATACCATGTAGAAAGCAAGAAGAAAGAATTGGAGGAAAAAATTCCTTGTGTATGTCATTGATCTATTGTGAATATATATACATATATATATGTATATATATATACAAAAGTCAATCTAACCTTCCTAATAGATTACAACTCTATATGTAAAGTAGATATATGCTATAACACTTCTAATCAGTTACAATTCTATATGTAAAGTATGATACATACTATAACATCAAGGAACACAGAGAGGAAAATCTTTAATATTTTATGTATTCTTTTAGCCTTTTCCATGATATTTAAATATAAGGTAATCATTTTCCTTACTATTTTCGCCTTTTTGTAGTAATTTCCGGGAGCCAAATATAGCCCTAAGAGAAATCCAAAGCCAATCATTTTTTGGATATGGGGATATCTAACCCAACATTTTTTCAACCATGAGGGCAACAACTCAAAATGTAGTAAGAAATGAAGCCAAATCAGTGTCTCATTCGCGTCTTGGTTCGTTTTAAACTTCTTGTTGAAATGGGTCTCCTTTTGCGGCGTCTACGTCTTTGTATTTGCATCTTGCCTGGCGCACACAATTATGGCAGTCCTATCTCTTTCTCTCTTTATTCTGTTTGCTTTGTCAATGGCAAGAAAATGGTTGTTCTTTTTTCACCTATGAGGAACAACCAAGTCCTGAGGGCTATGTGGATGTAAGAAGTGTGGTTCCTCCTTACCTGGATTGCTAGAAATTAAAATATTTGGACCTTTCTTTATTTCAAATATGATAATCCCATTTCTCAGTCTGAAATGCCATTCCCCATCTATGATGCCCAAATTCCATACATGCCCTTTGGTTCTTGATTCAAAAGAAAAACTCTTTTTTTTTCCCATGCAATATTATCCTGTCTTGGTTGGACCTTCGGACCTGCCCCTTTTTTTCATTTTATAAATATATTGGACCTTTACTATAGGCTCTAAACAAAATTTTAATGAATTAGAGCATATGAAACAAGACAAATAATCTTCTAAAGCTAGATAGGACTGAACTTTCTTTGCAAGTGTTGAAAGAGCACGAGAATAATGGTTTCTTTGCCCATGAAGTCTCTAACTAACGTCAAATTAGATTCATAATAAAATAGAATTAGAAATTAAACTATACATGTTTATCATTATAGCAGTGTGAAAACTATGAGATTCTCTATGCATTTCTATGGTAATATTCTATAGTAATGCTACATTATCTTCTTGTTAAAACACACTAAAAGCTATTAATTTGAGGACCTATGTACTTACTAAATATACTACCTATATAAAAAAAAAAAAACTTCATATACTGAGTGAATAACATCTCAATACCAAAGAATTTCAAAATAAAAAACCCATTTCTTTTCTTGATATCACATTTGCAGGTTTTTGTGAAAGAGAAAGAGCTGAACTTTATTGATTTTTTGTGTGTATAAAACTCTTGTACAAGGCTGATATTTATAGGACAGCCCTACTACAATATTAGGAAACATAATAAAATAAATCAGGAAAAATAATAATATGAATAAGCTAATATCCTATCTCCTAATTTAGTTATTCTATTAAAGTTAAACACAAATCAGTCATCCTCAATTATAGGAATCAAATCAGTCATCCTCAATTATAGGAATCAAATCAGTCTTCCTCAATTATAGGAATTGAATTAGTTTTCCTGAATGATTGGAATCAAATCTTCAACACCCCCCCTCAAGTTGGTGCGTATATATTCGTCATGCCCAACTTGCTTGTAAGAAGCTCAAAATTCGACATGAAGAGTCCTTTGGTGAGAATGTCAGCTATCCACGTTAGTGAAGGAGCAAAATGGCACATAGAGCACCTTCTTCAATTTTCTCCTTTATGAAGTGGCGGTCACCTCACCATGTTTAGTCTCATCACGCTCGCACTGGATTGTGTGCTATACTAATTGCCTCCTTATTATCACAGTGAAGCTTCTTTGGAGCTTCAATGGGTCTCTTTAGGTCAACTAAAACTTGTTTCAGCCATAACATTTCACACACACCATGAGCCATAGCTCGATATTCCGCCTTTGCATTGCTACGAGCTACAACACTTTGTTTCTTGTTTCTCCAAGTGGCTAAGTTACCCCATACAAATGGGTTGGTTGTATTCCAAATGCAGATATTTCCATTGTTAGGCTGCTTTTGTTCAATTTCTATGGCTATGCTTATGAGCTAGCTTTTTTTTTTTTCAGGGGTTGGTTCATAGCTTTTTTGCTCTTTCTCTCCCTCGCCTTCGAGCCTCTTTGTTACTCCTATCTAATGCTTTCTTCAATGACACTTTTCTTTACCTATAAAAAATAAAAAAAAAAAAAAAAAAGTTACCCCATACAAATGTACAATAACCTGAAGTTGATCTTCTATCTGATCGATCCTGCCAATCAAGATCCGTGGTAGCTTCAATAGTCCTTTCGATCTCCTTTAAAGAACAATCCCTTTCATGGGGTACTTTTAAGTACTTTAACCAACACGCATCAAGGTGCTCTTTCATATGAGAGTGGCATAAACCGCTCACAACACTCATCAGAAGGCTATATCAGCATGCGCATGGTTAAGTAAACAGTTTCGCTTCACTAACTTCTAATATCGAGCAGTATCAACAGGAGTTCCATCTTTAATATCTGCTAGCTTGTGATTCAGATCTGTAGGGGTGTCTGCTGGTTGACATCCACTCATCCCTGTTTCCTTTAGAAGGTCCAAGACATACTTACATTGGGACACACCAACCTTCGACCGAGCTACTCATTCTAGGAAATATCGTAGCGTCCCAAATCTTGATCTCAAAACTGAAGCAAGATCTTCTTCAACTCCTCCATCTCTATCAATATCTCTTGTGAGGATGATATCATCCACGTACACAATAAGTATTGCTATCTTCCCCTTTTCCAAGTGTTTAACAAACATGGTGTGATCACTTTGAACTTATGCATAATTTCTGATCTTCGATCGACCTAGTAAAATTTTTTCAAAACCAGGTCTTTTAAATTGCTTTAAGCCATATAGTGATTTCTTTAGCTTGAAAACTCTAGATTGAAACCTTCCTTCAAATCCAAGGGGGGGTGAGTGAGAGTCCTACGTGATACTTCTTTCCTGTGATCAAAAGGCGTTTTTACACTTCAAGTTGTCAAGTGACCAATCAAGGTTTACTACCATTGAGAGAAGCACTCGACAAAGGTTTAATTTTGCCACTGAGCAAAAGTAAAGTTTCCAAGATAGTCACGCCAAAATGTCGATAAACTTTTAGCCACCAACCGAGCTTTGTACTGTTCTAGTGTCCCATTGGAATTGTACTTGATTGTGAAGACCCATTTACACCCTTCTGTCTTCTTCCCCTTTGGCAAGTCTGTTAATTCCTAAGTTTGATTCTTCTCAAGAGCCCTCATCTCCTCTTCGATAGCCTTTCTCCACTTTGGAACTCGTAATGCTTCCTGTACATTCTTTGGAATTTCCACAGAAGAAAGTTGTGAAGTAAAAGCCAAGAAAGTGGGTGATAATTTATCATAAGAGACATAGTTAGACATGGGGTGTTTAGTACATGAATGTACACCATTTCGGGAAGCAATAGGAAGATCCAAAACATCAATTTTTGGATTAGAAGTATTTTTACCTAAAAAACTCAAACACATCAAGTCATTCTAGGTTCGAATTTTGATCGCAAAGAGAAGTGGAGAACTTTTCCTTTGCTCAAGTAATTTTCCCGACATAGATTCATGGGTTTTTCAGCCATGTTCCTATCTCTTGCACTAGGAGAATTAGACTCTGTTATAGGCACTAAAGCCAAAGAATCCAAAAACTTGTTATTCTCAATACTTATTTGTTTTTCTAATGCCTGATCATTATTTTCAGATGTTTCAAAGTCTTTCTCATTGACAGATTGGATAGAGACATCTGATTTTTCTGGAATGTTATTTTGGAAAGATTCATTTTGGTTAATGGGAATTGAGATTCCTCTAAAATCGCAAATTGGGCAGTTTCATTAGTAAAATTTTGATCAGGATTTTGATAGGCAATTCAAAAAATATCATCTTCTACAAGTTCTTCTACATGTCGTGTGCCCCCTTGAAGATGATTTTCAAAAAAAGGTTTATCTTCAAAAAATGTTACATCCATGATTATAAACATTTTTTTTGGAAATAGGATCAAAACACTTATACCCCTTTTGAGTGGGTGCATATCCAACAAAAATACATTTTCTTACTGATCATCTAACTTACCTCGACCATGTTCATGATTATGAACAGCGCAATGCATCCAAAAACTTTTATTAGCATTTCAAATGTTATTAATCAAGAAATCAAAGTGTTTTGAAAATTTAAAGGAGTTTGAAAATTCAAAAATTTCGAGGGGCATTCGTTTATGAGATATGTATGGGGCTTAAAAATAGCTTCACCCCATACAAATTTACGAACATTTTTTGAAAAAAGTAATGCCCTCGCCACTTCCAAAAGATGTTTATTTTTCCTTTAAACTACTCCATTTTGTTGAGGAGTATCCTTACAAGAACTTTGATGCACAATTCATTTTTCAAGAAAAAACTTTCCCAAAATTTTATTAAAATATTCTTTTCTGTTGTCACTTTGAACAATTTAATTTTTTCTTGAAATTATGTCAAAACCATGGTGTAAAAGTTTTGAAAAACACTTTCAACCTCTGATTTATTTTTTAGTAAATACACCCAACAAACCCTTGTGTGATCATCAATGAATGTAACAAACCATTTTTTCCAGACTGAGTTGAAATTCTGGAGGGTCCCCATACATCAATGTGCAATAGTAAAAAATGTTTTAAGGGTTGATAAGCCTGTATAGAAAACGTAGATCAATGATGTTTAGCTAATTCACAGATTTCACATTGAAAGAAAGTTGGATCCTTATTCTTAAACAAGTCTGGAAATTAATATCTTAAATAATAAAAATTAGGATGGCCTAGTCTAAAGTACCATAACATAATCTGCTTATTACTAGTAATAGAGATAGAATCGTAACATGTATTTCAGCTGGCCTCATTGCTACTGATCCGCTTCGTTGAAGTGAAGTCTCCTTCTATCACATCCACATTCCTCCCGTGATCGGGCCTTCCCTCGAAACTCACAAAAGACGAGAAAAATTAGGCTCAAGACTTAAGATCACTAGTTAATTTACTTATGGACAACAAATTGCATGACAAGTTTGTAACGGATCCCCATGCCAATTATCACGGATAATGATCCGTTAGCAATCTTGATTTTTTTATTGCCTACACATGGACTATAAGACGAGAATAATTGTGACGAGCTAGTTGAAGAAAACAAAACTGAGATTGAAGAAAACAGAACTGAGCTAGAAATTTTATTAATTTCTGAATGAATCTGTACAACCTATATAACACACTATATATGTACACATATTTTATACACTGAAAAGGAAGTTCCCATAACCAATTCCCCAAATTTTAGGATTTGATTATTCACTTCCTATAGCTAATTCTAGAATCAGGTTATTGACCTTGATTCTTTCCTAAAATATATTATTTACATGATTTCCCACTCCCCCTCAAGCTGGTGAATATAGATCTTCCATTCCCAGCTTGCTAATATTTTTATGAAACACATTACTGCACAGCCCTTTTGTTAGCACATTTGCTAATTCCTATAGGAACATATGGAGTACAAATTAACCCACTATCTAGCTTTTCTTTGATGAAGTGCCTCGTTTCATCTCTACGTGTTTTTAATGGGTCATGCTACACCTGGACATGAGCAATGTTGATTGCCGATTTATTATCACAACAAAGCTCTTATAGCTTCCTTCATCGAACCTTCAAATCTTCCAGAATGATCTCGACTCACAACACCACATACTCCTCACGCAGCTCTAAACTTTGCTCTCAAACACTGGATCAAGGCTTACCACATTTTGCTTCTTACTCCTTCAAGATACTAGATTTCCCCCAAGAAAGGTACAAATAGCCTGTAGTTGATCGCCCATCCAATGGAGACCTTATAAAATCTGCATTAGTGTATATTGCCAAAGCAATATATAATGTTTTCTTGAATAAGATTCCCTTTCTTGGATGTGCTTTTAAGTAATGGAGGACTTGGTAGGTTGCCTGTAGATGAATTTCTCTCGGATCATGCATGAATTGACTGATTACACTCACTAAATAGGCTACGTCTGGCCTAGTATGTGTAAGATAAATGAGTCTCCCAAGATACATTTTTTGATCAACTTTCTTCTCTCCAAGTGCTTCACTCAATCTGTGATTTTGTTCAATGGGAGTCGCAACTGGTTTACTAGCCATCATACCTGTTTCCCTGAGAAGATCAATAACATATTTATGTTAAGAAATGAAAATGCCTTGCTTGGACCGAGCCACCTCAATTCTAAGGAAATACTTTAATTTTCTTAAATCTTTTATTTCAAACTCCTTGGCTAGACACTGCTTCAAGGTATTTTTCTCTTTCTCATCATTCCCTATCACAATAATGTCATCCTCATACAATACCACGCCGTGACTTCCAAATTGAATGTTTTATGAAAAGTGCAAGGATCTCCCGGGGCTTTGTTTGTAACCATTAGCCATCATAACCCCAAGAAACCTTCCAAAACCAAGCACGCTGGGACCGGCTTTAACTCCATATTCGCTGCCTTTAACCGATAAACCTTGTTTCCATCACTCCCATTGAACCCTGGTGGAATACTCATGTAAATCTCTTCTTCTAACTCACCATGAAGGAAAACATTTTTTACATCATATTGTTGCAATTCCCAATCAAAATTAATAGCCAAGGATGGTAAAATTCTTAATGTATTCATCTTTTCCACTGGAGCAAATGTTTCTTGATAATCCACTTCATATGTCTGAGTGTACCCTTTTGCAACCAGCCTTGCCTTGAATCGTTCTAGGGAGCCATCACCTTTAAATTTTACTACAAACACCCCTTGCATCCTACTAGTTTCTGACCACTTGGTAGATAAACCAATTCCCAAGTTTCTTTCTTTTGTAATGCATCCATTTCAGCCTCCATAGCAAGTCTCCATTCTCTCTTTGATAATGCTTCAGACAATGAGTTGGGAATATGAATAGTGCTTAAAGTTGAAAGGAAGTTTTATGATTCAAGGAAAATTCTGGAAAGACATAAAGTGAGATAATGGATATAGTGGCCTTTTTGTGCATGGGTTCCTTTTCTCAAAGCTATAGGTAGATCATGATCAAGAATAGGAGTTGAGTTATGTTCAAGAATTGTTACCCTCATTTCCTAGTGGCTCCTGGCTCAATAGGACTGCTTCTCGTCGTTGTTTCCACGGGTCCCTTCTCCTTGCATACACTTGATCAAACCGAAACTGATCAAAGATTTGACTGTCTTCTTTCCTTTCCTCTACCGACTTTCTGACAGATATTGGAATCGGGTTCCAAAGAAATTGGTAACAGTAAAGTGGTTTCTTTTGATTTGAATGACTTAGATGAGGGGATTATTTTTAGTGGTGGTATGGATGACTCCTCATCTTTAAGTATAGATAACTCCCCCTGAAGATAAGGAGTTGAGAAGTATGGCTTATTTTCAACAAAGGTAACATCAGCTAAAACATAAAGTTTCCTAGTGGGTGGATGATAACATTTATATCCCTTTTGAGTAGATGAGTACCCCACAAAAATGCACTTAAGTTCTCTAGGATCTAATTTTTCCCAGTTATGATTGTGAATATGGACAAAGGATGTGCACCCAAAAACTCGAGGCGCAAGGTTGAAGGAGGATTGAATGTTTGGATAGAATTGAGGCAAGGTTTCTAGTGGACTTTTGCACCCCAAAACTCTAGAAGGAATCCTATTTATGACATATGCTGATGTGAGTACAACCTCTTCCCAATAGGATTTTGGTACATTTTGTTGAAACAATAAGGCTTGAGTACACTCAAGAAGATGATGGTTTTTCCTCTCCGCCACCCCATTTGGTTGGGGAGTGGTGATACAAGATGATTCATGTATGATTCCTTGTTTTTGAAACCATTGAGACAAAATCTGATTGAAATAATCACGAGCATTATCTGAGCGGATTTTCTTGATTTTTGAGCAAATAGATCCAAGAAACTCTTGTACAATCATCAATAAATGTTACAAACCACTTGGATCCTGAGATATTTGGAATGGTGTATGGTCCCCAAATGTCACTATGAATTAGAAAGAAAGGAGAAGAAGATCTTTTATTACTAATAAGGAAGGATACACGAGTATGTTTTGCATACTCACAAATGTCGCAATGAAAAGGTTGAATATCTAGTCCCTTGAATAAGGTAGGAAACATTAATTTTATTGTGGAAAAAGGCACGTGACCTAGACGCCTATGATGTAACCAAATGACATCTTTATTTGATGAAGAGAAAAAGAAAGTAGACAAAGTAGACTTAACCAGTTATGGCTGACTAGATGTACTTAAGAAGTAGAGTCCATTATACTCATTGACAAGTTCAATCTTCCTCCTCGAACCTTGGTCCTGAAATTCACAAAAGGAGGCATCGAATATGACACGACAACTTAGATCTTGGGTAAGTTTTTGTATTGAAACAAGATTAGTGGATAGTTGAGGGACATGAAGAACACTTTTAAGAACCAGATTTAAGGTGACCCGGACATCTCATATACCAGCCACTGTGGTGGTAGTTCCATCAGCAATAACAATTTTCCTATTGCTTGGACAAGGTAAATAGGTTTTGAATGGATTTGGATTATGGGTCATATAGTTAGTAGCACCAGAATCAAGGATCTTACCATTCCTAAACTCATTTTTCGAAGCATTTAATCCAAGAGAAATTAGAGTCTCACCTGAAAGAGTCAATGACCACATACCCAGAGTTGATGCTTGAGAACTTGAAGGTGGTTGAATATTCAAGGAGTTAGGTCACAAGACAACCTCGTTTCTCCTTCAATGAATGGAAGAGATGGAGTCCGACATGATTGATGTTGATGAAACAACAAATAGATCAACAAGAAATATAGGTAGTAGGGTCAGCTTCAAAAAAAAAAAATCAAAATGCAAGGCCGAGGATTACACCAACAATGAAGGTCGAAAAGGGAACAAAAGCTGGAAGACGTAATTAGCCCCGAAAAAACTGCACAACAATGAAGGTTGCCCAAAAAATTTCCTAGAAAATTCCCTCAAAACTAGGTACAACAATGAGGCTTGCAGGAATCCCCTCAAAACCCAAAGTGCTTTGAAACTAGGGAATGAAAGTGTCGAAGGATGGTTGAAAATCTGTGGTGCACAATGTTGAAAAACCGAGAAGAAGTGGGAAAAACTAACACAAAGAAGCCCTGGCGAATGGTCGAAAAGGGTTAGGTGCAGCAATGAAGGCTACATAGAAATTCCAAAAAATGAAGGTTGTGTATAGCAATGAAGGCTAGACAGAAAAGGCTCTCATTAAAACTAAGACTCTTATACCATGACGAAAACAAAACTGAGATCGAAGAAAATAGAACTGAGCTAGAAATTTTATTAATTTCAAAATGAATCTGTACAACCTATATAACACATTGTATATACACATATTTTATACACTGAAAAGGATGTTTCCATAACCAATTCCCTAAATTTTGGGATTCCCTTAAAAGGAAGTTTCCATAACCAATTCCCTAAATTTTGGGATTTGATTATTCACTTCCCATGGCCTTAATTTGCACTAGATTATCGACCTTGGATTCTTTCCTAAAATATAATATTTACATAATTTCCCACAATTAGTCATGCGTGATCGCTGGGCTCCCATAATCAATAATCCATGAGCAGATGTGGATTTGATGTTTTACATGAAATATACAAGAAGAAGATTACCATTTTGAGCAAAAGAACAAGCTGGCTGATCAAAATCGTGGAGACTTTACAAAGTTCATAAATGGGCTCAATCGTCTTTCAGGAAGGTCAGGTGTCTCATAGTCAACTTGTTGCTTTTGAGAATCCTCGCTCCTAGTTTGCAATCGCCCGTCATCACCCCATATTTTTCTTTGAAATCTGACTGGCTTCCCATGTGGCCTCTTGCATGTGTCCTCGTGTGCCACAACCCTCTTATAATGTTCACACCCGGGCTTCCTTTGTTTCTTCTTACATCCGACCAGTCCCTCTTAAAGCTGGGGTGTCGAATCTCGCCGTGCTCGCCCGGGACTCAACTTTCTTTAACATCACTTTGTGTCTCGTTTCTTCTCTACGAAGCTCAGAGAATACCTCACGAATGGAGGGGAGAGGTTTCCTTCCCAGAATACGGCCTCTCACTTTGTCAAGTTCTTGATTGAGTCCAGTAAGAAAGACATAAACTCTGTCATTCTCCTCCCTTTTCTTATATCGAACATTGTCTATAGGGCAATCCCATTCATCCTCATACATTGCTCCAATTTCCTCTATAAAGTTACTTCATCTCATTATAGTAGGTCAGAACATCTCTACTTCCTCGCCTTGATTTCCACAATTTCGTCTCAGCTCGAAAATTTGAGACGCAATTTCACATTATATCCCGAATAGTGTCCTACACATCTTGGTTGTGGGCAAAATATATGCAAGCCTGATCGCACGATGTAGTTTATCAACCAAGTAATAATTAGAGAGTTTTCTAAACGCCATATCTTCAAATTGGGATCTCCAGCGATTGACTGTTTTATTTCTCCGGTAAGATGGCCGAGTTTACCCTTACCATCAATGGCAAGCTTTACGGATTAGGTCCATTCCAGATAATTAGAACCGTTTAATTTATGAATAGTAATCTGTAGGGAAGGATTTGAAGAAAAAATCGCGACCAAATTAGGAATCGTGATACTGGGACACGTGGCCGGGTAACTTCCGAGATGTGGATGAATCACCGCTTGCGTGGGTAGTCAAGTCCTTGGATCTAGTCGTGGCTGCTCTATAATTGATGACTGTACTCAGTAAAGAGCTCTAGGCCTGATACCATGAAGCTTCATGAAAGAGAAAGAGCTTAACTTTATTGATTTTCTGTGTATAAAACTCTTGTACAAGGCTGATATTTATATGACAACCCTACTACAATATTAGGAAACGAAATAAAATAAATCAAGAAACAAAATAATATGAATAAACTAATATCCTATCTCATAATTTAGTTATTTTATTTAAGTTAAACACAAATCAGTCTTCCTCAATTATAGGAATCAAATCTTCAACAACATTACTAAACATAGTCACTATGGACTTTTAAATGTATAAATAGCAATTAAATATTCAAATTATAGAAAAATATGTGGAATCCATAACCTTTTGTCAAACCAAGTTCTAATATCAAGTTAAATAAATAATTATCCTAAAAACGAATTTAGGTTTAACATGAATATCACTTTTCATAGTCCGGTTTTGGGTTTGCTCCCTAACGTTCACTAATTTGAGTTCCCGCATGACTACCCATCACCATAGGATTAGTCAAAATTAGGAATGATAACGGGGAGGACTTGGGATGGGGTGGCCCCATTTAAGTTTTATATCTTTGTTTAGTTTTATTTATATTTTAATATTTATTTATTTTATATTTTATATTAAAATTAATGTATTTCATCAAAAATAAAAATTATAAATTATTTTATCAAAAAAATTTAAATATTATTATTTATATTAAAATATAAATTTATTAAAAATAATATAGTGGAAAGAGGATGAGACGGAACATAATAATACCTAAATTTGTCCTAGGTTTCAAAAAACGAATACTTCGACTACACTTAAACTAAACTTATTTCATTAGGAATGGGATGGGACGAGAAATAGAAAAAAAAACCTATCACATTGCCATCCCTAGGAGTGGAGGTGACTAGGACAGCTAGAGGTAGATATATATGGTTTGGACTTGGGTGAGATGGAAGTGGGAAGAAAAAGGGAAGTGTGGATGGTGGTGGGTGACATGGAATGGGAGGGGCGAGAGAGTCCATATTCTATTGCTCAATACTGTTCTCACTGGTAAGAGTTTCATTCAACCTATCATGAATTGCATTAGGATCCTATGATGGTTTTTTCTAATTTTTCCTTGCGAATAATTTTAGAATGTAAATTCAACCCACCACCAAAAAGAAAAAGAAATGTAAATTGTTCTATGGTTTGGAAATGGTGCAATGTTTTGGTCATATGTGCATATTGTAGAAAGGCTAGATTCTTTGTTAGATTTTTTTATCTTGGATGGGCTGTAGATGAGGGTTGGCGGGTGTAGATGAGGGTTGGTGGATGTTTTTTTGTTCCTTTTCTCCTTTTGTTTGCATATACCCATGCTGGCTCCTTTTAAATGCTTCCGATACTCATAAGACTGTGGGGCGCTATTGTTTTAGTTTTCAATATATTGTGTGTTTTACCATAAAATAAAAATAAATAATGGACCAAATATGAGTCAGCTTAAACGACTAAGAGTTATCACCTCAGCACTCACTCCCAGTGTAGTGTTAAAGTTGAGCAAAGCCTCATTATTAAAGTAGGTTGTTGATACCATTTTTTTTTTTTGATCAATAAAGAGTAAAATATATTGATAAAAAAAGGGGTATATAGGGAGTATACAAGAAAGGCCCTAGGACCAAAACAAAAAAGGCTAAAGAGGAAAACAAAACAAACCAGCCTAAAAAGCCAACAAACTAGGCGTAACCATAGTATCTAATAGGAGAATCCTAACAAAGGAGATGCACGCATTTGGAATACAACCAGCCAAGTATAGCGTCGAATAAAGGCTTCAATCTGAGTGCTGAAAAGGTGGCGTCTTCAAGATGATTATGTTCCTTTCCTTCCAGCTAACCCAAAAAAGAATCAATGGGGCTACCCTCCAAATAGCCTTGGCTTTTTTCCTTACCGGAAAGTGTAACCAGTTTTGTAGAAGGTCTTTGACTGGGTAGGGGCACACCTAAATAATACCAAAAGCAGAAAGAAAATCAGTCCATTGACCCCAAATTGAAGGACAGTGGATTAGAATGTGCTCCAGCTCTTCTTCCTTCCTCCCACAGAACGGGCACTTACTTGCTAGGTGAAAACCCCTTTTCTTCAATTGAGAAGCAGTGAGGACCTTTCCCCACCAAGCCTCCTAGGCAAAAAAACCAAATTTTGAAGGGACATAGGGGTTCCATAGCCTTTTTTGGTGGGGACTGAGTATGTAGGGGGGTGGGGTTGGTGTGTGGAGGGGCTCACCTTCCAAGTGATTAAAGTAAGCCTTAACCGTGAACAACCAGAATCATCACCCTTCCAGATCAGTTTATCCTTTACCAAAGGAGTAATAACACTATTGCTTACTAAACCAATGAAAGCTTGTATATCGTCCATCTCCTAATCATTGAAAAGCCTCAAAAACTTTGGGTCCCATGCACCTAAACCCCCTTGAACCACCCACACATTTGCAGCTTTAGCCCCTTTAGTGCCCACAATGGTATAGAGAACAGGGAAAACTTCACATAAAGGCTCACTACCTCACTAGATGTCTTCCCAAAATTTGATTTTTCTCCCATCCCCCATTTTTAAAATGCAATCTTTCTTTAGTTGGTCAAATTCTCTAGCAATAAATTTCTAGAGGCCTACTCCATGGCTACCTTTGGGTATAGGAGGGAACCAATCCCCATCAGAGTCATACTTAGCACTTATGCAGGATTTCTAGGTTGAGTTTTCCTCCACAAAAAACCTCTAAGTCCACTTTCCCAAAAGAGCCCTATTTAAAAGGTGTCTTCTGATCCCCAAACCACCCTTTTCCTTACCCAAGCTGACAGTTCTCCAGTTTACGAGGTGAATTTTATTTGCTAGGGAATCACCCCGGAAGTTCTCTCTGGATTTTTTCAAGCCTGCACTTGACACTCTTGGGCAGCCTAAAGAGAGAGAGGAGGTAAATAGGCAAATTTGATAAGGTGCCTCTAATTAGCGTAAGTCTTTCCCCTTTTGAGATATACTGTATCTTCCAAACAACAAGTCTTTTTCTAAATTTTTCCTCGATCCCTTCCTAGACCTTGATTGAGTTCTGTTTAGATCCGAGCGGGAGGCCTAAATACATGGAGGGGAGAGTCCCACCTCTGCAACCCAGTTCACAAGCCAACTGATCTAAATTCTCCACTTTGTCCACTCGCAGAATAACACTTTTTTCCAGGTTTACTCTTAAGCCCAGAGAGAGCTTCAAAACACAGTAGAATGCAACTTAGGAAAAACATTTGCTCTTCAGAGTCTTTGCAGAAAACCAAAGTTTGATCTGCAAACAATAAATGGGAGACATTCATTGTTGCTCCGTTTCTACCCCTGATATTGTAACCTAAGAAAAAACCTCCCATTGTAGCCTTATCTATCAGCAGAGAGAAGACTTCGATTCCCATAACAAACAAACAAGGGGATACCATGTTAAACCAACCCAAAAGTTAGCCTAGGATGACAATGCATAGCAAGTTAAAAAGCTTAGGTAGTTTTTGTTTCTTTTCACCTAATTCTAAATAGAAATTAAAAACTTAGTCCTTGATGGTGTTAAGTGTTTGACTCATTTGTTTTGTAATGTTTTATTTCTATTAAGCATTAAAAAGTAAAGAAAAATTAATGTTACTCTTTCCATTTTGGAAAAAGGTCAAAGGGGTGTGTTTGTTTTTTTATTTATTTATACTTTTGTTGAAAGCAATTTGCTTTCACACTTCAGCCTGTTTGTTTTTTTGTTTTTTGTTTTACCTTTTCGTGACTTATTTGTTGAATTTTTAAATTTTTGGCTGAATAGAAAGATTTAAAATATTTGGCTTTTCACCGATATTTTTCTGTCGAGAAAAATGATTTTCAAACTCTTAAAACAGGTATGAAAGAGCCATATTTTATTATCCAGTTGAAACTCTCATGATTAGTTTGCATGCTAATAAAAACATATGTTTTTTTAATTTAAAAATTTAGATAAATATTAAAAGATTGATTTCTTTTTTCTTTATTGGTAGATAGGATAAATATTTTTATTTAAACATTAATTTTCTCGAAATTTAGATAAAATGTTAATTTTTTATGGATGATATATAAATCTAACATGTGTAATGAGGATGATTCTCTCTCATGGTATTTTATTCTTTAAATGTAACTTTAAAAAAAGAAATCAATTATCATAGGAACCATTTTGAAATCCTTCACAATGGAAGAGCAACAGATGATTTGAGACAAAGAAATCATCTATTGAAGGGACCTGTGGAAGGAGTGAAATAGAAGAGAGTTTGGGACAAGGAAATGGTACGCAATGAGACATTCTTGGGACGTTAAGTTCGCCGGAAAAGGAGGAAAGAGGTGGTTCGCTATTGAAGCAAAATCTTTTGATATAGCAGTAGATGGGGTCGGAAACACTCAGAAGGGGTGTCTTTGGGAAAGAAGAGAAGGGGTGTATTTGGGAAAGAAGAAGTGCAGTTTCTTGGATTAGGTTTGGAGGAGAGGGATTAAGGAGCTTGTTGGAAGGGATCGAAGCGTGCTGCAAAAAAGTCTCTGATGGGAGGTGGAGTTCTGTTTGGACTGAAAATGGGAGAAAATACAGGTTGTCATGCCATACAAATGCAGCTGGGAGATTTTTGAGATGCATAGTAAGAGATGGAGAGGATAAAAGACCTAACATCGCTTTCACGGTAAGAATACAGTAAGGGGTGGGATTTGGTGGTTAAGTTGGGGAATTGGGTGTGTCACGAGACAAAAGATTAAAGATTTTAGCCTGACACGGGTATCGGACCCGAGGAAAGAGGGAAAAAAACTCTCTTTTTCAGAGGTAGTAAGAAGTTATGCAAAAAGACTTGAAAGGGATTTGTGGGTTGAGATTGGCGTTCTTGATGTAGGCCACTGAAGGTGTCGAAAAGTTGGTTAATTCGGGATGGAGGGTGGGCTAGTATCGATTTTTCCTATTGAGGAGGTAGAGAGGTGGGCCAGAGTACTCTGGGAGTTAAGGGGAAATGTAAAGGTAGCAGCTTTAAATAAAAGTTTGATGCTCTTTGAGTTTGAACACTTTGAGGAAGTAGATCGAGTCCTAGAAAGAGGGGGAAGAAACTTTCAAGGCAAACGTTCTTTGGTTGGAGAGATGGAATCCGAAAGTTAGGTGTGTTCAAAGAGAAGACCTCGTGAGGGTGAGGAAAGCTTAGGTAAGGATAGTAGGCCTCCCTTTGCATTTATGGTTAGAAGAGGTGTTTTGGAAGATTGGGGATGGATGTGGAGATTTTGTGGCCATAGATACAAGTACAGAGCAAAGGTTGGAGTTGAGATGGGCTAGGATTTTGGTCGAATGAAATCGAGCTTGCGAAAAAGCTGTCCATTCTTTGGAGGGGATGAGCTATCTTGTTGCAACTATGGTAGGAACATGCACAGTTCAACGAATTGAGGGCCTTCAACATCTTAGGGTTTTTAGCTAGGGTATTGCATGAAGAAGATGAAGGATATACATGCGCTTTTAGCCGCGAGTGGTTCTCCGGAAGCCCTAGTAAAAATGGCTCTCAAAGTAGCTTGGGAGATGGGCCGATTAGACTTGGGGGGATCATGCTGGGGAAAGAATGGGGGGATAAATTTGTGATCAAACCCCTTTAAGTATAGTGAGAGCCTTTGTTTTTCGGTACGGGCTTTGTTACATGGAGAAGGCTTTGGATTTTAGGGAACGATACGATTATAGCACGGGGAAAGGAGTAGTGGGAAGAGAGTTGTCTAGAAAAATTTATAAATTTCTTGGGTACCAGAGGATGGTTTGTGGATGAGGTATTTTGGATGCAAGTGCAGAGAATTGATCTTAAAAGAAAAGAATGAAAGCTAAAGTGCTAACACATCAAAAATTTGATAGAGGTCTTGTTAAAGTGGTCTCTAAAAGAGAAGAGAGGAAAGAGTAGGAGGGGGTCAAGCAATTTCTAGGGATTTTTGTCAACTAAAAGCTCAATGAAGATAAGAATTATCTCTTGGAATGTTAGGGGAGCAAATAACCCTGAAAAGAGGAAAGTGATTAAGCCTTTCTGCTTGAAATCTCAAGAGTGATGTGGTACGTCTTGAAATAATCGGAAGGCGATGAATCGAGGTTGGTTAGAAGTTTAGGGCGGGAAGGTTCACGGATTGAAATTTATTAATGCGTTGGGGCCTCCGTGACAGATGGTCTTATAGGACCTCTAGATCCACAACCTCTAGTAGGGACTGAGGCGATTTTATATTTTCTTGGGTTTAGGACTTAAGTAATATAATTCGTTTGGGTTTCATTTACTGTTGATACCATCTGAGAACTCTTATGGGATGAGCTGGGGGCTGTGGAAACATTGGGAAGGATGACGTGTTTAGGGAGATTTAACTATCTGGATTAGAGAAAGAAGCAGAGAGGAATGTGAGGGGGTATGAAAAGTTTTCCCCGAGTGATAGATGATTTGGAGGTTAAGGATATCCCCTTGTAAGGGGGCCTTTTCACTTGAAGAGGGGGGCAAGATAATGAATTCCAGCAAGGAGCACAGACGATTTTGGTCATCGAAGGTGGGACCACCATTTTGGAAGGAGTAGTTCAATCGTCCTTCAAGGCCGGTTTGGGATCGTTGCAGATTATAGTTGAATAGGGAGGACTTTTAGGAGGGACTAGTTCCATTAGTTTTGAAAACATGTGTTGAAGGTTGAAGAGGCATTTGAAGACTTAAAGACTAGATTAAATTCTAATCATTAGAGGCAGATTCAGTTCAACTTGACACCACTTTGGTCTGGCGTCAACATAAGCCTAAATGGGACTGACGAAGAAGTCTTTGAGATGGAAAATAAAAGTGGCTCTGAAGGTGGAAAGTGCCGGATGAGTGAAAATTCAGAGACACCTTAAGTTTGGCGGCGTTGGAGGAGAAAGTGCGCTCTGGCGATTTTAGAGAGTGGGCTATTGGAAGAGACTTCTTGGAGACAAATCAAAGGGAAATATGAGGCTTAAAGAAAGGGATAGGAATGTCTTCCATAGGGTGGCAAATTCCCACAAGAGAATAATGCCCTGAATAAGATTAAAATTAATGGCCAGTGGTTAACAGAGGAGAGGGAAATCAAGCAGGGAGTGGTAGAGGCTTTTATGAACTTTCTCTCTGACTCAGGGGAATGGAAAGCTAGTCCAATGGGCTTGGAGTTCTCGAGTATCAATGATTATAAGGTTGTTAGCTTAGAAAGGCCCTTTGTTGAGGAAGAAATTAAGGGTGCTCTCTTTGACATGAGTAGAGACAAGGCTCCGAGTCCAGATGGTTTCATAGCAACTTTCTGACCGTGTAATTGAGATATTGTTAAGGAGGATATTCTCTCTTTGTTTAGAGAGTTCCATGACAATGGGAGATTTGTCCGGAGTCTAAATACTACCTTTTTAGTGCTAGTGCCTAAGAAAGTTCGATTGCAAAAGGTTAAGGACTATATTTGATGTAGTATGGGTGTCTCTCTATAGTGTGGATCTTAGTCCTATCAGTGAGATTAAAACGAGTAATGGGAAAATTAGTGAATGTAGCTCATATGCCTTTGTTGAAGGGAGGCAAATTTTGGATGCTTCTTTGATAGTAAATGAGGTGGTAGATTCGATTCAAAAGAAGGAAAGAAGTGTGCTTTGTGTTCTGGATATTGAGAAGGCTTATGACAACATAAGTTGGAGCTTCATTATTCAGATTTTGAAGAGGATGAGATTTGGAGCAAAGTGGGTAGAGTGAATAAATAGTACATTTCATTTGCCACATTCTGTCTTGATAAATAGTAGTCCCTGTGGTTTCTTTCATAGCTCAAAAGGGCTTAGACAAGGGGACCCCCTGTCCCCTTACCTCTTTGTGTTAGGCTAGGAGGCGTTGTCTATCTTAATTAACAAAGCGATGGAGGGAGGCTTTCTTTTAGGTTACAAGTTGAGGGACAGAGGTGGAAATGAAGTACAAGTTTTGCCCCTATTATTTGCGAATGATGCCTTGGTTATTTGTGAGGATGTAAGAGATCAAATCATGTATCTTAGTTGGGTTCTGCTCTGGTTTGAAGCGCTCTCTGGGATGAGGATAAATCTAGATAAAAGCTCTGTTGATGGGGATGGAGCTTGGAGCTTATTGGCCTTAGGCTTGGGTGTAAGTGGGGTCTTTGCCTACAACATCTTGGTCTTCCTCTTGGTGTAGACCTTAAGTCCACAATGGTCAGGAATCATTGAGGATTTGGAAGAGCCGACCTTATGGAAAAGCGATACATCTCAGAGGGAGACTATTATTCAAGCACCCTTTGTTGCATGCTGCTTACCTCATGTCCCTCTTGGAATCCCTACGTCGTCAGTATGAGACTTGAAGAATCAAGAGAATTCTTGTGGGGTGGAGAACTGGATAGGAAAATCCACAATTTTAATTGGAAGATTGTGAGCTCGAAAGCGAGGATACGAGGTGAGTCGCTTTCTTCTCTCAATAAGGTTGTCTTGGGAAAATGGTCTTTGGTTTGGGGAGTAAGGAAGGCCTCTGGAAAAACCATGTGGGATAAAATATGGGGTGAAGAAGGAGGTTGAAACTCTGAATGTTGTGAGGCGACTTTGGGGTGGGTTTATGGAAAAGAAATCTATAAAGAATCCTTCTCTATTAAACAACAGCCTTATTTTAGGTGATGGAGACGGGAATCGGAAGTGCAGGAGGATGCGTGGTGCAGTGAGGAACCCTTTAGTATGGCTTTTCCTATGCTTTATACAATGTTTAGTTCTAAAAGAGCTAGCGTGAAGGAGGTATGGAGGCCTTTAAGAGAGTTAGGGGGATGGGATCTTCGGTTTTGAAAGGCGGCTGTGATTGGAAATGGAGCGGTGGAAAATGCATTTAATGCGATCAGGATAAAAAGATAAACCCCCTTGAAGAGGATAGAAGGGCTTGGAAGCTTACAAAAGATGGAAATTTCTCAATAAAATCCAAGCCCCGGTTTTGGAGAGAGAGAGTCGGGCTTCTTCCCCGAAAAGTTGTTACCTGGAATAAATGGGTTCCTTCAAAATGGGCTACCAGCTTGGGAAGCAGTGGGGAAGAGTATTAACAATGGATCAACTCAAGAGGAGGGGTTTCTTCCTTGCAAACAGGTGCCCTTTGTGTAGGAAAGATAAAGAAAACATTGAGCATCTGTTGTTATATTGCCCCATGGTTTGGGGAATTTGGTCCTTTTTGTTGATGTTTGTGGGAGTTGCTTGGGTGCCCCCATGGCCAATCAATTTGGATTGCAACAGATCAATTTCCCATCGGAAAAGTGAAAGAAAGGCTTGGAGAGCTGCTATTTTTGTATTAGACATCTGGAAGGAAAGGAATAAATTAGTGTTTTTAAAATGAATCGTTTCTTATTGGACTTAGAAGTGGCATTTGTCTATTCTTTTTGTTGGGGTAGGGGTGGTTGTAAATTAGATTCTTTTGTAGCCTTGTATTGTATTGCTCTGAGTTAATCTTAGAGGCTGGGTGGGTCTTTTGTTTTTACTGCTTCTCAGGTTTGCCTGGGTGTTTTATACTCCCTTGGGGATGGGTTGGGCTTTTTAGCCCCCTTTTAATAGACTTTCTTATAACTTATCAAAAAAAAAAAAAAAAATTTTCATTTTATCGTAATGATAAAGTTAAATTATCATCATATAGGAAAATATTAAATTAAACTATATTTTTTAATATATTAAGATGTTAAGATGGTATTTTTTAGCATATAAACAACAAATAACTTAATACTTAATAGAAATAAAGTATTAAAAAAAACAATTCAATACTTAATATTATTAAGCACCATTCAAGATTGACATTTGTTTTTTTACTTAATGTTGAATTGAACTTTTGTTATGAATAGTGTTTAATAGGATCAAGTATTTAATCATTTATTTTTTCTAAAAAAAAATCAATCTTTTAATTTTTATCTAAATTTTGAGACAATAAATTTTTAAATAAAAATTTTAAAATACATATGCTTTTATTTAATTAGCATAAAGCGGATCATGAGAGGTTTTTTTTTATCGAGAAACGGATCATGAGAGTTTTCAATTGGATCATAAAGTATATGATTTTTTCATATATGAATATCTAGTTTTTTCTTTATAGAAAAAAAAACATTAAGAAAAAGCCAAAAAAGTAAAATATTTTGGCATTTTCTATTAGTAAAAAATTTTAAAAAATCAGCAATAGGTCATAAAAAAGTTAAAAAACAAACAGAATGAGATATTTGAAAGCAAATTTAGCTTTTATAGCAAAAAAAACGGAAATCTTTACATAAGTTAAACAAAGTTCTATTCGAATTAAATTGTTGAAAAACAAGGCAAACAAATATTGACTTTTTCTATTCAGCAAAAAAGTTTGTTATAAGTCATGAAAAGTAACAAAACAAACAACCTAAAGTTTGAAAGCAAATTGCTTTTAGGAAAAAACTAGAAAATGAACACCCTCTTAGGCTTATAGCCTGAGCCAGACTTGTAACACAAAGAAAAAGAATTATGAGCTTTTGAACTAAGCAATAAAAGATGGAGTAGATAAGATAGGCCAAGCTAGCAGTGTTACCATTGATCATGGACAAAAGGACCACTATATGTGCTTCTTAACAGTTTTAAGATCAAGGTATGCTCCCAATTTGTTGTTGCAAGATTTGCCTATCAAAAGAAAAAAAAGACAACTTCTCTTACCATATATTCTATCAGTAGGAAGCGGAAAACATTAATTTTCTTTTTTATGATTACAGATCAGAAATCATGAAAGCATAATACTTTTTTTCCATTTTATATGTTGTAGTGCTAAAGCACCTCTGTAGTGGGGCCCTGTTGAACCTCATCAGTGATATGATTTTGAAGTTCCTATACAATTTGTTGCCTTGTCAAAAAAAAGATTTTGAAGTCTTTCTGAATAGATATATTCTTGCTTTGTTTTAGGGGAGTGATATTATTTTGTCTTTCTAAATTTTCCTTTCTTGTAACACCATTTAATTTTTTTTATCTCTTCAGTTAGGAGTCATCAAGCTAACTCTCATGCAAAGAAAGGATGGGAACAATTTACTGATTCTGTAATCCGAACAATTTCAGAAAAGCGAAAAGGAGTTGTTTTCCTTCTATGGGGAAACTCTGCTCAAGAGAAATCCAGGTATTTCCTGTCCTGGGCTTAGTTTTTGCATAAATTTGGTTCAATCCTCAACATATTCTTGCTCCCAAGGAGAAATCTCTCTGCCCAAGAAAAACTGAGGTGCTCCTTGTAGCAAGCTTGCTTTGTTTTTCCATGGAATCTAAATTCTCTCTCTCTCTCTCTCTCTCTCTCTCTCAAAGAAAAAAAAAGATCTCCCTCTTTATCTTTATCTCTTCCACACACAGCCAAATGCAGACACCTCGATATGTCTAAATATTATTTTATTTAATCTCTTGCTGCCTACAGGTTCTCTGCCACTTTTAGGACATTTCATGTGAATCTTTTTGCCTGAGCGATTCATGTGTCACCGATAATCTTATAAGTTACACTGATAGTTTTTCTTTTTGTTTCTGTCTCAGCGAATTGCTGAAGTTTCTCGTGATTGTTATAACTATTCAATATTTTTGTTATTCATGCTTGTAACAAATATTTACAGGTTTCTTTGGATGCAGGTAATTTATCTTACGCTGAACATGCTTTTATATTATGCACACACTGTTTATGCACTCAAAGGGAAGGCCAAGTTTGGAAATCATTGTAATCTGCTAACCTTACTTGTGTAGTTCCTCCTCTCTGTCTTTCTCTACACCCTTTTAACTTAGCATTCAGTGGAGTAGGTAATAATGGAAGCCCTTTACAACTTGGTTTAATGTCAATCTCACACCAAAGCACTGTTGCTGATCTGATTTAACTATATTATTGTATGTTCTAGTTCGAACAACTCCTGTAACAGTGAATATGTTGGAAAGCCTAGATATCTTTTCTTTGAAGTTGATGATTTTTTTCAGTTTGGTATAGATGAGTTCTTAGAGACATAGCAGTATTCTTTTTAGAAAAAGGGGAGATTGAAGCTCTATGGCTAAAATTTTTAGCGTGGTTTATTAGCTGAGAGGAAATCAAACACCTTTTCCTGTTGGTTGGAGTCAGTCAGAGTCTATGGACATGGGTGAAGTTGGTTTTCTGGTGTGGTTTGCTTTTACATGTCTTCCAGAAGTAGGTAGGTCAATGGGAAATATGCACAAATTGTCATGATCATCAAAGAGTTTAATTTAAACAACAAATTAACAGCAGGATAGGTGCCATTTAGGTACACCTCTGTTTGGTGTCATCGAAAATAGAATGTCAAACCCTCCTCTAACATCATTTAGGGTAACATATGAAAAGCTTTGTTTACTAACAACAAACATGAATATAACTATTTGTTGTACTCCACTTCGATATATGTAATAATATAGTACAAAACAAAAGTTTGGTTATTTGCAAGGCCAAGAAAGAAACATAAAATGATTTTATGGACAGGCACACAAACCAGATTATGGAGCAAAAGGGAATATCTCCTTCCCCCCTCTCTGAATTTGAATCCATGCTTTTGGAAGTCATTTTGTTGATGGGAAATCCATCCATCGAAGCCGCCCCCTCTTTGAATCCCTTTTGGTGGTTAGAGCCGAGAGGGTTATTTTCTGTATGTAATAATTGGGTTACTTCACTACTATTATCATCCGAGCGTTAGCCCCTGTGATGATGTTATAAAATGCTGTTTTTATTTTATTTTTAATCTTCAGGCTCGTATTCTTAAATTTATTTATTTATTTTGTTTTGTTTTTTGTTTTACTCAAATTGCGTGACGTAAGGATAAGTTTAAGGATGTGTTTGGTTCTTAGAAAGTATAAAGAAAAAACAAATGTTGAAGGAAAATGATTTAGAGATATTGGTTTAACATTATTGATGTAACAAAATTATTTTTATTCACGTATTTATATGAAATCATCCAAACAAAAAAGTAATACATATATGATTTTAGGAACAATCAGGAACTATAATTTAAATAAAAAAAATCATATTTTATTTCACTAAGTGTAATAGGTATATATGATTTTAAAAATTTGAGCAAATTTTAAAAATCAAATTAATCAAATTACTATAATACAAATAGATATCGGGTTAAACCCTTACCTCAAAAAAAATTCTATTATAGATAAATAACTTTGTTTGATAATGAATAGATCTTGGGTTATACAAATAGATCTTTGTTGATAATGAATCAAGAAGAAGAAATTTTGTCTGGTAATAGGATAATCAGAAAGTGGATATAACTTTGCATTTTTTCTCATATGTTCTTCATTCATGGATGGTAAATGAAAATTGTGGACAATCATATATTTATATATATTTGGGCATGTGTTATTATAATTTTGATTTTGATTTTTATTTTGAATAGGACAAGGTGTATTTGAATAAAATTTTGATCTGAAAAAAATATATCATATTTTTAGTTCTTAAAATATCATATTTGTATGGTTAAGATATATATATATTTTTGAAAACGATTATGATATTTTTAGTTCTTAAATGTCAGTTGTGTATGTAAAAGCGATTAAAAAAAAAATAAATTACATGCTTCTTAATTTAGGAACAATCATATTTTTTTTAACTTTCTAGTTCATGTAAAATGTGAGCTAGTGCTAATTTTAGGAATTGTACTGGCTTTTAGGAATAATTGATTATTTTATTAGGATATAACTTTTAGGATTAAAAATTAGTAACTTTTAAGATGTAACTCATAGGGTTAAACCCTAACCTCTAAAAAATTTAATTGGCTTCTCTCACTCGATGAAAAAGTTGTTTCAAATCTTTCGGAAAAGCGCAAGAGAATTTTAAAGGGTGAATATTTATACTCATACTAGAAAAATCATTAAAAGTAATTAAAATTAATATACATGAAAATCGATGAGCTTTTTCAATGTTGGGGTATACTTTTAGAGAGTCTATAAAAGTTGTAATTTAATACACCTTGACTTTTATAGATTTTTTTAAAGTTTTAAAAAGTTTTAATCCAATATACACTAACTTTTATAGATTTTTTTTTAAAGTCTTAAAAAATCTTAATCGAATACACCATGACTTTTATAGATTTTTTTAAAGTCTTAACAAGTTTTAATCAAATACACCAGTACTTTTATGGAGTTTTTAAAAGTCGTAATCCAATACACAATAATTTTTATAGACTTTGTAATTCCTTGAAAGTCATTAAAAGTCATAATCCAATACACTGTCTAAATCTTCATGGGCATTTTGTCCTATTCTCACATTATAATTAACTTTTTAAGGGTCTTTTTGTCCGAAAAGTTATTTTTATTTTTTATATTGGATGTTTATTGAAAAATCTCAAACAAAATCATATATAAATAAAATTATTACAAGTTTACATATTTTTTAAATTATTTAATCTTTGTACTAACGAATTATAATAAGTAAAATGAGTTTGAAGCAATAAATGAAAATATTGTTTTTATTTTTGTATATACTTTTTCTTTTTTTTCTCAAATTTTCTGGGAACTAACATAATATTTTTAATTAGTTTGGTGTAGTTGAGTTATGATCGTTATGCCTTCCTCCCCTCTAAAATGTTTCTTTTATCTCAATATCTTGTAGTTGGGTCTCATTCATGGAGTTTCTCAAGTCCATGAAATAGTATGGAATTAATCTGTATGGTCTCTGAATTCTAGTGGTGGATCGTCGAGACATTACTTGATGCACTCTGGCTGCAACAGACACGAGCGGCGGTGTTAAATCGCCCCTCCCGATACTTCAGTGTTTACATATGAACTTTAGAGCCCAGGAGAAGCAAATAGTAATCTAGATGGAATCTCATACCTCATTTGGGGTGACTTGCTTCTCTTTTATGGAGGGAGGAAATCCGTCTTTTTTGGAAAGTGGACGATTTCTTCCCATAATGCTAGGGGAAGGTGGCTCTTGTTAAAGGGAAGGACCCATTACTTCCGCTTCTGTGCTTGCCTTCCAGATGAAGCCATGGCTAAGAGAGCTTTCTATTGCATCGGAGCGCGGGAGGTTAGTTCATGGGTGAACTCACACTTGTAATGTGGAGAGCCGGTTGGCAACTTCGTTTGGTAGAGTTGTCGATCGGGAAAGTAAACACTTGAGTTAAAAAGGCGTCAGGGATATAAGTGCAGGGGCGCGGGCGGAGGTCGTGCAGAGGCGTTCTTGGGGCGAGGCAGCCACAGGCCCTAATCCCTTTAGGGCTCTTGGGTTGGAGTCGGTGTGGCCAGGGTCTTTGGGCTTGGACCCGAATTGCCCTGATGCCCCCTTTTCTGTGGGAGGAAAGATCATCCCGGTCGAGAAAAGGAATGGGATTGGTAGTCATTTATAGGGAAACAGTCTTCACCATTAATCTTTATGGTACTACTTGTAAGTGCTATGTTTTACCTTTCTTGATAACAGATGCTATTAGATGTGCAGTAGTGGTCTATGAATTTAGAAGCGACTATAAAGCGGTGGTGGTGAGGAGGGTGGATCTTACTAGAGTTATCCTCGTTCAATCGTCCGAGTAGGATAATTGAATATTGTTAAGGTCCTGGACCACGGGGTGAAGGATGATCGTGTTCAGTTACTCGGGCGCGCCTTCTAACCGGGGGTTGGACAAGAGATTGTATGGTTTGAGCAGAGTCAAAAATGTCCCGGGGGGTGTTTGGGTGGTTCTAGAACTTGAATGGGGTTCCAGGACACCTCCTGGAGTTTGCGAGGATCATTAACACCCCGAGTATATATACTCTTTTTACTATTCTTTTGGCTTCTATGACGGCTTCTTTCAACCCCATCTCCGTCTTTCCCTTTTTCTTGGCAGTGGTGATGGTTGCCTCGCCTGTTTTTCTTTAGTATTTCGGTTAATATAAAGAAACTGCTGCCATGTTGTATTATGATTGTGACTGACAAGCATCGCTATGTATTGTCGTAGAACACCTTTATGGTGTGCCATAAATAAAATTATAGTTTTTTATCACCTTTGTGCCTTATTGCAATTATGTGTGGATATTTTATAACTATTTTACCTTCAACTAGGCCATTCAGTCATTCTCGGCTTGTTAGCGAGTGTTTGCCTTTTACATATAGACTAAAACCCTCAATTGTACATAGTTACAAGAGAACCTTACACTTCTCTTGCACTATGTCACTTTGGATAAATTTGTAATTAAATAAATACTGTCTTGATGTTTAGAAATTTTTAAAATTGGGTTTAGTCTATGACAACGCAAGTGTACCAGTCATACAAGTAATCAAAATGCGAATGTAAAGTCCAGGTATCATTCCCATAGAGATTGACATGAATTAGGGTCAGTACCTCCCGACTGCGAAGTTCTATGCTATTTGGACTAAAGAAATTTGATAATGAAAAATTGTCTAAAATGATATATCCTGAATTATTAACTAAAAATAGAAATTGGAATAACATGAAATCGACTAAAAATATAAAGAACGCTAAATCTTGGATCATCTGTTCCCTTTTTGTGAAGCGAAAACTATCGAGTGAATTACAATGAAAGCGATCAGTTCTGCATGAAAGTACATTGCTCTATTGTATTGATGGATGCAGTTTGTCTAACGAGTGCCTAAATGTTCTGCGATTGGATTTCTCCATTCCTTTAGTTAGAAACTCTTGTACTCTCGAAGTCGAATCGAACGATTACTTGTATATGCCACTGCCTTGTAAGATCTGGCTATTTTTCTTTCTCAATACTTCATACCCATCTCTTGATGACTGCAGGTCTTTTGCTTTCCTTCTCAGGATTTTTGCAAAAGTTCTACCGCTTAATTGGTGGCTCATCCTTCAGATCTATTGGTTCGTCCTTTCCCTTGATTAGATCTTAGCTAACCACGAAGTGGGAACTTCCCTTTAGATTAAGATTGTTTCTGATTATTTATATTGTTAAATGCTCCTCCCGACTTCAATTATGAAGCGAATAGGGTGTTATCAAAATGAACTTTCGAGCTCGACGGTTCATCAATGAGAGTATTGTCCCAACATACCCGTAATAGAATGCTCGGCTCTCGGGGAGTCATCTACGTGTCACGCGAGAGGGCATCCTGAAATCGAAGCGAAGATACCTCATAAAAAGCTGGTATCGATCTATACCTGTTCAGAACTTATCGGTCGCAACCACAAATAAATGCGTCTAACCGAATAATTATCTCGATTTTTGCGAGAAAAGTGCGCTCATACTCTAATTCAAATCCGGCGGAGGCGTGTTCGATCTTGCCATTACGATTAAAGAAATGGAGTACAAATCCATATCCATATTAGCAATGGCGAGAAAAATGAATTTAAGAGAAATTTGTCTACAGATTTCATAAATTTGGCGGTAATTTTAGAAGAAAAATAGCAGTGAAATCATTCACTGTTTAACGATTCGCAAATTTAGATCGAAGAAAAGAATTCAGAAGGAAAAAAAATAAAAATAAAGAAAATAAAAATTCTCTTATAAGCTATCTGCCCGGTTCCTCTTCGTTCCCCTTTTTATGGGTAGTGAAGGCGGAGAAGCTACTTTACTATTCTTTGCTTGTCTATTTATAATGTCAAAGAAATTGGTACAAATGCCGTATCAATTGGAATTCAAAAGCCATAGTTTCTTGCTCCCTCAAATTGCTGTTTCGGGTTGATGTCGACATGGTTTGCCATTTGCTCTTGTTGATCGCGACCTTATTTAGCCATTGTGACCCGAGGTTCATACGGTGTTTGATTAGTGGCGTGACATCGTTGGCTCGATGCTTTGAAGTTGATGTCGCGACCATGGTTTCACGTCGCGACCTCGTTGTCTTTCCTTTCTCGCGTTACGAGTCGCGACCTCGGTTCTTTGCCCGAGGACTCCTCTTGCTGTTTACTTGTGCACGTCGCAACCTCGATTAGGTTGCGACCACATTTTTGTTTCTCACTTTCGTTCTGGGATTTGCGACTTCCTTTTAGTCACGACTTTGTTGTAGTCTTACGCCTTCCACGGGTTTCAAATTGTTGCGTAACTTAAAGTTCGATGTCGCGACCTCTTTTTAAATGTTCATTTCCCTTCTTAAGCCATGACGATTCTTTGTTGCAACCGGTTTCTTCTTTCCAACCTCTATGCCAGGTTGCGACCTCTTGTTGCTCTTTTAAGTTTGCATGCTTAGTCCCGATTGCTTTCCAGTAGTTTGCGACCTAGATTTTCTTCTACTCGGTTCTTCTTGGTCGCGACACGAATAGTGTCCCTGCGACATCGTTTGTGGTCCTTGATTAATAAATGGTAGCAACTTAGGTTTTCTTGGCAAGGACTTCGTTTGGGTGCCCCCGGGTTGACCTCCCTTTGTTCTTCAACTCTTGATTTGGTTGCAACTTCAATCTTCTGTTGAGACTCAGGTTCTCGTTTTCATATTAGCCTCGAATGGAACCCCTTCATTTAAAAGCGAGGTTGCAGCTGTTTTCTTGCGAGACCTCCTTGTGGCTTTATTGGAAGGATCCACGCCAGCGACCTTAGATTGGCGTCGGGACCTCGGTTATATTCAGTGGCGTCGCGACATCGAGGAGTGGTGTCGCGGCCCGAGAAGGTCCCACTTTGAATATTTCCTTTAGTCACCAGCCACAGCTTCCTTTATCGCAGCCTCTTTCACTTGTTGCTTTGGTAGTGCGGTCATGACTTAACTTGATCGGGACTTAGTTTGAATAAGCCTTCTATTTCTTCTCAAAGAATTTGGTCCTAGCGATGTAAATGGCACACGGTCATGAATAAGCAGCTTCTGTAAACTAGACTTTTCGATTGCGGCTTCATTTACGCTCGTAAGGCGATCTCTTAGTTTTTCTTTGGGATTTTCACTTATGCTATTTTACTTAGAGGTAAATTTGAGTAAAATATCCACATTACATACGAATCAACATTTATCTTGTAATATGCTCAGAAAAAGGGATTAAAAATCAAATGAGTTTTGGACTCATCAAATTCCCCAAACTTAAAATTTTGCTTGTCCCAAAGCAAAGTAAAGAAAACTTTGTTTGTCCTCGAACAGGTGAAACTAAATTACAAGGACATTTTAAGTTCACGGTCTTTCTATTCCACCTTCTAACTTGAAATAGTAGATAGCAACATCATTTTAAATTTCAGTTTCGATTCAAGAAAAAGGAATGGTCTCTACTTCTATAACAAATTTCTTGATGAAATAATGTATTTAAACAGTTTATTCAACTAGTCTTGTTCTGTGTGTGTGTGTAGGTCTTCAATCCTTTTCATCTTCATGTTGAAATTAGTTAATCTTCTGGGAGTTTCCTTGGTGTTGGTGAGAAGTCCCATAGGCTTGTTTTTCATATTGATCTCCACTAATGAGGGTAAATTCAATCTTCAAGATCAATGAGGTCTTTCAGGCTTGTAATGTTGGGCTTAGGTAATTGGGTAGATAATGGGAAAATTTAAGTTGCAAATCACCCAGTTTCCACTTTTTCTTTGTACTTATTGCCTTCAGCTTTCACCTTTTTCTTCTTTGTACTTGTTGATTCTCCTCAATCTTGGCTTGATTCATCTTTTTGAATTCTTTTTATGGCATTTTGATTTCCACTTGCACTTTATTCAGGCCAGTTCCTTTGTTCTAGAACTCTTTTGTATTTTTTCTAAGGATGGGAATAGTGCAATGTCTTGTCTTCTTAGGCTTTCTATTGCCATAGAGAACTTTGGTAGCAACTCAATCTGGTTGGTATTAGTGTCTTAGGTGTTACTTTACGAGCTTAATTGTTGAAAAATGAGCCTGAGAACCAAAACTTATTCCCTTTTTCATTAATTTATGCTTCTTTACTTCTTCTCCTCCTACCTTGTAATATTTGGAAATATTTTTCCCCTAGACTTGTTTCTTCCTTTACAGTAGACCTTTCTGTACTAGAAACTGGATAATTTGGGCGCTCTTTATACTGGGATTATTGCAAGGAAGAAATTTAGGTTTTCGATTCTTTGTTTATTGAAGAAATAAGGCTTGTTTGAAACAAATCATGGAACTAGAGGGTATGCTTTAGCATATATTAAGGGAGTTGGCTTTGGAAAAACTTAAAGCATCAAGGATAGCCTCATCACTTCTTGTTGTTTGTTTTTACTAGATTTCGCCTCAATCAATAATCTATGAAGTTAGGACCATAGACTCTTAATCATGAATTTCCCAGAAGATGTTCCTAATTCATCTCAAAGTTTCATGAGTTTTGTTGACCAAATGTATTATTTCTTCAAGACTTGTACTTATTCACGTTTATTTACACTCTTTCAATGATCATTAATTCCTTCAACTAATATCCATATTTTAATTTTTAAAATCTACTTGGATTTAAACATTATTTTGCAACTCTCTTAATTCCAGGTTTATTGCTTTGTCCTCTTATTTTTCCTGTATTTTTGTTCTTGGGAGAGAACAGAATTGGTCATTTGATCCTTGTACAGAAAAGAGTTTGAACATTCAGCATACAAACAAGTAATGACTCAAACACACAATTCATCCAGTCATATTCATCCATCAATAAACACCCAATTCACAGAAATCTAATTCACAATTCCAACAGTTCAAAAACACAAATGAGGGCTTGAATCAATTATCTAATCAGAATGCTAACACATAGAAACGAAGCGAATGAGACTGTTAAATTTTTTTTTTGAAATGTATAGATTTAGAACATGAGAAAATTTCGAGTTCCTTTTCTTCTTTTGTAGGCTTTGGAGGTGCCTCAATGTTAGGTGGGTCTACATCAAGTGCCTCGGCCCAGGATCAAACTTAGAAATTTCGTACCGGATTTTTGTCTCTGCTCGAATGCGGGGGAATCTCTTTACCCTTGCATATATTTCTTTGTTTAGTACGCCTTTGCCTTGATGAGTGTGTCTTGCCTCTTCCCCACGGTTCCTTGTTCCTTCTAACTCGGAAATACACTCCTAGCGGTTTGGACAAGTCGATTGATCGAGTCGAAACTCTCCCGACAGTTTTCTTATCTCATCATTGTCTTCCAGCTACGTCTCCATCCTTCATTAATTCCTCGAATTCTTTGAGACGATTCTCTATAGAGCTGAAACCTTCAATCTTCTTGAGTATTTTAGCCTCATTTAGCTCCTTATTGTTATGTTGAGAAGATCTCTGTCTCTCTGAATTGATTGTTGTAAAATGCTTCCATCTTTGCATTACGTCTTTCCAAGCATTTTCTTCTCTTCTCTGTGACTCACTCTTTCCATCTTACCACGAGCTTCAATTTTGCTCCCATACGCTCCTTCTTTCTAGTACCGGCTTCTAAAATCTTCTACGATATCTTTGTCTTTCCATTTCTTCTCTCTCTCTTCCATCTCCTCTTCATTGATCAAACATTTCCATAATTTCTATGTTATCATTTACTATTATCTTAGTCATGCATGCGAGGGTAGTTGCTCTTGTACCTCGAGGATAGGAATGGCGGCTAGCAGTTCCCATCACGAAATATTAACTCTCTAGCTACTGCTAGATGAATATCTTGGTATTTTATCGTCTCTCTTGCCTCATTTTCTCAGCCCCTTTGTTACCCTTGACATCTACCTCCCATTATTTCTTTATGTCTTTTTCCTTTAGGTCATCTTGTTGCTAGTTCAGTGGAAGGGAGCAGACGACCTCTCTTCCTCCCAGTTCCTTCACCCACCTTGAGAGACAAAGTGGTGATAGTGGTAGGGTGAGGATTAGCCCTCTCTTATTCTTGTGGTGGTATCCTCACAGTGGACTCTTCTGTCGGGATGCACATGTTCATTTATATCCTTTAGGCATATAAAATGATGGCCTCTGTTCCTGGCCCGTAGATGTTTTGTAGGAACAATATAGAGCAGATGAAGTAAAAACCAAGCCTTTGCTTCTTCAGTGAGGGCTCTCCTTTTGATGGCGTGGTGGGGGTTCTTCTTCGTGACCTCCCATTTTCCTTCTCCTCCGGTCAACCCAGATTCAATATCTTTTCATAGTTTGGATTTTCTACCAACTAACATACTTGACGTGCTTAAATCTCTTAATTTAAACATTTCATTTGTCCTTCTATCACGAAAGAGCACCAATGACTTCTCTGCCATTGAATCTCCTTCATTCCCACCATATTTGCGTAAAACTCCCTGGCCAGAGCTAAAAATCACGGTGCCTTGTAACCATGAAGAATCCCGACCTCTTTTCTCTATTAGCTGAAAGCGGGGAGAATCGGGTTTCCAAAAACCTCTTCACTTTGAATTCCTTGTCAAACGGTACCTTGTTCACAATTCTTGGCTTCTTTTTGAAAGCGAAGTCTTTGTCATCATACATTGCTTCTTTCTCTGTCATTGCTCAATCTTCCTCTGTGGGATACTTGTTCGATATTGATTTCTTCACCAGTTGAGGTTCCAACTAAACCTCTTCAAGCAGTGTTTTCACATGATTTAGTGAATCATTATCAGTTCACGATGTCATCTTGATTTGTTGCCATGAGTGAAGATTGTGATTCGGCTTGGTTAAACTCTGGTTTAGGGTTTAAGATTCAAAGCGATGGATGCGAGAGTGGAAAGGTTGGGATAATTAAAGTTGAATGGAAATTTGAATGGAAGTTAGGCTCGATGTCATGATTGCGATATGGAAGCGCGACATTAAATTTGAGCCTCTTAATTAATGATTTTCAATGAATCCTATTTTTTAATGCTAGACGCCCCGAATGAAGGTTTAAAAGCACATTTTTATTTAGAATTGGGCGGTTACGGTCTCGACACAAGATTTTTGTTGCGACACAGTGGTCACAACTTCAATTTCCTTTGTGCGACCTGCTTTATATTTTATTGTTTAAATGTCCGACATTCTTGGTCGCGACTTATGGAAGTGATGTTGTGACGAAAAAGTTTTACTAAGTCTCCACTGAACAATCGAATTTTACGGCAATTTCAATTCACCATATCCAATCCAGCAGGACAAATTCAATTCATCTTCATGTTTCAATCTTAACCCAGTGTTTCTATGCATTAGATTAATTTAGCACAAAACTAAATAAAATTCCCCGAACTTTCGATCATGCCATTATCGAGAGACAAGAATTTAAATGAGTTCAAGAAAAATTATCTTTGCCCCTTGTCTCTTTAGGTGGAAGTTTGATTATAAATGCTCCCCTTTTGCACATTTTGACATCATAAAACTAAAAAATGTTACTTACTCTTCAATCAAATAATGAATAAAATTACACAAAATTATTAGAAACTTTCACCACAAAAAAGTATAACGGAAAAACTTAAAAATAAGTGATGTGGATTGCCTTCTATAAAGAAATTGCTGATTTTTAGTCTTTAGCTGGACTTGCTAGCTGTTATGATACACTGTTCTTGCCAAAGTTTCTCATTCGAACTAGAGTCACTCTTCCACTTGCATTCTCAGTGATGCTTTAATCTCGACAAGTAACTGGATTGCCTCATGATTCTTTGGTTCTAAGTGTCACTTCCCCAAAATGTGTACTTGATACTCTTGTGTGTGGTCACTCCATTTTGATTTAAGCTTCCTGGAAAGAGTGTAGTACGGAGTTAGATGCGGGACTGATCTCACCTTGTGAATTCCGCCGCCAATTCTTTGATCATCTTTATTTTTGTTTTATCTTTGTGGTCTGGCACTATCATAGGCTTAATTCCTCAACTCTTCAATTCATTTAATTTGGAGTAGCCTCTCTTCTTTAGCGACCTTAAATCATTGGCTTTCTTGACCATTATAACTTTATATTCTAGCTGAGGTAGGTGCGAGTTCTGAAAACCAGGTACATGTAGGGACATTCAATGGAGTTTAAGCAGATCTGTGTGCAAGTACATCACATCAAACTGGAGGACCAAATGCTTCTCTTTAGACTTCTGAGTCTTTCCTAAAGAATTTTCTTTATCTTCTTATTGGAAATTTCGGCTTTCCCATTTGTTTGAGGATGATGACGAAGCTCATAATGTGTTTGATACCATATCGCCATGAATTTTTTCAAACACCTTGTTCAAGTGGCTTCCTCCATCAACGATTATAGTTACGGGTATCCCAATCTGCGAGAGAAGATTTCTTTGTAAAAATCCTGGCTGTGTTAGCATCATTCTTGGAATATTTGTTGCCTCGACCCATTTTGATACATAATCCACGGTAGGAGTATGTATATGTTTCCCAGCAGCGGAAAAGGCCAATAAAATCCATTCCCTATACATCAAATAATTGCACCTTAGGATGCATACGGGGGCATTTTCATACCTTATCTTTGATATTTCCCCATTCTTTAGCATTGATCACACAAGCATTCAAAAGCAGGTCCTTAAAAATAGTAGGCGATAAAATCTGTTTGGACAATTTTGTGGGATGTTTTGTCTCCTGCAAAATGTCCTCCATATGGTGATGCATGACATTCTTATGAAATTTAGCTACTCACCTTGGTGCATCTTCTTATGATCGGATCGCTCTATTTTTAAGCAGTGGGTCAAATCCCGGATGTAGTACTCTTTGTCAGTCCTTAGCTTTTCTCTCTTTGGTAAATTTGAATTACGGTGGCATAATTCCCTGAGCTAAGAAGTTCACAATATCAGCATACCAAGGTGATTGGAGTAGCCGATTGGAATAACTGCTAAATCTGGAAAGTTTACATATTCTAATACTACTCTTATCTGGTGGTTTCTCACTCTGACCAGGCTGATCGTTATCATTATCACAACCCTTTTATATATGTTTCTAAATAAAATTCATGTAATAACAATACCCACCCGATCAATCTTGGCTTTGCTTCTTTCTTCGCCATTAGATATTTAATTGCTGCATGATCAGTGTGTATAATAACATGGGACCCCATAATGTGGCCTAAAATTTTCACATGCAAATACTATTGCAGCATCTCCTTTTAAGTAGTAGAGTAATTTTCCTAAGCTTCATTGAAGGTTTCTTTGGCATAGTATATGGCCTTGAATACTTTTCGGCTTTATGTCCCCGATATAGCTACATTGCAAAATCACTAGCATCACCACGATTTCAAATTCTCTTCATTCCAATACGGTTTTGCCATGATGGGGCTTAACTAAATGGATTGATTTCTTTCAAAAGAATTAGCTAAGGATTCATCAAAAATTGAACTTAGTATCTTTTTCGGCGAAATACGCATGGCGGTCACAGCAATTTTGAGAAATCTACGATAAATCTTACGTAAATCCGAACATGTCTAAGAAACTTCTAATTCCCTTAGTGTAGTGGGTGGTATCGGATTTCTTATAGTGAAACTTTGCTTGAGTGCCCTTCTAGCCTCGCTGTGAAATCATGTGCCACTAGGACAATTCATACCTTAACCACCAAATGACATTTTTCCCCGGTCGAGAGATAGATTCTTGTCCTTGCTGCTTTGGAGAAATGTCCCCAGTTATCTTCAGGCGCATATGGCCACAGTTCATACCTTTGTAGAAATCATCCATGAAGATCTCCATAACTATACCTTCATCGGAAAAATATAGATATCATGCATCTTTGGAATGTACCAAGAGCATTACACAAACAAATGTCATTAACTACAAAGAAAAAATTACGAAATGGGCATGTAAAAGTGGTTTTCTCCTGATCCTCAGGTGCAATGGAAATTTGGTTATATCTAGAGTATCCATCGAGAAAACAGAAGTGAGGGTGTCCTGCTTAGCCTATCCAACATCGATCAATGAAAGCGAGGGGAAAGTATGTCCTTTCTTATTATGATGTTTAGTTTTAAATGTCCAAATACACCCCTCCATGCATCACGGTTCTTGTGGAGATAGTTCATTCTTTTTATTTCGATCGGTGAATACCTTTCTTAGGAACCACGTAATAACTGGGCTCACCCGAGAACTATATGATCTCAAACATATATAAAACGCATTGACCATTTGAACTTAACTACGACGACTTCTTTCATCACGGGGTTATTTCTGTGATGCTCAATAAAAGTTTTACGTATCATTCAGCGATATTTTGTGCATACAAATGGAGGAATGATACCTTTCGGATCCTCGATTGACAGCCAATAGCTTCCTTGTATTTTCTGTGTTCTAAACTTCTTTTCTTGAATTGATCTCAATCTGGAAGTTGATATGATATTTGGTTTCTCTTTTAAGTTTCTAAGAACTCATATATCAAATATTTAGGCAATTCTTTCAATATTAACCCATACCCTTTTTGGTTTTGCTCAGTGGTTTCACGTACTGTTTGTGTGATTCATGCCTGATAGGGTGATCGAATCAACAAATTTGTATCCTATATTCATACTGGTAGTCAAGCTCTTTGTGATATGAGTAGTCTAAGGGTCGAACACGGGGGATGGGTTTCATCCTAAAGTAGTTGTATCATGATTCAAAATGGTGAGGTTTTCATTTGGATTTTTGGATTTGCATTAAAAAGTGTGGGAGTTGTTGTCACTAGGTTAACTGAAACAATTTAAACTAAAGTGTGGAATGGAGACCTTGAAGGCTTGGGTCACTAGCTTAGTAAAATGAAGGTTATCAAAGGGTGTCTAGGTTATTTCTATAACATTGGGAAGCAGCATATAGTCATTGCCAAAATCGGATCTTAGTTCGGCGTTAAAAACCCGACCCTTAAAAAAGCTTACTCTATTTGAGCGAAACACCTCTTGAGCATTTAATATTCGGCGGTTTGAAAAACCAAGCATTTAACTTTACTTTCGATGGCTAAGTAAAATGACATCCCAATGGATGTTAGTGTATCTCGTAAGAATACTGAACCTGAAGCAAAATGAGTATTGACAGGAAATACATTAAATAGCATTAAACCCTAGTTTGGAAAGTTTGGAAACACATAAATCACAGTGCACCTTCATTTAAACAGAGAGGAACACACATGACCATCATTAACCAACCTAGAAACCCTCGCCTTTAAAGAGTTTTAGAACAACCAAACATCCTTTGAGTTGTCATCCCCAAAGGGGTGTTTGGAAGCCAAAGAAAATGAGAGAAAAGAAGAGAAGAAAGCGTAACCTAAAGGCTGAAGGCTGCGTGGATTTATAGTGAATGAAAGTTAGGGTTACAAATTTTCATAAGGTGGCTTATAACAGCCTTCTGAGACCTGTGAAATACCATTAACCAAAATAATATGATTACATTGATGAGGCAAAATGGGGAATTACACAAAAGCGGGGTCGTTGGATCAAAAACGAGAAACGACATTTTATTATACAATTGAATTTAGCTATCATAGCAAAAAATTTAGCTATCATAGCGAATGCGGCGTAAGCGAAAATTAAATTTTAAGCTATACGCGATAATTTATTTATGGGTAAGCGAATTTTCCTATAAATAGCGAAATTTGGCTATCATAGTAGCGTGCATGCGAAAATTTATGGTCTGAAATTTTAAGCTACCATTCTTGAAATTTTGAAATCCTTCAGAAATTTTCGCTATGCCATAGCCGAATTCACGCCTCTCGCATTGCCTCTGCATTGCCTTATGCACAGTTTCTTGTATTTGGTTCAACCTAAAGCTGGCATTTCTTCATCGGCTTGATCAAATCCGCAGGGAATTCATACGAACTACGACATAAAACATCGCGATTACGATGCGAGCTTGAAATGATGGCGAGGGTTCCCAAAACGCAACAAAACTACCAAAAACAACCTCGAAACAAAATCGGTAGTACTAATCGGACCTGCACATGTCCATCGGCTTAATTAATATGATTAGTACGCAAAAAGCACTCAAAACTTATCTTAAATAGGACTCAAAATAGCACTTTTTGGGTACTAATCAGGCTGCATACATCATCTTGACTGTTTTCATTTATGCTCGAGACTGTTTATTTGTTATACAAATTTGAAGGCAACATTTCACAATCAATACTCTCAAGATACTGAAAATTCATCTCAATTTCATTATTGAATATTAATCTGATTAAGTCAATGCTCTTGAGAAGACTATTGTTTTCTATAGCCATACAACTTTGCATCTCATCGGGATGTTCCAAACTCCTATTAAAGATTAAAGTGCCTTGCTTCATTCCCCACGAGTGTGAGTTCACCTTTTCTACGCACATACATCGAAATTTGCTCCGGTTGTAAGAAAGGTCTTCTTGCAATAGAAAGGAACTTGGGTGGCGTCTTCATAATAACAAAATCACGGGGGAAGATGAATTTTCCCGCAGCCAGCCAAGCACATCTTCAGACACCTTACGGTTGTGCCATTGATCTGATAGCCATTGCAATGTAATTCTTTTGTTAGAGATGGATTCCCCGAGAACTCAGTCTTCTACCATGATAGAGGCATCAAATTTATACTAGTACCAGAATCACATAAGGCTTTCTTGAATTCATATTTCCTATGGAGCAAGGGGATGAGTGACGCATGGGTCCTTCATTTCTTTGGGAGCTTTCTTTGGTTCTTTACGTGCGGTAGCGATCAAGTTCACTTATTCCTTCCTCGGCTATTTTCCTTCTTGTTCGGCATCTGCCGAGGAAATTTTGCACCTGTAGTTAGGCATTTGGTTGATTACCTCTTGCAGGGATATTGATTTCTATTTTCTTGAAGATGTCGAATCTAAGCTCTTCCCTTTTATACGAAGCCTGTGGAAATGGCACTATAGTGTATAATTTTGGTACTCTTTCATGATTTTACTGCTCCGCCCCCGTATTTATTCGATCTGGCCATGCTCTTCTCTCTTTCCTTTCCAGTTCTTCTTGTTACGCATCGATCTTCATTCTTTTCTTTCTTGTTGTTGTTGCCCTTCTTTCCCATATATGACGCCATGTAGTCCTTTGGATTCTTTTGAGTGTCCTTTGAGAATGTCACCCATACTGATTTGGCATATTGGGCGGTGCTCTGCTTGTGTCTCCAAGTTTTTCAATGAGGCACTTATGTTCTTAAAAAATACTTGAGTATCAGTTTAGCTAAAATTAGGAGGTTTCTGTTCATGGAAACATAAGCCTCTTGTTGTCCCCTATGAGCTGTAGTATTTGTTCTTGAATGGTTGAGTCCTCATGACCACGATAGTCATTCCTGCCTTCACCACCGCCCGATCTTTGCTTCTTCCGGAACCTTGGTAGGCTGGCGATATCCTGTTGAGGATTACGTCCATGCCTTGGGCCTTGGCAATGCCCTCTCCACCATATGAGAAATTCTCATGGTTCCTGATCTTTGGGGCCCCATCAAATATTGGGCGAGTTGGGATTCAGTTCAAATATTAACTTCTTGGTTAATTCACGTACTTAACACTCCTCTGACCTCATGAGTGTCTTCTTACGATTTGGTATTTATTGCTAACTTCTCATTGCTTCTCTTTCCATTGCTCCTATCTCATGAGTAGAGTGCATTTTTCTTTCCTGTTTTTCCATCCTGTGCATGATGGCATCTAACTTTGCTTTCATGGCTGTCATTTTACTTAGCTCACCTTGACCCTTTTCCTCTCTTGTGCCACTTGGCTTCGGATGGAGATTTCATATTGCATGACTGGAGTCTTCTATCGGATCCCTAGCTTCTTGACACTTTTCTTTGAATGCTCCTGTGAAGCATCGATAATGCCTTTAGATGTATCATTTAAGGCATGATACACTATATCCATGCAGGTTTTTTAAATCAATTCCATGCATAGGCACCTGGCATTGACCTCTTGGATCTTTCCTATAAACTATATCATGATATATCTTTTCCCTTGTTGACACTGTCTCTCCTTCTTCTCTCAGGGTGAGAGATGGGGAAAGAACAACCCAGTAATAGCTGAGTCCCAAATCAATTGAACCGCCATCGTATTGACTCATGCCATGTGGCTCTTATGTCTCTCTTAAGGAAAATGGGAAGAGATGCAGCTTTATCACCTCTGGCCTCACACCATTCAGCTTCATTGTATTTGCCATCCTAAGAAATCTACCCAGGTGCTCGTTGGGGTCTTCGGTGGGGTGGCAAGTGAACTGATGCTGCTGCACCATTGTTATCAAAGTTGGCTTTAGTTCGAAGTTATTTGCATCCCACGGTGGGTTATGATTGCGGGAATATTCTTCTAGCGAATGATAGGCCTCCCGAGAAATCCTCCATTGTGTGATATCTGGGCGCTTAGCTCACATCTTGCTCCTCTGCAATACGGTCATGTCTTTCATCGCCATAACTGCGTTCTCTGCTTTTTTAGTCTTTCTCGAAGCTTAGTGTTCTTTCCCGATTCGGTGTCTGGCGGCCAGTTGATCTGCTGCGTGCATTAAAGGATTTCTGGGGAGTGAAACACTTTCGGATTAGTAAGATGCGAACAAAAAAATTATTTTCAACATGGCTTGTTAAAGATCAGTGGTTGGTATAGCCACTGCTTGTAAAGTTGTTTTTGTTCTTTTCTTTTATAAAATGTCCAAATTAGCAATTCCCTCTTTTGTTAGAATATTGATATATTTAATCCTTTCAATATCCGGCAATGACGCTATAAAACTTATTTGCCTTTTTCTATATAGACTAAAAACCCCTCAAATGTACATAGTTACAAGAACCTTACACTTCTCTTGCACCCATGTCACTTTGGATAAATTTGCTTAATTAAATAAATCTGTCTTGATGTTTAGAATTTTAAAATTGAGTTTAGTTGATAACATGAGGTGAGGTCTTATAGTGGTAAATGCGAATGTAGTCCAAGTATCATTATGAAGTTGTAACTTATAGATCTCGAATCAGTGCTGAATACGAAGTTCTATGCTGTTTGGACTAAAGATTTCGATAATGAGTTATACCAAAATGATATATCTCGAATATTAAACTCAAAATGAAGAGTTCGACCAACGTGAGTCAACTAAAAATATAAAGAACTAAAATCACGGATCTGTCATTCCCATATAATGGTGAAAACTATGGGTCAATCTTAATGAAGCGATTGGTCGCATGAAAAGTGCATTATATGTGTATTGTTGGATGGTTGATGGATTGCAAAATGTTGGTTGAGTTTTATCATTAACGGGTTAAACTCTTCTCTGAGTCAAGTGAACCGATTACTTGTATCTGCTCACCTTAAGATCTGGGTATTTTCTTTCTCAATATTTCATACTGTCTCGTGATGTTTGTGTGATCTTATTCAGAGGTTTTGCAAAAGTTCCATACCATATTAATGTAGCTCATCTAGCCTGGATTAACTGGACCAGTCTTTCATGATTGAACTCTTCTTGCAGGATCGCAGAACCACCACAGTTAGGTGAACTCTGCGATTGTTCTCTTGTTGATATATAAGCTGAAGTTGTGGCTGAAGTGGTGTTTGTCAGAATGAGACACAGAATTCAGGTTAATGCGATAGTGATCTCAACATCTTGTAATGGTATATCGCTCAGGGAATCTCCCATCTACCGCGTACGCAGAGGGCATCTGAAATCGAGCAGATGCATCTTGTGGTATCTGTTGCTATTAGGAACCTCGGTCGTGGTACCCAATCAAATCAATTCTATATTGAGATGATTATAGTTTTGCAGAGAGAAAAAACTATCATAACTCTATTTAAATCATGAAATTGTGTTTAATTCTTGCTATTACGATTAAAAGTGGTGTGGTCCATGCGTCACTGATATGATGGCAGGAAAATGATTTGAAGTTTGTCTAGATTTCATAAATTTTAAGCAGGTGAATTTTGAGAAGAAAAATGGCGATGAAGTCGATACTCGTTTTATGTGGTTCATGGAGTTCAGACAGAAAAATTCAGAGGAAATTAAGTGAAATGAGTTCTATATTGTACAGGTTCCTCTTACGTTCGCTTTATGGGTAGTGAAGGCGGGAAGCCTGCTTCTGTTATAATAACAAATATCTTCTATCATTTATTAGAAAGAAGTCAGTTTCAGTGCAAAAGACATCTAGTTGAGTTACGAAGAAAAAGCTGGTTCCGCGTGCAGGTGTTTTCGGTTCAAATCTGGCGACGATGGATTCCTTGTTTATGTTGGTGTGGCGATGCCGTTATACCGTTGCGACCGGGTTCCTTCGCATTTGTTTTGATTAATGATTGATAGTTGTGGTGGCGGGTTGATGTGCTGACCGGTTCCGTCGCAGACCGTATTGTCCTTTCCTTTCTCGCATTAAAGTCACGACCGCGGTTCGTTGGGGCTCCTCTTGCACCGCGACCGCGTGACCGGTGGGTTGTTCCGTGCGCTCACGCTTCGTTACCGGTTTGACTTTGTACCGGTGAAGGCTTTGTTTGCGATCTTGCGTGGGTTAATTGCGTCGCGACCTTAAGTTGATGTAAGTGACACTCTTTAAAATCGTTCATTTACCATATTCTTCGTTGCGACCTCCGTTGCTGGTACCCAGCGGTTTCTTCTTCGCCTCTGTGCCCGATTGCGTCTATCGCGTTGATCATGCGACCTCGTTACTCTTTTACGGTTTGCGCTGCCGGTCCTCAACCGCCGTGGTTCGACACCAGTTCCGCTCGTCTTCTCTTCGATTGCGACACCGGTTCTCGCCCTATCGACTCTTCGTAGCCCGGTGTAATACCGAATAATTAATCCATGTTGTCGTTGATCATGATCATCAATAAATTAACTTCAGTTTCTTAACAGGACTTGTTTGGCAACCAGTTCGACCATCATACGTTCTTGATATTATTTGATTGCAAACTTCCGTCTTTCGTTGAATCGGTTCGGTTTCGTGTGCGACCTCGCGGCGCATGCGACCTCGATGAAACCATGTTAAAACGATTATATTTATTTTGCCGAACATCGTGAACTGATGGCGGATCGTGGCGACGCCGGTGACGTGACTCGTTATCTTGGTTGGCGTGCGACGCTAAAAGTGGTGTGCGGCGAAGATCTTTGATGTTTCTTTGGATTCGCCGACCGCCGTACCGTCGCAACCTCTTTCGTATTGCTTCGGTAATTGGTGCCGAAACAACGATCGACCGTTTGATAACCTTATATTTCGCCATCGCCGGCGGTCAACCGAGTGTTAGTAACTAAATTCGCGACGAAGCGATATTCGTATCCGGGCGATTCGACCATTATCGGTGATCTCTTGCGGTTTTCGGGTTTTCGCGTGTTGTCTTTTTGCCGGTCGAGTTTGATGTAACCATTTGCCGGCGCTGATCGCCGTTTATCTTAATATGCCGAAAAAATGATAAAATCCGTGGTTGCGGACTCGTCGATGACGGTTCAATATAAATGAAGGCCGCCGGAAGAGCGTTACGCGCCGATCTCGATTTCGGCGTGCGCGAACGGTAGTAATGGTAGATTGGTTGATGATTGGCGCGTTAATCGCGTTGGCGCCTGACGTCTCGCCGATAAACGTCGTTCGTGTGCCGTACCGCCGGTGTTGTTTGGTTGTCTTCTGCCACGCCGGTATTAACCACTTTTCTGGGTATTCAACTCTTATGTGTTTGTTGTGAGTCGTGGGTTAGCGACGTTGTGCTCATTACAGGTGCCGTGTTTGTTTCTTAATGGTGACAGGTTAGTGTTACTTGAAGAAAGAGTGTCTTAAATCTTGTTATTGGGCGGTTCATTTGGTAAATATCATCTTGTATGTTGGTATATGCACAAGTGCAATATTAAGTCTTCTCTCCCTTCGATTGGCGTGCAGATCTTGAGGGTGTGAGAAACCTTCCACAAGTGAGTGCGTCAGTGCTGACGACATGCGCGGCGGTGTCATTAAGTCTGCCGACCAGTCTGGAGGGTTGAAGTTATGTTGGGGTGCGATAACCTCGACACCAGTTGTGGAGGTGACAGTTTATCGTTGGTGAAGGCACCGATGATTGTGTTCTTCTGCGGGCATCGCATTATTAGAAAGCAGTCAGCGTGGCGTGATCACTGATTTTACGGCATTACGAAACTTTGACTGCCAACCATCCAACATGATTAAGTGTCAACGGCGTGCGCTTGATCGTTTATCGACGATCTGATTGTTTGAGATTTTATTATTGCTTGAGCGTGGTAGAAACTGGATGTCCATGTCGGTTTGAGCCCTCGGTCGAATTGTCAGTGGTTGCGATTACTTCAAGATGGCGAAAGAGCGCGCTGAGTGGTGCCGGATGAACCCCGGGATCCCTGTTTGTCGTTTAAGGATGCTTAGGTCAGTCCTTCCCGAGGTGTGTAGTTGGTAGGATCAGATTATCGATCTATACTGACAGTTTTGTTGTTTTTACCTCTTTGAGCTAACTATAGGCGCTTCATGTAAAGGAAGCTTGGCGGGAAGGGTTGGTAAAAATTGGGTGGAGAAATGGTTTGGGAAAGTTGCGAATCCCAAGTTTCACGGCGAGGCGCCCTTGTGAGTTCTTCGACGCGAATATATCGCACGTGAGGCATAACCAAACTCCTATAACCTCCGGTCATTCCTGTATGGATGGATGTAGTTGAGAAGAGCGTACGATGTGCCGACCTGGTTTTCATTTTATGTGACTCCTCTGAGATCAGATGGTGAGCGCATATCGAGATTAAGTCATAGTGTGCTTGTGTGAGCATTCTCCTCAAGTGAGTTCAGTTGATCATCCACTCTCACTCAGTGAAGACAAGAGAGGTCATCAGAGCCCATGCTGTCAGTGCGGGACCACTTTGGGTAATGAGGATGGGGAGGGAGCTTCAGAGCCAGACATAATGGCCCAGGGTCCAGGGGACTTTGTTGCGCCAGGTTCTTGCAAGATGAGGCTCAGTTTGAAGAGGGAGAAAGGAGCAGTGGAAGAATGTGAAGTGTGGTGTTGTGTTGCATGGAAGAAGTAGGTGGATTCAGTGGGTGGGGTGGATCTTGCCATAGTCATCTTTGGAGACTAAGTCTGCTTAGGCCTATCGATGAATCTCAAATATTCATAGTGGAGGTTGGGGTTGGGACGTCAATGTCATGTATGGAGCACAAGACTGTCAGAGGCGGAGTGTTGGGATGGGGCTGTGATGGAATGGTCAGGGTGATCGAACAAGCGAGCACTCTAAGTAATCCAGCCTTGGTCGGGGCTAGGAGCAACAAACAAATCGAAGCTTTATAAGTCGAACAATTTCTGGCTAGACAATTAATAACGTGCATGCCAAGGTGGGCGTGAATGGGAGGTGGGAGTGTTTGTGAGGTGGAGGAATGAAGGGCGTATTGCGGCGGGTTGGGAAGCCGCTTTCATCGTCTGGAAGTCGCGACTGTCCAATTGGATAATTATATCTGCATATCATGGTGTGCGGTGTGCGGTGTGGGCCTTAGTGAAGAGATTATTGGGTGACTCACTCGCCGCATAAAGATGAATTTTCTTGGATCAGCGATGGTGGATGATCTGGTGGGATGAAACTTTCAGTCAATTAAAAGTGGTGTGAGATAGTGAGATGGTAAGGTGATTTGGCCTTATTATTTGGTTTTATTAAGGTTGCTAATAGGTTTTGTTAAATTATTCTGTTGTTGGACATGGCGTTGTGGCGTCAGTTTGACCGGCCAAGGGGATGTGAAGCATTAGATTGTATGTTAAGAGATGGATGAAGCGGGGAGATCTGGCGCGCCTCACTAAAGAAGGCTGAATGGCGCATGTGTTGCGATTTGAAATCTCGAGGAATCTTTGAGGCGTGGGCTGTGGAAGATGTGAAGTTGGTGTTGTTAAATTTTGTGGTAGATCAGACCATTAATGCAAACATGGAATGGTGTGGGCTTTAACCAGGTTCAGCGTCTGCACCTCTTGCTCTGGAAGAGCCGCTAGTGGGTCAAAATGGGCAAACTCTGGGGACGTTGGCCACTAGAGAGCCAGGAAGGCGGAGGGGCGTGTTGACAGACAGAGACTCATTTTGGTCATGAGCTGATTTTATGAGGTGGGTTCTTGTTGAGAGAAATTTCTTTGTGATATTGGCGGGGTTCAGTCACATTCTATGGTTGTTTGCGTTTTTGCGCGTAACATTCAGGGGCAGCCATCATCCCGGATGGAATAGGATCCTTGATCCGCTCACTCGATTTATTGTATTCCAATTTTGACATCTATTATGGCGCTCTGTGCAGATCGATTGAAGGCATGGAGAACTAACCGTGCTGAAGTTAGAATGGAATCTATAAGCAAACAAGATACCTCTTGGTGGTGTTAAGTGCCAGTTGAAGACGGACCAGTTTGGGTAAATGTTCTCATATTCATGCCTTTCCTCTTTTGTTGAGATATAACATCTTATATTAAGTTTGCTTTGATTCTTGTTAGGTGCTTCATTTTAGGTTATTGTTAAAAACGTTGATTTCGAGCGGGATGGGTTGCTCGATTAGATCGTCTGGATAGGCGTGGATTACGTATGAGAACATAATTTGACGACTAGATAGGTCTCATACCTCTGACCGAAGCGTTCTTATTACGATGGGTCTGTCAAGAAGAATGTGTTGTCTGTTTATGTAATCATAAATCTCTGAACATGAAATTTCTTTGGTGTATTGTTCAACCTCTGATTAGACAGGGATCTGAGTTTTTATTGATATAATAATTTAGATGAAATCCGAATGTTTTGATTGGTTAGGTTTGGTTGATGATAAAAAACAGAGAGTTTATTGTTGACGAGATGGCGGTGTGAAAAAATATCATCGGTCTCGCCGAGTATCAAAATCTTGACCTTGGATATAAACTGACCAGAAGGTTGGGGTCGTTTGCTCGGGGATGACTGTGGTGTCTCATAACCGGATCTCATTTTAACTGTAGCTCTTCCAGTAATTTTCTCTTTTGAAAAATGGTATTCCGCGAGCATCGATGGTAGTGTTGAAAGAATAGGTGTATGGTTTTCCGTACCAGATTCCATAAGGGTAACTAATGAATGTCGATGGATCTAGCAACAAACGTCATTTGATGCAAAACCACCAAATAGCCAGCCATTCAAAGGGTTGAAGGATAAAAACCTACCGATTGAAGAACTGGCTGTGACGATCGGTACGCGTGAAAACGAGGACCTCATTGGCCTTTAGGATCTTGCGCAGCTATATCAGGAGACGGAGGTTTTAGCGCTCATCCCATAAGGTTATCATCCTGTGAGTGTTTGGTTGCCAGGGAAAATAGAAAAAAGAAACAATGAAAAGACCAGGGAAAATGGCGGGCAGTAGGAGTGCAGAAACATACCTAAAAATTTATTACCAAGTGATTGATTTTCTTCTGAGACCTTGGCAAAGCTTGTATCAGAGCAGGCGGGGAGGTGCCAAAAAAACTCAGACGAAGCTGTGCGAGGATGAAGTGGAAGAAACAAATTGATGGCGGTGCGGCGTTAGCGGTGAGCGGTGGCTGTATGATGAGCAGTGTTTGGTTGAGAGACAAATTTGCAAGTTCCATTTTCTTTGTATTTTAACTCTTCTTTCTTTTGGTCTTAAATTGCGTCAACAGTTTGTTTCAGTTGTGATGGCGGATGGAAACCAACCGTTTGGAGCTTGATAACACAGCCCTAGAGTGCCACTAATCAAATCAGTGGATAAGTGGACAATAATGTTTGTAGTGGTTAGTTCAGATGATTGTTTTGAAAACACAGACACATCTAATAAATGGGACAAATGGCGTAGGCACCTACCCCATTTGCACATTGCTAGTCCGCCGCGTGGAAGAAGAAGAAGGAAGGCCTCTAAAAATAATCGTTTCTGAATTGTATATTTGAAAGTTGTGGATGATGGTATAATATGATGAGAATCGTTTAGGTATAGCGTCTGGCGTGGAGATGAACTTCAGCCCCACAAGTTCATGATATCAAAGGCCTCCTTGGTGAATCAACCGAGACTTCCACGAAAGCCTGATTGTTTGTTTGATGGTTCTGCAAATCATGTTTGGGCGCATCTCTTGTTGTTCTTATATCATGGTTCAACTTGACCTATATGAATCGGGTTCGCTCTTGTTTGATATTTGTCTTGCAAAGGTGCAATCTTGAAAATCATTAATTAAGACATGGCGGATCTGTGGGTGACTCTGACCTGAAAGGTTTAGGGCATCAAAATTGAAGGATCAACCAGCGACCAGCTGGGTTCTATGGATAGATGGTCAGAGAATCCAGCACCTACAACTCACTAAGCTCACCAGTCACCCATGTGAAGGCGCCAGTGGGTGTCTGACGGGTCGTTGGAAACTTTGACTGAGCTTTGGCCCATACCCCTCAGGGCCCAGTGCTCGGGTTTAGTAGCTCTTCGCGGCTTTTCTATTATGTGCTGTTTTCTTGATCTTTTTCTTTATCTTACTTTTTCTTTTGGAAGATTTTGTTGTTTAATATTCAGGACTTTAACTTTATTATGGGTGGTGATGAAACCAGGCTGACCAGTTTGCAGATAAAGGTGTGACTGTGATATTGCATATCAGCCAGCGTGCCATGTGTTGTGGTTGCTCATAGTGGATGAAAAAAGGTTGAATACTGGGGTTCCGCTGTTTGTCATAATCGCCATCGAACTTTTTCTAAACATTGACGGTGCATCTCTGATGCTTCAACTTTTCAACTACGGGAAGCGAGACGAAAGATAAAAATAAAAAATAGGAAGCGAAAATGATTGTAAAGTGTAGAAAAATGGGGTGTATTATATATCTCATGTGTATTTCACAAAATTTTCGAAGCTTTGCAAAATGAAGTAAACCAGCAGCTCTCAGCATAAGGGGCCTTTCTTTGGCTGGGTTGTGTAAGAAGGCGTCACTTGGGTAAGGCTTATTCTTAACGCTCAATATACTGTGTATGCCATTGTTGTGATGAGTTGTGAGTCAGGAAAAGTTCGTGAAGAAATTGTGCCCTCTCAGTGGGTGGTGAAGAAGAATGATCCTCAGCGTGGATGGGGCAGGAGTGCTCTCTTCTGAAGGCGACGATCTGCTTTCATTTGCAGGCATAGGATATGGGGGCAGGTGGGTGGGGGTGATCTCTTGAAGGAGAAATGGTAGAGGCTGTGCGGGGACATAAGGAAGGCTGAGGAGGCCCGTGTGACTATGGATGGTGGATGACGGTCACGGGCTGGGATGGCGCGGGTATGAGCCATAGGTAGCCTCGGTCTGAGTCGTCCCTGTCTGCGAGGGTGGCATGGGAGGCTGTGAATGGGCGCAAGTGAGTGATGGAGAATGTGCGGACTGCCTCCATGATAGTTAGAAAGTCCCTAGTGGAGATGGTAATGTACTGCTGAGGTGGTGCGGAGGTGCGGCCAGCTATGTACGAGATGAGCGGTGGGCATGGGGCGAGGGGCTGAAGGGATAGAGAGAGGCAGGAGGCCGGGAGATCTGGGAGGCTGTGGTAGGGGTGGAGCTGGAGGGACGATGGGTGAGTGTTGCGGAGTCGGGCTCCTCAGTAGTGCTCGATTATGGGGCCAGGTCCCTGAGTGGACTATCGGCGGCCGGCTCATCCTCGGCGTTGGTCCACTGAGAGGGAAGATGAAGGGAGCGAGGCATGGCTGCCAGATCGATGATGGGGTGGCCCTCATCGCCGCCCATGTGGCAGCTCACGTCGGGGCTCGGTCGAGAACTCGATATGCTCTAACACCTGGCATAGGAGTTGTGGAAATAGGAGAGGCATGGACTCAGCGGGGCAAACTCCGGCGGTGGACCCTGTCCTCGAAGTGGAACAAGGACGTCATAATTAGCTACGCTAGGCCCGAGACCGGAAGCCTGCGAAATACGATATGAGCCTCTAAAATAGCTAATCTCCTCCCGAGCGATGTCTTTGGAGCGGGGAATAGATTAGACCTCGAAATGTGGCCAATTACTATGAAAGCACTCTCTGTTAACGGGAGGTGCGCCTGAATAATATAGTCTCACCAGTAGCGTCCATGGAGAGAAGCCAGACCATCTCCCTGGTCAAGGGATGAGACCACTGTCTAAAGTTGGCTGTGTTGGCGAGGACCACTGGCAGATGGAGCGGCCGGTGATGTGGAGCGCCGAAGCGCTACTGGCCGTAGTTGATGGAAAATCGCCTTGAGCGGTCGGGTTGGCCTCTTTAGGTGTCGTGTGATAAAACTTCGATGACTGCGGGATAAAATGTTGACGGCGTCATGAGCGGCTCCGGATGGTATCCTGCGCGCGAGGAGCATGAGTCTCGAACTCGGATCTCCCTCGGCAAATGGAGATCGTAGTAAACCTCCCGGAAGTACAAGTCTCTCCCATTACGATCGACATTCCCGGGATAGAGCTACTGATGAAATGAACGCGATAATGGATCTGAGAGATGATGCGGGAGGCGCGGCAATGCACGATGGTGGTGGCGGTGGCGGTGCCAGTGGATGGCTCTGTGGGCGTGGTCGGGCCCCTATCTTGGACGGTGGGGCCCTCGGTGGCACGGGATGCGATGGGCGAGGTTGGAGTGGGGCGGCTCTGGTATGATATCTCCTGCAGGCGGGGGCCCACGGAGGATGAGCCCCAGGCCCGTGGCGGCAACAGCGCACACGAGAAGCGGGGGCGGGGAAGTGCGACGATCGCTGCGAGGCCCAGAACCGGGTGTGATTGACAGTGCATGTGTGTGTCCCAGTGCCGGCTCATCGTGCGCCATGGCTAATCTTAGGCCACGTGTGGATGTTCCTAAGTGGGTGCGCGGGGAGGGTCTGTTTTTTGATGGCCAGACCGAGTCTTCGCCATTTTTGGGCCGGAAAAGATCAAATTGAGAGGGAGAAGGGGTTTTCAGAAACTGGGAAGGTGAAAGATGAAATGAAAATGAAGGTCAAAAGGGGTTTATATAGGGAGAGATAAATGGGAAAGATTTTGATGAGTCGTTGGTCTTTAGTGACCATTAATTAGATGGTTCAAAAAATTATAAAAATTTATTACAAGAGCGTGAAACGAAGAGTTGCAGGCAAACGGAGAGTTGCAGGCGAGTGACGATGAACAGTGTTGCGAATGCGAATTTTCACACTACGAAATTTCGCAGGTTGCGAAATTTAAGTAACACAGGAAATTCGAGCAAGTAATAAATTGACATTGGGACATATAGCAACAACGAAACCAAAATTATGAGAAGATAAACATGATATTTGAAAATTTAAGGATATAAAGGAAAAATTCTAATTTAAAACTTGAAATAATGTAAGCAATCCATCAAAATTTAGAGAGTGGTTTCCAAGTTCTGCGGGAACCACTCTAGTTAATGCCTGAGAGGTTTCATGGAGGTCTAGGAGAGACTCCTCCTTGCTTGAGTGAGGTGTCTTTGCGATTGAGTTAGAACTTCCCAGTATGATGGGCACTTGGTTATTACCCTCACGCCATGGCTGCATGTCAAGAACCACGAAATCCACGAGGATAGTAGAATTTGTCTCTTTCATGAACATCCTCAACTTTCACTGGTATTTTCATTTTGTCGATCGCTTGAGATGGAGTAATATATTGAGCTGCCGGCTCTCTAAACCCTAATTGGCACCTTTGAGTATGGCGATGGGTTGACGTTGGCTCTAAATCCGGTAGTGCCTTATCTATCTGGTCCTCGATGTTGGCGAGATGGTGGGGATCACGGATCTTTGTATTTCCTTGGGTTTTGCGGATGATAGAGCTGACTTGTTCGTCGGAAGGGCTTTCTATCGATATGACTCCTTTCTTATTGTGCTGAAGGTCTTTAGAAATTTAGCATAAGTCGGAACCTGTTTGATCATGTCAAGTAGTGGGATGTTCACCTTTACCTACCTCAGCACTTCCAGGATGCATTCTTGCTTAGAGGCCTTCCTTTTGCCTCTCAGTGCTTGGGGAAATGGAGGAGGCATGCTTTTCTTCATCGAATCCTCTTTAATGAATATGTGTTACGGCTCTGCTTCCCTCTTTTCTGCGGAGTGCTCGGTAGGTTTAGACACTTAGGCGCTCGATTTCTACCAAACTCCTCAGTGATAATGGCTTGGACTTCATCCATTTTGGTGCGGGCTCAGGCATAGCTTAGTTCATGCACTCCTAGGATTGGGTAGTGTACGGGAAGGGAGATCTCCTTGCTCTTGCTGTTCTTGATTAGGTAAGACCTACGTGGATGACTGCGGGAGTATCGATTTTTGATTGAGGCTTTTGTGGGCCCATCAATTCTTTTGTTCTAATGGGACTTTACATTTTCTATTCTTTTATTCAATGGGCATTAATAGTTTTGCAACTCATACCAAAATTCCCACCACATTTGCTCAAATTCGCATTAGCTTGCTTAACGGTGATGAGGTTGTTAGGCCTTTGCTTTGATGAGGTGGACCCATGCTGGCTAACAGCGATGTGCTGGGGAACAAATAGTGAAGGTTTAGGCTTCCCGGGGCGAGGTTGGGTGGGTTTCTTCGATTGGGATTATGTAGGTGTTGCCATCTTCCCAGGCTCGATTGGTAACTGTTTTCAGCCTGACTTATTTACATTCAACCATCAAATCCCTTACTGAGGGAGAAAGTGGACAATGTTCTCCTTGATGGCGGTAGATTGACAGATTGAAACATGGTTGGTGGGCATAGATGCCTCGGAGTCACTACAGTACCTCCTAACATGAGTCTTTCTGTGGTTGAAAGTTCTTGCGTTATTGGTTTGATTTGGACAACCAACTATTAGTTCACAAATATATGATTGGTGATAAGTGCGCTACTTGGGGGGTTTCTTGTGTTCTCTCATTCTCTCTACCTCCTTAGGTTCGGCTCATCCCATCCCTTGGAGGTTTCAGCCACATAATTGAGGAAGTCCATGGCTTGTCGAGTTCTTCTTGAGAAGTCCCCTCCTTGCCATGGTCTCAGGTTAGTTGTTTCATGGTAGGGGACATTCCATCGTAGAAGTGGTTTACTAACATCCATGTGTCAAAACCATGGTGAGGGCAGGCACTAATGGTCTCCATATACCTTTCCCAGCATTGATAAAAATTTTCACTATCATGAGCTGCAAAGGTGTTGATTTACCTCTTCAAATTGTTGGTCTCAGGCAATCAAGAACTTCTTCAAAATTTCGTCTCGCAGCCTCGCCCGCCTCACGGTCCTTGGCCTTAAAGTGAATTAAGCCAAAATTTGGCTTTGTCTTTGAGGGTCACCGGGAAAGCCAACTTCAAGATCTCCATATCTACTGCACCTCTTGAAAGTTGTGCAAACTTCCTCAAAATCCCGACGTGTGTGTATGGATTCCGCTTTCCATACCATGAAAAGTCGGGAGTGGTGGGAACCTGGGATAAGGCCTCACCGCCATATCCCCGCCAGGTATACGCATGAGGGTGCGCTTCACCCTTAGGGCGATGTGATCCCCATCAATTGCAGCATCATTCTCAACCCCTATCGCTCGCCGCTTCGTGTGGGGTCTCCATCCGTCGGGTGTGCAAACTAATTTCACACTTTGTTCAACTCGAGCACTTAGCCTTTCCACCGTCGCAGCAGTTTCGCCCCATTGCCTAAGCTGCTACGAATACAACACAAACAAGAAACCAACAAAAACAAGGCTACCTAAAGGGTTAAAGTTAGATAAAATCAAAACAAGGGAAAACATTCTGCACAGTTGATTCGTGCCACAGTAGGTGTTATGAATCAACAAAATTTATAACCTAAATACTCTACCGCCAGAGCATAACTACTCGCAAGATAGCATCTAGGGATCGAACATGTGGACGGGTTTTCATACCAAATGATTTACAGTAGGCTCAAAATGGTGAGTTTGTTTTGGATTTTAGGATTTGGTGTAAAAAGTGTGTGGAGTTGATGTTGTGAAGTGAAAATAAAATGGAAATAAACTAAAATAAAGTGTAAAGAAATCCTTGAAGTGTTAGGCTGTAGGTTGGGTTAATAAGGGTTCTGAAAGAGAGGTCCTCGGGTTCATTTCCTCGCGTTGGGAGGATGACCTATAGTCAATTCGACGGATCTTCATTTAACTTTAAAAACTAAGCCACAATAATTTTCCTTTTGATAGAAAGCATTTATTTAGCATTTTATGGTTCCCTACAGGTGAAAATTTATCACCTTGACCCATCCTCTCTGATGATTTGTAAGGGCAACTAATGAATCTTAGTGGATCTAATAATAAGCATCCAGACCCTAAAGACCACCAAGTATTGATCAATGAGGATGCATCTGAGTGAAAAATATAACCCGCAACTCTGCTCCAGGTGGCTCAGTAAATAGCAACTAATAATGGATATCGGTGTATCTAAAACTAAGTCTGCTTGAACCTTAAAAGAAGCTTTGCCAAGTATTGGCCAAAGAAGAAGATGCATCAAAGAGCTTTAAACCTAGAGTTACAAATTTGGGAACCAAAATGTCAAAAAACACCTTTCTACGTGAAAACGGGAACAAAATGCAAACCTTTAGAAGCCCCTAGTAACCCTCTTCCAAGGTTTAGAGGCTTTAGCCAGAAACATCCTTTGAGTTGTCATCCTCCAAGGGTGTGTTCAGTTTGCTAGAAAGTGAGAGAGATGAGAGAAGAGAGGCGTGAAGGCGAAATAGGGGCCCGTGTGAAGTGCTTCAAATTAAAGTTAGGTTACAAATTGTTAGAGAAAATGAAACATATGGCACTTACAAACATGTAAATACCAATCTAACCTAACTAGTATAATTACAGTGAGGTAGAAATGAAATTAACAGCAGGTCGTTTGTACACAAGAGGGAAGCGAGAGGAATTTCGCTACGGGTGAAATTTCGCTATTGTATGCGAAAATTCGTATGTAGCGAAAATTTGCTGTCAAACGTTCATCAATGTTGGCTACTGTTCCATTGCTCCTAGTTGCAACTATTCACGTTGTACTATTCCATTTCTTCTTGCTTTGATATTCTTCATTCATGAAACACAAATTGATGAAAATCATAAAAATTGATGGAAATCAACTTGAACTTTGTTATGATTGGATTGACACGGCGATTTGGCTGGTGCAAAACTACAAAAGCGAAATGCGTCGGAAGTACAATAGGGACCCGAACATGTCAATTGGGTTAATTATAACAATTAGTACACAAAAAGCGCTCAAAACCTATTAAAAATAGGGTTCAAAATAACACTTTTTGGGCACTAATCAACAGTAAAATTTTCAAACTCCCCTACAGTGAACTACAAGTGGGAAAAAATGGTAAAAGAAAAAAGAAATGAGAATTCACCAATACTTGTGATGTGGATCACAAGTTCACAACTTATCTTTCTCACTAGGGCACCATCCCAGACGCGGCATGAATTTGATCGTGCAAGTAGGTTGTTCCAGAATCAGCAATGTTAAAAACTAAATTCCTCCCTCTTCTTGAAGTAACAAAGCTGCGCAATGGTGGCTTTAGAGATTCGAACTTTGGGGATGAGTTTTCTTCGTGAGAGAAGAGTTGCAGTGCATTGAAAATGGTGTTTCCTCTTTGGATTTTTAGGATTTGTGTGAAAAGCAGTGTGGGTGAATGGTTGAAAACTGGAAACAAATTGAAATAAAAGTGAAAAGAGAACTCCTTGAAGTCTCGGGCCACTGGGCTTAGGGTTCTAAGTTAACTGACATGTCGTTAGGTCTTTTTCCTCGCGTTGGGGAGGATGACATATAGTCATTTCCCGAGCCGGATCTTCATTTAGCTTTAAAACCTAAACCCTAAAAGTTTTCCTCTTAAAAAATGGCATTTAATGAGCATAAATGCTCCCAAAAGGTGAGAACACACCTCCTAAACCTACCCTTCGATGCTAATAGGAATGACTAGCGGGTATCGGTGGATCTAGTGATAAGTATCCATTGAACCCAAAAGCTTTACCCGAATGCATGTTAGAGAGCATGCTGAGATTTAACCTAAGGTGAGAAGTAGGAACACGAAATACCCTTAAATGCATACATGAAAAGCATGAGAATCTTACTGACTTGCCTCAAAACTAACACGAAATTGGCTGCCGTAAGGATGGGGGGGTTTTAATGAAACATCCTTGATTTGTCATCATTAAGGGTGTTTGGCTAGTCAGAAAATCTGAAAGTGAAGGAAAGGGAGGAAAATCACAAACAGTCGAGGAAGGCTTAGTGCCCAATTTTATTGATTGATTGATGGAATTTGAAAGATTGATTAGTGACTTGGCCAGGCTTATAGGTGCTCGGTAACAAGGAAATTACAACGATGTCTAAGGGAACCAAAAAATTACATCAAGGCAATTTTGTACAACCAAACAAAAAACGGTCAAAGCGATCCAGTAGGTGCGGGGCGGTGTTGCGAAATTTGCGAGGTTGCGAATTTTACCATGACCACACTAAACTTTTTCACTTCGAATTTTCCTTCTCTTCAGCATTTTGTGCTACAATTTTCCTCTGGTTCGATCATGCATCTTCGAATTCGGCTCGGGTTCGTTGTATTTGAATCAGATTGAAGATAATGAGGTATTTGACCTGCAAAACTACAAAAATAACCATAAATGTGATGATAACAAGCGGGACCTCGATGTATCAATTGGGTTATTTAAAAGCGAT